>JARQOC010000007.1:85889430-86489430 GCA_033576535.1 Allobates femoralis
TCATTGAAGTAAAGTTATGATGGCTCTCAGCATCCCAGACCCTGTACGGCACTGACTTCACTTTATAACCTTAAATCCTGCTGGTTGGTTCCCTTTAATCATTTACTTAAAGAGATAGGCAGTCAATAATAAATTAGGGCTGTTTCGAGATGCTAATGCCAATCAAGTGACTACATTGAACGCTACCCACCCACAATGATTTCTGTAAGGGCAGAGACACACTCTGCGAGATGCATGCATGATATTCACATGACTCACCCAGAACGGTCCCTGCCTGTCTGAACGGGAGCCTGGAGTTCCACAGAAACACAATCAGCTCCACGCTCCCATCCAGAAAGGCAGGGGCCGTTACGTGTGAGGCATGCGAGACTCGTGCAAGTATGTCGCAAGGTGTGTCTCCGGACTAATGGTTGTGCTCGCTCTTGTGGTTCATTCCCAGTCACTTGAATAGGACATAACAGCTCTGACATATCTACTGAACTCATCGAATTGGATTTTCCACAATCATTCATTTTTAACTACTGGATGACCCAGGTCTATGCCCTCTCCTTATGGATTTTGGCCATATCACTTCCAGTAATGTAATTGTGAGACTCCTCTTCCCTTACTCTAATTTGAAGGGGTTTTCCAACAGATTTATTTTAAAGTTGATTTTAATCAATAAACCCTGGAAGACTAATTATTTCCACAATTGGATGTGATTAAAAAAATGTTCCCGTGCTGAGATAATCTTATTTATGTGTCCTGCTATGTACTGTGTAATGGATATATCTGTTTGTACAGAAACAGGTTGGATATACCACAGCTCCTGGGCCAGGGAGGAAGGAAAAGAGTATACAGACATTACAGACGGGGATCACAGAATATAAGGGTATACAGACATTACAGCACAGGATCACAGAATATAAGAGTATACAGACATTACAGCTGGGGATCACAGAATATAAGAGTATACAGACATTACAGCCGGGGATCACAGAATATGAGTATACAGACATTACAGCCAGGGATCACAGAATATAAGAGTATACAGACATTACAGCTGGGGATCACAGAATATAAGAGTATACAGACATTACAGCGAGGGATCACAGAATATTAAGGGCCTGTCACATGTGTCAATGTCGTCAGCGATCTGATCGCTGACGACATTGACGGCTGATCGCTGGTGAGCTGTCACACAGACAGACTCACCAGCGATCAATTGACCAGAAACATCGTGGAAACGATTTAAATATCGTTTCCACAATGTCTTGCTCCCGCTGCCAGCCTGCTGGAAGCGGGAGCAGGCTGGTCTCCAAGGTAAACTGCGGGTATCTAGGCAGCGCGCGCTGCCTAGATACCCGACGTGTACCTTAGTTACCAGCCTCCTCCGCTCACCGGCTGGTATCTAAGGTACACAGCGGGTAACTAGGGACCCTAGTTACCCGCTGTGTACCTTAGATACCAGCCGGTGAGCGGAGGAGGCTGGTAACTAAGGTACACGTCGGGTATCTAGGCAGCGCGCGCTGCCTAGATACCCGCAGTTTACCTTGGATACCAGCTCCCAGCGCTTGTGAGAGGCGCTGGGAGCTGGAATATCTCTACTCCCGGTGTCACACGCAGCGATGCTGCGTGTCCACCGGGCGACAATCGCCAGGTTTTAGGACAGATTCTAAAACCTGGCGATCATCAACCAGCGATTTATCGCTGGTTGATTCAGTATGTCACACGCATCAATATCGCTGCAACGTCACGTGCAGCCGATATCGTGCAGGCGATATTGATGCGTGTGACAGGCCCTTAAGAGTATACAGACATTACAGCCAGGGATCACAGAATATAAGAGTATACAGACATTACAGCCGGGGATCACAGAATATAAGAGTATACAGACATTGCAACTGGGGATCATAGAATATAAGAGTATACAGACATTACAGCTGGGGATCACAGAATATAAGAGTATACAGACATTACAGCGAGGGATCACAGAATATAAGAGTATACAGACATTACAGCCAGGGATCATAGAATATAAGAGTATACAGACATTACAGCCAGGGATCACAGAATATAAGAGTATACAGACATTACAGCTGGGGATCACAGAATATAAGAGTATACAGACATTACAGCAAGGGATCACAGAATATAAGAGTATACAGACATTACAGCCAGGGATCACAGAATATAAGAGTATACAGACATTACAGCCGGGGATCACAGAATATAAGAGTATACAGACATTACAGCTGGGGATCACAGAATATAAGAGTATAAAGACATTACAGCGAGGGATCACAGAATATAAGAGTATACAGACATTACAGCCGGGGATCACAGAATATAAGAGTATACAGACATTACAGCCGGGAATCACAGAATATAAGAGTATATAGACATTACAGCTGTGGATCACAGAATATAAGAGTGTACAGACATTACAGCTGGGGATCACAGAATATAAGAGTATATAGACATTACAGCTGGGGATCACAGATATAAGAGTATACAGACATTACAGCCGGGGATCACAGCTGATTCGTGAAGTTTGGTGTCCGGAACCGAACCTTGAAAGGTTTGTTCATCTCAACCTATGATAGCTGATGCAGGGCCTGCATACCTCTCTTGATGCACTTATGAATGCAGACTGAAAGTTAAAAACAATTAATTTTCCAACTAAAATGAAGGAAAACACATGGTTTACTGAAAAAAAAGATCCTGTACTGATCCTGAGTTACCTCCTGTATTATACTCCAGAGCTGCACTCAGTATTTTGCTGGTGCAGTCACTGTGTACATACATTACATTACTGATCCTGAGTTACCTCCTGTATTATACTCCAGAGCTGCACTCACTATTCTGCTGGTGCAGTCACTGTGTACATACATTACATTACTGATCCTGAGTTACCTCCTGTATTATACTCCAGAGCTGCACTCACTATTCTGCTGGTGCAGTCACTGTGTACATACATTACATTACTGATCCTGAGTTACTTCCTGTATTATACTCCAGAGCTGCACTCACTATTCTGCTGGTGCAGTCACTGTGTACATACATTACATTACTGATCCTGAGTTACCTCCTGTATTATACTCCAGAGCTGCACTCACTATTCTGCTGGTGCAGTCACTGTGTACATACATTACATTACTGATCCTGAGTTACCTCCTGTATTATACTCCAGAGCTGCACTCACTATTCTGCTGGTGCAGTCACTGTGTACATACATTACATTACTAATCCTGAGTCACCTCCTGTATTATACTCCAGAGCTGCACTCACTATTCTGCTGGTGCAGTCACTGTGTACATACATTACATTACTGATCCTGAGTTACCTCCTGTATTATACTCCAGAGCTGCACTAACTATTCTGCTGGTGCAGTCACTGTGTACATACATTACATTACTGATCCTGAGTTACCTCCTGTATTAAACTCCAGAGCTGCACTCACTATTCTGCTGGTGCAGTCACTGTGTACATACATCACATTACTGATCCTGAGTTACCTCCTATGTTATACTCCAGCTCTGGAGGATAATACAGGAGGTAACTCAGGATCAGTAATGTAATGTATGTACACAGTGACTGCACCAGCAGAATAGTGAGTGCGGCTCTGGAGTATAATACAGGAGGTAACTCAGGATCAGTAATGTAATGTATGTACACAGTGACTGCACCAGCAGAATAGTGAGTGCAGCTCTGGAGTATAACATAGGAGGTAACTCAGGATCAGTAATGTAATGTATGTACACAGTGACTGCACCAGCAGAATAGTGAGTGCAGCTATGGAGTATAATACAGGAGGTAACTCAGGATCAGTAATGTTCTCTGGTCTCCTTATTACAGGTAAACCTTCTGTGACCCCAGCGCTGGAGCCTGCACCCCTCACACGCTCCCTTCATATCTGCAGCCGGATCTGGGCCTCACTGCCCAGGATATTGGGGAATAGAGAACATGCTGAAAACATATTCATCTGTGTGTAACCGAGATTATTGTCAGGAAAACACATGTGAGGCAGAGGCAGGAAATGACCATATATTTTCCTATACTTGGCTGCAGCTGACGGACCCCTCCAGGGATGATGTGCGGCTGCTCGGCTGTATCTACGCCTGCAATGACTTGAATTGTATAAAAAAGGTGAACATACCCTGTCAGCTGAACACTTTTACAATTATCTGAAAGAGATGTGAAATGTGAATGTTTTCAGATTACCTATAAAAATAAAAGTATATAAAAAAGTAATTTTATTCTTAGAATAAAATTGCTTTAAGAATGTATAATCCTCACTTGCAGTACCACACCTGGCCACCTGGTGTGCTGTGATGCGTTCTCATTTGGACAATTGCAGCGCAGTACTCTAAAGCGCCACCTAGTGGTGGAAATACACTCTGCTCTGATTTACACTTTGGAATTGGAAATGTACGGTAATTTTTTTTCTTCTGATTCATTTACTGTGAAATTATATGCTACATTTTGGGGAAGATCATGCACACACCTTGATAGAATCATGAGCCGTAGCTCCAGATTTAAACTTTAAAAGGGGTTGTCACAAGAACAAAGTTCATATAAAGATGATTTTAATCTTGGAATTATAATATTTTCCACAGTTGGATGTGCTTAATAAAAATGTTCCTGCGCTAAAATAATTTTATATATGTGTCCCTGCTATGTACTGTCTAATGGATGTGTCTGACCGTACAGGGACATGGTCTGATCATACCACATCGCCTGTGCTGAGATAAACTTATATATATGTCCCTGCTATGTACTGTGTAATAGATGTGTCTGACCGTACAGGGACATGGTCTGATCATACCACATCTCCTGTGCTGAGATAATCTTATATATGTGTCCCTGCTATGTACTGTGTAATGGATGTGTCTGACTGTACAGGGATATGGTCTGATCATACCACATCTCCTGATTCCGATTCCAAAGACCAATTATAGGTCAAATGGATGTTTTTATCATTGAAATTCAAATTTCTCATAAATGATTCCAATTTGTTCGGTGATTCCTGCCAGACGAAGAACACGTCATCTATGTACCGTGCCCAGTACATAGCAGGGAAACATATATAAGATTATCTCAGCACAAGAGATGTGGTATGATCAGACCATGTCCCTGTACGGTCAGACACATCCATTACACACTACATAGCAGGGACACATATATAAGATTATCTCAGCACAGGAGATGTGGTATGATCAGACCATGTCCCTGTACGGTCACACACATCCATTACACAGTACATAGCAGGGACACATATATAAGATTATCTCAGCACAGGAGATGTGGTATGATCAGACCAAGTCCCTGTACAGTCAGACACATCCATTACACAGTACATAGCAGGGACACATATATAAGATTATCTCAGCACAGGAGATGTGGTATGATCAGACCAAGTCCCTGTACGGTCAGACACATCCATTACACAGTACATAGCAGGGACATATATACGATTATCTCAGCTCAAGATCATTATTTGTAAACATCCAATTGTGGAAATTATTATTATTCCAAGATCTACTGATTAAAATTAACTTTAAAGTTAACCCCTTTGAGATGGACCAGACCAACCTATTATTGTATGTGACAACGACACGGGTTCCCTGAATAGTATGGCATTCTTCTAACAAGACTGAATATGAGCAGGTCACCCATTATTATATTATCATATCATGGGAGGGAAGCAGAATAATTCCTGTCCGGCGGATCAAGGTTAGATCATTCCTATCATTTACACGATTAGAATGTTATTGTCGGCGCCCTTCATTGTCACAATTACAATAAAATGTGCCTGTAATAGGGAAAAAAGAGAATAAAAAAAAAATCGAAAAGCTTCAAGTGACAATCTCGCCCCCTCCTGAAGAGGAGCAGAGAAGTTTTCTGGCTGACAGTCTAAAACACACACGCGGGAATCTCTTCATCTGAGCACATCAGAGCCTTGGAAATGACACATATCATCCTTGCAAAAAAAAATCCCTGACATATTCTGCTGCACAATGCATATTCATAGCCGGGGAGGGGGGAGACGTTCAGCCTGGGCATCGCAGTATGTGGCTCCTGGAGCCGGCCTGGCAGCCATTTAAAGGAGAAGGGTTACGTATTTATTAAAGAAATTAGCATGAATATGCAGAATAATGATGTGAAGCTCCATCTCCGGATGATTCATCATCATTGTAGCAAAACCGAATACATTTGTATCACTGACATAGCAAATGACCCCCGTCTACTTATAGAATAATAATACCCCTACACGGGACGTACCCCCCCACAGGGGCGAGCTCAATCATATGGTTATTATCAAGGCTGGGAACATCTACAATGTAGACATATGGTATCCAGAGATGCAACACTGTATCCTATAGGCTGCAATTGTAGATTCTGTATTATAGCATGGGGACAATCAGGGCCAAACTAGGGGTGTTCAGACCAAAAATCAGCAACTCCGTCATTTCAGATATCACCATATGGGATACATTTAATGTTTTATTAGTTTGCATTCGATGGTTCTTGGCTAAAAGTAGTAAAATGCAAAAACAAAAAACTTTATTTGGAGTCTAGGGGGCCCCAAAAGTCCCTTTGGGCTATAGAAAAACACTAATGCAATAATTGGGGGCCCCGTTGAAGCTTTTGATCGGGGCCCATGAGCCTCAAGTTGCACCATTGCCTGAAAGTGTTTTGTTTATGTCTGTATGTGAGCGGAGAGCAGAATCACCCAATCAATGACTTCCAATGAGGTTTAGCTCCAGAACAGAACTTTATATAAAGTCCGGCAGAATCCAAAAACCCGAACTTCCACGGGTCCACTTATCTCTACTCATGGCACCATGGCATTCAACACTTGCCTGAGTTTGCCAGGAGCTGCCACCGACCCTGATAGCAACATGTAGCCGACATCTCTGTCTTCTCCCACCATGGCTTTGGTTGGCAGGAGACCAAAGTTATGGGAGTTAACTAATATATATTATAAGTACACCGGGGGGGAGTTATTGGGGGAGCAGGCATAATGACATAATAATCACAGCTGGGTCCTGGTACCTTTCAGGGTCCAAAGACAAGTAGTTGGAATGGCACTAGAGAGAAGGGGCCCATTATAAGTTTTCCATTAGGGCCCCAAAATCTTAAAATGAGTCCCCTTCTTACCATGTCAACCCATACCCATAGTCATCAAGGTTCCCAGGACTCCTATGCTTAAATATGGAGTCGTTTTTTTGGATAGGGGTCGTTATGAGGGGCATTCTTGGGAGGGTATGTGCACACGATGTGTATTTTGCAGCATATTAGGTGCATATATGCAGCAGATATGCACTAAATACTCAGCAGGGTGTTTTCCTAGCAAAGTCTACGGGATTTGAGAAGTCCTGTCCACATGGTGCATTATTTTCTGCTGTGGACATGCTGCGTATTTTGGTGCGGAATAATCTGCAGCGTGTCAGTTCTTCATGCAGATAAGCTGCAGATTTGACCACAAAAATGCTGAGTCTTAGAAAAGTCAATGGCACGATATCCACAACACTATCCTTCTGTGAAAGTGGGCCCTAAAGGTCCCCAGAAATGTTAACAGCTATGCTTAGCATTCATTGTACCCCAACAAGGTATTGCGTCCTCCACTAAAGACCAAAGGGCATGCATAAAATGTGGCGGTACATGGAGTTACCATACCGGCCGATAGCAGCCAATGGGCACCAAGGTCTGTAAAAATGGGCCCTAAAGGTCCCCAGAAATGTTGGCAGCTATGCTAAGCATTCATTGTACCCCAACAAGGTATTGCGTCCTCCACTAAAGACCAAAGGGCATGCATAAAATGTGGAGGCACATGGAGTTACCATACCGGCCGATAGCAGCCAATGGGCACCAAGGTCTGTAAAAATGGGCCCTAAAGGTCCCCAGAAATGTTGGCAGCTATGCTAAGCATTCATTGTACCCCAACAAGGTATTGCGTCCTCCACTAAAGACCAAAGGGCATGCATAAAATGTGGAGGTACATGGAGTTACCATACCGGCCGATAGCAGCCAATGGGCACCAAGGTCTGTAAAAATGGGCCCTAAAGGTCCCCAGAAATGTTGGCAGCTATGCTAAGCATTCATTGTACCCCAACAAGGTATTGCGTCCTCCACTAAAGACCAAAGGGCATGCATAAAATGTGGAGGCACATGGAGTTACCATACCGGCCGATAGCAGCCAATGGGCACCAAGGTCTGTAAAAATGGGCCCTAAAGGTCCCCAGAAATGTTGGCAGCTATGCTAAGCATTCATTGTACCCCAACAAGGTATTGCGTTCTCCACTAAAGACCAAAGGGCATGCATAAAATGTGGAGGTACATGGAGTTACCGTACCGGCCGATAGCAGCCAATGGGCACCAAGGTCTGTAAAAAGGGTCCTATTGCTGAATTCTTTTTAAAGCTCTCAATTCTGTGCCCATTCTAACCATAAATGTGAACACCGCCATCAATATGTGAACATAGATCATAAATCTGTGCCAACCCTCGGATAGGTACCAGAGACACCTGAGCTACCACCGCCGGCTGTAATCCCTCTAATCCATTCACAGTACACAATTTAACCCTTGCCGCCAGGAGGCCGGGGGATAATGATTTCCAGGGGCCCATCTGCTTCTGTGAAATAAAGTGTCTTTTGTAATAAATTGGAACATTTATCACATTAGCTCCCATGATCACATTTGGATCTTAATGATTTTTTGTGAAATAAGATGAATTTTCGCCTGACACTGGAAATATCATTTTATTAGTTTTGGCAGCTCGGAGAGGTGCAGAGCTCCCAGCCAAAAAAATAAAACATTTCATGTTTGCAAATTGTATCTGACGAGTAAATACGGCCACCCGTGTGTATTACAGACAGCGGGGGGGGATGAGGAGGACGCGGTGCGCTCGTGATTACAGTCTTGGAAGGATCTCGGGTCTAATTGATCGTCTTCTGAAGCAGAACCTTCAATGGCCAAAGGGAATTCGTAATTATTATTAAAAATACATAGAAATTATCTGCAGAGACTTTCATCCGTCACAAGCGCCCCTCTCTTTTCATGTGTTGCGGCGCCTGATGTCCACATGGATTACATTTTGCGTTGGAAATAGTCATTCTTCTGCCCCGTCTCATCCAGGCCCTGGTGGCTTTGTGTAGACTGTCTAATCTACGGGCAGCGGATACTTAAAAGGGATTTGCAGTTATTGAATGTTTTAATAAGCACATTGTGTAGAGGTAATGAGAGCCCCCCACCTTCTGAAAGGTAGAACCAAGACGAGTGTCATGGATCCAAAGGTCAACTAGAGTCCGTTAAGATAAATGGGACACCTAAATGCCACAGTGAAGACCCATGGAGGAATGCCATTCACCCCACACTCACATGACTTCTACCTATTCTGAAGATTCCTTTTGCCCTCCTTCCCCTAAGACACACACAATCTGAGGACTCCCATTGACCCCCAGCACCAACCCTAGAGGTTTCTATTGACCACATCTATTCTGGACTCATTCATTCCATCCTCACAACCACTCCGGGGATCCACATAGTCCTCAAACACTTCAAGGACACCCATTGCCTACTCTTATCTACTCTCACACCCTAAGACCCACTCTGGGGACCCCCATTGCCCCCTCTGTTCTCTCATTTCCTCCTTCTCAATCACACACTTTGAGGAGTTCAACTGACTCCATTCTCATGTAGGTAACTCCTATTGTTCTCCCACTCTGCATAATCCCATTGCCTACCCCACACCCACTCTGTACTCTCATTCACTCCTTCCCGCGATCACCCATGCTGGAGGGTCTCAAGTGCCTACCACTTTTGGGACTCCCATCACTGTCCCCCTTCTATAGAGTCACAACCTCCCCCTTACCTCCATAGACTCCCACTGACCCCACTCTATACCCTTATTCTCTGGGACACCCATTGTACCCCATATCCATTCTGTACTCTCATGCACTCCCTCCCATGACCACCCATGCTGGAGGGTCTCAAGTGCTTTCCACTTTTGGAACTCCCATCACTGCCCACTTTCTATAGATTCACAACATCCCTCTTACCCCCGTAGGCTTTCACTGACCCCACTCTGTACCCTTATTCCCTGAGACATCCATTGTCTCCACATCCACTCTATACTCTCGCTCCCTCTCTATCCATGCACTAACCTCTTTGCCTGGGTCACACGCTCTGGAGATCCCCATGTCCCTGCTGTCACTATATAGAGTCACATTGCCCCTCTTTGTACTTGCTTTCCTTTCTTCCGCACCACCAGCTATGAAGACACCCCTGCACCCCGCCACTTTCTTTTGACTCTCATTTCCTCTCTAGCCGTCTGTGGAGTCGGTAAGCCAAACAACTGTATCCAACTCCAATTTCCCTGAATTTGACTTCAACTCCCCAAATGGACACTGACTCAGACTCCACAAGCATGGCTGTGAAGTCAGTAAGTCAAACATACAACTCCGACTCCACAGCCCTGCTAGCCAGCACCCACTCTAACTCTGGAAACTTCTCTTGGTCTCTTCTTTGGGGCATCCATTGATTTCTACCTGGTTCCTTGAGTTTTGAGAAGGAATCAAGGAAACCCAATAAGGTGATATACTCCATTTTGGGGCCTCAAAGTAAGGAAAGGGATAGGCCAAACCAGGACACCCCCTTAATTACCGCAAGTGGCCCAAAATCACTGTATCCTTCCCCATGGTGATCACAATCTCTGTGCATGTTGGGTAATACTACTTTAGTCCCCCAAAAAAAGTTGAGAAAAGTCTTCTAGGAGTGATTTCTTTTTTGGCACCACAATATTATTTTGTATTGTGCTTTGGGTTAATACCAGGACATTGAGCAAATCCGAGAAGGATGTCACAATTGTATCTAAGATAATGCACTGAGTCAGGGGTTTGGTGCAGATGTAACGCATTATGTGCTGTACACACCATAACCTTCAATGTAATCTGTACATGTTCTGGCAATGACCCTTTGTACCCATAGATCAAGGTGGGAAACTCCGGGCCTCAAGGACTGCAAACAGGTCATGTTTTCAGGATTTCCTTATCATTGCACAGGGGTTGGAAACATCACCAGTGCAGATGATTCAATTATGACCTGTGCAATGCTAAGGAAATCCTAAAAACATGACCTGTTGGTGTGGCGCCCCTGCGACCAGGGTGGCCACAGGTAGGAACTGCAGTCAGGCAGATAGGAGACAAGTGTTACACACACACACCTTCAGCACACACACCCACAAGACACAACACCCAAGCCGAAGCCCGTGACTCTAGGCGGGCAAGGGGTGTAGGGTTTAGAGGGGAGTGGGTGGAATGTAGGTCAGGTGACAGACCAGATACAAAAGGGAGAACAGTAGGCAGAGTGAGTTAGTAGGCCAGAGTGAGCCGAGAGGTAAAGACAAGATCAAGTAGAAAGTGACACTTTCCCGGAAGGTTAGTCCTCCCTGGAGGCGCAGAATCCTATGAGACACCGTTCCCTGGAGAGAAAGCCCGCTCCATAGCCTGCAGCCCAAGGGAAAGGAAAGACAGAGACCGGACCGGTGCCACCGGGTCCGAGGAGTACGGCAGTGTTGACCGACTACAGGCGGGACAGGTTTCCCTTGACGTACCCGGTAGTCACACGGGTCGGAGAGAGCCCAGTGATCCCTTGCAAGATAGGGACACCCAAGGCTAGGCTGGGACCAGAGTGTCGGCTCTGAGGGGGACCGCAACTTTACGCCGGATCCCAGACAAACTGACGAAGGACTCTGATTCCAGGTCAGAGTTCCTACCACACGGGTTGGAGGCACAGCAACACCATAGGACCCGGCTTGCCACCCACACACACAGGGCGAAGTCAGATAATGGGACCGAGCTGCCGCCATACAACCCACAGGGAAGAACAGATGAGAGGAGAGCCAGAAAGGTTACAGAGAAAGTGAAGGGTCTCAGAGAGAGAAAGCCAGGCTGCAGAGGGTTTAGAGACTGTCCGGAGTTAATTGTGTGAACTGTACCGTGAATTGCTTGAACTGCACTAAGAACTTGCAAGTAAACCCGGTGAACCCTGCTTCGGTCTCATGTGTGTGATTCCCTGCGACAGAACTTTTATTACATCTTTATACCCTGTCAGGAGCAACCCGACCCGCGGTGGGCTCATCCATCTAGCTGCAGCCCCATCCATCCTCCTGGCAGAGCTACGCTGCAGCGGTGGTCCCCTCACTGACCACAACCCGTGGGTGGCGTCACAACAACATCCTGTGTAAATATTCCCCTTTTACTTGTGGGCTCAGGACACAGTCCGGACCAAGGAATGCCGCGATACCCCCGTAATACCCCGGTCCGGCACCGAGTACCCCGTCCCAGTGGGCTCCACATTGCCAACCTTCGAGGCCTGGAGTTCCCCACCCCTGCCATAGAGGGACAGGTAACTGTAGCCAGTTTGACATTGGCAATTCATTCTATTGAAATGAATAGGACTGAACTGCAATACCACCCATAACCTGTGGACAAGAGAGGCGCTGTTGTTGCAAAAATGCAGCTCTGATTTTCTAGTCCTGTACAACCCCTTTAAAGACAGTCTGTGTTGCAGTCTCTGCTCCTCCATGCCATTATCTGGTGCTTGAATGGTATTAGAATTTCTTGGCTCTGTTCTTTATAATAATCTTAAAAGCAGCAAAAGCAAATTACAGTCCAGGATCGGCACCAAATCACCGAGCCGATGACAAATATTCAGAGCCATGCTCATAAATTAAAGCGGTATTGACCAGCGGATGGCGCACTCCTCCGATACCGGATTCATTAACCCTCGAGCTGCCTGGATCTTTCCAATAAGGGGTAGACCCTGGCACTGGACTCATCTGGTCTGGAGCATTGATTGTATTATAGTCTACATAGGGAACACATGAGAGGGAAGAAATGGGATGTAATTAACAGCAATGCAGACTGTCAGCCAAGGCATCTAATAGGGAAAAGTCTCCATCACAGTGTATGTGGACGCAGGGGACGAGCAGGTGGGCGCACCTCCAGCAGAGACATTGCCTCCAGTGTTACTACAGCAGCCTTCAAATATACAGAGATACATTGACTCCCCCACTACTCCAAAATGACACCCGGCTCCATTTCATTAATAAAATTGAAAAGCTGAAGTTTATATTTTTTGCATTTTTTTTTTGAGAGGAGGTGGATCCATAGACGACATAAAAAAAAATGACACAGATATAGATGGAAAACGTTACAGAGTTACATTAAAGATACACGTGCTTCTCAATGAATTAGAGTATCATCAAAAAGTTATGTTATTTCAGTAATTCAATACAGAAAGTGAAACACATATATTATATAGAGTCATTACACACAGAGGGATCTATTTCATGTGTTTATTTCTGTTAATGTTGATGATTATGGAAACCCAAAGGTCTTTATCTCAGAACCAGTGGCGTAACTTCAGGCCCAGGGGCCCCAGTGCGAAAGCTCCAATGGGGCCCCCAATTATTGCAAATCTTTAGTAGTATTAGTCGTTTTCTATAGGCCAAAGGGACTTTTGGGGCCCCCCTAGGCTGCAGGGCCCGGGTGCGATCGCAACCCCTGCACCTATTGTAGTTACACCCCTGCTCAGAACATTAAAGTAGGGAGGATGAAGGGTCTGAGAGATAAAATATGACCTAAATAGATATCAGAAGCTTCACCTTGTGTGGTTGTGAGAGTCACAACCACTATAAAAGCAGATCACGGCTGCTGCAGTCCCCAGCGTGGTGCATATAGAGTAGGGAGGATGAAGGAGTAAAAACAGCGCTGCCGTATTACACCAGACATCAAAGGGTGAATATAATATTGATTTATTATCCAACATGTTTCAGGACTCCCTGACCCCTTCCTCAGGACAAATCAATGTCGTATTGCAATGTATCCAGGGTAGCTCAGGGAGCTGTGAAACACGTTTCAAATCTGCAGCATGTCAATTTCCCTTGCAGAAATGCTTAGTCATCTATGCACAGGCCCGGCGCTAACACCCGGCATACCTGGGCAGGTGCTGGGGCCCTGAAGTAGTGAGGGGGCCCACTCACTGTCTGTGAGCAGGAGCACTGAAGAGACCCGATCACACACAGCTGCCCTCTCTCCTCTCCTCTCTCTCTTCCCTCCTGTTTTGCACTAATCTATGTGATCAGTACACAGCAGGAGAGAAAGCACTGGGAGCGGAAAAGAGGCTGAAGGACCTTCCAGTACCACTCATGTGATTGGTCACATGACTGAAATCTAGGCTTTTGAACCTGCATCCTCCTGCAGCTCCCAGCTCAAGATCAGCTGGATGTGGTAATATGTGTGTGTGTGCATCTGTATATGTGTGTCTGTATTTGTATGTCTTTATGTGTATGTATCTGTATGTATATCTATGTGTGTTTATCTGTATGTGCTTGTACTGACCATGAACAGATCTGTGTGTTTGTATGTGCATGTAGCAGACCTCTGTGTGTTTGTATGTGCTTGTAGCAGACCTCTGTGTGTTTGTATGTGCATGTAGCAGACTGTGTGTGTATCTGTATGTACTATATTGTACATGTAGCAGAGCTTGTGTGTAGCATGCATGTAGTGTCTCTATAGTGTATGTAGTGTCTTTATAGCAGAGCTGTGTGTATGTCTGTATGTGCATGTATTGTGCATGTAGTAAATAGAGAAGGGGCGCAATGAGAAGACACCTTTATGGATGTGGCTATTAGGTGGGCAATATTAACTCCTCACCTGGAGGTGTTGTGCGCCCCCGCCCAACACCGGTAGAAAGCCTCCAGCTCCTGCGTCCTCCTTAGTTACTGCCGGCGGCTCCAGCCGCTGCTTTGCTAATCCTTCCGGCGGGGACCGTCACGTGATCGGATCCGCGTCACTGGGAGTCGTGCGCCATTACTCTGGTTCTCCAAGCAACCGCAGGTCCTCTGGACTTCTCAATTTCTCCTTCCTCCACTCCTTGCTCCTTTTGCTGCTCCCGCTGTCTTCCCTCCAGGGGATACCATGAGAACGGCTGTCAGTCATCGTGTGCGCCAGGTCAGATCCCTTATACACCTGATGAAGACGGCTACCTGACTGTCGAAACGCGTTGTGTGCGTTAACTAAGGAACGTAATAAAGTTTGATTGATAAGAATCCTCCATTATCTGGTTCCTCCAGCGCTCCTAAAAAGACTGCTTTTTGATTTCTGTATTGTGCATGTGTGGGGCCCTGCTCACGCAGGTAGCCACAGACTTCCCTAATGCACAACTGGGTTTTCACAGCAGGTACCTACTACATGCAACACCTTCCACCCCGGCACAGTAGGGGGAGCTCTACTCACTGACTTTAGGTGAGTCCCCCTATAAATCTGCTGCTGGGGGAGGAGTTAGTCAGAGTGTGCAGACGCTAGGAGAGCTGCGAAGACGTCCTGGTGGTCGGTGCCGCGGTTAGGCCCAAACCATTGACTCGGAGTGACCCTTCTGACGTCCCGCAAGCCTAGGAGTGGGGACAGAAGGAAAGGAGCAGAGCCAAGGGAGTGAGGAGCCGGTGGAGGTTCACCCAAGACGTACCGGACTTTGGGGGTCCGCACCTGTAGGATTACTTCAAGACTACAGAAAACCCTGTCACACCGTGGAGACTTCAGTCACTCGGCCCCCCTGCGTACCCAAAAAAAAGGAGCCAGACACCGCAGTGTAACACAGCAGTGATCAGAGAGGGTAACCCGTGGACCGCGCAGGAGGAGGGAGAGAGAGAGGACCCGTGAGGGAAGGAGGCCAGGCTGACTGCATGCAGACAGGGCTTCAGTGACTGCAGAGAAGCAGAGGAGGCCTTATACCCACTTGCTGTGGAAGCTCACTGTGCACTTGGTCACCTGTCAGTGCCGTGGACATCTTTACCTGCTATACCACCAGTAAAAAGGTAAAAGAGACTTTCTACAGTGTGTGCGTCATTCCTCTCCGCTCCCGGTGCCCCTTATAGACTGCTCCATCACTCCCTATCCCGACTTGCCAAGCTGCCCCTTTTCACTACGCTGCCCCGGAGGCCCAGCTCCACCTGTAGGGAGCTTTGCCATCTCAGCCTTGTTACCATCTACCTCTGGAGGACTGTGGCAGCACTGATGACCCATCACCAGGTACTACAGGTGGCGTCACATGACAAACTCTACATACACCCCTTATTGAAGTGTCACCCAGCCATGGCAGCGCAGCGTTGGAAAATGGTGAAGTCACCGGAACATGAGTCCCTGCACAGCAATGAACACGCAAGCCAATCAGAGGGACATATATACCACGATGCAGGACAGGATGGGGAATATGTGTATACCAGGATGCAGATGAGGATTGGGGACGAATATACCAGGATGGAAGACATTTATATCAGGATGAGTTACATATATACCATGAAGGGGCCAGGATGGAGGACATGTACATCAAGATGGGGATATATATACCAGGATGCAGCCCAGGATGAAGGACATGTATACCAGAATGGGAGACATATATTCCAGGATAGGTCCCAAAATGGGGGACATATATACCAGGATGAGTGACATATATACCATGAAGGGGTCCAGGATTGAGGACATGTACACCAAGATGTGGATATATATACCTGGATGCAGCCCAGAATGGGGGACATATATACCAGGATGAGTGATATATATACCATGAAGGGGTCCAGGATTGAGGACATGTACACCAAGATGGAGGATATAAATACCTGGATGCAGCCCAGAATGGGGGACATATATACCAGGAAGGAGCCAGGATGCAGGACATATACACCAGGATAGGTCCCAGGATGGGGGACATACATACCAGGATTGGGGGCATAAGTACCCGGAAGGGGACCAGGATGGGGAACATGTATAGCTTGAAGAGGCCCAGAATGGGGGACATATATACCTGGAAGGGGCCCCCTAGTTACACCACTGGTTCTAAGGTTTTATGGTATGTTTCAATTTCTAATTCTTAAATAAAAACATTTAATGAATTTGATCAGTATTTTTTCAACAATTGGAAACTAATTCAACAAATTCAAACTAAACGAAGAACATAATGAAAATATCTCCAAGCTGGAGCGATGAGTGCATGCGCTTCTTCCTCGCCAGCCGCAATGATGCTCAGTACAGCTCGTCCCTCTGTAAAGGTTTCATTCTCTGCAATCAATACCAGCAGACTACCCTGAAGATGATTACTGGGGATTAATGGACAGCGGAGGTGAGATTAATCCGCAATCTGCATGACACTCCGGCCCACTGGCGCTGCAGCCTGCTGCACAACACATAAATCCTTTATTCAGTTTAAACCCAACAGCATCCAAATCTACACACTAGGAAAGCCTGATGCACTCAGAAGAGTCCAGGAAGCTGAGATAGGGGGTGCTGATTGTGGAGCTGCCAGTGACATGACAACGCAATAGCAAGTGATGCCGCACACTATGGCCTGGTACATATCTCACAATGCAATCTCATGCCATAAAGCACATCGTGAGTGAGGTTATGTCGTGGTCGCGGTACTCTGTAACCAGACAGGTAGTCTATCGGGGATATCGCAGTGGTGAATGCCCAACACCATGACCTTGACCGGACAAGTAAAATGGGTATTTACAGGGGTATAGAAGATTATGGATGATCTTTGATGCCAGCTAAGGTAGTGGTCCCCAGGGATTAGATGGTAGAGCAGCTACATGGAGCACTCCCCTCAGCAAGAGCAAGCCCCTGGGGTGTAGTAGTAGGTGATGGTGGAGTTTGTAGTGAAAAGCGCAGCAGACAGAGACAAGCAGGAAGAGGAATGCAATCTTTACCTTTACTGAAGGATGGTAAAAGCTGGATCCAAGGTGCTGCCACCAAGTCCAAAGACTAGTCAGTCCAGGATCAACTGGAGTCCACTGTGGCGCCCCGCAACGAGTGCATCACAGGAGTGTATTGCAGCCCAGACTGCAGCTGCGATATTCTCTGACTAGGTGATGACATGGTTAAAACTCAGAGGTCCTGGTGGGCGGAGTGTAGGAGTAGTGTGTTAGAGGAGAATGTAGAAGACGGAGGAAGGAGAAGCAAGTGGCCGGGAGGAACGTAGGAGAGGGGGTTCTGCACAGTCCCGTGCAGCCCCTAGGCCACCACCGGTTGGGAGCCATTTCCGGTGCCTCAACAACCGGATTCTGGGCGATCATCTACGGGTCAAAATACACCCGCGCTCATCTACAACCGGATTACTGGTTCCGAAGCTAGCAAGTCGTTTATCACTGCTATGCAAACCAGGAGTGGAGGGACCGCTCTACAGGAGTACCCCACCGCCGCCGTAAAGAGCCGTCTTGCCAGCGGAGTACCCACCAAAAGGACCCAGACTACCCCTCACACCGAAACGTACACACCGGCAGGGCCATTTAAGTAGTCCCTTGTACCCGACCTTGGCACACAAAGGCGACAACGGCAACTCACTCAGAATAAGTTAGAACGGAGGAACACCGCGGAGCTCTGAGATAATACCGGTCATTGGCAAGTCCACCCGGTCCGTTACCCGTTACCTGTATACTATGTATCACCTGCTGGATACAGTAAAATACCCGTTGCAGAGACTATTGGTGTCTGTGTTTCTTAAGAACTGTTTCACTCCGCATACAGAAAGGAACTGAGCCGCCTCACAACATCTTGTGCAGCTCCTGGCTCCGGGGACCCAGCTCGTTCTGTGGGGAGCGTCCCATCTTGCTGCATTCCATCCCCCGGAGGCCCAAGCAGCGCCGGTGAACTCACCGGAGCCCCCACAGGTGGCGTCACAACAAGAATTAACCCCTTATCTGTTCAGCCAATGTTTTGATCTGGACCACTGGGCCCACACGGCCTCGGGCGCGGTACCATGACAGGGAGCAGCGACAGCCCGAGACGTGCACACCCTGGCTACGGTGAGTCACCACTCCACTTAGTGGGGAGAATAAGCCTTCCTTCTGTGCTTGCCTAGTTGAGGAATTCAGAAGTTTATAAACTGAGCTGTCCTCCCTGCTTCTCTTCTCTGTACCAGCTCCAGCCAGCAGGCATTGTGACCCCTTTTGCAAGCTGTTCTGCTAAACACAGCTCTGAGCTTTCTGTAGTACTGTGCTGCTGGTTCTAAGGGTGACCAGAGGACCTGCAGTCTCCCGGTCTCCAGATTCCATGCCCAGGGTTTGCAAATCCCTAGATTGCCCAGGACTCTGGTATCCTGCTCAGCGGGTCATGGGGTGAGCCTTCAGCAGCTTCAACCCTGAGAATTCCTGTCTCCTCTTGCTTCAGTCTTCCCTTCCTCACACTCACTACTCTAACCCCTTCCCCCAGCCAGAAGAGTGAGTCAACCTAAAAACTAGTTGATTGTGCTCCACCTTCTGGTCAGGGATCAGGATTGTGTATGAATACATGGGTTTAATTAATGTAGGGAGCTTCAATTACCCCTGGACATGATACCACCACCTGTTAGGGAGGCGATATCACTGTGGCCTCCGGACCGCAGAGGCGCCACTAATAGATTTGGGCTACACAGTGTGCTGCATGATAACATTGCATCTAATCATGTCCCACATGTTTTTGCATTTATTCTGTAGCCAGTCCCATACGATTCATTTACCATAGACTTCACAGCAGAGGTGTAACTAGGTTTTCTGGCACCCGGGGCAAGGAATTATTTTGGCGCCCCCCCCCCCCCGAAACCGCACTTGCTGCACCTGCCGCACCCTTACCACAAGCCCCATAGACATTGCATGGGGCTTGCCGCAACTGTGCTGCAAGTGCAGCGGTTATGCGTTAATCGCGGCAGATGCGGGTTTTTCACCGCATCTGCCGCGATCGGCAAAAAACGCTGATGTGAAAGTACCCTAACATATATACAGTATACACCTCATAGTGTGTGCCTGCCTGATGAAGTATACATAACTATACCTCATAGTGTGCCTGCCTGATGTATACATATATATATACCTGAGGTATATATATGTATACATCAGGCAGGCACACTGAGGTGTATATATGTATACATCACTAGGCAGGCACACACTCTATGAGGTGTATTTATGTATACATCAGGCAGGCACACACACTATGAGGTGTATATATCATACTGTATATACACCTCATAGTGTGTGTGCCTGCCTGGTGTATACATATATACACCTCATAGAGTGTGTGCCTGCCTAGTGATGTATACATATATATACCTCAGGTATATATATGTATACATCAGGCACACACACTATGAGGTGTATATATGTATACACCAGGCAGGCACACACACTATGAGGTGTATATATGTATACACCAGGCAGGCACACACACTATGAGGTGTATATACAGTATGATATATACACCTCATAGTGTGGGTGCCTGCCTGATGTATATACATATATACACCTCAGCCGGGCCAGCCCAGGACAGCCACCCCCCCTGCTTCGCTTACTTTATTACCTCATTACTTTATTAGGAGTAGATTGCCGTGCCTTGTAGGCGTAGGCCAGGACGGGCCGGACCCGGACGACTCAGTCTGAGTCAGGAGTCAGGAGGAGGCAGCCGGCCACACAGCAGCTCCTCGGCTCTGTTGTTCTTCTCCTCTCCAGCCCAGACATGTGCGGCGCGCCGGGTGACGTCAGCCGCAGCGCGACGTGCCTGGGGTGGGGGGGACTGCCAGGGGGCGGACCAGCAGCAAGAGGGTTGTGTGCACGCACAGCCCCGCGGCCGCCCTGCACAATATGCGGCGAGGTCGGAGGAGATTAGTTCCGGCGGTGGCGCTGCAGTGCCACCGCCGGACGCCTGGGCACATGATGATGGCACCGGCGCCCCCCACTGAGTGGCGCCCGGTGCAAAGGGTCCGGCTGCCCCCCCTAGATACGCCCCTGCTTCACAGTCTGAGAGTTTGTTGTGTTACTTTGTTGTAAGTTACAAACAAGTTGCATGATTTTTTGGGTGGATTGTCTCAGAAATGCGATGACCACATGACCACAGGGCAGTGGTGTAACTTGAAGCTCATGGGCCCCAATACAAACGTTCCAACGGGGCCCCAATTATTGCAAACCTTTAATAGTATTAGTCTTTTCCTATATGCCAAAGGGACTTTTGGGGCCCCCTAGGCTCCATAACCAGAGTTCGATTGCAACCCCTGCACCTATTGTAGTTACACCTCTCACAAAGAGGTAGTGCTCATCTGTTCAGTTTTTCTCATCCATGGATGGATTATTTTTGGAGAAAAGATTTAATTTGTGCACAGCAAGAAAGATTACCTGAAATTGCTGCATGATTCAGATATCCAGTGGCATTGAGGTATCCATTGATGAAGAATGGCCCCACTATCTTTGTACCCCATATACCACACCATACCATCAATGTCTGTGTTCCAGCAGTCTTGGAGGGATCTATCCAATGTGGGTTAGTGTCAGACCAATAGCGCTGGTTTTGTTTGGTAACTTCACCATTCACTCATCTGAAGGCAATTGTCTATGCTGTGAAGATACGAGATGTGCAGCATCTGACACAGCGGATCCTGGAAGCCTGTGCAGCATTTCTTCTGCGGTGTGGCTATCAGTGTATGAAGAGTGGGAGAAGAGGGTGACATTGACAATCCAACACAATGGGAAGCACTTTGAACACGTTTTATAAGTAATCATAAACTTGTAAATAACTCATGAAAGAATAAAGTCACGTTAAAACCAAACACACCATTGATTTTCTTATGAAATTCTTCATACGTTTGATGTGTCACATGACCCTCGTCCCATTGAAAAAAATAAAGTTTGATCCAAAATGTCCGACTTCAAAATGGCCGCCATGGTCACCACCCATCTGGAAAAGATTTCCCCCTCCCATATACTAATGTGCCACAAACAGGAAGTTGATATCAACAACCGTTCCCATATAAATGGCCCATCCTGTACATTAATTGTCTATGGGACTGCTGAATACTGCGCTTGCCTTCATCTGGATTCCCATAGACAATGAATAATGCAATGGTCAAGCATGTACACCCCCTGTCTACTTAGGAAAGGTGTCCACAGGTGTGTCCCACCCTGTGGAGACCTCTGGCAAATCTGGGATCAGAAGATGACAACGGCTTATTGATTGCAGGTTTACAAGTATATATACTTTCTTTCATGGCTGAAGTGTTTAAGACTTTTTCCTATCTGGCTTTTTAGCTTTATTCTGAGGTGACCATTTTGTGACCATTCCCCTCCGCTATAATGAGTCACATGTCTTACCATCTGACACCGGTTATAGATCCCTTTCTATGCTGCCCACTTTGTAAAGAGCCTGTCTCTGGAAGAAGATGTGGAGTTGTGACAATTGCAGCTGTGGTGTTTTGCTGCATTGGAGGAGTTTGGAGTGTTTCCCTCTTTCTGTCTCCTTACCTTGTGCTGTATTATTGCAGACATTCTCTGGCCTTCTCACTAGCCTGGACGAGTTCTGGGTCAGCAAGGGTCTAGCCACGTGAGACGACGGGGGAAGGACCCGTATAGGTACATTAGGGAATGAAGGGTATAGAGACAGGTAAGTGTCAGGAGGTGACCCCTCTCCCTATTATCCTTTTACAACCATCCCTTGGGTTGTGCACGTCCCAATGTGACAACAGGGCAGCAGATCCCTGATTTTGGGGTGCTGAAGGTTCCAACAATCAGCAAGTTATCCCCTATATTCTGTGGTCAATCCTTTAAAGCATCAAATAGTGTCACTCCTCAAATACCTCCAACCAACAATTTCTGGAGTAAAAAAGTGAAACATAATCACATCTGCCCGCGGCAAAGCTTGCCAGTGCTGGAATACACTTATTAAAAATATTGTTTTTAAACTCTGTAACAAAATCTTCCCCAAATAACCTCATTACTAAAATAGAAGAAAATAGAAATCTTGTGCAGTAGACATTCAGAAGATTTTACAGTCTGTAATTGCATTACAAAAATAAGAACATTATAAAAAGTAACTCAGCTGGAATAAAAGCTGTGAGCGATGCTATGACTTTAAAGGAAAACTGTCAGGTCAAAAATCCATATGTAACTACTATCATTTTCTAATTCCTTGCTCTAAGCTCTCTCTATTCATGTATTTCTTTTATTTATATTCCCCTCCTATCTTCTGTAAACTTCAAATAAAGAGATTCATTCCATCTGTCAATCACAGTGAGTGATCCACTTAGTTCTCTGCTGTCCCCTCCCCATAGGATGAATATGCATGTCACATACTCACACCACATCACTGCACAGGAGATCACTGGGGGAAGCTGTATTCTCCTCTCTGCTCTCTGTGTTTGCAGCATCACAAGAGGTCAAATACAACACAGAAACTGTCGCAGCAGGGATTCCTACTTAGAGAAACAAATGGAGTCTAGATAAGGCAGATCTGTAATAGCTCTCTCCCTCTGTGTTCTCAAAAGAACAGACCTCCTGTAAGTGAAACCTGACATTGCACTGTTAGCAAAGAGAGGAGGGAGGAGAGAGCTGCTGAGAGGAAGGAGGGAGCTGCTGAGAGGGAGGAGAGAGCTGCTGAGAGAGAGGAGAGAGCTGCTGAGAGGGAGTGCATAAATACATGACAGTTTATACAGCAGCCGGACTAATTGTCTCTGCTTATAATGGACAGGACTAATGCAGCAGCTGCCTGCAGGGTGTGAAGATGCTGATAACACTACAAAGGGTAGAAATAATGATTTTACATGTTTTTAAAAGGTCTGCCCAGGCCCAATTTCAAGGTAATATTAGTATCATAATGAAAAATGACCTAACAGCGTCCCTTTAAGTTAACCTTTCACACACCGGGCTCTTGGAGGCATGATGGGAAAAATCCAGACCGGTCCTGCTGTAGAGTGGACTTTTACTATTGTACCTTGTTATTATGCCAAAAAGTTATTTGATCCTTTAAAAAAATGTTTGCTCCCATGAATGTACTGCCATTATTACATTGATGGGTTAATGAATCTATGCCTTATGCATCAACATTAACCCCCCCTGCATGTGGCTGACACTGTTGTAGAGACCATTTGGCAGACACTGTTGTAGACACCATGTAGCGGACACTATTGTAGACACCATGTGGCTGACACTATTGTAGAGAACATGTGGCTGACACTGTTGTAGACACCATGTGGCGGACACTATTGTAGAGACCATGTGGTGGACACTGTTGTAGACACCATGTGACGGACACTGTTGTAGACACCATTGTGGCGGACACTATTGTAGACACCATGTGGCTGACACTATTGTAGAGAGCATGTGGCTGACACTGTTGTAGACACCATGTGGCGGACACTATTGTAGAGACCATGTGGTGGACACTGTTGTAGACACCATGTGACGGACACTGTTGTAGACACCATGTGGCGGACACTATTGTAGACACCATGTGGCTGACACTATTGTAGACACCATGTGGCTGACACTGTTGTAGACACCATGTGGTGAACACTGTTGTAGACACCATGTGGTGGACACTGTTGTAGACACCATGTGACGGACACTGTTGTAGACACCATGTGACGGACACTGTTGTAGACACCATGTGGCGGACACTATTGTAAACACCATTTGGCTGACACTGTTGTAGAGACCATGTGGTGGACACTGTTGTAGAGACCATGTGGTGGACACTGTTGTAAACGCCATGTGTCAGACACTATTGCAGACACCATGTGACTAACACTGTTGTAGAGACCATGTGGCTGGCACTGTTGTAGACACCATGTGGTTGGCACTGTTGTAGACACCATGTGGCTCACACTGTTGTAGAGACCATTTGGCGGACACTGTTGTAGACGCCATGTGGTGGGACACTATTGTAGAGACCATGTGGCGGACACTATTGTAGAGACCATGTGGCTGACACTATTGTAGACACCATGTGGCTAACACTGTTGTAGACGCCATGTGGTGGACACTGTTGTAGACACCATGTGGCGGACACTATTGTAGAGACCATGTGGTGAACACTATTGTAGACACCATGTGACGGACACTGTTGTAGACACCATGTGGCTGACACTATTGTAAACACCATTTGGCTGACACTGTTGTAGAGACCATGTGGTGGACACTGTTGTAGAGACCATGTGGTGGACACTGTTGTAAACGCCATGTGTCGGACACTATTGCAGACACCATGTGACTAACACTGTTGTAGAGACCATTTGGCGGACACTGTTGTAGAGACCATGTGGCAGACACTGTTGTAGAGACCATTTGGCGGACACTGTTGTAGACACCATGTGGTTGGCACTATTGTAGAGACCATGTGGTGGACACTGTTGTAGAGACCATGTGGCTGACACTGTTGTAGAGACCATGTGGTGGACACTGTTGTAGACACCATGTGGAGGACACTATTGTAGAGAACATGCGGCTGACACTATTGTAGACACCATGTGGCGGACACCATTGTAGACACCATGTGGCGGACACTGTTGTAGAGTCCATGTGGCGGACACTGTTGTAGAGTCCATGTGGCGGACACTATTGTAGACACCATGTGGCGGACACTGTTGTAGAGACTATGTGGCGGACACTGTTGTAGAGACTATGTGGCGGACACTGTTGTAGACACCATGTGGCGGACACTATTGTAGAGAACATGCGGCTGACACTATTGTAGACACCATGTGGCGGACACCATTGTAGACACCATGTGGCGGACACTGTTGTAGACACCATGTGGCTGGCACTGCTACAAAGACCTTGAGGCTGGCACTATTATGGAGACCAGGTGGCCTGTCGCTGTTACACACACTAAAGATTTGAAACATTTCTGCTTCTTTGTGATACAGAAGGTTCAAAAACCATTATGAATTGGACTAGACACGTTTTACAAAGGGAACCTTTTTGGATTTTGCAATTAGGAACCAGACATCTATGTGGAACATGACCCAAATGATCTTTGTTACATCTGTTAGATATATAATCTACAAGGATTTGGGTGTGTATTCCTTTAAAACTTTAAAAAAGCTTATAGCTCCAGCATGATTTTCCCACACAGCATGTGTAGGAAGCTTAGTCTATGCCACAAGTAAGGATTGTGTAGTAGCTGCTAACTGATGGGGGAGTGGAGGTTTTCTCTAATTGGATGAGTTACTGAAGTGTTGACTTTCCGCTGTCCCCGCATGGGCTTGTCTGTTTCAGCTATCTCCACCCCTGAGTAAGAGGCTACCGTAATATCCCTAATATAAGCACAGCTGTTTGAAAACTTTCTCCCTATCTACAATCAGGAAATATCATTTTTATTTTTTGATTCTATTTTTTGTTAAAGATGAAAAAAGTTTCCTTTACAAAACCTTTCATTCAAAAGAAATGAAGATACAATAATAAAATAAAACTATCTTTAAGATTAAAATACAATTTAAATATAACTGGTATCTTTTGCTTTCATTGTGATGCTTTCACTAGAAGGGATACAAAGTCCATGAATTTGGCTCGTTAGTGTGGACAGAATAATTACGACATATTGAAAAGTGTAATCAGATGGAGTCAAAAGTCTGCAGCATGGGGGTCAGTGAGGTCAGGGGTCAGTGAGGTCAGGGGTCATGACAGGTACAGATCTTCAGAGTAATGAGAGGTAATATGCAGAACACAAGCATTGCAGAATGCCCCCCCAACTGGAAATACTTCAGTGCATTAAGTGAGATTTAGTAAGCAAATAGAGACGTGTAAATGCTCTGAAAAAAAGAGTGATTTAAGTCAATGAGCAGATTGTGGGAGTTCCCAGGGATAGATTAAATATCCAGATGTTGGGGATTTAAATGTAGGTAAGTATGTAGATATAAGATTAATAAACTGTGAGTCAAGATCAATGTAGGATCAGTAATGTAATGTATGTACACAGTGACTGCACCAGCAAAATAGTGAGTGCAGCTCTGGAGTATAATACAGGAGGTAACTCAGGATCAGTAATGTAATGTATGTACACAGTGACTGCACCAGCAGAATAGTGAGTGCAGCTCTGGAGTATAATACAGGAGGTAACTCAGGATCAGTAATGTAATGTATGTACACAGTGACCGCACCAGCAGAATAGTGAGTGCAGCTCTGGAGTATAATACAGGAGGTAACTCAGGATCAGTAATGTAATGTATGTACACAGTGACTGCACCAGCAGAATAGTGAGTGCAGCTCTGGAGTATAATACAGGAGGTAACTCAGGATCAGTAATGTAATGTATGTACACAGTGACCGCACCAGCAGAATAGTGAGTGCAGCTCTGGAGTATAATACAGGAGGTAACTCAGGATCAGTAATGTAATGTATGTACACAGTGACCGCACCAGCAGAATAGTGAGTGCAGCTCTGGAGTATAATACAGGAGGTAACTCAGGATCAGTAATGTAATGTATGTACACAGTGACTGCACCAGCAGAATAGTGAGTGCAGCTCTGGAGTATAATACAGGGGGTAACTCAGGATCAGTAATGTTATGTATGTACACAGTGACTGCACCAGCAGAATAGTGAGTGCAGCTCTGGAGTATAATACAGGAGGTAACTCAGGATCAGTAATGTAATGTATGTACACAGTGACTGCACCAGCAGAATAGTGAGTGCAGCTCTGCAGTATAATACAGGAGGTAACTCGGGATCAGTAATGTAATATATGTACACAGTGACTGCACCAGCAGAATAGTGAGAGCAGCTCTGGAGTATAATACAGGAGGTAACTCAGGATCAGTAATGTAATGTATGTACACAGTGACTGCACCAGCAGAATAGTGAGTGCAGCTCTGGAGTATAATACAGGAGGTAACTCAGGATCAGTAATGTAATGTATGTACACAGTGACTGCACCAGCAGAATAGTGAGTGCAGCTCTGGAGTATAATACAGGAGGTAACTCAGGATCAGTAATGTAATGTAGGTACACAGTGACTGCACCAGCAGAATAGTGAGTGCAGCTCTGGAGTATAATACAGGAGGTAACTCAGGATCAGTAATGTCATGTATGCACACAGGGACTGCACCAGCAGAATAGTGAGTGCAGCTCTGGAGTATAATACAGGAGGTAACTCAGGATCAGTAATGTAATGTATGTACACAGTGACTGCACCAGCAGAATAGTGAGTGCAGCTCTGGAGTATAATACAGGAGGTAACTCAGGATCAGCAATGTATGTACACAGTGACTTCACCAGCAGAATAGTGAGTGCAGCTCTGGAGTATAATACAGAGCACAGGATAAGTAATGTTATGTATGCGCTTATTATCTAAAGGTACCGTCACACACGGCAATATTGCTAGGCAATTTCACTGACAATTTGCTGGTTGCAGTGAAATCATGGACATATTGTTACATTTGTACACAGCAACAAAATAGAACAATGTGTCCATGATTTCACTACAACCAGCAAATTGCCTAGCAAAATTGCTGTGTGTGAAGGTACCTTTAAAGGTGCTTAAAGGAGATTTGCACCATGCACCATTGACTTGTAATCAGCAGGGGCATAACTACAATAGGTGCAAGGGGTTGCAATTGTATCCAGGCCCTAGGGCAGAGGTAGGAAACTCCGGGCCTCGAGAGCCACCAAAAGGGCATGTTTTCAGGATTTCCTTAGCATTGCACAGGTGATAATTCTAACCCCTGTGCAATACTAATGAAATCATGAAAACATGCCCTGTTGGTGGATCTTGAGACCCGGAGTTCCCTGCCCTAGGGCCTAGGGGTCCAAAAAGTCTCTTTCACTTATTGGAAAATACCAATACTGTTACACACTTGTAATAATTGGGGGCCCCATTGAAGCTTTTGTATTGGGGCCCATGAGTTTCAGCAGACGGCACTGTGAATTAGGACTGGTCTGAACGTGGCTACGGGGCCCTCTCATTCCTCTACCATAACACAGTTTAGGGAATTGGGGAGAGTTTTAACATAACACTTCCCCTCCACCTGCAGCCAGATACATAGGATTGTGTAGTCCAGGCGCTGAGTTAATTTTGCAGTGTGTAGTTATGGCCTTTTCCTGCCTTCTATGAAAACTAAAAAAAGTAATGTGATCCTATAAGTCATGGCGGCCTCATTCTTATCTGTGTCCCTGAACTACCACTATTCTTTGTGTATGTCGGCGGCTGTGTGCGCCCTGTCATCTGCAGGTTGGCAGACCGCCATGTTTAATTAGGACTTCTGTTCTTTAAGGAAACCGTTCACCAGAATTACGGTTTCAGGGAGAAAAGATTAAAGGTAACATGCAAATGTTTTCCCGGTGAATGAACCGCTGGAAATAATCACAATTATATGTACAAGATATTCCGGGAGATGGTCAGAAGGGAACATATGTGAGTTTGTCCTTTGATGTGTGGTGCAGCGATGGAAGGAGCGGCCAGATCTGCTCTGGCCACACAGGAAGACACCGAGCCTCCTCACAAGGATTCATTCTGGCTTTTAAATTGTTCATCATGGCTGCCAACTGGCGGTCTGTGAGCCAAATACGCCCCCACCATCCAGAGCTTCTGCTACGTTACAAACACCTGACTTTATTGTGTTATTCTGCAGTCACCTCCAGAGCTTCATTCTCAATTCTGCTAAACAGGGGCGTAACTACAATAGGTACAGGGGTCCGGGTGGATCCCAAAATGTCCCTTTCGCCTATAGAAATAGACTAATGATTAAGGATTTGCAATAGTTGGGGCCCTATTTTACCTTTTGCATTGGGGCCCATGAGTTTCAAGTTATGCCATGGCTGCTAAATATTACGTCTCTTAGGGTAGAGGCATACTAGCATATGCTTAATCGGAGCAATTTCGATGCATGATAGTCTGCAACTGCTGTCCAAATAGGCACGCGAGTGTGATGCGATTGTGTTTTTTTGTCAGCTAACATCAGTGTGATATCCGTGTGGTGTCCATGTGCAATGTGTTTATAATATGGTCTTTCCCATGCTGTATGTGGGTCATTCATGAACGGCAGTGTAAGATGGAAGTAACTGAGGTTTACCAAAGACATCGTTGCCATAGTAACCGCTCGCTCGGTGTCCTCGTTGACATTGCCACTTACCATGCCGCAGGTCTCAGCGCTGTCATTCAACGATCAGAGACCACAGGGAGTGGATGGACATGTTCATGACTCACTACCTGGTACCTGTTGGGCCAATAAGGACTAGACTATAGTAAATGTTAATTGCAGCTTATAAGAAGTGAGCCTCCTGCAAGGGAAGAACAAAAGCTACCTTATTGTTTATGCATGTTTGAAGTTACCTGGTTAACCTGTTAATAAAAATGCCAACTTACACCTGGTTTGGTTTAACACCCGTGGATGGGTGTATTTAACCAAGGGGGGGTGTGGCGCCCTTCTGGCTAGGCGCCACAGGGAGGTATTGCACTTTAACAACAAATGTGGTATCTCTGCAAGTTGTCAGTTCAAGGTGTGGCGCCCCGCAACGAGTGCGTCACAGGAGGGTATTGCAGCCATAAATGCAGCAGCAATATTCTCTGACCCAGCAGTCAAATGGTTAACTCAGAGATCCATACCCTGCATGCATCACCTAGTATAGAAGGCCAATCAGGTCCTGGTGGGCGGAGTGCAAGGGTAGTGTGTAGTAGAAGTTTAGTCCAGCTTAGAGAGTTAGTCTCGGGTCTGGAGAAGTAACAGCAACCTAGAAGACCTCTGCAGATTCCCAGCTCTGCAACCTAGGAGAGGGGGTTGCATAGTCCCGTGCGACATCCTGGTCACCCTCGCTGGCCGTCTCCCTACCAACTATAGGCATCATCATGCGGGTCCAAAATCATCCCATGCCCATCTACAGCCGGTTTGCTGGTACCGAAGCTAGCAGCAGTTCAGCTCTGCTATGCGAACCAGAGGAGTGGAGGAGCAGCTCTACAGGAGCACCCCACCATCGTCAAATCCCATCATCTAACCAGCGGTGTACCCACCAAGGGACCCAAGGCTCCCCAAAGCATCCGGAACGTATACCCCGGATAGGGCATTCAAGCAGCCTCCCAGTACCCTATCTGGTATTCCTGGGCGACAACGGCAACCTACTTAGTTAGTATGGAGGAACACCGCGGATCTCTGAGAGACACCTATCACTGCTGAGTCCACCCGGTCTGCTACCCACAAACTGTATACCATGTACTGCTTGCTGGTTACAGTAAAGACCCGTTACAGAGACTTTCTTATGAACTGTCCGTCCGCACCATAAGGTAACCGCAGCTGTCGCACAACATCTTAAGCAGCTCCAGCCTCCGGGGATCATCGCTTAGCCTGTGGGGAGCGTAACATCTTGCTGCATTCCATCCCCCGGAGGTCCCGCAGCATCGGTACAGTTACCGAAACACTCATAGGTGGTGTCACGAAACAATTAACCCCTTAATCTGTTCCCACAAGACGTCTTCAACTTTTAGATCTGCACTCAACCGGGCCCCACTTCCAGCAGGCGCGGTCCACCCGTGACAAGGAGGAAGAAGCTACTGCCTGTCTAAACCGGAGTCCCGGCCACGGTGAGTCAAATGTTTAACCTATGGAGTCTGTTTTACACGCACACACCTAAGACTAGGCCACCTAAAGTAGAAAGAGGGGGGGGACTGATAAGTTAGTAGGTCCCAAAAGGGGATGGAGCCTAGGCTAGAGTAGTGAGATTGAGTGACAGTTACCTCACACAGTGCTGGGAAGGCAGACAGGAAGAACAGGCCTACAGTACCACTGACAGGAGGGATCCCCATCTTTAAGTGGGGACCCAGGACAGAAGGCAACAGACAAGAACTGGTTGGAGCCGGCTGGTCATGTTAGGGGAAACGCCGGTGCCTGGAGGGCTGCAGCATCACCACCAGCATCCCAACGTTGCATCAGAGGGGTAAGAACTGCAACAACTACTCCCCTCATCCCCCTTATCATCCCCCATCACTGCTGCCCTGAGGTAAAAGCTCCTCCTGTGGGGAGCTGGACCACTCTCTGCTGCACCCACCATCCCCTCAGTGGCTGGCTTGCAGCGCCGGTACCTAGATTACCGGGATCCACAGGTGGCGTCACGTTCCCTTGTAAATATTCCCTCCCCACCATCTAACTCAAATGATAACCAGGGCACGGAACCAGGAACCCGACCACCCATGATTCCCCATCCAAGAAGCCATCAGTCCCGGTGTCCGAGTACCCCTAGCCCTGGGCACATCACATCCTCCATAGACAGATCCCCATCTGTGATCTCTCATCTGTGCAGTGTGCAGTCAATAGCAGGGATCTGCCCAGATCTGTTTGAGGAGACAGATCAGGACGTGTAAAGACTGGAGGGGGGAGGGGGCTTCTCTTGCTTGAGATGACCACAAGCAGGGAGATGAAGGGAGGGAGAGAGTGAGGGGGGAGGGCTTGGCTTAAAGAAAACCGGGCAGTAGTACAAAGAAACCCAGCCCCTCTTATATTAATTACTGCACACTCTGTCCTCCTGCTGCACATTCTGTCCCCCTGCTGCACACTCCATCCCCCTGCTGCACACTCCGTCCCCCTGCTGCACATTCCGTCCCCCTGCTGCACACTCTATTCACCTGCTGCACACTCCATCCCCCTGCTGCACACTCCATCTACCTGCTGCACACTCCATCCCCCTGCTGCACACTCCGTCCCCCTGCTTCACACTCCGGCCCCCTGCTGCACACTCTATCCACCTGCTGCACACTCCGTCCCCCTGCTGCACACTTCGTCCCCCTGCTGCACACTCTGTCCCCCTGCTGCACACTCCGTCACCCTGCAGCACACTCCGTCCCCCTGCTGCACACTCCGTCCCCCTGCTGCACACTCCATCCCCTGCTGCACACTCCGTCCCCCTGCTGCACACTCCGTCCCCCTGCTGCACACTCCGTCCCCCTGCTGCACACTCCATCCCCCTGCTGCACACTCTGTCCTCCTGCTGCACACTCCATCCCCTTGCTGCACACTCTGTCCCCTGCTGCACACTTTCTAAGGACTTCTATAACATTTATCTCAGCAATCCTACATATGGAGTAAAGGTATGATTGCACTCAGTATCCCAGTGTCTGTTATGCACTGGCTTCATTTTATAGACCTAAATCCTACTGGTTAGTTCCCTTTAATTGTATATAGAAAATTGCCTGATTTTGCATTTAGGAAGGGATGCTATACATATCTAAGTAAAGCTCTAAGAAGGAACGCTATATCTTTTTTTTAAGCATTGAAGGGGTGCCAAGTAATGGTTCTCTTTAAGCTACTTTAAAGGTAACTTGTTGAAGGATATTCCAAAAGTTGCACTATGTAAGTAAATGCAATCCTAATCTATTGGCTGTACACATTTCCTCCTGGTCAGCAGGGGGTTACAATATTTTGCCGACAATTCAAACACTTTGAGTGGGTTCTATATGGCCGGAATGAAATGTAATTATAAGGTGCGAGACTCAAACTAATATTTTTTCGTCTTGCATGTGTCACAGAGAGAGTTGGCACCTCGATCCACAAGGTGACCTCTGCGTCTCTTCATTCTGCCCTGACAGGGCGTTCTCTGCCCAAAATGAAGCTTTTAGAGAGTGCCAGGCCCTTCTGCCTCCCAACTATGCATATAATTTGTGTCTCTGTAGTGGGAACTGGTAAAAGCTTGTGCTTCATGCATCAGCATCAGCGACTGACAGAGACCTGCGCCCGTCAGCCCCGATTCTCCGCACTGATAATGTGTGAGGGAGTTATCACTGGTAGCGCTGTGGCACAAATAACTTGTTTTTCCTGCTAAGCGGAGCAAACATGACACATGAAAGTCACAAAATGTGAAGTGTCTGCGGATCTAAAGCGATGCCGCGCGATCTTTAATGCCTGTTTTGCCCGTCATACACTTTAGTGATAATGTATCTCTCTATAATGTTCCTGGGAGCTGGGTGTGCAGCTGCCGACAGGTGGATGTTCTCATAAGTGAGTTTTATCTCCGAGTATTTTCTTGTAAAACATGGATTTAAGAGCCTGACCATAAAAATCGGTCATGTCCTAGAGGGTGTTTGTCACGTGGTTACTGCTTTGCAGTCCACATGTAGTTTAATCAGAGTCAATTTCCTTTGGCACTTCCAGAGTTAATGGCAGGAAGCTGCTGTAGTCTATGCTGTATGCAGCTCTACAGGTGGAGGTGGAGGGGTGTGTCAGAGCTCTGATCTCCACTCTCTCAGCCTTTAAGTAGTTCCACTTCCCTCCACCGGGTGTTGCAGATACAGTTCTTTCTTTACTTGGATCCCATGCAGTGAGGATGTGCTGTGCTGCTGCTGCTCCCTTCCTTTGGAGTTTCTGGGTTTTCCCAGTCTGTAGATGGAGGTAGGGCTGGTCCGCAGCAAAGGGCAAGGGTGGTGGCCCGGGCATCCTCACCTTCAGAGGTAAGTCCAGGAAAAGCATGAGTAAGGGACCCCAGTCAGGGTCAGACTACTTCCCCAGTTCGCCTTTGCCCATCTTGCCATCCTGCCATCCTGATCCGCTATATCATCCCGTCACAGTATCCTGGTGGCTATAGAGGGATCTGTAATGGCAACACTTTTAGTGTGTTAAGGGACAAATTACAGCTTGCTGTACTCTTCCAAGTTGGATATACTGTGTTTTTCCAATAAGACAGGGTCTTATATGTATTTCATTTAAAAAGGCTAGGGCTTATTTTTGGAGGAGGGCTTCTTTTTGGGGAAGGGCTTCTTTTTCGAAAAACATAGTACATATGATTGGTGAAGACAATATGGCGATATTATGGTATGTTGTACTATGTGCACAAAACACTAGTACTATTAATCAATCTGTGTGCTTAAACTGTGTGTTGGCCAGTCTAAACAAGCCATTACATGACAATCCATCATCATCCAGCACAGTGTGCAATAAGATGTGAACACTGTCTAGAAATATGTTTGTGAGCACTATACGGCGCTTTAGTATGAGTAGTCAGCAGTGTAAAGTTTTATTATTTTTGCACTGAAAATACAGAAGGTGAAATAGGTGTTGAATGTGTCACCAGTTTTCTAAGTAAATATATTTTTAAAGGTGCTATTTGCTATTGACATGTATTTTTCACCAGATGTCGGTAACAACCCATCCAATCCACACAGGCAAAGAAATCAAACCATAGATGTCAATAAATTAAGTTATATGTAATAATGTGTAAAAGTAGTGAACGCATGAAGAAAGAGAGGTTCAAGAAGCCATATGAAGTCATGACACCAGCTGAAATCTATCAGTAATTAGAAGTTGAAAATAATATCAGCTGGTTCATCTGATGGCCTATAAAAAGGTGTCTGATTACCAAGGTGCCACACAAGAAACATCTCATGATAGGTAAAACCAGTGAGCCGTCTCACTGCCTTCACAACCTTATTGTTGCAAAACATACTGATGATGTTCGTTACAGAAGAATTTCTTATCTACTGAAGGTCGAAGTGAGCACTGTTGGGGCCATGATCCGAAAATGGAAAGAATATAATTTTACCATAATCTGGCCAAAACCAGTTGCTCCCTGCACAATTTTAGATAAAGAAGTATAAAGAATTATTAGAGTTGTCCAAGAGACAAGAACCAGATGTGTAGAGGTATTGAAAGACCTGGAATCAGGTACAATTGTTTCACAGAAAGCAATAAGTAATGCACTCCCCCTCCATGGCCTGTATGCACGCTCCTGTATGCATGGTCACCATGCAGGACTCCATTACTGAACAAAAAGCAGGTTCAAGAACGCTTAAAGTTTGCTCAACAACAATTAGACAAATCTAATACTGGAGAATACAGTCTGGGCAGATGTGACCAAAATTGAAGTCTTTGGATGCCATAATACACACCATGTTTGGAGGCCAAAAGGCAAATCACTTCAAAAACACCATACCAACAGTGAAGTGTGGAGGTGTTTTTCAGCCTACAGCACTCGCAAACGTCATATAACTGAAGGAAGGATGAATGGACAATTGTACCGAAATATTCTTCATAATCTGCTGCCATCTACCAGGATGATGAAGATGAAACAAGGACGGACATTTCATAAGACCATGATCCCAAACACACAGCCAAGAGAAAGAAAATAAGTCTTCTAGAATGGTCGAGCCGATCACCGGAGCTAAATCCAATAGAAAATGTCTGGAAGGAACTTAAGGTCAGAGATCATAGAAGGATCCACAGGATCTGCAGGAGGTGAAGAGTGTTTGTGTGGAAAAATGGACCAAAATCCATCTGAGCAATGCAGGGACTGGTGTCTCCATACAGGAGGTGTCTGGAGCTTCATCACTAACAAAGGCTTTTGTATGAAGTATTAAATAAATTTCAGTGAGTGTGTTAACGTATTCCCTTTGTCATTTCTCATTACTAAACATCACTAAATTTATTGACATCAATGGTTTGATTTCTTTGCCTGTGTGGATTGGACGGGTTGTTACTGACATCTGGTGAAAAATTCATGTCAATAGTATATTAAGAAATATATTTACCTAGAAAATTTTTAACATGTTCAATACATGAAAGCTTGTCATGTTTGCTTGATATTCAAATACCGCACGTCTGTAGCCGGTGAATGCTTAGTTTGCTTGTGCAGCAGAGAAAGTCAAAGTAAAAGGATCAGTGTCATTCTTCGGTTTCAGGACTCAATCTGGTGACAAGGACTCAATCTATCCTTCCCTGCTGAGCCACAGCTTAGTTGGTCTCTGTCCAATGCAAATGGTTCTCTTATCTTTGCTTTTCATCCCTTTTTTTGCTGCTAATCAGGTGTTTTTCACTTTCCTATTTTTTCTCTGTCCTATCACAGCTTAGATGGGGCTATTTATACTCACCTTCCACCAATCTATAGATTTAGGTGGATTTCAGCTAAGGAGTTCCAGCCCTGGAACTAAGGATTTTGCTCTCTAGGCAGAGACTAGTTGTGTTACTGCTCTGTGTTTGCTCTTTTACCTTTCCGACACCTTTCCTCACACTTTCTCTCTATTGTTTAGCTATGTGTAGCGGCAGTTCATTAAGAGGAATGAGAATCAGCTTGATGGCCTTTTAGGGAGCCAAGTCCGAGTTGTGGTTTTTAGTTGTGTGCCTAGGGTTCTTTTTGTCTGTGCAGGAACCAGTAGGGTGTGGCTGATGTGTTGTAGACTTTATTGCCCCTTGTAAGTTTAAGGTATACACCCTCATAACAATAGGAAAGTTGCAAGCACAAGCACCCAGCAATAAAAAATAATATTTTATTGAAAAATATTAAAGAAAACAATTAATCCTTCTATGAAAAATCTTGTGTTTGTGGCTGTAAATGACTTTAGTTGTAGTATCAATACATATTTCACCCGTTGTATCTATAAAGTGAGAAAACATACAGTACTGATCAAAAGTTTGGACACATGCTGCCTCAGATGAGATGACCTCAATAATCACCCGACTTCAACCGAATTGACATGGTTTGGGATGAGTTGGCCGGTGAGTGAAGGCAAAGCAGCCAACAAGGGCTCAGCACCTCTGCGAACTCTTATCAAGACTGTTGGAAAGACTTTGCAGGTGATGACTTATGAAGCTGCTTTACAGAATGTCAAAGGGGTGTAAAGCTGTCATCAGAGCAAAAGGGGGCGATTTGAGGAATTTAAGGTTTAACATTTGTTTAGATTTTTGTAAATGTGTTTCTTTACTCCTTGTTTTCGTATGTGTTTCTTTGCAGTTTTGCTGCGTTCAGTCTGAATCTACAGTGTGCACATTCCATTAAGAAGGAAACCATTGCATGGACATATTTGTATACAGGTGTATCTCAATCAATCATCAAAAAGTTAATCTATTTCAGTAATTCAATACAAAAAGTGAAACACATATATTATATAGAGTCATTACACACAGAGGGATGTATTTCATGTGTTTATTTCTGTTAATGTTGATGATTAGGGAAACCCAAAGGTCATTATCTCAGAAAATTAAAGTAGGGAGGATGAAGGGTCTGAGAGATAAAATATGACCTAAATAGGTATCAGAGGCTTCACCTTGTGTGGTTGTGAGAGTCACAACCACTATAAAAGCAGATCACGGCTGCTGCAGTCCCCATTGTGGAGCATATAGAGTAGGGAGGATGAAGGGTTAAAAACCATGCTGCCGTATTCCACGAGACATCAAAGGGTGAATATAATATTGATTTCTTAATCAACATGTTTCAGGCTTCCTGGTCCCTTCCTCAGAACAAATCAATGTATTGCCATGTTTCTGGGAGTCCTAAAACGCGTTGACTAATACATCAATATTATATTCACCCTTTGATGTCTTGTGGAATACGGCAGTGCAGTGTTTAACCCTTCATCCTCCCTACTCTATATGCTCCACACTGGGGACTGCAGCGGCCGTGATCTGCTTTTATAGTGGTTGTGACTGTCACAACCACACAAGGTGAAGCCTCTGATACCTATTCAGGTCATATTTTATCTCTCAGACCCTTCATCCTCCCTACTTTAGTTTTCTGAAACATGGCAATATGATATTGATTTGCCCTGAGGAAGGGGTCAGGGAGACCTGAAACGCTTAATGTCAACTGGCAATACAAATCTGACATTAACCCCTTTATTACTCAGCATGCCACCCCCACCAGGGCCACTGGAAAAGCCGGGTAAAGTGCTTGGAAATGGCCCTAGACATTTTTTGTATTATTTATTTATTTATTTTACACACTATGATGGCAGATTGATTGCCATAGACTAATGTGTATGGCAACCAAGCACAGACATCCAGATTCTGGAAATGCAGTCTGATTACAACAGCCAATCACAGATGCTCTCACAGCATCTATCTATCTATCTATCTATCTATCTATCTATCTATCTATCTATCTACGGTGCCTACAAGTAGTATTCAACCCCCCGCAGATTTAGGTGGTTTGATAAGATGCAAATAAGTTAGAGCCTTCAAACTGCAAATGAGAGTAGGATTTATTAACAGAAGCATAAATCTTACAAACCAAAAAGTTATGTTGCTCAGTTGAATTTTAATAAATTTTAAACATAAAAGTGTGGGTCAATTATTATTCAACCCCTAGGTTTAATATTTTGTGGAATAACCCTTGTTTGCAATTACAGCTAATAATCGTCTTTTATAAGACCTGATCAGGCCGGCACAGGTCTCTGGAGTTATCTTGGCCCACTCCTCCATGCAGATCTTCTCCAAGTTATCTAGGTTCTTTGGGTGTCTCATGTGGACTTTAATCTTGAGCTCCTTCCACAAGCTTTCAATTGGGTTAAGGTCAGGAGACTGACTAGGCCACTCCATCACCTTGATTTTTTTCCTCTTGAACCAGGCCTTGGTTTTCTTGGCTGTGTGCTTTGGGTCATTGTCTCGTTGGAAGATTAAATTACGACCCATCTTAAGATCCTTGATGGAGGAGCGGAGGTTCTTGGCTAAAATCTCCAGGTAAGCCGTGCTTTCCATCTTCCCATGGATGCGGACCAGATGGCCAGGCCCCTTGGCTGAGAAACAGCCCCACAGCATGATGCTGCCACCACCATGCTTGACTGTAGGGATGGTATTCTTGGGGTCGTATGCAGTGCCATCCAGTCTCCAAACGTCACGTGTGTGGTTGGCACCAACGATCTCGATCTTGGTCTCATCAGACCATAGAACCTTGAACCAGTCTGTCTCAGAGTCCTCAAAGTGATCATGAGCAAACTGTAGACGAGCCTTGACATGACGCTTTGAAAGTAAAGGAACCTTACGGGCTCGTCTGGAACGGAGACCATTGCGGTGGAGTACGTTACTTATGGTATTGACTGAAACCAATGTCCCCACTGCCATGAGATCTTCCCGGAGCTCCTTCCTTGTTGTCCTTGGGTTAGCCTTGACTCTTCGGACAAGCCTGGCCTCGGCACGGGAGGAAACTTTCAAAGGCTGTCCAGGCCGTGGAAGGCTAACAGTAGTTCCATAAGCCTTCCACTTCCGGATGATGCTCCCAACAGTGGAGACAGGTAGGCCCAACTCCTTGGAAAGGGTTTTGTACCCCTTGCCAGCCTTGTGACCCTCCACGATCTTGTCTCTGATGGCCTTGGAATGCTCCTAATCCCTTTCCCATGTTGACCATGTATGAGTGCTGTTCACAAGTTTGGGGAGGGTCTTAAATAGTCAGAAAAGAGATAATTAATCCACACATGTGAAGCTCATTGTTCTTTGTGCCTGAACTACTTCTTAATACTTTAGGGGGACCAAACAGAATGCTGGTGGTTTGAGGGGTTGAATAATAAATGACCCTCTGAATTAACTTTTAACGCTTAAAAAAAATAAAAAATAAAAAAAAAAAAATCTTTTTGGCTGCAGTGCATTTCCCACTTCCAGGCTGATCTACAGTCCAAATGTCACAATGCCAAGTTAATTCCGCATGTGTCAACCAGCTAAATCTGCAGGGGGTTGAATACTACTTGTAGGCACTGTATCTACAAGTGCAATACAATGCATGCTTCATATTTATACAAAAGTGTTGCATGACATTATATTGCGTTTTAGAGTCCAGTGGAAGATAAATTTGAACATTTATTGCATGCTTTCTTTACCGGACAGAAAAACATGGCAGTCCATGTCTACATGTGCGCTTGGAAAAACGCATACTTGCAAACGGATGCCCGTTTTGACATGCATTAGTATGCGTTTTTTGAATGGAAGCCTGTGGATGCACTCATTACATTACATTACATTGTCCATTACATTGTGTTTGTGCTGGTTTCAAATGGATACATTAAACGGACAGCACAAACGCAATGTGAACATGGCCTTACCCCTGGGGCCGTCAGAAGCAGAGGAGTCACTTTTCTTAGCTTTGGCGAATTTTGCTTTAATTTCCAGTTGTTTGTGCTACATATCCCCTAATAAATAAACCAGAGATAATTGTGATGTACAATCTATATTTCTCTTCTGGGATATAACAATAGTCATCAGTCATTCATTCCCACGCTGACTAAACATGATATACACAGATATATCTCATCCTGGAGGAAAGGTAGAGACACCTCAGTGACTCAAGTTCCTTCTTCAGGCCTCTCCTGCAAATCATGTCAGAGGAAGCGCCCACTCATAAAACACTTTTAAATAACCTGAAGACAAGGAAGAAAGTTCTTTACATTCCGAGATGACTGGCGAGCTCATAAAAAGAAGTTATACACAGTGCTAGAATTACAATCTTAAATCTGTAGAACAATTTGATATTTAAGTTCGTGTTATTGCAAAAATTGACTGTGTTGGTGATATGCCACTTCTAGGTATTAAATTATCTGCGGTAGTGATAGAGGATGAAAATGGAATATCTTCACTGGATTCTGTGCTTCCAAAATGAAGCAAGACTTCCTCCTTTAAATATAATAATCCAACATCGCTTAGTGTTTTCTTTAACTACAATACTGCCATTATTTACAAGAATATATAACTACTATAATACTATCCCTCTATATACAAAAATATAGTTACTATAATACTGTCCTTATATACAAGAATATAACTACAATAACACTGTACCCCTATGTACAAGAATATGTCACAAATAATACTGCTCCTACCTAGAATAATATAGCTACTATAATCAGGGCCGTATTTGCCCTTAGGCACTGGTAGGCACGTGCCTAGGGAACCGGCCTGTAGGGGGTGGCCTCAAGACAGGGAGAAGACATTTTTATTTTTTTTTACTTTTTTTTTTATCCTCCCTCCGGTAGACAATGAAGGATATCTGATGTCTTTTCGGAGGGGTTGGGGGGGGAAAAATGCGGTGGGTGGTGGGGGGCGTGCATATACATTAATACTTGCTTTGTGGTGCGGACATACAGGGAGGGAGCTGACTGACTCCATAACTCCCAGCAGCTTCATTTCCGGGGTCAGGAGCGGCCAGTCAGCTCCCTCCCTGAGTCAGAGAAGCTGCAGCCCACATCTCCCTGCAGTGAGATGAGATCATCTCATTACACTGCAGTAGACGAGAAAGGAGGCCGGGATGACAATGCAGGAGCCAGCAAGAGAAGGTGAGGTGAGTATGCTGCATGGTGGTGGTGGTATGGGAGAGGGATCACAAACATGGTGGTGTGGGAGGGGACCACAAACATGGTGGTGGGAAACCCAGTCCTCAGCGGGCTGCTACACAAAGACTGTGCGTAAAAGACTTGAAGACTGCAACCCGCTGTGTCTATGAACTTTCTTATGCATCAAAAGCACCAGAAACACAATTACCAACTCACTCAGGTAGCGTTGGCCATCTTAGGGGTCAGACCTACCCGTAGAGGGCTTAAGAATATTGCTGTCGCCCAACCATCGGCCCGTAGGAATACTGTTGAGCCACGGTGGCCAGATATAGCCGCAACCTGCGGGTTGCGCACGTATAAATTAACAAGTATCCCCAGGTCCAGTTATCCCAGTCCAGAATTAACCCTCCATGCCATATTCCTATCCCTAAGAGAGAGAGCCACCCACACCGAACTTTTAATGACACCGCCAGGGTCACGGAACCGGGTGTCAGTCCATGTGATCCCCGTGATGAAGCCTCAAGAAAACCCAGTTCCAAGTATCCTAAGGCCCTGGAGGGTTGTGTCAAATATAACTACTATTATACTGCCCCCTATATACAAGAATATAACTACTATAATACTGCCCTATGTATAAGACTATGTAGAGCCCAGGCTTTGGGGTACTTGTGTATCAGGCTTCCAGGGGTAACTTCTGCTGTGTCACGGGGGAGTGGTGGCCGCGCCTGATCCCGTGTCCTGGGTATATCTTCAAAAAGGGTTTATATTTATAGGGGATTATATACAGTTTGTCGTGATGCCACCTGTAGTTCCTGGTGAGGTGTCACCAGCGCCGCCACAGTCCGCCAGAGGTAGATGGTAATGCGGCTTAGTTGGACAAGTCCCTACAGGTAGGGCTGAACCTCCGGGGCAGCGTTCCTGTGAATAGAACAAGTTCATGCAGCATAGAGACAGAGGCAGAGGCAATATCACTTTTCCTCTGGGTACTTTACTGAAAACTTGTAGCAGCATCAGTTACAGTTCACAGTTCAGCATTCAGATGTTATAAGAACAGGTAGCTTAACGGGTGGCTGCAAGTGGATCCCAAGTAGTATGGTGGGACCCTTAGTGTGCCTGTTTGCTCTAACCCGCGTCTGTTCCTTCCTGTTTTTCAGTTTCCTTGGTGTGAAAGAACTACTTAACTACTATAATACTGCCCCTATGTACAAGAATATAACTACTATAATACTGCCCCAATGTACAAGAATATAACTACTATAATACTGCTCCTATGTACAAGAATATAACTACTATAATACTGCCCCCTATATACAAGAATATAACTACTATAATACTGCTCCTATGTACAAGAATATAACTACTATAATACTGCTCCTATGTACAAGAATATAACTACTATAATACTGCCCCTATGTACAAGAATATAACTACTATAATACTGCCCCTATGTACAAGAATATAACTACTATAATACTGCTCCTATATACAAGAATATAACTACTATAATACTGCCCCCTATGTACAAGAATATAACTACTATAATACTGCCCCTATGTACAAAAATATAACTACTATAATACTGCCCCTATATACAAGAATATGACTACTATAATACTGCCCCTATGTACAAGAATATAACTACTATAATACTGCTCCTATGTACAAGAATATATATACTATAATACTGCTCCTATGTACAAGAATATAACTACTATAATACTGCTCCTATGTACAAGAATATAACTACTATAATACTGCCCCTATGTACAAGAATATAACTACTATAATACTGCCCCTATATACAAGAATATAATTACTATAATACTGCTCCTATGTACAAGAATATAAATACTATAATACTGCTCCTATGTACAAGAATATAACTACTATAATACTGCCCTTATGTACAAGAATATAACTACTATAATACTGCCCCCTATATACAAGAATATAACTACTATAATACTGCTCCTATGTACAAGAATATAACTACTATAATACTGCCCCCTATATACAAGAATATAACTACTATAATACTGCTCCTATGTACAAGAATATAACTACTATAATACTGCTCCTATGTACAAGAATATAACTACTATAATACTGTCCCTATGTACAAGAATATAACTACTATAATACTGCTCCTATATACAAGAATATAACTACTATAATACTGCTCCTATGTACAAGAATATAACTACTATAATACTGCTCCTATGTACAAGAATATAACTACTATAATACTGCTCCTATGTACAAGAATATAACTACTATAATACTGTCCCTATGTACAAGAATATAACTACTATAATACTGCTCCTATATACAAGAATATAACTACTATAATACTGCCCCTATGTACAAGAATATATCTACTATAATACTGCTCCTATGTACAAGAATATAACTACTATAATACTGCCCCTATGTACAGGAATATAACTACTATAATACTGCCCCTATGTACAAGAATATAACTACTATAATACTGCCCCTATGTACAAGAATATAATTAGTATAATACTACCTCTATGTACAAGAATATAACTACCATAATACTGCCCTATGTACAAGAATATAACTACTATAATACTGCTCCTATGTACAAGAATATAACTACTATAATACTGTCCCTATGTACAAGAATATAACTACTATAATACTGCTCCTATGTACAAGAATCTAACTACTATAATACTGCTCCTATGTACAAGAATATAACTACTATAATACTGTCCCTATGTACAAGAATATAACTACTATAATACTGCCCCTATGTACAAGAATATAACTACTATAATACTGCTCCTATGTACAAGAATATAGCTACTATAATACTGCCCCTATATACAAGAATATAACTACTATAATACTGCCCCTATGTACAAGAATATAACTGCTATAATACTGCTCCTATGTACAAGAATATAACTACTATAATACTGTCCCTATGTACAAGAATATAACTACTATAATACTGCCCCTATGTACAAGAATATAACTACTATAATACTGCTCCTATGTACAGGAATATAGCTACTATAATACTGACCCTATATACAAGAATATAACTACTATAATACTGCCCCTATGTACAAGAATATAACTACTATAATACTGCTCCTATATACAAGAATATAACTGCAATAATACTGCTCCTATGTACAAGAATATAACTGCTATAATACTGCTCCTATGTACAAGAATATAACTACTATAATACTGCTCCCTATGTACAAGAATATAACTGCTATAATACTGCCTGCTATGTACAAGAATATAACTACTATAATACTGCTCCTATATACAAGAATATAACTGCTATAATACTGCTCCTATATACAAGAATATAACTACTATAATACTGCCCCTATATACAAGAATATAACTACTATAATACTGCCCCTATGTACAAGAATATAACTACTATAATACTGCCCCTATGTACAATTATATAACTACTATAATACTGCCTGCTATGTACAAGAATATAACTACTATAATACTGCCCCTATATACAAGAATATAACTACTATAATACTGCTCCTATGTACAAGAATATAACTGCTATAATACTGCTCCTATGTACAAGAATATAACTACTATAATACTTCTCTCTATGGATAATTGTTTGATACTGTTATATGTGTTTTGGTTACTAATATGAGTATAGGATGAGATGAGACAATAAAGCAAAATAAATAATAATAAACTGATATAAGTGGTAATAGAGATGAGTAGTGTAAATTATAGATAAGATGTAATCTAGGAGATGAAGCTGTAATTGTCTCATTTTTTTGTGCTGTTCTTTAATACTTGTTTTTCGCTCATGCAGCTAATGTCTCTTCTCTCTCATCAGCCGGGATCGGATTTCTGGGTGGAGCGGAGCCGAATTCTGAAAAATGATCGTTATCTAATTGATCTATGTCCATCGCTAAAACAAAATCATCATTCTGTTGATTTGTTCCTTACTTGCTTTTTCCATATTAATAAGAGAATTACAATAGTGCGGTCAGGACGGATGTCAGGATGAATCGCGGCTCTAACCGCCAATCACAGCAAGAAATTTAGCAAAACTCATGTATCCGTTTCTGTAGGAACTAATCAGAGTGTTGCTTTATTTGTCAATCGGAATTGGAAGGTTAAGGCTGGTTTCACACTGGATTACGTCCTGAGGCCGAAACGCTGCATCTGCATCCGCATGTCACTACAGCATTGTCTGCACTGGATCAGGCAAAGAAACGCTGCGTTTGTATCAGTTTTGTTGATTTTCATCCTGCGTTTTGCTATGAAGGGTGCGCTCACTTTACATGGTCATTCACATTGAGCAGATTATAAAGATATAGAGTGATAGAAAATCAGATAGATAGATGATAGTAGATAGATAGATAGATTAGATAGATAGAAGATAGATAGATAGATAGAAGAGCTAGATCAGGATTACCAGTCTCCCACTGCTGTTTCCGAGGCTGCCCGTTAAGCTTCATGCATATTCACTGCATTGACTGGAAACAGCCAATTACAGAGGCTCACAGAGCCTTTGTGATTGGTTGTTGCAGTCAGACGGCATTTCCTCAATTTGATGGCCTGGAAGCTCAACAGTCGGCTCCGGAAGCAGCAGCGTGAGATGAGAAAGATATGCTATAATAATAAATAAAATACTATAACACTTCAAACGCATTTCGGACCTTAGTCCTTAGTCATTGTACATGCTAAGGGCTTGGGTCCGAAACGCGTTTGCAATGTTATTGTACTGCAATTGTTTTTGTTGATATATTTTATGAGGCCTCATATGAACAGATTACAGTCACTTGGCTCACAGTCAGCTTTTGCCTATTTAGGAATAACTGATATATGGAAACAACAGGCTGCATCCACATTTCCCATAATGACTGATAACAGAAAACAAGAGCTGGTAATTCTTTTGCGCAGCGAAAGCAGATAAGATAGACTTTGGTTCCTCTCCCTTTAAGACATTGACTTTATCTGCCCGCCTCGGTTTGGGGAATATTAACACTTCAATGCTGCATACAACATATATTCATTTGTAACCTTTATGAAAACCATGAAATAAATCTAATCTCATAGAATAAAAGTCACGAAAACTTGGCAGGAGGGGGAGGAGGGAGGCGAAGCTGTCAATTTATCACAATTATACAATGAGCAGAAGAATGAGGCGAGCATGGACATAATCTGAGCTCATAATCTCCCGCATTGTGTGTAAATGGACTGCCGCGCTTGGCGAGGCTCCTCACTAATGTACAGCTAATATTCCCAAGAAAAAAACACCAAACGAGCCTCATTTACCAGTGCACCCTGTTTATTGCTATGGATTACAATACTGGTGCTCACATAAGTGAAGAGCGCGGACATAAATCCTATCATAGTGCATGGTGACGTTCGGATCCTGGTACACTCATTTGCGGGGTATTTTGAGAGCAGCAATTCCACTGCATATTACTGGAGCAACAGGTGGATGATATTTCCCGAAATCTCGTCTATAATGGCGCCCCTCCGGGTAAACCGCTACCAGAGGTACTGCACTTCTGCGGTTAGGAGGTGTAGTGCCCCTGTTCTCCAGGTGTCGGGATAGTATGATTGAGCCCAGACGCAACACACAACACGACCAAACACTTAGGCCCTGGGACGATGGGAGGACCCTGAGGGCGGGTTTAGGTTACAAAGTGGGACAGCGACAAGAGACAGTGGTTAGTTCTGTATAGGAGCCGGAGGAGTAACATCAACTGTCAAGAAGTGGTAGTCGGGAGTGCAGGGGCGGTGTGGTGCCGACTTCCGTGGGTTGAAGCTATACCACCATGCTCGCCCGCGGGAGGGAGAGAACAGCCCGGTAGAGACAGACAATAACCCTTGGGGGCGGAGAAGACAACGATCACCCATATGCCCGAATCTGCCAAGACAGGGGGGCTGGTGTAGGACACAGAGACCGGCCCTCCAGACGATGCAGAAGCTTCAAGCCCGAGCTGAAACTGGAGGCCTCAGACTTTTAATGGGAGCTGTGGCCGAACACCGAACATATCTTGGGGAAGGTGGCTGAACTAGGGAGCAGTGCCCGGAGGGATCCTATTGGTGTCTGGGATACACAGAAGCACCCGTGGCTACCGGTACCTGAGCTCTGTGCTGTGGAGAGCATTAAGAGCCTGGGGACAGAGCAACGACCTGCTCTCAGATGAGAGCTACCCCTTATAACGCCAAGAATAGAGACCCACCAGAGACTATGACACCTAGAAGGGAGAGTGAGGGCACCAACTGTGGCTTGACTGTACCAACTCGGCTCTGCAGAAAGAGTCAAGTACCAGAGACTGGTAGAGAGCGTACCCAGCAGCCATGTTTAACACCTGAGTAAAAGTAACGGAACTGCAGCTGTGGTGTGTGAGACTTTTATTAGCGGCGTCCATCGGCTGCAGAAGCTGCCCGAAACATCGAGGGTACTGATGACCAAGTGAGTGTCCGTCAAGGTACGAGCTGGGGAAAACTACTCCACTGCCCTGGGGAATGTGCTCCGCCTGTGGGGAGCGGGACTATCTAAGCTGCCAGTCATCATCCCCAGAGGCTGTGTAGTAGCGGCGGCCGCCCAGGCCGCATGCCGCAGGTGGCGTCAAGAATACCCCTTATCCCCTCAGACTTTCCCTCACATCACTCCTTTTATTAAAATGACACTGCCAGGGTCACGGGACCAGGTCTCGACCCCTGTCTGTCCCTGTGAAAACAACCGAGAAGTGAAGATGTGAGAACAATGAGTAACTGCCCAGAACCGAGTCTTCCCCGGCCCTGGAGTGGGCTTGTCATATACGTTGCAGAGAAAATACTCAGCACTTTGAATTTATCACTATAAATTTCAAAAACGTTTTGAGATCTAAGCTATAACGTTTCTCCTTATGGAGAGATTACATGTCAGTATATGAGGAGACTTAAACGCCTTGCATGCTCTGGGAAATTTAATATGCAAATTGCCTCTTTAACCCATGAACCCTGGCGCCACCTATAGGAAGTAGCAATCCTACAAGTCAATATTGACCTTCTAAGGAGCCTTATCACATGACCAAGGACAGAAGCCAAATCATATTCTCAATTTGCAGACACTGTTCGGAGTGTTTACCCCCATCAATACAAAGTATGAGATCTGATTTGGATAGGTGATAGGATAAGACTAGGGATCTAAGCTATATGCTTCTCCTTACAGAGAGTGACTTGTCAGGTCAATTTGCATATTAAATTTCCATGCAAGGTGCCAGAGTCACCCTGCTGTTCCATCGGGCGATGTGCTGCTGATATAGGAGAAACAATGTTAACCCCTGCGGATACTTGGGGCTATGAGTGCACGATTGGAATGCACTTTATATCCAGGGTCTGGGCAATAGTAGCCTCTGGTGACATATGATGCAACTAAATGGTAAGTGCTACATGGGGTATTATTACTCTCGGGGGATGGTATGCAATGGAGACTCACTGGACACAGATGTATTTGTGGAAGCTGAACCCTGTGATAGAAAGAGACCGGAGGCCAACTTCATGGAAACCTTGATTTTTATTAAGTGATACTGCCACAGATGGACGTGTCCGAGAGAGAGACCCTCTGAATCGAGACACCAAACTTCTGGAGGAGCAACCAGTTTTAATTTTACCTGAGCAACGAAAAGCTCAACGTTTCATTTACCTCAGCAACCAATCAAAGGTCAGCTTTCATTTTACCTCAGCAAACAAAGCTCAACTTTCATTTTACCTCAGCAACCAATCAAAGCTCAGCTTTCCTCTTCACCTAGTTAGAGCTGAGCTTTCGTTTTACTTCAGCAGCGTAATAAATGTCCGCAGCCATCATTTTCTGTGTTTCTCTGTAGATATTATGACCTCTGTGGAGGTTGTGACGTATGTCACAACATGGAGTATAATGATAGTGACGATGAAACACACAGAACACAGAGACAAATGCGCCGTCTGCTGGATGATGTCCGCACCTTCCCTATACAATAACAAGCCGTGTACTGGCAGATTGGGAGGGAACACAGGATCTGTGGCCTAAAATAATGGACGCCCACATGTCTGGACTTCAAGTGTTGTTTTGGGACATCTAAGAGACGATCATGAAAGGAGGCGAGAAATCGTAAAAAAGGCCAACATGGGGGCCCTGAGCTGAGCCCAGAGCCAGCGAGTGTCAGCACTTACTGAGCCCGGAGCCAGCTAGTGTTAGCAGTGACAGGTTAATGGTGTATTGCACTGGAATTGATATTAGGCGGCCATCTTTCCGTGAACTACTTCTGTACAGGACTACCCATGCTCCCATTTTTGTGGCAGACCCATGAATTATTTTTGTCTCGCCCACCGGGCCCTCTCGTTGTCTAGGCCGCGGGGTGTCACGGTGACGTGACCCGGCTCCATGGTCACGGGTGAGGCAATATTTAGTTGGGGGGATTTGATGAATGGAAGTAAGTTTTTAGTAAATGGTTGTGATGCCACCCGTGGTTTGTGGCCAGCTGTAGCAGCCGCCGCTGCAGTCAGATCCTCTGGGGATGGTGGGAGTTGCAGCCAGGATGATGTGCCTTCCACAGGTAGGGCTGGTCCCTAGGGCTACCATGTAGATAGTGCAGTTGGGGATAAAGGAAAGTTATCAATTTCTCAAGCAGCCATGCTGCCGCTCAGCGTAGCAATCAGCTCCTTCCGGGCACGCAATTAAGAGTCACACGCAGTTCTGAGCTTTCACCGGTTTTACTTCCTGCTCCACAGTTCTTACAGTACACAGTCAGTTCACTAGCGGCTCCGATACCCGGGTTAGCAGCTGGGACGATTCGTCAGCAACAGCCCCATTCACGTACCTTTCGGGCCTCTACTCTCTGTCCCGCGCACTAACTACAGTCCAGCAGTCACAGGCTTTTCGTGGGCACCCTTCCGGGTCTCCTAGTCCTAATTCGACAGCTTTCCCTATGTTGTGCCGGGGGTTGGGTCTGGGACATAAAGACCCCGCCAGATTTCGTGGTTAAGGGAATGCAGCTTCCTGGTCACTTCTACAGAGCCGGCACTCTGGTTTGGTCCGGTCCCTCGGTGTCCCCGCTGACTCAGACATACCATGGACCCCTTCTTGCTTCCCTCGGTATTAGTCTGGGACCCGATGGCACAGGCTGCCGGGTCTGGGTTCTTCCTGTCTGGTGTCTCAGTTGACTAGACTGCCGGGTGTCTCTCACTATGTGTTCTGTCTTCCACTCCACTCCACCAGTCCACAGGGGCGCCACATTTTCCAATGTCAGAGTTTATTCTGATTTATCTCCAGTCACATTCAAAGCTTTACTAAAAACCTGTCCGTTCACCTTGGAAACAGACATATGAACTTGCCATTAGTGTGATAATACCGCCTATCTGTAGTTTCCGCTATACCTGTACATTGTATTGTTGTTGGTTTTTTAAGCTAACTTATACGCCTGGTATGCAAATAATATGCAAATCACTCTATGTAGGTTAATTAAAATGTAGCACTAACCTGGGGCTCGTTTACACTTTTGTTACAACAGTTGGATGTGTCGCCACAATTGAGAGAAGCGAGCGCCATTTATTGCTCACACGTGCGTTCAATAACTGCAGAATAATGTCAGCGAGAAGTCATGGCCGGCCTCAGCGGGGCAAAAAGAAAAGCTCCGGACACATGATTTTGCTCATTTTTTAAGCAGTTTCTATTTTAAAAAAGTTGACCTCTATTGTCATCTCAATAATAGTTAAAAAGCAAGTTGAGAAGCAACATGATCAATATCACCTAACATCACATCCACGCCAAAGAGAAGCAGCTCCAGCCACCATAGTAGGGGTGAGTTGATTGTTTAACCAAATAGCAGGTAATTTTTTTAAGCTGATAATTTTGTGCGACCCCTGAAGGATGGTAGACATTTCCAACTGGCCCCCGGCAGAAAAAAGGTTCCCCGCCCCTGTGCTAAAGTTTCAGGGGACAGGAAGCTGAGGGGAGACCATGGCAGTGCTGAATGAATCAATCAATGGAGTGCTTTGCTTCTGCTCCTAGCCTGATACATGACAGAACACATTATGCACTATCATATCATTGTACAGCAGAGGATCACAGCATGTATTTATATCTGCTTGGTGACATGATTGCTATTTGAAGAGAGAACATCCTTTTACATTACATAGGATGTATATTGGGGGCCAGGATTGTAGTGTGACTATGGGGCCTACTGCCATGCCCCTGCCCATACAGAAGTGTGAGGGGACAGGAATGTAAAATGATCTTGGAGTCCCCAGGGTCCACGCCCCCTGACACACTTCCTGTTACTACTGCAGCATGAGGTTGAATTTCTTTTTCATCCGAAGGGTGGGATGAGAGCTGAGGAGCAGATATGATTTTATTAATTTATAAATGATCTATACATCGTAGAACTGTAGTGGACAGCTCTGCTTCATCATGTAGGAGGTCAGGGACAGTACAAAAAATTGCATCTGCTCAGAGTTCCCCTTTAACCAATAAAAAGGAAAACTTATGGAATGTTCTTATTGTTACAATGCATCTCCGTTCTCACAGTCTTTATGTGACTTCCAGCTCTGTAATAGCCCACTTCTATTGGAAACTTAGCTTGTAGATTTGAGCAAAACGTTTTGCAGGAATCTGATGCAGCGTCCACAATGGTTATCCACAGCAGCTGAACCAAAGCAGTAAGAACATTAAGCATCTATGGCCATTTTTTTTTTACTAAATGCCCCCTCCAACATCATGACGGCATAGTGCACACAACTAGTGATAAGGTGACAGCGACTTCATGAAGCACCAATTTGGAGAACCATCACTGAGTACTGACGTGGCGAGGAAGATGTATTTGTTTGCGCATGTGCTAGACAAGATTCGCCAAGCATTTCATCTGGCACGTACACAAAGGAAGCCAAGTATCTCGTCAGGCGCTTGCACAGAGGAAGCCAACAATCTCATTTGACGAATGTGTAAAGGAAGACAAGCATCTCGTCTGGCACATGCACAGAGGAAGCCAAGAATCTCATCTGGTACAATGTGCAAAGGAAGCCAAGCATCTCGTCTGGCACATGGACAGAGGAAGCCAGAATCTCACCTGGTGCATGTGCACAGGAAACCAAGTATCTTGTCTGGCACACACACACAGAAAACCAAGAATCTTGCCTGACACATGTGCAAAGGAAGCCAGGGATCTTGTCTGGCACATGCACAGCAGAAGCCAAGCCTCTCATCTGGTGCATGTGCAAAGGAAGCCAAGCATCTCATCTGGTGCATGCACCAGATGAGATGCTTGGCTTCCTTTGCACTAAGCCTAGAATCTTATCTGGCGTATGTGCAAAGGAAGCTAAGCAACTTATCAGGCTCATGTGCAGAGAGAGCTAAAAATCTTTTCAGGCACATCTGTAACAAAAGCCAAGAACATCATAAAATGTGCGCAAAGGAAGACAAGTATCTCGTTTGGCACACGTGCAAATAAAGTCAAGCTTCTCACCAGGCTCTTGCACAGAAGAAACTAAGGCTAAGTTCACATCTGCATTTGTATTCTGTTTGGCATGCAATCTGTTTTTGACAGCATGTGTGCCAAAAAACGCAGTGCAACCGCATGCGTTAACCACCCATTGACTTCAATGGGAAACACATTGAAAACGCAAGTAAAAATGTATGCCATTTTCTGCAAATGCAGAACGCATGAGTTTTTGCTTTCACAGCCCAAAACGTGGCCAGCCAACCGGAGGACACAAAGGTTGCAGTTCTTTTACCCTTACTGGCAGTTCTCAGCATTTCCAGCCCAGCCGGGAGAACCATGTACTTCGGGTCAGCAACTCCCAGGCAATTCAGTTCCACTCCACCAAGACACCTTTCTGTATGCCTTTCCAGGTTGCCTTTCTCTGCACCGGTTTACTCACCATTCCTGCCCTGCGCCTTCGTGTTAGTGTCCCAAGCAGGTGGCTGCGGGCCCTGTTGAGCGACGGTAAATACGTTCTCTGACCCTAGGTCTAGCCACCATCTTGCAGTTGTCTATGGTAATTGGCCACAGCAGCCTCCGGTTTCCTGGTTCAACCTTAGTGCTGTTGCCAGATTGGGGCCGGTCCCCTCCTGCAACCAATTACTCCAGCAACATCCTCAAAGGTGATTGCTGGGACAGGGTCCTCTGGCCAGGGTTCCGTGGCGACCCTAGAACCCCATCCGTCTTGGTGGTCGTCTCAGACTTTACTTCTCCTCCCACTAACTGAACTTGACTCCTCCTCTTTCTGCTCCATTTTTCTACTCTGTTCCCACCCCCTCTTATTCCTTTCTCCTTGTCAGAACCAGGGCAGCTCCCCTGAGCTCGAGTGTAGAACTTCCCTTCTGGCCCAGAGTCAGGATAAGTGTTGGGTGCAGGTGTGTGGGTCTCAGTACTTTGTCCCTTTCTTACCTGGGAGTGGGATACCACACCTATGGATTATGTGTAGTACTTCTGTGGCGACATGACCACATGGGTGCCACATATGCACATTGGAATCCAAGTTCAACTCTTGCGCATGTGCATAGGAACTCAAAGATCTTGTCAGGCACATGCAGCAAGGAAAGACAAAAAGCCACCCAATTATGCCAAAAATCTTATGTGTTGCATGCTCATAGGAAGCCAGAAATCGTGTCAAGCGTTTGCATAACAGTAACCTGGCTTTTCCGAAGTATCATGTCTTAGTCTACTTGATAATACATTATTTTCCGATTTCTACTCTAGTTTAGGGTTGTACATTTCTGCATTTTTCCCATTTTCATTGGCATTCCTCTTGGCCTTCTTTTAGAGGTTGGGCAGTGTATGAAGCATCAGTACCAGGACCAGTGTGGAAATTGGGAAAATATCTGACATCACCAACATAGGAGATGGATGCTCAGATGAGATTCTTGTCTTTTGTGTCTGGCCTTTCCCTGCAGAGGAGTATTGGACAGTCTTTGTAATTGCTTCAAGAGTAGAGAATACAGTGTTAAGCAAGCAAGAAATTTTAGTTGAGAGAGCTAGAGTTTGGCACAGCCCAGAATGCATTTTGTGAACTGAAGGGCATACGGTGGTAGCACCAAATTAAAGCATTAAGGCATAAAGTGGAGAATATGCAGGAAATGAAATATTCGGGAACAGTGCAGTGGGTTTTAAGTCAATGTTTTGAATTTCAATTTGGTATTGAATAATCCTTTAAATTATACAATGTTGAGTGCTAAGTCACCACTAGAGGGAGATTGTCACTTATAGACTGGTCTGCAGTCTCTGTGAGTTGCTCTGCAGTAGTTTAAATGGAGTTAATTTCCTTTTGTGCTTTTAGGGTTCACATTAGTAGCAGTGGTTCTGCAGTACAAGTTGCTATAACTGTGTGTATCAGGTGATGTGGTTGACCACTCCCTCAGCCTTTAAATAGTCCCATGATCCATCACCTGATGTTACTGATTGAATTCATTCTCTGCATTACAATGAGCTGGGTGGATGCAGTTGCAGTTCCTGCTGAAGCTGTCCCGTGGCTTTCCTGGTGATTGCCATCTTGTGTGGCAGGCGCTGTCCTTATCCGGTCCCTGGGTGAAGGTGATAGGGTGTTAGCAGGAGCAGGGCAAGGGTTGTGCCCCAGACATCCTCACCTTCAGAGGTACGTCTGGGAACATGGTCAGCTAGTGAACTCCAGTCTAAGAGTCTGACTAGTACCCCTGATTGCCTTTGGCCATCACTGCCAATCTACTACCTTACCCCCTCGTCCTTTATAACCACCCCATGACTGATACACTGTATAGTGTTTATACAGACGGTAAGCTTCTGAGCTCCCTTTAGTGATAGCTGCAGACAGCCAGAATTTAATTATTTATGGAGGCATTCACAAATGGTAGTTGATGCCTTCTAGATGAGTGGGGGTCCAACTGCTAAATACTAACCGATGGGCTTGATTGCAGTTCAGTCCGTCCCACCTCTCCTCGCCATCCGTTCCGACTCTCCTTGTCATCCGATAGCCTCTTCTTTTAGACGAGTCCGAATCGCACGCCTGCGCAGAGGCTTCTGAGGATCGCGCCTGCACACTGTACTCTGCCCTTCCGCGAGCATAGCCTAAAACTGCTCTGCGCATGCGCGAATTGCTAAGGCATCCGTTCTAGTGCACAGTGCGCGTGCGCTATCCAGAGAAGCCTGTGTGCAATTTGGATGTCATTTAGAAGAAGAGGCTGTCGGACAGGGCAAAGAGGTGGGACGGACGGCGAGGAGATACCAAACTGCAATCAATCCCATCGGACCTGAACCAGATAATTATCATGCAGGGCGGGAAGTTTTTAAAACTTATTTATTAGGAGTACAGGGGCAGTCAGGGTATTATAGCCACGTTCTTAAAATGCAGCATAAGTGCTGCTGAACATGGTGCTTTTAGTTTAAAAGGCCCAAATCTGGCGACAGGTTCACTTTAACACTTTGCCAATAAACAATGAAATTAATGGATGTAGAATTCTGTACAAATTACTAAGGAGGCAAAAAACACTATAGGACACTGTGTAGACGACAGCATCAGTGGATGCAATGGGGCCTTTACTTTAGCTACTGGCTGAACAGGTAAAATGAGGACAACATAATACGGTATGTACATCAATGCTGGATTTTTACAATTTCATGGAGTTAACTTGAGTTAAATAAAATGACCTTCAGCAGTTAATTGAAGCTGACGCTCTTATTCCCCCCCCTACCGATCCTGTCAATACCCCGATCGCTGATGTCTTACTACCGACTACTTAACTCTCCCTACTATTTGCAAATATTAATTAATAGCGAGTAAAGAGTGAGAAGTCATACAGTCGTCAATAGATTGAAATCTAACTGCGGAAAAAGGGAAAATGAAGCAGAGGGAAGGAAAACACAAAAAAGCAATGTGCGTTCTGCAGAAATGCCACCAGAGAAGGTGGCAAAATTAATTCTAAATTTGATATTTTAATTTTATTCAAAATAAATATGAAAGCAGCGGCGGATAATGAGAACATTTCAAGGTTATGTTGAAAGCCATATATTTACCAGCCGCAATTAGCTGGATTTTAACTTGAAAACATTCGCCTCTGGCCCCATTTTGCTAAATAAACAGAAGCTGCATTACGGCTGACTTTGCAAATTTCTGTCTATTAAAGTAAGCATCGCCAATTAGATATAATTAACCTTTTCAGGGCTGTTTGAGTTCAGGACTCGCTAACAAAATTTGGGTATTTTATCAAAATGAAAGACTTAGAGGGTACGTCCACTTTAGAACACCATATTACCAGTTATACAGTTATAATAATAGCAGTCCAATATGACAAACCAGATTATTCACTGTTTTTGGTGTAAATTATATCACCACATGTCAAACAATTTACCAGATGTTGCAGTAGATTCTTAAAAAACCAACAGACTCAGATCATTCATGATCTGCATGGTTTTGAGTCTGTGTATTTGAATAATTCATTGAAAGGGCGTGTATTCAAAATAATAGCAGTGTGGAGTTCAATTAGTGAGGTCAATCATTCTGTGAAGAAACAGGTGTGAATCAGGTGGCCCTCATTAAGGGTGAAGACAGCACATGTTGTACATGCATTTCTCCTTGAAGGCCTGAGAAATATGGGTCATTTGAGACATTGTTCAGAAGAACAGCGTACTTTGATTAAAACGTTGATTGGAGAGGGTAAAACATATAAAAGAGTGCAGGCTGTTCAGCTAAAATGATCTCCAATGCTTTAAAATGGAAAGAAAACAGAAAGACGTGGAAGAACACGGAAGACTACCATTCAAATGACTGACAGAATAGTCAAGATGGCAAAGGCTCAGCCAATGATCAGCTCCAGGATGATCACACACAGTCTCAAGTAATCTGTGAGGACTGTGATAGTAAGAAGATGCCGGTGTGAAGATCATCTATCAGCAAGGAGTCCCCACAAAGACCCTCTGTTCAAAAAAAGACATGGACTGAAGAAAGAACACACCACCTGGCAGTGGCGTAACTAGAGTCTGGTGGACCCCGATGCGACATTCAGACCTGGGCCCCGCCGAGTGCACACGTTGGTCAGATGTATGGGCCCCGTGTAACGTTCTAAATACTTTAGAGACGCACAAATTGACCCCTCTTACCCTTCATTATGTATTAAGGTCCCTCATCCTGCTATATATGGTCCTCCTCCTGGAATATGGCCCTTATTGTGGAATATATGTCCCTCATCATGGTTTATATGGTCTTCCCCCTCCCGCCACTGTAGTCCTCCAAGTATTATAATGCATTCAAATATTTCTCCATATATTACAGTGTACCCCCATAGTCCTCTATGTATTATAATGCAGCCCCATTCATAAGGTAGCCCCAATAGTCATCCAATTATTATAATGCACCTCCATTATTCTCCATATAGTATAATGCAGCCTCACAGCCCTCCATATAATGTAATGCATCCTCACAACCCTCCATATAGTATAATACAGCCTCATACCCCTCCATATGGTATAATGCAGCCTCATAGCCCTCTATATAGTATAATGCAGGCTCAGTTCTCCATATAGTGCAGCCTCAAAGCTCTTCATATAATGCACAGGGATGAGCGAGTATGCTCGCTACTATTTGGTATTCACCGAATAGTAGCGGTATTCGGGCTACTCGCTACTCTCCGAGTACTTATGTGTACTCGGGAGTAGCGAGTAGTCCTAATACTTTCGCAGTGTATCTACAGATACACTGCGAAAGTAGCCTAAAAGTCATTAAAAGTTGTTAAAAAATAATAAACTTACATACTCACCTTCCGACACCTGCACCGGGACCGGCAGAAAAGACATCCGATCGCTGGACAAGGACCTTTCACTACCAGCCAATCAGATAGCCGGTAGCGATCTCGCCAATCAGATGGCGCTATGTTCAACTACGTGATCGCTAGCGGCCACCTGATTGGCCAATTTGCAAGGTCCTAGATCCTATCAGGACCTTGCAAACTGGTCAATCAGGTGGCCGCTAGCGATGACATAGTTGTGACATGGCGTCATCTGATTGACCAGATCGCTACTGGCCATCTGATTGCCTGGTAGTGAAAGGTCCTTGTCTAGCGATCGTATGTCTTCTCTGCCGGTCCTGGTGCAGGCGTCGGAAAGTGAGTATGCAAGTTTGTTATTCTTTAACAACTTTTAATTACTTTTAGGCTACTTTCGCAGTGTATCTATAGATACACTGCGAAAGTATTCGTACTTGCTATACTCGCAACGAGTAGCGAGTACCGCTACCTACTCGTTCCGAGTATAGCGAGCACGAATATTAAGGTACTCGCTCATCCCTAATTAATGCACCCTCATACAGTGCAGCCTTATATATGCAGCTTCATAGCTCTCCATATAGTGCTGTCTCATATCTCACCATATAGTATATTGCACCCCCCTCCTCCCGCCATATTTGCCTGGCCACCATGCACTCACTTATTAAAAAAAAAAAATCATGTACTTACCTCTCCTCGTTCCCCCGCTGCTCTGTTTTCCTTGCAAAAACTGAAGAGAAGACTTAGGAGAAGGTGGTACCGATGTGCGTTAGTCTGTGGAATGCATAAAGCAGGAAGTGCCGCCTATGTGACGCCCCACTGGTCAGTGCGCCACAGTAGGGGTACTGCACCCACAACAAAGTGTGCGGTATCCCAGTCATTGGAGGGGATGATGTTGAACTGAAGCTCTTTTCCTAGCATCCCCCTACACCTAGAGTAGGGGACCAATCAGCTAACCCGTTACTAGGGTAACCGATCCCGGTGGAAGGAGTGTTAGGGTAGAAGGAGCGGTAAACAGAAAAAAAACAGACAGCGAAAGAGGAGAAGAGGAGAGTCTAGTCTGAGGAACGAAGCAAGGAAGTCCTAGAGGGACACCACAGGGAGGGCGCCTGAAAAGGAGTGGCGACCCAGACAGAGAGGGGAGACCTAGTGCCAGACTGTCCGAGAAAACGGTGTGGGGGAATCCCGGTCCACAACGGGGTACCGGCTACGAGTCGCGGTGCAGGAGAGTCCAGCCTTGAGCCGCCAATACCGGTGGGTTGTAGGTCTGCCAAGCAGCCCCCGACCTTGTCCACAACGTGCAGCCCCACCAGGTATCCTCAAACCGGGATGAGCCCCTTAGAGAAGAAGGGTCACGTCATCACACCTGAAGGGCCTGGTAGGAAGTGGGTTGTACAGGTCAGCGCAAGGATAGTAAGAAGATGCAAGAACAGAGGACAGTGAAAGTACTAAAGAAGGAACACCTGAGAGCCTCAGAAAGACTTTATTCCCTCCAGTGACTACCCGGCCAGCTACCCATAAAGACTGTGTAACTGTGTACCTGAACTACTGAAGGACTGTTGCCAGTAAAGTACCCGTACAGAATCAGCAAGCCTCCGGTGTCTTATTCTGTTAAGTTAAGAAGTAGCTGCTGCCACAATCATCCAGCTCAGCAGCAGCACTGCCCCGGGGACCCCGCTCCACCTGCAGGGAGCGTTATCAACTGACTGCAATATCACCATCCCCGGCGGTCTAACAGCGGCACTGGTGAGATCACCAGAAACTGCAGGTGGCATCACGAGACTTTCTTTCTTTCTCTCTTTTTATTTTATTTTTTCTTCTAACAAGTGACCCCAGGGTACGGGGTCCCCTTACAGTAAATGCCCGGATACCGAGTCCCCAAAGACCCCTGGGTGGGTCATCTTTTTGGCGTCACGAGCAGGATTCCATGCCCGGTGTTACTGGGTACTATGCACCTTACGAACTTTTACACTCTGCTCAAAGAACTCAGATTTTCCAATATACGGCTCTGACCAGAGAACATTCTTCCAAAACGTTTTAGGCTTTCTCAGGTAAGTTTTGGCAAACTCCAGCCTGGCTTTTTTATGTCTCGGGAAAAGAAGTGGGGTCTTCCTGGGTCTCTACCATACAGTCCCTTCTCATTCAGACGCCGACGGATAATACGGGTTACTGTTGTACCCTCGGACTGCAGGACAGCTTGAACTTGTTTGGATGTTAATCGAGGTTCTTTATCCACCATCCGCATAATCTTGCGTTGAAATCTCTCTTTCTTTCAATGGTCTTTTTATTGAAAATGAGATAAACATACAATCCAAAACATTTGAATAACATTAAATCAAATTTGAATCAATAAGTACATGTATACAAAAGCACATTAATCAGGACATAACTTTGCGTAAGTTTCAGCATAGTTTCAGCTGTCTCTTCTTTGGTCTTGAATCCTCCCCAAATGAAGTTTCTGTTTTTTATGATCATACCGTAAAATTAAGACCTCCCATCTGTTGACCTCATATATGGGCGCCTATATCTCTAAAAGTTATACATTTCTATTTTTCTCTAATATCTTTGGCCGTGAAGCTCACAGGCAAAATATATTAGCGTCATTTTTTCCCTCATGAATATACCCTTTGATAGACAGGAAACACAACATAGCTGTGATTCTCTAACGGACAGGAATCCATTTGATTTGTATCTGGGCAGTGCCTAGTGCAGCAAAACAGTGTTTTGCATTTGGCATGTTGTAGGGACTCTGAAAATATTATTTTCATAATTTTGAAACTAATCTGATATATGACATTTGCCTTAAAATGTTATAGCTGAAAAGACAGAGCCTTTACTTACATGAGGTAACTCAGGATCAGTACAGGATCAGTAATGTAATGTATGTACACAGTGACTGCACCAGCAGAATAGTGAGTGTAGCTCTGGAATATAATACAGGAGGTAACTCAGGATCAGTAATGTATGTACACAGTGACTCCACCAGCAGAATAGTGAGTGCAGCTCTGAGTATAATACAGGAGGTAACTCAGGATCAGTACAGGATCAGTAAGGTAATGTATGTACACAGTGACTGCACCAGCAGAATAGTGAGTGCAGCTCTGAGTATAATACAGGAGGTAACTCAGGATCAGTACAGGATCAGTAAGGTAATGTATGTACACAGTGACTGCACCAGCAGAATAGTGAGTGCAGCTCTGGAGTATAATACAGGAGGTAACTCAGGATCAGTAATGTAATGTATGTACACAGTGACTGCACCAGCAGAATAGTGAGTGCAGCTCTGCAGTATAATACAGGATGTAGCTCAGGATTAGCAATGTAATGTATCTACACAGTGACTGTACCAGCAGAATAGTGAGTGCAGCTCTGAAGTATAATACAGGAGGTAACTCAGGACCAGTAATGTAATGTATGTACACAGTGACTGCACCAGCAGAATAGTGAGTGCGGCTCTGGAGTACAATACAGGAGGTAAGTCAGGATCAGTAATGTAATGTATGTACACAGTAACTGCACCAGCAGAATAGTGAGTGCAGCTCCGGTGTATAATACAGGAGTTAACTCAGGATCAGTAATGTAATGTATGTACACAGGGACTGCACCAGCAGAATAGTGAGTGCAGCTCCGGAGTATAATACAGGAGGTGACTCAGGATCAGTAATGTAATGTATGTACACAGTGACTGCACCAGCAGAATAGTGAGTGCAGCTCTGGAGTATAATACAGGAGGTAACTCAGGATCAGTAATGTAATGTATGTGCACAGTGACTGCACCACCAGAATAATGAGTGCAGCTCTGGAGTATAATACAGGAGGTAACTCAGGATCAGTAATGTAATGTATGTACACAGTGACTGCACCACAAGAATAGTGAGTACAGCTCTGGAGTATAATACAGGAGGTAACTCAGGATCAGTAATGTAATGTATGTACACAGTGACTGCACCAGCAGAATAGTGAGTGCTGCTCTGGAGTATAATACAGGATGTAACTCAGGATTAGTAATGTAATGTATGTACACAATGACTGCAATAGCAGAATAGTGAGTGCAGCTCTGGAGTATAATACAGGAGGTAACTCAGGATCAGTAATGTAATATATGTACACATGGGCGCACCCCAGCGTGGGGCAGGGGGGGGCTGCTGCCTCCCCTATAAGCAGGGGCACACCTAGTTTTATCAGATGCCAGCTGGTGCTTGCATTGGCCCTGACAACCTACGGTACTATCTCCCGCGGTGCTGCTTCATACTGGGGTAAGGAAGATGCATCAATGTGCGGTGCGGCTTTTACCCTCCGGGTTCAACAACATGGGGAGGGGGCGTGTTCTGCAGGAGAAGAACACTGGCCAATGAACTGTCACATCAGCCTGATAGAAGAGCTGATTGGCCAGTGCTCTTCTCCTCCTGCATGGCGCGTCTTTGAATAGATTACCTATACAATCTATGCTGCACTCAATCCTATCTATGAAGGTGCTAACTAAACACAATTCTATTTCAAATATAATAGTTGCACTCGACATAGACATACTTCAAATAGAGACAAAATGATAACGAAAAAGTAGAGATACTTAGTATTATGGAAATGGCCAAATCGATAATTCACCCAGTTGGAATAGAATAAGTGAGCGAGAACACAGAGGAACAGAGGAGCAGTCACCTGTGCTGGAAGATAAAAGAGGAGAATCTGCTCCAATCCACCAGGTGACAGATCTGCTGCTGGGCAATCCCGGCAGATAGAGTGGAGAAGGGGCTGGGACCCAGCTGCTGTAGGCAGGTGAAGCTGCACACCAGTCCTCCCTGCACCACAGAGGAGTGTGTCTGTGTGTGGCATGTCTGTGTGTGGCATGTGTCTGTGTGTGGCATGTGTGTGTGTGGCATGTGTGTGTGGCTTGTCTCTGTGTGTGGCATGTGTCTGTGTGTGGCTTGTCTGTGTGTGGCTTGTGTCTGTGTGCGTGGCATGTGTCTGTGTGTGGCATGTGTGTGTGGCTTGTCTATGTGTGTGGCTTGTCTGTATGTGTGGCATGTGTCTGTGTGTGGCTTGTCTATGTGTGTGGCTTGTCTGTGTGTGTGGCATGTGTGTGTGGCTTGTGTCTGTGTGTGTGGCTTGTGTCTGGCTTGTCTGTGTGTGTGGCATGTGTCCGTGTGTGGCATCTGTCTGTGTGTGTGGCTTGTGTCTGTGTGTGTGGCTTGTGTCTGTGTGTGTGGCTTGTGTCTGGCTTGTCTGTGTGTCTGGCATGTGTCTGTGTGTGGCATGTGTGTGTGGCTTGTCTGTGTGTGTGGCTTGTGTGTGTGGCATGTGTCTGTGTGTGGCATGTGTGTGTGGCTTGTGTCTGTGTGTGTAGCTTATGTCTGTGTGGGTGACTTGTGTCTGGCTTGTCTGTGTGTCTGGCATGTGTCTGTGTGTAGCATGTGTTGTGTGTGGCATATGTGTGTGGCTTGTCTGTGTGTGTGGCTTGTGTGTGTGGCATGTGTCTGTGTGTGGCATGTGTCCGTGTGTGGCATCTGTCTGTGTGTGTGGCTTGTTTCTGTGTGTGTGGCTTGTGTCTGGCTTATCTGTGTGTCTGGCATGTGTCTGTGTGTAGCATGTGTCTGTGTGTGGCATGTGTGTGTGGCTTGTCTGTGTGTGTGGCTTGTGTGTGTGGCATGTGTCTGTGTGTGGCATGTGTCTGTGTGTGGCAAGTGTGTGTGGCTTGTGTCTGTGTGTGTAGCTTATGTCTGTGTGGGTGACTTGTGTCTGGCTTGTCTGTGTGTGTGGCATGTGTCTGTGTGTAGCATGTGTCTGTGTGTGGCATGTGTTTGTGGCTTGTCTGTGTGTGTGGCTTGTGTGTGTGGCATGTGTCTGTGTGTGGCATGTGTCTGTGTGTGGCATGTGTGTGTGGCTTGTGTCTGTGTGTGTGGCATGTGTCTGTGTGTGGCATGTGTGTGTGGCTTGTGTGTGTGGCATGTGTGTGTGGCATGTGTCTGTGTGTGGCATGTGTTTGTGTGTGGCATGTGCGTGTGTGTGGCATGTGTGTGTGGCATGTGTGTGTGACTTGTCTGGTGGGCTTGTGTGTGGCATGTGCCTGTGTGTGGCATGTGTGTGTGGCTTGTCTGTGTGTGTGGCATGTGTATGTGTGTGGCTTGTCTGTGTGTGTGGCTTGTCTGTGTGTGTGGCATGTGTCTGTGTGTGGCATGTGTCTGTGAGTGGCATGTGTGTGTGGCTTGTCTATGTGTGTGGCATGTGTCTGTGTGTGGCATGTGTCTGTGTGTGGCATATGTGTGTGGCTTGTCTGTGTGTGTGGCATGTCTGTGTGTGGCTTGTGTGTGTTGTGTGTGTGGCTTATGTCTCTGTGTGTGTCCTGTGTGTGGCTTTTGTCTGTGTGTGTGTGGGTTTTGTCTGCGTATGTGTATGTGTGGCTTGTGTCTCAATGTCAAAAACATGTATGATGTATATGTAATGAGCACATGTTGTCCTCTATACGTTCCCCTTAAAGGTTGTCAGTGTTCCTTCTGTTGTTTCCACCTCTCTTTGAAACTCCCGTCTCCTGTGGTACTCTGACGCGCCGGCCAGAACGTCACATCCGGTCCTGTGCATTGTGGGGGCTTATGACGTGTACGGGCAGCTTCAATATGTGCACTGCACATGCGCCGGAGCCGGGCCAAACACGTGATCTGCCTCCACAATGCATCGGGCCGGATATGACGTCAGATTACCATAGGAGGCGGGAACGACCATAGCTTGCCCCCCCCCCCCCAGTTTTGATCCTGGGTACGCCCATGCATGTATGTACATAGTGATTCCTTCACCAGAATAGTGAGCACAGCGCTGACGTACAATATAGGTTTTATTTGTAAACTGGGAAATGTGGACAAACACTTTTATAAGTTATCATCAAAATGTTTCTCTGATGCAGTGAAGGAACTACATCTCTCATGCTGCTTTTAGCCTGTAGCATTGTAGTAGATGTTGTACAATTGCTGTTTTATGGAAGCTTTTCCAAATACCCATCGGATATTGTCCAGATACGGAGAACTTGGTGAAAATAAAGCTTATCCTGGAGCTCTACAATAAAAAGCACTCCACAGCCCAAGAATTTTGTAGTTACTCATGAAACTTTCCTGTTACTTTGTGGCCCCTGTTGTGGATATCTGCGCTAATTAATGCTATTCTAACATTTCAGAGACTCTCTGTGATTTGGGTTTTTTTTTCTCCTCTACATGCATTGATTCTACTACTCACAGATCATGCTATAAAATACATCCAGTCTGATGGTAATTACTGATGTAGCAGAGCTACGTCAGTGTTGACTGCTATACAAGAACTGAAATTATGATCAGAAGAGCAGAGGTGCAGCAGCTGCGCTGGAACAAAGATGAATGAGATAGAAGCATTATAGCAGTGGATACGACTGATGCAGCAGAGCTGATTATGCATTGGTGATACTCTGACAGAAACACCAACTATCAGAAGACTCTGGCAGCATACCACCAACTGAGCCGGCATTACATTTGGGTAGCATGAGCGTCAAGTGATTGACCGAAAGTGGATGCGATTTAGTGCATAGCACTGTCACAAGTAACTGTATAAACTATTGTGGATAACTCAGGAATCTATTAGCGTGAGGCAAAGACACAACTGAGACAAAGCTTAAAGGTGAAAAAGTTTGTATTAACACGTGGCAGTGGAACAAATGTAAAGAGCAGCAAGAAACCAAAATTCATTAAACACAGAATAACATTTCTTTTGGAGAAGCCAAATGCAATAGTCTCTAGGATAATTCACACAGGACAATGCCGATAGCAGAACAGTCTATGAGCTCAGTTAAAACAGGAAGATGGCGATAGCAGAACAGTCTATGAGCTCAGTTAACACAGGAAGATGCCGATAGTAGAACAGTCTATGAGCTCAGTTGAAACTGGGAGATGCAGTAAGCAGAATAGTCTAAGAGCACAGTACACATTGGGAGATGCTGTAACCAGACTAGTCTATAAACAGAGATCACACTGAGAGATAGCACAGCAATAGTCTATGAGCATAGCCAGGGAGGCCTGGGAATGGAAGTCTCTGAAAATAAGTCCAGAACCAGGTGCAGAGCAGTTTTATTTGAAAAGTCCTGAACTGTCCAGAGCACTGCTACTGCAACAATAAATAAAAAGAAGCTGCTAAGAGCTTGTAAAGCAAAAGGCTTACGTAACACAGGGCTGGCAGGTAGAAAGTGAAGCAGAGACAACAGCACAGAGCAGCTTGACACTGGAAAGGAGCTGGAAGCAGGTGTGGTAAGTTGAACTTCAGATTTGCAGCTGCTGGAAAGAGCTAAACTGGAATTGCAGGAGGAGGAGCAAACTTGAGATGTATAAGGAGCAGGAATCCAAGTAGAATACTCAAAAAAAGGGCTGGAAGAAGGACTGGAGCTTATATAGGCAGGACAGCAGGAACACATGGAAAGGAATTAAGCAAAAGATGCCATTGAGGAAAAGGACGAGGAGGAACAAAAGGTCATCTGAAGATCCCGAGTCATGAAAGTAACATGTCAACTTTAAGGAATTTTTGAAATAACATAACCAATAGTAATCAATTATGGTAAAATAGCAAACCTAGTCTGAATGGCTTCTGTTGCAGAAATTAAACGACCCCATGGAGGGTTAAGGAGTCGAGGAGCGGTAAGCACTTTGCTGCTGTTTTCTCAACTTTATTTTGTGGTTTTGTTTTAGATCTTACAATTCCATTACAAATTAGACTTCTAATCCTTTCTGCCACCTCTAATCAAATATTTAGTGGAAAAAAAAGCTAAAATACAAACTGTTCCCTCGTTAGCGAGCCCTCTGTAACATTCCCCGCTATACTTAGGGGATTGTCTCGGCTTTGACAGGCGTCAACTTAGAATTGTTTGTTCAAATTACAAAAGCTCGGGGCAGGCTGTTCTCACCTCCATTACATCCACTTTACTGTAGATTTTGGAAAAAGTTTTTATGGCATTTGGACAGAATAATGGCTTATCTCCATTTCTAAATGCGTCATATGTATAAATTAAGAGATACGTATCTCAAGGGGGTTGTCTCGTAATATTAAAATGATAAAATTGCAAAATGCTTCTAAAAAATGGAGGTACTTTCAAATCTGTAGTTAGGTCAAAAAAGTGCACATTTGCATGTTGTTGCTATACAGCTTGAAAGTGCTGCTTAGGGGTGTAAGCATCACAGTTGCAGGGGTCATGACGGGCCCCGAGGGTACAGGGGCCCGCCAACCCCAGCACTTGCTTCAGATGGATGTGTGTCCCAGATGACATCCATCCATCTCACTGAGTGGCAGACCACACGGCTGCTCTGGAGCATGTGAGTCAGGGGGGCCTGGTGCCAACTACGGCACTGCCCCACCCACCTGCGGCCCCCGTCATCGCACAAGGCAATGATGAAAGAGGGAGTGCTCTCTCCTTCATCATGGAGTGCTCTCTCCTTCATCATTCTCCTGCTGTGTCTGTGCTCTGATATCTCCGCGCAGCGGAGCGCGGTGACGTCACAAGTGTGCGCCACAGGGGGACCGCAACTGCTGGGGAACCGAGGAGACGTGAGTAGTTATTTATTGTCTTAATCAGTGAGTACATGGTGGCCTAAGGACTACGGAGTGGCTGCATTATAATATATGGAGGAATATGAGGCTGCCTTATAATATATGGAGGAATATGAGGCTGCAATATAATACATGGAGGAATATGGGGCTACTTTATAATATATGGAGGGCTATGAGGCTGCATTATAATATGTGGAGGGATATGAAGCTGCATTATAATATATGGAGCAATATTAGCCTGCATAATATATGGAGAGATATGTGGCTTCATTATAATATGTGGAGAGATATGAGGCTGCATTATACTTATTGCAGGACTATGGGCTGCATTATAATAAATGGAGGAATATAAGGCTGCATATATGGGGGATGCATTTTACTATATGGAGTGATATGAGGCTGCATTATAGTATACGGAGGAAAATTGGAGGACTATGTGGACTACCTTACGCATGGAGGATTATGGGGTGTGCAATATAATATATTGAGGATTATGGGATGCATTATATTATGGTGGCGGGAGGAGGAGGACCATATATACCAATACGAGGACCATGTATACCAGGATGGGGGGCATAAATTGTAGGATGGAGACCATATAAAGCAGGATGGGCCCATATATAGCAGGATGGGCCCATATATAGCAGAATGGGTCCATATATAGCAGGATGGGTCCATGTATAGCAGGATGGGTTCATGTATATCAGGTTGGAGACCATACATAGTAGGATGGGGGACATTATTACTGTACATAATGAATCAGAAGAGGAGTCAGTTCATAAGTCTTCATAAGATTTAGAACACTACATGGGGCCAATACATCTGAGCAATATACGCGCGAGGAGGGCGGCAACATGTGCAAATTTTGCAATGGGGCCCATTGTACTATAATTACGCCACTGGCACCTGCTCCTGCACCCCGCCAAAGCTGACTCTGATAGCAGAAACTGCAGCACAAGCAACTGTCAGTCATCATGAGTATACACCCCGCAAACAGGAAGCCGAGAGTCAGTGGAGCAGTTGGTTTCTGAAAATTGAAAGTGAGACCCCTTTAAATAGAAGGGCTCGTAGTTACAGATGCCTTGGCTATAAGGACACAAGGGCTTCACTCCAGTGACTCTCCAAAATTATGCAAATCAGCCTTCTCTTTTTTGTAGATGCCTGTTCCAGCTACATGACCACTGCAGCTAATCACATGCCTCTGTGGTCATGTAACCAAAGAATAGGATCTCTCACGTCTGGGACACTATTGTAATTATGCTGTGACTGGTACCTTGGTGTCCAGAGCTGTCACTATGCAGATATTCCGAGCAGTCTATCTTTCTTGTTCTGGGAGGGGTTGGGTTGCTCAGGTGTTCCAACTTCCAGTGATCGCTATGTTACTTAGCTGAGCAGCCTCTCCCAGGACTCTGCCAGTCGTACATCCTGTCTGATGTGCTGTGTGGCCTACATTCCTGTGTCGTCTCTGATCTCTGTTATCTGACTTGGACTGTTGTTTTATTACTCTTTTGACTGTTCTCTGTATTTGTTATTATTCTCCTGGTATTTTGTCCCCTAGACCGTGACCTGTATAAACCTCTGTTGAATCCCTGAATCCTTTCTGTGATCTGGAAAACCTGACCCTGGACAGTTACATTACTACGTCTTTATCTACTTCCTGAATACTGTGAAGTCTCCTGGAACCAAGCCCAGATTTCCTGACCTCCTTGTTGCCTATAGTCCTGTAAGTAATGAGTGTGTTGCGTCACAGCTTAGTTTAAGTAGTGACTAGCGTTACATTCTACTCTGGAAAGTAAGAGAATGAATGCTGTTCCCTCAATTGTGGCTTACGTAGTCCAAATGCTTCACTAGTCCCATCACAGTCCAATCAATATAGCCAAACATGGCCACCTCTTATGATATGCATTCCAGCTGTATGGCCATTTACGATGATGACCACCCAAAGATATGACTACCCTATGATATATTTGTAGCCATCTTGGAGCCTAGTGTCTGGATGGACATTATGATACCTGATGACCCCATTATTTCCACTGGATTGTTCAGTAGATCCTGGGGCATCAGATCCTTGACCTTGAAGAACCTCAATGTTTCTCCAAATTTAGCTTTCCGTTTGGTTCTGAAGCAAACAATAATCGTTCTTCATACAATGTAAACCTCGTGATTGCAGCAAAAGCACAAAGATCTTTTCTATAATTTTGACTTATCCAGCACAATTTTAATATGCAAATTAAACTATGAATATAATTAAGTGAATACCTTTAATATGCAAATTATGGATTGCCATTTACAAGCAGCACGCGCGAGCGGCACCCAATTTGCAGGGGAGTATCTGCAATGAAGCAGGAGGAATGTTTTAACACAATAAAATTAGGTTTCTTTGTCAGTTGTGTTTGTGTAGCTCGGTAGTGTCGGTACAATCTGACACCTGACAACTCTCTGACCTGACATTGCTGACCGGCACCCTTTGCCCTGACACTGGGGGGCACTCAACGTGATTGGTAAGTGTGTGCCATCTTCTTAGACCAACACTTGTGTGGCCATCTATACTGAACCCATACCATTCTTGGAACCCATACCATTCTATAGGTATGTCAAGACATGTACGGCAACTTCTGTGGTGGCATGATTGAGCTGGTGGCGGTATTATAACAGCCTTTGGAGACAATATGATTAATTACAGGTTACTATAGGTTGTGTGGTTGTATTATGGGATTATTGGTCATTGATTTAATTGTAGCCTGATGGCGCTATTGACTTTACACAGTAGAATTGTAAAGCTACGAGATTTTATTGCGAGTTTATAAGGTGGTTTTATAAGTGTGTTTTGTGTGGCTTTGTAATACTATTGTAGAGTTATATCATGGTGATACTATATGCTTATCTGAATGAACGGTTGTATGACTGCAAGGAAGACATCAACATAACTGACAGCTCTGACATTAAAGGTTTCATGAGTAAAAACTGTCCTCAAAGAGCTGCATATTCTACTTTTTGTACACAGAGGACAGTATTATAGTAGTTATATTCCTGTATATAGGAGCAGTATTATAGTAGTTATATTCTTGTACATAGGGGCAGTATTATAGTAGTTATATTCCTGTATATAGGAGCAGTATTATAGTAGTTATGTTCTTGTACATAGGGGGCAGTATTATAGTAGTTATATTCTTGTACATAGGAGCAGTATTATAGTAGTTATATTCTTGTACATAAGAGCAGTATTATAGTAGTTATATTCTTGTACATAGAGACAGTATTATAGTAGTTATATTCTTGTACATAGGATAGGGGCAGTGTTATAGTAGTTATATTCTTGTATATAGGAGCAGTATAATAGTAGTTATATTCTTGTACATAGGGGGCAGTATTATAGTAGTTTATATTCTGTACATAGATAGGGGGCAGTTTATAGTAGTTATATTCTTGTAATAGGAGCAGTATTATAGTAGTTATATTCTTGTACATATGGGCAGTATTATAGTAGTTATATTATTGTAATAAGGGCAGTATTATAGTAGTTATATTCTTGTACATAGGGGCAGTATTATATAGTTATATTATTGTACATGAAAGCAGTATTATAGTAGTTAATATTCTTGTACATAGGAGCAGTATTATAGTAGTTATATTCTTGTACATAGGGGCAGTTTATAGTAGTTATACTTCTTGTACATAGGGGCAGTATTATAGTAGTTATAATTCTTGTACATAGGAGCAGTATTATAGTAGTTATATTCTTGTACATAGGGGCAGTATTATAGTAGTTATATTCTTGTACATAGGGGCAGTATTATAGTAGTTATATTCTTGTACATAGGGGGCAGTATTATAGTAGTTATATTCTTGTACATAGGGGCAGTATTATAGTAGTTATATTCTTGTACATAGGGGCAGTATTATAGAGTTATATTCTTGTACATAGGGGCAGTAATATAGTAGTTATATTCTTGACATTGGGCAGTATTAAGTAGTTATATTTTGTACATAGGGGCAGTATTATAGTAGTTATATTCTTGTATATAGGGGCAGTATTATAGTAGTTATATTCTTGTACATTGATGCAGTATTACAGTAGTTATATTTTGTACATAGGGCAATATTATAGTAGTTATATTCTTGTAACAGGGCAGTATTATAGTATTATATTCTTGTATATATGGCGTATTATAGTAGTTATTTTCTTGTATATAGGGCAGTATATAGTGTTATATTCTTGTACATAGGAGCAGTATTATAGTAGTTATATTCTTGCACATAGGAGCAGTATTATAGTAGTTATATTCTTGTACATAAGGACAGTATTATAGTAGTTATTATCTTGTACATAGGAGCAGTATTATAGTAGTTATATTCTTGTATATAGGGGTATTATATTAGTTATATTCTTGTACATATGGGCAGTATTATAGTAGTTATATTCTTGTATATAGGGGTAGTATTATAGTAGTTATATTCTTGTACATATGGGCAGTATTATAGTAGTTATATTCTTGTACATAGGAGCAGTATTATAGTAGTTATATTCTTGTACATAGGAGCAGTATTATAGTAGTTATATTCTTGTACATAGGGGCAGTATTATAGTAGTTATATTCTTGTACATAGGAGCAGTATTATAGTAGTTATATTCTTGTACATAAGGACAGTATTATAGTAGTTATTATCTTGTACATAGGAGCAGTATTATAGTAGTTATATTCTTGTATATAGGGGTATTATATTAGTTATATTCTTGTACATATGGGCAGTATTATAGTAGTTATATTCTTGTATATAGGGGTAGTATTATAGTAGTTATATTCTTGTACATATGGGCAGTATTATAGTAGTTATATTCTTGTACATAGGAGCAGTATTATAGTAGTTATATTCTTGTACATAGGAGCAGTATTATAGTAGTTATATTCTTGTACATAGGGGCAGTATTATAGTAGTTATTTCTTGTACATAGGAGCAGTATTATAGTAGTTATATTCTTGTACATAGGGGCAGTATTATAGTAGTTATATTCTTGTACATAGGGGCAGTATTATAGTAGTTATATTCTTTTACATAGGGGCAGTATTATAGTAGTTATATTCTTGTATATAGGAGCAGTATTATAGTAGTTATATTCTTGTACATAGGGGCAGTATTATAGTAGTTATATTCTTGTATATAGGAGCAGTATTATAGTAGTTATATTCTTGTACATAGGAGCAGTATTATAGTAGTTATATTCTTGTATATAGGAGCAGTATTATAGTAGTTATATTCTTGTACATAGAGGCAGTATTATAGTAGTTATATTCTTGTATATAGGGGCAGTATTATAGCAGTTATATTCTTGTACATAGGGGCAGTATTATAGTAGTTATATTCTTGTACATAGGAGCAGTATTACCGTGTTTCCCCGAAAGTAAGGCCCCCCCGATTGTAAGGCCGCCTAGGGGTAAAGGGGGGGCCTGCTAATGTAAGGCCTCCCCCGATTATAAGGCCTTACAACCGGGGGGGCCAATGTAAGGCCCCTAGCGGAGGGGGGGGGGGGGAGCGGGAGCGGGTCGCACATCACGTGCGCCCGCTCATTACATATGCACTGCATCCCCCTGTCAATCAGCGACAGGGGGAGCAGTGCATTATACTGTATATATGGGCCGCCTCCTGCTGGCACACTACCCCCCTGTTCTGAGGCCCCCACCGCTGCTGCTGCTGCAGACATCTTACCCTCCAGGGTCTTCTTGCAGCAGCCAGCGCGTCCGTCCTCTGTCCTCCGCTGTCTCCCGGATCATGTGACCGGCCGGTCGCAGTCGCGATGACGTCATGCGCTGCGACGGGTCACATGATCCGGGAGACAGCCGAGGACAGAGGACGGACGCGCTGGCTGCTGCAAGAAGACCCTGGAGGGTAAGATGTCTGCAGCAGCAGCAGCGGTGGGGGCCTCAGAACAGGGGGGTAGTGTGCCAGCAGGAGGGGGCCCATATATACAGTATAATGCACTGCTCCCCCTGTCACTGATTGACAGGGGGATGCAGTGCATATGTAATGAGCGGGCGCACGTGACGTGCGACCCGCTCCCGCAGTGTCCCAGCAGGAGGGGGCCTGTAGGCCACACTGCTGGGGCACCCAATGTAAGGCCCCCCCCCGAAAGTAAGACCGGGGGCCACTTTTGGCCCCCAAAAAAATGTAAGACAGGGTCTTACTTTCGGGGAAACACGGTATAGTAGTTATATTCTTATATATAGGGGCAGTATTATAGTAGTTATATTCCTGTACATAGGAGCAGTATTATAGTAGTTATATTCTTGTATATAGGAGCAGTATTATAGTAGTTATATTCTTGTACATAGAGGCAGTATTATAGTAGTTATATTCTTGTATATAGGGGCAGTATTATAGTAGTTATATTCTTGTATATAGGGGCAGTATTATTGTAGTTATATTCTTATAGATAGGAGCAGTATTATAGTAGTTATATTCTTGTACATAGGGGCAGTATTATAGTAGTTATATTCTTGTACATAGGAGCAGTATTATAGTAGTTATATTCTTGTACATATGGGCAGTATTATAGTAGTTATATTCTTGTACATAGGGGCAGTATTATAGTAGTTATATTCTTGTACATAGGAGCAGTATTATAGTAGTTATATTCTTGTACATATGGGCAGTATTATAGTAGTTATATTCTTGTACATAGGGGCAGTATTATAGTAGTTATATTCTTGTATATAGGGGCAGTATTATAGAAGTTATATTCTTGTACATAGGAGCAGTATTATAGTAGTTATATTCTTGTACATAGGGGGCAGTATTATAGTAGTTATATTCTTGTATATAGGGGCAGTATTATAGTAGTTATATTCTTGTATATAGGGGCAGAATTATAGTAGTTATATTCTTGTACATAGGGGGCAGTATTATAGTAGTTATATTCTTGTACATAGGGGCAGTATTATAGTAGTTATATTCTTGTACATAGGAGCAGTATTATAGTAGTTATATTCTTGTACATAGGAGCAGTATTATAGTAGTTATATTCTTGTACATAGGAGCAGTATTATAGTAGTTATATTCTTGTACATAGGGGCAGTATTATAGTAGTTATATTCTTGCACATAGGAGCAGTATTATAGTAGTTATATTCTTTTATATAGGGGCAGTATTATAGAAGTTATATCCTTGTACATAGGAGCAGTATTATAGTAGTTATATTCTTGTACATAGGGGCAGTATTAAAGTAGTTATATTCTTGTACATAGGGGCAGTATTATAGTAGTTATATTCTTGTACATAGGAACAGTATTATAGTAGTTATATTCTTTTATATAGGGGCAGTATTATAGTAGTTATATTCTGGTATATAGGAGCAGTATTATAGTAGTTATATTCTTGTACATAGGGGGCAGTATTATAGTAGTTATATTCTTGCACATAGGGGCAGTATTATAGTAGATATATTCTTGTACATAAGGGTAGTATTATAGTAGTTATATTCTTGTACATAGGGACAGTATTATAGTAGTTATATTCTTGTACATAGGAGTAGTATTATAGTAGTTATATTCTTGTACATAGGGGCAGTATTATAGTAGTTATATTCTTGTATATAGGGGCAGTATTATAGAAGTTATATTCTTGTACATAGGAGCAGTATTATAGTAGTTATATTCTTGTACATAGGGGGCAGTATTATAGTAGTTATATTCTTGTACATAGGGGCAGTATTATAGTAGTTATATTCTTGTACATAGGAGCAGTATTATAGTAGTTATATTCTTGTACATAGGAGCAGTATTATAGTAGTTATATTCTTGTACATAGGGGCAGTATTATAGTAGTTATATTCTTGCACATAGGAGCAGTATTATAGTAGTTATATTCTTTTATATAGGGGCAGTATTATAGAAGTTATATCCTTGTACATAGGAGCAGTATTATAGTAGTTATATTCTTGTACATAGGGGCAGTATTAAAGTAGTTATATTCTTGTACATAGGGGCAGTATTATAGTAGTTATATTCTTGTACATAGGAACAGTATTATAGTAGTTATATTCTTTTATATAGGGGCAGTATTATAGTAGTTATATTCTGGTATATAGGAGCAGTATTATAGTAGTTATATTCTTGTACATAGGGGGCAGTATTATAGTAGTTATATTCTTGCACATAGGGGCAGTATTATAGTAGATATATATCTTGTACATAAGGGTAGTATTATAGTAGTTATATTCTTGTACATAGGGACAGTATTATAGTAGTTATATTCTTGTACATAGGAGTAGTATTATAGTAGTTATATTCTTGTACATAGGGGCAGTATTATAGTAGTTATATTCTTGTACATAGGGGCAGTATTATAGTAGTTATATTGTCACCTCTGCAGTTTCTTGGAGCTTTTATAATGTGAATTTATCATCAGGGGTAACATTCTTTCTTGAAAAAAAATAGATGTAAAATATTAGTAAAAGTATATTTATTATTAGCATGTTGATATTCGCTTTGGTTTTGGTGCAGGATCTGGATCTTTAAATCCATATAATTGTATACTTTATTCAGCTATAGGTGTATCCTACCATGAACATACAACCTCCCTTATTGTCATAACCAGGGGCGTAACTAGAACTGGAAGGGCCCCATAGCAAACTTTTGAACGGGGCCCCCTCCAAGACACGCCCCCAATGACACGCCCCCTTCAAGACACACCCCCTTACCGAATCGGTGTTAACAGTCTGACGCCACCCAGTTTACCGTATATACTCGTGTATAAGCCGACCCCCCTACTTTTGCCCACAAAACCTGGGAAAACCTATTGACTCGTGTATAAGCTGAGGGTGGACCCAGCATAGGTATACAGCCCCCAGCAGTGTGGTATACAGGCCTCCCCAGTGGTAGTATACAGCAGCCTCCCCAGTGGTATATACAGGCCCCAGCAGTATATACAGCAGCCCCAGTAGTATACAGCAGCCTCCCCAGTGGTATATACAGGCCCCAGCAGTATATACAGTAGCCCCAGTGGTATACTGCAGCCTCCCCAGTGGTATATACAGCAGCCCCAGTGGTATACAGCAGCCTCCCCAGTGGTATATACAGGCCCCAGCAGTATATACAGCAGCCCCAGTGGTATACAGCAGCCTCCCCAGTGGGTATATACAGGGCCCTAGTGGGTATATACAGGGCCCCAGTGGGTATATAAAGGGCCCCAGTGGGTATATACAGGCCCCCAGTGGTATATACAGGCCCCAGTGGGTATATACAGGGCCCCAGTGGGTATATACAGTCAGGGCCCCAGTGGGTATATACAGTCAGGGCCCCATGGGTATATACAGGCCCCAGTGGTATATACAGGCCCCAGTGGGTATATACAGCCCCCAGTGGTATATACAGGCCCCAGTGGGTATATACAGGCCCTTAGTGGGTATATACAGGCCTCAGTGGGTATATACAGGCCCCCAGTGGGTACATACAGGGCCCCACTGTGTATATACAGGCCCCAGTGTGTATATACAGGCCCCCAGTGGGTATATACAGGCCCCTAGTGGGTACATACAGGGCCCCACTGTGTATATACAGGCCCCCAGTGTGTATATACAGGCCCCCAGTGGGTATATACAGGCCCCCCACTCCTCCCTTTCTGCTGCACACGTCACCTGTAAAGGAATACATCATACTTACTTATCCCTGCCGGCTGCCGCTGTCGCCGCTCTGCACCGCGCTCCTGCTTCATCCGGCTTCTTCCTGGTTGTGACCGGTGGGCGCAGGCAATGACGTCACAACCAGGAATAGCCGGATGAAGCCGGAGCGCGGTGCAGAGCGGCGACAGCGGCAGCCGGCAGGGATAAGTAAGTATGATGTATTCCTTTACAGGTGACGTGTGCAGCAGAAAGGGAGGAGTGGGGGGCCTGTATATACCCACTGGGGCCTGTATATACACACTGGGGCCTGTATATACCCACTGGGGGCCTGTAGCTGACCGGATAGCAGCGTAGCGGCGCTGGGTCCGGGCCCCCCACAAGCGCCGGGCCCCAAAGCGACCGCTACGTCTGCTATGCCGGTAGTTACGCCCCTGGTCATAACATTAGTATTGTTATAATGATATTGTTTTGTAATAATAATAATAATAATAATAATAATAAAAAAAATAATAATCATCCCTTTCCTCTGCAGTGATATGTAGATATAGTGTACAGTATATACAGGGAGAGCTGCTCGCAGAGCAGTCAGGGTTAATAGTGAGTGTCCAGGCTCCTCCCCCCGGCTGTGTCGCCTCCCAGGCTGTCTTGCGCGCCCTCTGGCGGTGAGCGGCGGTACGGCAGCGCCCTGGGATGTGAGATCGAGGCTGGAGTTCCAGCGGAGGCTGCTGCATTCCTTCCTTCTTCCCATTCATGCTGAGCTGCTACATTGTATCACGGCGCCGGGACTCCGGACATGGCAGCGGGCGGCCGCTCTCACAGTAAGTCACCCGCATGCACCGGGGATCGGCCGGGGGAACTTTTCCTGCTCTTCTTTGGTGACTGGAGGAGGGAGAGGAGGCGCTGGAGATCTGCAGCGTGCTGCCGAGGGAGATCGGGGATCGAGCTGGGGATCGGGCTGCCCGGTGCACCCTGTAGTGGTGTGGGGAGCGAGTGCTGCACTGGATGGGAGCCCCCTGCACTGGATGGGGGTGTCAGTAGGGCCCCCCCTGCATGCACTGGATGGGGGTGTCAGTAGGGCCCCCCTGCATGCACTGTATGAAGGTGTCAGTAGGGGCCCCCCCTGTATGCACTAGATGGGGGTGTCAGTAGGGCCCCCCTGCATGCACTGTATGAAGGTGTCAGTAGGGCCCCCCCTGCATGCACTGGATGGGGGTGTCAGTAGGGGCCCCCCCTGTATGCACTGGATGGGGTGTCAGTAGGGCCCCCCCTGCATGCACTGTATGAAGGTGTCAGTAGGGGCCCCCCCTGTATGCACTGGCTGGGGGTGTCAGTAGGGGCCCCCCCCTGCATGCACTGGATGGGGGTGTCAGTGGGGGCCCCCCCTGCATGCACTGTACGGGGGTGTCGGTGGGGCCCCCTGCAGTCGACCAGGGTGTCGGTGGGGGCCCCCTGCAGTGGACGGGGGTGTTGTGGGGGCCCCCTGCATTGGACAGGGGAGACTGTGGGGGCCCCCTCATTGGACGGGAGTGTCAGTGGGGGCCCCCCTTGATTTCCAGGACTTGTTTATGATGCCCATTACTGGCAGGCAGACTGCTGTGCTGTGTGCAGTATATGCCCTGATCTGCCTGCCCTTCCATACGTGCTGCGGTGCCCCTTGCTCTGTGCCATACTGCTGTGTAGATGTCACATGTGTAGTATATATATATATATATATACCCTGTTGTGGGGTCCCCCTTGCTCCATGCCATGCTGCTATATAGATGTCACTTGTATATATATATATATATACCCGTGCCATGCTGCATAGTGCAGGAGAGGCGTATCCTGTGTCTGGCTGTGGCCATGTGTTTATGCAGTGCATGTAGGCGTTATATTCCTGTGTCTGGCATGTGGATGTGTTTCTGCTCAGATGTGGGTATATAAGTGCTGTGATCTAGACATGGAGCCTGATGTCGTGGATATTCTGTAAATGCACTAGCTGAACACCCAAAGCACAGCCCCCCCCCCCCCCCTTCTTACCATCAAGTTCCTATGTCCCCCCATCTCCATTGCATTCCTATAGGATCATGATTTGGGCTGCTCGGAGTGGCTGCAGATCTTAGTTTGGCACTACCTCCCCCATCCTCCTATGCAGCAGGGAAGCAATTAATCACACTTGTCCCTATACCATGACTTGTGTGTACAGCGCTGTGGCATAGGTTGGCGCTATCTTCATACTGGGTAATGGCATGAATAGATGATTTAATTCCCCTCCTCCACCCCACACTTTTCCATCTCTGCTGCTTTGCCTTGGGGTATTGTTAACACCTTAGTAACCAGTTGGAGGGGCCTGCGGCGCACTGCAGTGTGGCAGTGGAGGGGTTAAGTATCTGAGGGTAAAATTGGGCGGAAATCTTTTTTTTCTTTTCTTTTTCTCCCCTCTGCGGAGATTAGTGCATGGATTCCACCCGAGAGGAGACAGGGGGTGCAGGTAGAGCCGTGACTGCAGAAGACCATTAGGATTGTGAAGCGCAGCCCCGACCATCGCTGCGAAACATCCAACATCTGCGGAAGGCGAAGCTGCTGAAGAACCATGCCTGAGTCCTCATCATCTACCCGAGCGGCCAGCTGTGTGCCAGGTCACCTCGTCCTGCACCTGTAAGTGGATGGCAGCGCTCCACCGGGTACCCGGCGCCTTCTAGAGAGACCGCGGAGGTGTGAACCCTACCTGGACCCTCACCCGGAACAGGACAGAGGACCCCGCCGCCAGGCAGGGAAGGAATGCTTGACAGAGTCTGTGGGATCTGTTGGCACACGGTGGCGTTAACCCGTTATGTCCGCAGCGGCACTGTCAATGGAGCTCAGCATTGTCCTGATGTTGTAGGGACGGTTCCTCGGTGGGACTGTGAAGAGGAGCGAGAGCTCATGTCAGGCGATGGTGTCCATGTCCCTGATACTGGGAGGAAGGTAATGGGGTCGGGAAGCAATAGCCAGTCTGTGGGGAGAAGAAACTTACAGATAGAATGTACTGATGAGCGTGTACGTCTGCATGTATGTCTGCATACCGTATGTGTGATGTATGTCCGTATACAGTGTCTGATCATGAGTATTGTGGTAGGGGGCCAGTATATGCCATGTATGTGCGTATACAGTGTGTGATGTATGTCCATATACACTATATGTCATGTATGTCCGTATACAGTGTCTGACATGAGTATTGTGGTAGCGGCCAGTATATGCCATGTATGTCCGTATACAGTATGTGTGATGTATGTCCATATACACTATGTCATGTATGTCGTATACAGTATGTGTGCTGTCCTGATCATGAGTATAAAGGTAGGGGGCCATATGTGCCATGTATGTCCGTATACAGTGTCTGATCATGAGTATTGTGGTAGGGGGCCAGTATATGCCATGTATGTCCGTATACAGTGTGTGATGTATGTCCATATACACTATATGTCATGTATGTCCCTATACAGTATGCGTGCTGTCTGATCATGAGTATTGTGGTAGGGGGCTAGTATATGCCATGTATGTCCGTATACCGTATGTGTCCAGGTCTTTTTATGAGTAATCTGGTAAGGTGCCAGTATGTTATATGTATGTTGTGTGCTTTTATTGTGATGCTGTATATACTTAGTCGAACAATATCGGCTTTTCTGTGGTGAGAAGACCATACAAATAATGCAAGTGCATGTGAGTAAAGTGTATATATGTGTATATACACACACTGCATGTGAGTAGAATATATATGTACATACACTGTGGGGTATATAAATGCTCACACATATATTTGCTGGTGTCAGTATGTATATCCTGTATGGGGAGAATGGAATGTATAAAGTCAGGGGTGAAGATTTATGGGAAATGTGTGTATATATTGCACAGTTTGTGTAAGGAAGATGTATACATAGAGAGAAATGTAAACATGTATAGATGCTCTATATATAAATGGTTATAGATGAGTAAGCGCCAATAGCATTTGTTTGATTTGTGTATATATAATGTGTATGTGTGTACATATATACAAGCACTGTATACATATCTATTAGATTATATACACGTGATATTTGTGGAGCACATGTATATGTCTGGTCTCCATGATAATTGCAGTATAGATGTATGATAATTGTAGATGACTTGTATATGTCTGTGTGTATATTTGTGGTGTATATGTCTAGTCTATGTATGATATTTGCGGTATACATGTTTGTGTGTATAATTGCAGTATTCAATGTTTGTCTAGTCTGTATGTTCGTGATATATAACATACACATACAACTGGTATGTACAGGTGTGTCTGAGTGTATATGATTTCAATATACATGTATATATCTGATGTGCATAATTACAGTATACACGTATATGTCTAATGTGAGTATATTTGAGGTATACATGTGTGTTGTATGTGTAAGATAATTGCGGTTTACATGTTTGTCTGGTCTATGTTATTTGTGGTGTACATGTATGGTGTGGTGTATGATAAATGCAATATACGTGTATATGTCTGGTGTGTGTATATTTGCAGTATACAAGTATGGTGTGTATATGTCTGTACATATGATTGTTGTACATGTGTATATATATGGTGTGTATATTTGCGGTATACATGCATGTGTGTCTGTTGTGTATAGTTGTGTTATACATGTATATGTCTGAGGGGTGTATGATTTGCAGCATGTATATGTCTGGTGTGTGATTGTTGTATACCTTATATGATTGCGGTATACATGTATATATCTGGTGTGTGTATGATTGCAGTATACTTGTGTGTGACTGCGATATACATGTATATGTCTGGTGTGTGTGTGATTGCGGCATACCCGTGCGTGATTGCGGCATACCCGTGCATGATTGCGGCATACCCGTGCGTGATTGCGGCATACCCGTGCGTGATTGCGGCATACCCGTGCGTGATTGCGGCATACCCGTGCGTGATTGCGGCATACCCGTGCGTGATTGCGGCATACCCGTGCGTGATTGGGGCATACCCGTGCGTGATTGGGGCATACCCGTGCGTGATTGGGGCATACCCGTGCGTGATTGGGGCATACCCGTGCGTGATTGGGGCATACCCGTGCGTGATTGGGGCATACCCGTGCGTGATTGGGGCATACCCGTGCGTGATTGGGGCATACCCGTGCGTGATTGGGGCATACCCGTGCGTGATTGGGGCATACCCGTGCGTGATTGGGCATACCCGTGCGTGATTGGGGCATACCCGTGCGTGATTGCGGTCTACTTGTACACGTTTGGTGTGATCCCTGATTTTACTGTTTGCTGGAGCGTTCCTGAGCTCTGGATGTTGTGGCCGTCACGTCTTCTCCGGGTTTTATGATCCTGCAGGGTACGGTATGTTGCTTGTCTCTACCACAATGCAGTCTACTTCTCATTGCCAAGATGTAGGAAATGTATTTTGCCATTGTTTTCCAGAACAAACCCTCATTGTCTTATATAGTCATGAGAAGGCTCCAGACTCTTTGAGGGCACTGATTTGGGCGCCATGTCTGCAGGATGACACCAGATGCCTGTGTGCTGTATGTATGGCGTTTACCTGTCCAGTCACTTGTAATATAACTGTAGCCGCCCCCTCTCCCCTTTATTGCATTTCATATCTCTTCCCATTATCTCCTGCGTAGCGGAATATGTAGCACCACATTGCAGAGAGGCCAGGAGGAGAGGATAGCTTCCTCCAAAGAGAGTTAGAGAGGACCCCCCTCCTCCTGAATCCCCCCAGTGCTGATATTTGCACGTCCCCAGCAAATGGTCCCACAACCTCCTGCTTTAAACTGTTGCAGCTGCTGGGGCTTCCGACCCCTCTGCCCTTTAACCTGACGTTTGGAGGTGGGGGGTGGGGCGGATGGAGAGGGGAACTCTGGCCTCTTATACCAAATGTTTGAAAAAACTATATCCTACTAACTTGTTAAAGGGATAGTCGCATCATTAGTTAACTTTTATGGCAATATTAGTCAATAGTTAAAAATATTATTAAACCACTGTTCTATCTGCGGGTATGCCGTTGTGTCTGCGGGTATGCGTTGTGTCTGCGGGTATGCGTTGTGTCTGCGGGTATGCGTTGTGTCTGCGGTATGCCGTTGTGTCTGCGGGTATGCCGTTGTGTCTGCGGGTATGCCGTTGTATCTGCGGGTATGCCGTTGTATCTGCGGTATGCCGCCTGTATTCAGGATACTTGGTATGTCAACTGACTTTGTGACTATTTAGCAAGTGGTATTTTATTATTTATTATAGCTCCATATATTCCCTGGGTATACATCATAGAGGCAAGTATCGAGCTTTTCGTAGAACGCAGCAGAATCAGGTGGGGTATGTAAAAAAGCATGGCAAACTTGGGTACAAACCCCAGCCAGCACCACTAAACTGGACACTGGTTACTGAACCTGTTTGGGTTGCTGTGAATGAATGTATTGGTGATTGGTCACCCACTGGCAGTGCCAGTGAGATTCTCCGAGCTCACGACACATGCCCGCTCACTGACAGCACCCAGGGTCCCCCTCCCGGGTTTTAGAGGGTTAAAGCTTGTTGTCTTGTGTCTGGGATCCCAACAGTGGCTTCTTTGGGTTTTTGCGGCCCTAAAAGGTCACAGTGCCCATCTTCATTGGTTAGTCCCTTTTTTTTAAAAAAAAAACTGTGTGGTATATGTAGGCACCATTTGCAGAGAGCCTCTGTATGTACAGGGGTAAATCTATATCATTTTTAGAATATCTGGCTTTAAAGGGAATCTGTCACCAGGTTTTTGCCATTGCATCTGAGAGCAGCATAATGTAGAGGCAGAGACCCTGATTCCAGCGATGTGTCACTTACTGAGCTGCTTGCTGTCATTTTGATAAAAATTACTGTTTTCTCTGCTGCAGATTTAGCAGCTCATGAATGTGCTGGCCTACTAATGATAATCTCCAGCTGATTAAACAATTACACTGAGCAGCCCGGTAAGTGACACATTGATGGAATCAGGGTCTCTGTCTCTACATTATGCTGCTCTCGGATGAGATGGTAAAAACTTGGTGACAGATTCCCTTTAAAATTACTGGGTAAACCCCATATAGGGCTCCTAGCATGCCCTGACTGATGTAGGGGTAGCATATGTCACCTGTGTGTCTCTTGGTCTGTCTGTCCATCCGATGCAAATGTTCAACCTTGAGCTTGCTGGGCATTGTAACTTTGCAGTAAATTTTGCATTTAGGAGTCACTGTTGGACAAACACAGAGAAGAGCCGCCGTGCAAGCACAATATATAGGCCTTTTGCTGTCCAATAGCTCTTCGTAATGCACAATTTAAACTGCTGTCGAGGTGTAAGTGGGCCCCTTTACCCCTCGGGCCCTGTGTGGCTACACGAATGATATGCCAGGAATTGTAGTTTTGTAAATAAAGGTTGTACTCAAAGCATATAAGGAGTTGTAGTTTTGCTACCAGAGCTGCATGGTTAAGGGACCCCCCTCCCCTAACTTTTTAAATGTATTTTTGACTTGTATGTTTGCACCCGCAGGAAGGAAATGTGCATGCTCAGGTGTCTTGTCATTTGTAAGGATTGGGCTTGGAATGTTGAGTGTGATGGTCCTTGTGTTGCCCCCAGCCCCGTGACCTGGGTAGACTTGTTTGGGTAGATTTTGAATAAAGCCGTTTTGTTCCCTGCGGTGCTGAGAGATAAATTCCTGGGACTGGTGCTGAGAGCCGAGTGACCGGGGACGGGCTCGGCATAGAGCTGTGTGCCCGGCCATGAGTGACAAGTGGCGCTCTGCGGTGACGGACGGCGGGCCTGCCGAGAAGTGTATTGCTTTTGGACTAATGTATGACAACATGGAAGCATTCAGCCATGCAGCACAGTGGGCCGCATCTCTGCTGCAGTCACAGGAGACGCCGTCAAAAGAAATTCATAAATAAAATATTCCCAGCAAAATTCCGGCGTATAATAATCTGTCAGAATCTTAATGACGTTTTTAAATACATTTATATCCTTTACCAGTTGTGTAACTTGACGCTCATGGGCCCTGATGCGAAAGCTCCTATGGGGCCCCCAATTATTGCAAATCTTTCATCGCAATCTTTCTATAGGTCAAAGGGACTTTTGGGCCCTGGGTGTGATTGCAACCCCTGCCTCTGTTGTAGTTACGCCCCTGTCCTTTACACCTCCTGTTTCTAGACTACTTCTCCCATCATCTCTGGATACAGTTATTGCCCTATTCTCTACTCCCACACCCCCTTCACATCCATCACGTGACCCCCTGAAACACCAGAGGAGCACTTACTAATTGGGCCTTACTGACCTGTATGGAAACAATAGAATCTGGCATACATTTGGTTAAAACCAGTGATACATTCCATTGTTACAACTTTGTGTTTCCACGGCAACCAACTTGATACACTTTCCCACTGATTTTCTCTTCAGGTCAGAGACGCTAATTTGGCTTTTTAGGAAATAAGAGTGTTGTCAGGCCTGAGGTCTGTCCAGTGGCCATTGGCTATTGTATTATTGATTGACAGGTCAGGTTCTCCTGAGATACAGGGTGCGGCGGGGTCATGACTCTTCATCATGGTTATAATTAAATGTCACTTGGCTGATTTGACTTGATCTCACTTATGAATGTACCAATTTTGTCTTGGCTACAATGGTTCTCCATTTTTTCATGTTATTTGACCACTAGGTGGCGCTGTTCTATCTTATCTTATCTATCTTATCTATCTTATCTATCTTATCTATCTTATTTATCTTATCTATCTTATCTATCTTATCTATCGTAGGCGGCCGTCACACGGAACGATATCTTGCCCGATATCGTTTAAGCGATCTCCTTTTTGATCGCTTAAGCGATATCGGGCAAGATATCGTTGCATGTAAACAAGCGATTCACGATGTGACATCGCTTGATCGTGACATCGCTGATCTGAGGTTCGGTTCTCAGATCTAGCGATGAACGATGCAACGATCTGCATCATCGTGGTGTGTGACACCACGATGATCCATCTCCCAGCGACCGCGCCTATGCTGGGAGATGGTAACTATGGTACACGTCGGGTAACTAAGCGACGCGCGGCCCTAGTTACCCGATGTGTACCATAGTAACGAGCGAGATCGCGGCTCCACATCGCTGGTGAGTCTGTCTGTGTGACATCTCACCAGCGATGTGAGCGATATTGTAAGCGATTGCGCGTGCACGTGATCGCTTACAATATCGCTAAGGATATCTCACCGTGTGACGGCCGCCTTATCTATCTTATCTTATCTATCTTATCTATCTATCTTATCTAAACTTATCTATTATCCATTCTATATATCCTATCTATGGCGGCCGTCACACGGTGAGATATCTTTAGCGATATTGTAAGCGATCACGTGCACGCGCAATCGCTTGCAATATCGCTCACATCGCTGGTGAGCTGTCACAGAGACAGACTCACCAGCGATGCGGAGCCGCGATCTCGCTGGTAACTATGGTACACATCGGGTAACTAGGCGCCGCGCGTCGCTTAGTTACCCGACGTGTACCATAGTTACCATCTCCCAGCATAGGCGCGGTCGCTGGGAGATGGATCATCGTGGTGTCACACACCACGATGATGCAGATCGTTGCATCGTTCATCGCTAGATCTGAGAACCGAACCTCAGATCAGCGATGTCACGATCAAGCGATTTAACATCGTAAATCGCTTGATTACATGCAACGATATCTTGCCCGATATCGCTTAAGCGATCAAAAAGGAGATCGCTTAAACGATATCGGGCAAGATATCGTTCCGTGTGACGGCCCCCTACTAAGGATCTGTTATCCCATCTATCTATCTATCTATCTATCTATCTATCTATCTATCTATCTATCTATCTATCTATCTATCTATCTATCTATCTATCTATCTGTGCAGGAAGCAACATATTAACTCTTATGTTCGCTTGACCTCATTATTAGACCGGTTGGTGAACCTATTATATGTCTCCTTACCCCGCCGCCATCTTTAATACACTTTCAGAACATACTGATTAATTTGTCTCTCTATTATTAATATATGGTACAGTAATATTTTGTAAGGCTATGTGCACACCTAACATTTTTGTGCTTATTTTATTTTTTTATTTTTTTCTGTGAAATCTGCAAGGGAAAACACATCCCAGCAAAGTCAGTGAGAATTGTGAAGGTGTTTTTGGATTGTAATCTTGTGTGTGTGTGTGTGTGTGTAGTTGCATTATTTTTAATATCAAAGAAGCATTTTGAGAATCTTACTATAGTTTCATTGTGTTTTGTCCACTAGGTGGTGCTGTTCTGTTAGTGTCTATGGAGGAAGCTTAGTGTTTGCATATAGATAAACTCTTTTTATCCATTACACCATGTGATATCATATTTGATTCTCCTTAGTCCTATTGACAAACCTGATTATCACTTCTTCAGTCTGGATGAAATTTTAAAGGTTTTCTATATTGTGCAGTGCTGCTGTGCTCCGTTCTGCTTTATAACTGAATGTTTGCTCCCGTTAATGGTGAAAGTGCCATTTTTTGCGGTGACGTCGCCTTTGTATGGATTGCCTGCAGCGGGCATAGTCCTCTACGATGAGAAGGTGGAATCCATATAACTCTCCGCTCTATCCTCAGTGGGACGTGCGCTCTGCAGAGATACTTGCGCTGTAATATTAACCGTATTTATTCCCCGGCCTGGGAGGAGAGGAGGTCCCTTACCAATCACATTAAGCCCTGTTCCAGCAAGTGGCTTCTCTGTGTTTGGGCCTGCAGGGGAAATCTTATTGAATACAGTTATGAATAGTTAATATGATACACACATCATCGCTCTGCCGGGTCCGGGGTGAGAGGCTGCTTAACATCTCCGCCATCTATAGACTTAAATTGTTTTTAGCCATTATCCTGAGTCTGTGCCGCTGCTGTGGATTGTGTATGTATTATACATCTCCAGGAGATAGGTTTACTGTATTTTCTTATACATAAAATGCTTGGACTGATTGTATTTTATTTTTTTTAACTTTTATGTGTATACGTATATCTTACTTAGTGTCTCCATACAAAATGTATGTGTGTCTGTACATATGTGCGTTTATTCACTGAGCTACGGTATTTGCATCTGCAACTGTGTATGTATGTATAGGTCAGGCTGTCTGTGTGCATGCATGTATTAGTGTGTGGAACTGCCATTAGGTGTGCTGGCGGGCACTTGTGCATAGGTCTGCGTCTGTCTCTACAGGTGGGCATGCATGAGTCTGACTTCTGGTGGGAATGTGTGCATAGGTCTCCCCCTCAGTGGGTGTGCGTTTATAGGTCTATCTGCTGGCTGGAGTGCGTGCATGTGTCTATTTGTCTACTGGCGTGTATGCATGGGTCTGTCTGTCTGCTGGTGTGGGAGCGAGTGTGCATGCATCTGTCTGCTGGTGTGGGAGCGAGCATACATGCATCTGTCTGCTGGTGCGGTAGCGAGCATGCATGCATGCATCTGTCTGCTGGTGTGGTAGCGAGCATGCATGCAACTATTTGCTGGTGTGGTAGCGAGCATGCATGCATCTGTCTGCTGGTGTGGTAGTGAGCATGCATGCATCTGTCTGCTGGTGTGGTAGCGAGCGTGCATGCATCTATCTGTTGGTGTGGGAGCGAGTGTGCATGCATCTATCTGTTGGTGTGGGAGCGAGTGTGCATGCATCTTTCTGCTGGTGTGGGAGCGAGCATACATGCATCTGTCTGCTGGTGCGGTAGCGAGCATGCATGCATCTGTTTGCTGGTGTGGTAGCGAGCATGCATCTGTCTGCTGGTGTGGTAGCGAGCATGCATGCATGCATCTGTCTGCTGGTGTGGTAGCGAGCATGCATGCAACTATTTGCTGGTGTGGTAGCGAGCATGCATGCATCTGTCTGCTGGTGTGGTAGTGAGCATGCATGCATCTGTCTGCTGGTGTGGTAGCGAGCGTGCATGCATCTATCTGTTGGTGTGGGAGCGAGTGTGCATGCATCTATCTGTTGGTGTGGGAGCGAGTGTGCATGCATCTTTCTGCTGGTGTGGGAGCGAGCATGCATGCATCTGTCTGCTTGTGTGGAAGCGAGCGTGCATACATCTGTCTGCTGGTGTGGAAGCGAGCGTGCATACATCTGTCTGCTGGTGTGGGGGCGGGTGTGCATGGCTCGGTCTGCCTGCTGGCAGGTGTGTGTGCATGTGCCTGTTTGTCTACTAGCGGGCATGCATGGGTCTGTGTGTTTGCTAGTGTGGAGGCTGGTGTGCATGGGTCTGTCTTCAGGCAAGAGGGTGTGCATGGGTATCTTTATTGGCAGGCAGGCATGCGTAAGTCTGTCTGTTGGTGGGAGTCTGTACATAGCTGTGGGAGTGCATGTATAGATGTAGGTCTGGCTGTATGCTGGCGGGTGTGCATGCATGTGTCTATCTACTTGTGGGCATGTATGGGTCTGTCTGCTGGTGTGGGGGCGAGCGTGCATGGATTTGTCTGTCTGTTTTCTGATAGGCGGGTGTGCATGGATCTATCTGACTGTTGACAGACGAGTGTGCATGGGTCTGTCTGTCTTCGGCTCCATTCACACGCTGCGCTATTGCTGCGCTTTTGATCCGCTTTTTGCAGATCTGCTCTTGTAGTCGGAATGCAGTGAAACGTATTGATGTTAGCTGTCCCATTCACATGCTGTGCTTTTTATGCATCCACTTTTGGGCTGAAGAGCGGGTCCGTTAAAAGAATTAAAATGTTAATGCTATGTTCACACGCAGCATATTCCTCACAAAATGCATCAATACACTGTGTGTGAACGTAGCCTTACTGTCTCGCCTGCCTGCTGCAGCCATGCATGCCTGGGTTTGTCTATGGGCATATAGATGCTAGATTAGCACTTATCCACCCAAACTGTTACTCACCAGCATCAAGTAATGTATAAAATCCTGTGGTCTAATTCAGATTATCAGAATGCTAGAAAGAACAAACCAAAATTTATTATTATTTATTTATTTTTAAAGTCTCATTGTGTCGCTATAGAGGGATATATGTGTCTGGTGTCCGGTGGGTGCAGGACTGTGGATGTATGTGTCTGCTGTCAGATGGGTGCAGGTCTGTGGATGTATGTGTCCGGTGTCAGATGGGTGCAGGTCTGTGGATGTATGTGTCCTGGTGTCAGATGAGTGCAGGTTGTGGATGTATGTGTCCGGTGTCAGATGGGTGCAGGTCTGTGGATGGATGTGTCCGGTGTCAGATGGGTGCAGGTTGTGGATGTATGTGTCCAGTGTCAGATGGGTGCAGATCTGTGGATGTATGTGTCCGGTGGGTGCAGTGGTGTGTGATGTATGTGTCCAGGGTCAGATGGGTGCAGGTCTGTGGATGGATGTGTCCGGTGTCAGATGGGTGCAGGTTTGTGGATGTATGTGTCCAGTGTCAGATGGGTGCAGATCTGTGGATGGTATGTGTCCGGTGGGTGCAGGTCTGTGGATGTATGTGTCCAGGGTCAAATGGGTGCAGGTCTGTGGATGTATGTGTCCAGGGTCAGATGGGTGCAGGTCTGTGGATGTATGTGTCCAGTGTCAGATGGGTGCAGGTTTGTGGATGTATGTGTCCGGGTCAGATGGGTGCAGGTCTGTGGATGTATGTGTCCAGGGTCAGATGGGTGCAGGTTGTGGATGTATGTGTCTGGTGTCCAGTGGGTGCAGGTGTGTGGATGTATGTGTCCAGGTGTCAGATGGGTGCAGATCTGTGGATGTATGTGTCCATGGTCAGATGGGTGCAGGTCTGTGGATGTATGTGTCCGGTGTCAGATGGGTGCAATCTGTGGATGTATGTGTCCGGTGGGTGCAGGTCTGTGGATGTATGTGTCCAGGGTCAGATGGGTGCAGGTCTGTGGATGTATGTGTCCAGGGTCAGATGGGTGCAGGTCTGTGGATGTATGTGTCCAGTGTCAGATGGTGCAGGTCTGTGGGTGTATGTGTCTGGTGGGTGCAGGTTTGTGGATGTATGTGTCCAGGGTCAGATGGGTGCAGGTCTGTGGATGTATGTGTCCAGGTCAGATGGGTGCAGGTCTGTGGATGTATGTGTCCAGTGTCAGATGGGTGCAGGTCTGTGGTGTATGTGTCCAGGTCAGATGGGTGCAGGTCTGTGGTGTATGTGTCCTGGTGGGTGCAGGTTTGTGGATGTATGTGTCCGGGAGACATGGGTGCAGGTCTGTGGATGTATGTGTCCGGTGGTGCATGTGTGTGGATGTATGTGTTTGGTGTCAAATGAGTGCAGGTCTGTGGATGTATGTGTCCAGGTCAGATGGGTGCAGGTCTGTGGATGTATGTGTCCGGGGAGGGACATGGGTGCAGGTCTGTGGATGTATGTGTCCGGTGTCAGATGGGTGCAGGTTTGGATGTATGTGTCCGGGAGACATGGGTGCAGGTCTGTGGATGTATGTGTCCGGGTGTCAGATGGGTGTCAGGTCTGTGGATGTATGTGTCCGGGTCAGATGGGTGCAGGTCTGTGGATGTATGTGTCCGGTGGGTGCAGGTTGTGGATGTATGTGTCCAGTGTCAGATGGGTGCAGGTCTGTGGATGTATGTGTCCGGGGTCAGACGGGTGCAGGTCTGTGGATGTATATGTCTGGGGTCAGATGTGTGCAGGTCTGTGATAGATGTGTCCAGGGTCAGATGGGTGCAGGTCTGTGGTGCTGGTCAGCAATGTTTTGAGCCTCCTGTCCCTATGGAGGTGCTCTGGGACTTGGAATGTTCTGTTCTGGCTTCTTTTGTTCTCTCTTCACTGGGAGATGGTGGGAAACTTGGCAATTAAATAGCTTCCCAAGTGAGGGACAGGGTTAAAGGTCGGCCAGAGAAGCCATGTGACTGTCTGTGAAACTGATCCCATGTGTGACCTGGAGGGACACAGCTTTTTTCAGCTTTTTTTGTTTGTATGAATAGAAGGAGGCAACCTCTAGGTTCTTGACCTGTGACTTCAGTCCCTGTAGCCCCCTTACTCCTCTCCTTTATCTTTCAAGTAAGCGGACCCCCTGCTGGTAAATGAGGGGGCTATCATGTGGCCCTGAGTCCTATTAAATCCTGTTTAGTGCAGTTTAATGAGTCGTCCCACCCGACTATTATTTAGTATGTAAAACCAAAAACATTCATTCAGATAATAAAGATAAAAAGTGTGCAAAGGTATAAAGCACAAAAAATATTTAGTATTATTCAATATTTTGCTCATAAAAGTTGCAATTTTATCTTTTTATTAATAGTGAAAAATTGCTGCAGTTTTTTTACTTGTAAATTAGATTTGCAAAGTAACATTTGGCCTATAAAGGAATAAGTATATATAGCCAAAATGTCATGCATTCGTTGCCGTGTTAATGAAGTTGCGCCAGGCCACCGATATGTCGATGTTGTACAGCAGGATGGCCACGGAGATTTCCATAAGAATAAAGGTTGTCAAGTGCTCGGTAGTGCGGTATAAATTAGCCACCTAGCTGGACTTTGTGCGTGAACAGAGGCTGCATTGAGGATCAGACAACCATGAATCATGTCACACGGACTGAAGGGTTTTCATCTGTCCATCCACCTAGGGACAAAATCCAGAGGAGGGGTGGCTGGGTACATAAATTAACACCCCCCCCTTCAGCCCTCAAGTGGTAGCTTCCATCACTCCTTTTCTGAGAGTGCTATATATGCATGTGTAGCTCACAAGCTGATATATTTATGGTGACTTCCCCTTTAAGAAATATTATCAAGAATATTAGGTTCAGTGTGTGGCTGATAGCAGCCAATCAGGAGCCAGCATGCTCCTAATTAGGAAATGCAAACATTCCGTTTGGTTGCCGTTGGTTACCGCTGGATTCTGCAGGGGTATTTACATGTCAGGGCAGCACTCTGTTTCCATGGCATAGTTAAAGGTGGATTTATATTTCTATATGTAAAGGAATGTTTTATGGAGATGACCACCAAAGTATTTAGTAGTGTAAACTCATGATATTTATGGGTATGCAATATAGCCGAACCTTATCTATATAATGCATCGGCCCTGGTGTGTAACTACAACATGTGAAGGGGTTGCAGTTGCACCCGGGCCCTGCAGCCTAGGGGGTCCCCAAAGTCCCTTTGACCTATAGAAAAAAACTTATGCTATTAAAGATTTGCAATAATTGGGGGCCCTGTTGAAACTTTCGCATTGGTGCCCATGAGCTTCAAGTTACGCCCCTGTATAGGCCTGTTGCTAGGGAAACAATGAACAATTTGAAGGACAAAAGAAAAAATTTCCACTTTAGTTTATCTGTCACTTAAGTGTATGATCCCTGGCTCCTAAGACCCGAGAAGAAGGGGCCAAATTTCCCCTATTTTTGATAACCCAGTGAACAGTGTTGGTGACCCCTGGGGTGGCAGCCAAGCCATACTTTTGTAGGATCTATCTCTGATCGCGGCAGATGCCGCTGTGAATTATGATAGTGTCACTTAAGATCTTGTAAATTGGGGGGTGATGATATTGTCACGACAATTTAAAAGTCTATGGAAGCACCCACATGGCTGTCTATGAAACTTAAAATAGAATGGTAATTGTACACGATGCTGCAGAATAACAGTATTGTACAAATGATCAAAAGTTCAGGTCCATTAAAAATGGGGAAAAAAAATAAAACCCATAAAATATGGAAATTTTAAAAAAAATTTTGTCGAGAGTTCCCCTCTCCCAGATCGTGCATAAAATAAAAAAAACAAAAACATATTTTGTATTGCTAAGTATAACCAGGGCTGCGGAAGTGGAAAGTCAAACATCTGACCCCTCGATTTCCCTAAATGCAACTCCACCAAAATGGACACAGACTCTGATGGTGGGGTTACACGTACCGATATCGTCCCGATATCGCATACAACGCCGCGGGAGCGCGCATTTCGGGAGCGCTTTTCCCGATATCGCATCGCCGGTTTACACGCTGCGATATCGGGAAACAACGTCCCTCTGATGTGTACGCCCACCAACCCAGTAACGACCATTTAACATGGGAGTTAATGGGTGAGGTGTGAGTACGCATCGGAGTTGGGCTGTCACACGCAGCGATGCTGGTACAACGGCCTTGCGATATCGGGGAGTTGAATAGCTTTGCTATTCAACTCCGATATCGTTTTGGCATCGTTCCAGCATCGCGTTGGATGCTAAAACAATACAACGCGCACCCGATATCGGCTCCAACTCGCAACCCACGTGACTTTTTGTCGGAGTTGGACGCCGATATCGCGGCGTGTAAACCCACCATGACTCCACAACCAGGACTGTGAAGTCAGTAATGGTGGGGTTACACGTCCCGATATCGCCGCGATATCGGAGGCAACGCCGGGGAGCGCGCATTTTTTGAGCGCTTTTCCCGATATCGCATCACCGGTTTACACGCTGCGATATCGGGAAACAACGTCCCTCCGATGTGTACGCCCACCAACCCAGTAACGACCATTTAACATGGGAGTTAATGGGTGAGGTGCGAGTACGCATCGGAGTTGGGCTGTCACACGCAGCGATCCTGCTACAACGGCCTTGCGATATCGGGGAGTTGAATAGCTCAGCTATTCAACTCCGATATCGTTTTGGCATCGTTCCAGGATCGCGTTGTACGCTCAAACCGTACAACGCGCGCCCGATATCTGCTCCAACTCGCGACCCACGTGACTTTTTGTCGGAGTTGGACGCCGATATCGCGGCGTGTAAACCCACCATAAGCCAAACATCCGACTCCTCAATTTCCTTGACTCCCACTCCACAACCCTGTGTGTAACTGTCTGAACTTATAACATATCAGAATATTTATGCCGTAAGGTAGATGCCAAATAAAGGAGAAAGACGATCACAATGGCAGAATCGCTGCCAATAAGGGAGCAAAATAATCAAAGTTGTTAGGACCCCGTAATGGTAATAATAAGTGAGAGCTTGCACCCCAAAATACTGATGCATTGTCCTCAGTCCAAAGATGAACAAAACGTTATAGCTCTTGGTATGGTGGAAATGGACAGAAGAGGGTGCCTGTGTAAGAAAAATATATGGGCTCTTTGCAGTCCAAAAATTAATCGTTATTCCACTTGTTTTGGCGGTGGTAATGGACCTTCTTACCTCTTGGGCCCCTGTGTGACTGCACAGGTTGCACCAATCATATGTCTGTCCCTGGCCCTTGGAAGGAAGTTAAGAGGGACCCAAGGGCCCGCATAGACTGAGCCGGCCCTGATTAAGGAGCATGTGCCACCCTCTACCTATAGACTGAATTGAGCATTGGTCGCTCCATTCTTCTGTTGGATGAGGGGCTCTATGGATGCCCTGTTAATTTGAGAGCACTAGCGAGGTCTAAGCGTGGGTGTTATCGCCTTCACATATCACACACGTGTTGTCGTTGTTGCTTCCTGTAACATGTTTTCACACACTACAGATATTCCTGAACGCTGCGGCTGGAGCGTTGGGCCGGTTGGGGCATGTACAGCCTCTCCGGTAGACAGAACACCTACAGCACATACTAGAGGAAAAATATGCGGAGTCCTCCTTTTGTTTCTCAGCCACCTGCCTAACCTTTTCAGTGCCCCGGAGCGCTAGTCATAATAGTGTCTTTCTCGAGTTATGTTCAGCCTTTCAGGTGGAGAAAAAAATTCAAGATTGAAATTTTCCAATCTGTGTGGAACTTCTGATAGAAAGGGAAGATATGTTTCTGTGGGACATGGGATGTTAATATGGCTACCAGGCCTGTCATGCCCTTTGTAGATCTCCATTCCCTTGCAAGGACCAGTGTGGTCAGCTATAAAGGTGACAAAGAAGGCCCAGTGCATGGTTGACCATGGATTGTGTATATCAAGGGTCCCCAACCTGTGGCTCGCGTGTCCTTGATGAGTGACGCACAACTGTCTTCCAGCTTTTGCATTAGCGCTAGATCTGGCCAACAGCTATGAAGAGCCGGTCTCCAGATGGTGATATTTTTTTTATGAGTAGCCTTACATAGAAGACCAGATCTGAGTGGAATAAGGTAGGACCCACTGGATCTTGGTATACTGCCTCGGTGTGATTCCTCTTTGGCTGTCATTATACCGGTAATGGTGGATCTGGGCATCACTACTATGGGGAGGGGAGCTTCATTTGGGTCTCAAGACCAGAAAGGTTGGGGACCTCTGGTGTATACCCTTTTAGGACCTACACCACCGTGTTAGACAGGGAGGAACCAACCAGAAGGTCGTTGTCCTCCAAGTCAACTAGTGCAGAGGTTCCAACTCCAGTCCTCAAGGCACACCAACAGTGCAGGTTTTCAGGGTTTCCTTAGTATTGCACAGGTGATAATTGAATCACCTGCACTGGGGATGATTCCAATTTCTAAGGAAATCCTGAAAACCTGCACTGTTGGTGTGCCTTGAGGACTGGAGTTGGGAACCTCTGAACTAGTGCTTTCCACTAAACTAGTTTCCTCGTCCTTGTTTTCAGTGTTGTAAACCTCTCGGGGCATGGCTTTGAGTTAGTGTTTAGGGACGATGTATGTAGGAGACCCAAGAATTCTATCCGCAGGAAGAAAGGATATAGAGAGATTTTTATTTTCTTCTACCCCACACAAGACTGTGGGAAGGGTATGTTGGTCGTATATTACATTATATATCTTCTGTTGGCTTCTCCGTGGAAAAAGGAGGTCTCTCGAACTAGGAACATCATCTTGGCCTCCCAGAAAACCACAGTTATGAAAGGATGCTCTTACCCTGGGGGATAGGGACAGTCGTATAGGGGGTGTAAGGAAATCATTAATGTGTATGATCTTTAAGGGGACGTAGCTAAAGCTGAGAAATGCCTGTAGTGCCCTTCGCATGCCACATAGCTTTTTGCCTTCTTGCTATTAGGTGCCCAAATAGAGCACAGCGCCCAACATAAATGAGAACTAATTTTCAGATTGGAGCCGGTAGCTCTCAGGAGCTCTTACAGTGAGTGGCCCCTTCAGCAAGGGTTAAAGATGTCTCTGTTGAAACCGCACGGGTTACATCCCATAGTCCGGTCCTGTTTGGCGTTATGGTAGACATCCTAAAAAGAAGAGTCAGAATTCGGGGTCACAAATGGATTCCTGAACCTCGTGGAAGCTCTTTTTATTCTTTGTAAGGACGTTACATTAGGCTGTTATTTATCTTAATGACTAATTGGTTGCACTCGGAGATCCTGAGAATTCCTTTGTCCTGGTTCAGGTCCAATGTTTGACATGGAACATATTTTAGACGTGATGTCAGCCATGCCGAGAGTATGTTTGTTTAGTGGTGTTCATGCTGCGGCAGATGATTCCTATTAGGAAAACATTCAGATTTTTACTAAAAAAAAAGGATCCGCACATGTACAATACAGGTCTGTAACACTGGAGGAATCCGTGCAGTTGGGAAGAGTTTGGCTGCTTTTATTTAGTAATCTTCTCCCATGGGAATGCTGGTTAATGACAAAAAGATAATTTTTAAGGCTTGGTTGGATTGTCAGTTGATATTGACTTAAATCAGGTTTTTGGGTTTACTGTGATTTTGTGTTTTTTTTGCATTGCACAATTTGTTAAGAATAAAAAATAGAAATCTTGCAATTTTCACATTGTCCACTGGGCTTTTATACTATAACCTTGTTCATTCACTAAAGTCTCAGATACACTAGCTGCAATGAACATACTTTGACCTGGTCTATAGCATTGAGGCATCTAATGAGCGTGTGTAAAGGTCATTATAAAGGGAGGGGGAGCAGGGTCAGCTGTGACATCTCTTATGGTGATTGGAGGCTTTTGTCTTATCAGATGTGCATTGAGAGATCAACTATGGGCACCATTACACATAGCGATGTTCCAGCGATCCCACCAATGATCCGACCTGCCCGGGATCACTGGAACATCACTGTGTGGTCACTGGTGAGATGCCACACAGGCAGATCTCAGCGACCAGCGACCTGTGTAACGACCTTGACATCGTGGCAAAGAATGTAAACTATTCTTTTCCACGATGTCGAGGTCCAGCTACTGTATTCTGATAGGCTGGGGTAAGCGGGACAATGCTGGTAACCAGGGTACACATCGGGTTACTAAGCAAAACGCGCTGTGCGTAGTAACCCAATGTGTACCCTGGTTACCAGCGCACTGTGCTTAGTAACCCCATGTGTACCCTGGTTACCAGCGCGCTGTGCTTAGTAACCCCATGTGTACCCTGGTTACCAGCGCTGTGCTTAGTAACCCATGTGTACCTGGTTACCAGCGCCTGTGCTTATAACCCCATGTGTACCCTGGTTACCAGCGCGCTGTGCTTAGTAACCCATGTGTACCCTGGTTACAGCGCCTTGTGCTTAGTAACCCGATGTGTACCTGGTTACCAGCGTGCTGTGCTTAGTAACCCGATGTGTACCCTGGTTACCAGCGTGTGGCTAGTAACACCCATGTGTACCCTGGGTTACAGGGAACACACGGGTTAGAGGTGCTCACCACGCGATGTATGCTCCAATGGAGAGACCAACGACCAAAAAATGTCATGCCATTCCACAGCGATCAGCAATCAGCGAGCTCATCGCTGGTCGCTGTGACATGTCACACGCCGCGACTTTGCTAGCGAGGTCGCTGCAACGTCACAAAACCTGTGATGTTGCAACAATATCATTAGAGATATAGGTACGCGTAACAGGGCCTTATCACTGTAATCCTTCCTCTGCTGATAATGAGACTGCTGAAAACTCCACCTGAGAGGACAGGAGGTGAAGTTAAAAAAAGGCCACAGTGGAAAAAAAAAAGAAAATATATGAATTTATTAAACCTGGGTTCATATCCCACTGGGGTCAGTATCTGCAAGGATTGTGTATGTTCTCCCCATGTTTGTGTAGTTTCTCTCCTGGAACTTCGGTTTGCCCCAACGAGGACATTGTTGGTAATGTTTGTAGAGCACTTCGGAATTAGTGGCACTTGATGTCTATATGTATCTATATATAGCATTGCCGAATTAGGTAATTTTCAAATGATTGTGACTCACCGTAAGCCGAGTTCTCAAGTCTCAGGCGCTGGCTGTGGTCACGGTTCTGGGCCTGAGGCTGGGGAGGCCCGGTGGTCAATACAAAGGTTAAAGATATGGTGATTTCTGTTTCGTGACGCCACCTGTAGGGGTCCGGTGATGGCATCGGCGCTGCTTTGGACCTCCGGGGGATGGGCTGCAGCTAGATTGATCCGCTCCCTACAGGATGAGCGGGAATCCCCGGGGTCAGGAGCTGTAGTGATGGAATACGGCAGCCAGTTTGATTCTGTAAATGAATTGGTTAATAACCGTTCTGAAAGTAAGCTCGGACACGATGCTCCTCTGCACGGGTCTTTACTTAAGTTACACACGGTACACGGGATAACGGTTTCACTTTCAGGTAACGGACCGGGTGGTCCCTGTGATGAACAGTGTCCCTCCAAGGCTCCACAATGTCTCTCTTTATCTGACTGTCCCTTGTTACTCTTCGCTGCCTTCGTGCACCAGGTCAAGATACAGAGGAACTTCTATTGAGCACCCAAGCCGTTGGCTGGACGGCTCTCGATGGGTCCCTGGACCTCAATGGTGCGAACCCCTCCTGATACGGCTGCGGTGATGGTGGTTTTTGTGATGCGCTTCTATGAATCCGTCTATCGCCCCGGTTCTGTAGAGCAGCGATGGACGTCTGCACTGCCTTGGAGCCGGTACTCAAGGTTGGACTGGGCTCGGGTCGTCTTTTCACCCGTTACTTGTCTACTTGGCCCCCTTCTTTTCTGGGTCACCGCTCCTCGGTGCCCTCTCTGTTAGCTGTACTTGTCCCAACATCTGCTCTTGATCTTGTCTCTCCCACTTTCTAACACTTTCTACTCCTTCCCCACTGCTACACATCTCACTCTCCTCCCACCAGGACCTGTTTGGTCCTCTGCCTCTAGATGTTGCATGTGGTGTATGGAGCCTTGGGATTAACTTGTTCATCACTGAGATGGAGAATACCTCACCTTCAGTCAGGGGTACAGTACTCTCCTGTGACGCACTCGTTGCGGGGCACCACACTTGCGTCTTTTCAGTTCACCAGTAGAGAGAATATAGGCTGTTCAGAGTACCGAAAGCTACACACAGTCTATCTCTCTTCCATATATTAGTTATATCTCATTGATTGGAGCAAGCATGTTGCAATTCTTCATTTCACCTGCAGTGGTGCTGTAGGAAAATTGAACTCTTCTATTCAGGTTTCACCCCTGATCACTGAAGGTAGTTAGTCCTGATCTCAGGTGTAACCATCCTACAAAAAGAGCTTGTCCAAAGGCATTTACCCTAGATGTTGTCGTTGTGGTTATGACGGTTGATTTGCCGCTCAAGGACTTTACAGAAGACTTACGGTGATTTTCTATTAGTGCAGGACTATTAGGTCCAGTGTTTCTTAAAGGGGAAGGTGCTCAGGCCGGTGTGAGCTGCTGATTGTGTTGCAGCTGATTGTGTTGCAGCTTGGGGTGAGGACCCTCTTTTTCTGGGGTGGACTGTGTTTTCGGACCACAAGAATAGAAGAATCTTGCAGCACACAGAGGACTGTGAGATGAGTGATGAGGATGTGATGTTATAGGAGGCAGATTAATTATTGATCCGGATGCCATAAAGGCTCTTACATCTAATCCGAAAGTACATAATGAAGATTCTTTATTCATATTGTGCTCCTCATTGCTGATCCGGGGATAAGAGAGGCCTGTGGATTCTCTGTCTGTTGTTGTGTTGCTGGGCCATACAAGTTGGATAGATGTGAGTTCTCCTTTAAAATAACTGTCCATAAATATAGGTCTTGGGAACCTTCTTTTCCCACCCATACAGCTGATGAGCTGACATCCAGCTTTTTCTGACTCCTGAGCTCTACACGTGCCTTGTGTTGGGGTGTAATATTGCAATACTAGTAGGTGACCATCCATTGATCTCTCATCAATATGTCCTATTGAAAAACATTATCACCATGTTTGTTACAGCTTTGTTACTCATTTGTAGAGATGACCAAGCTTTAAAGTGTAAATGTCATTTAACTGAAAAACATAGCAGCTAAGATGATGCTTTTTTTGTGCCATACAACGTATTTTCTCACATTTTTCTGTGTTTTTTTTTTTTTTTTAAACTACACTTTATGGTCCTGCGGGCGTGGTCGGCAGCTGATAGGGAACAGGGCAATATATGTGTATTTTGACAACTTCTGAGAGCAGTGGATAGTGAGTTGTGTGGGAGCCAGCAGACAAAGGATTAACAGAGATTGTGACTGAGCTGTGTGGAGCCAGATGACAGTCCTTTCCTTGGCACAAGCTTCTGAGGAGTTTACACTGATCCTGACATTCTGATGTTGCTTAGTAACTGTGCTGTATGCTGAGCTAATCTGATACATTGTCATGAGCTCAAGTCAGGATTGTAGGCCACGCCCCCATTAACCTTCTACAGTTAAATGCCCGTATTCATTTAAGACTGATCTGACTGATATACACACAGTGCAGTGAGGACACCTTGTGGAAGGTTCATTGGAAAATTCAGTTTGAAAGCTACATGTAAAGTATATTAGAAAGTTTATTAAAATATTAAAATCACTTGCTCTACATTATTAATAAATTAAAGTGTAACCGCCATTTAAAATTTTAAGTTAAATTTTCATACTGAACACAGTCTTTACAAAAAAAAATCACTGCTTCGACTCGTTGTGCTCAGTGGGGCTAGCATCGCTGTGCTCCGGGGAATGCTAGCATCGCTGTGCTTGGGGGGGGGGGGGGGGGGGAGCGGGGCTAGCATCGCTGTGCTCGGGGGGGGGGGCTAGCATCGCTGTGCTCGGGGAGGGGGGGGCTAGCATCGCTGTGCTCGGGGAGGGGGGGCTAGCATCGCTGTGCTTGGGGGAGGGGCTAGCATTGCTGTGCTCAGGGGGCTAGCATTGCTGTCCTCGGGGAGGGGCTAGCATTGCTGTGCTCGGGGAGGGGCTAGCATTGCTGTGCTCGGGGGGGAGTAACATCGCTGTGCTCGAGGGGGGGCTAGCATCGCTGTGCTTGGGGGGGGGGGGGGGGAACGACTAGCATAGTTGTGCCCGGGTGTGGGGGGTGCTGGCATTGCTGTGCTCGGGGGGGGGGGGGGGAGCTAGCATCTCTGTGCTCGGGGGCGGGGGGGCTAGCATCGCTGTGCTCGGCTTTTGGGGCTCGGGGTCCTCCCTGCCATTACGGTCCCTATAGCACAAAACCATATGTGTTGATGCTGCACCAAAAAAGCAGCATCAACACATAGCCTTAGTGCTTCTTTTCGTGTCTGTGTGTGTTTTGTGGCATTTTTTACTTTATACAAAGTTCATTTTGGGGTTTTGTTCTTGTGCATAAAGTGCACTTTTCTGTATTTTATTTCCAGACCATCTGCTTTGGTTCAGTAGCTCCAGAATTTCTCGATTTTATTTGCTCCCGTTTAGATGACTAAATACGAGCTGTAACCTTGGCGCATCCTGAATGTTACTCACTTGTCTTAGCCGGCGCCTACGGAGAGCGATAAAATGTTTACTTCGTCCATTGGTGGTGTGGATTCCCGCGCCGGAGTGAATGGCCGGGTACATAAGTCACAGGACTGTAAACGACGCGGCTGTAACCTGCACGACGTCCACAGAGAGGCTGAAGGGGAGAGATTTTGTGAAGTGATGGCGGCGCAGGGCTGCTTATATGAAATATTTAGTACCACTCTGGTGCTCTGGTGATGTTCCCCTCCTGCCTCTGTGGCTGACTCTGCTAATCTGAGGTGTACGCCAGTCTGCGCGCCTGTCGTCAGCATCCATTATTAACGTGTTTTTTCCATCACTTCATATTCAGAGTGATAGTTAGGGTGTGAACATCTGAGTTTGAGCTTTTTAACTAACACCGTCGTCTATCTACAGGAGCATCTCAATGAATTAGAATATCATCAAAAAGTTACTTTATTTCAGTAATTCAATAGATAAACATATACATTATATAGAGTCATTACACACAGAGGGATCTTTTTCATGTGTTTATTTCTGTTAATGTTGATGATTATGGAAACCCAAAGGTCATTATCTCAGAAAATTAAAGTAGGGAGGATGAAGGGTCTGAGAGATTAAAATATGACCTAAATAGGTATCAGAGGCTTCACCTTGTGTGGTTGTGAGAGTCACAACCACTATAAAAGCAGATCACGGCTGCTGCAGTCCCCAGCGTGGTGCATATAGAGTTGGGAGGATAAAGGGTTAAACACCGCACTGCCGTATTCCACCAGACATCAAAGGGTGAATATAATATTGATTTCTTAATCAACACGTTTCAGGCTTCCTGGTCCCTTCCTCAGAACAAACCAATGTATTGTCATGTTTCTGGGAGTCCTAAAACACGTTGTGTAATACATCAATATTATATTCACCCTTTGATGTCTGATGGAATACGGCAGCGCAGTGTTTAAGCCTTCATCCTCCCTACACTATATGCACCACACTGGGGACTGCAGCAGCCGTGATCTGCTTTTATAGTGGTTGTGACTTTCACAACCACATAAGGTGAAGCCTCTGATACCTATTTAGGTCACATTTTATCTCTCAGACCCTTCATCCTCCCTACTTTAATTTTCTCAGATAATCACCTTTGGGGTTTCATCTGCTGTAAGCCATAATCATCAACATTAACATAAATTAACACATGAAATAGATCCCTCTGTGTGTAATCACTCTATATAATATGTGTGTTTCACTTTATGTATTGAATTACTGAAATAAAATAACTTTTTGATGATCTTCTAATTCATTGAGCACTAGTATGTATAAGTGCATGTGATGGCCATTACAATTCACCGTGGCTGAAAAGTGAGGCATTCCAAACTAACAGGCTTTATTCAATGCAATATAGTAAATTCCAATAATCTGATATGTATAGTAATTCCATAGTATTGGAGGTTTACAGTCTTCTCTGCACCCTCTGGTAGGTTTTGAAAACTGCAAGAAATGTAGAACTTTTTATTGTATGAAAAGTGCATTTTATGTGCTAAAGTCTGAGGACCCCTTTAATGTGAAGCTTTGGTTTAGTTACCTTTACCCTCACACTAAGTATCCCCTGTGTATTGAACGTGCAGCAACATTTCCCCATTGTCAGGTGATGACGAGTATCAGTTACTTGGTCATCTCGAGCCGTCTGACTGCACAGATGAGTGTATCCCATATTCACCTTAGGCCAAATATCTCTGATACGTGATACGCTGTGTGATCAGGCAGCGACAGGTCCTCAGTGCTAGGAATCCTGCACTAATATTTCTGGCAGTTGTTCAGTCATTTCATGAATTTCAGTCCATATTTCTCTGCAGATTGCATAAGGATTTAATAAACTTAAAAATGTTAAAGTCTCCATTATCCTTTAGAGCTGCACTCACTATTCTGCTGGTGCAGTCACTGTGTACATACATTACATTACTGATCCTGAGTTACCTCCTGTATTATACTCCAGAGCTGCACTCACTATTCTGCTGGTGCAGTCACTGTGTACATACATTACATTACTGATCCTGAGTTACCTCCTGTATTATACTCCAGAGCTGCACTCACTATTCTGCTGGTGCAGTCACTGTGTACATACATTACATTACTGATCCTGAGTTACCTCCTGTATTATACTCCAGACTGCACTCACTATTCTGCTGGTGCAGTCACTGTGTACATACATTACATTACTGATCCTGAGTTACCTCTTGTATTATACTCCAGAGCTGCACTCACTATTCTACTGGTGCAGTCACTCTGTACATACATTACATTACTGATCCTGAGTTACCTCCTGAATTATACTCCAGAGCTGCACTCACTATTCTGCTGGTGGAGTCACTGTGTACATACATTACATTACTGATCCTGAGTTACCTCCTGTATTATACTCCAGAGCTGCACTCACTATTCTGCTGGTGCAGTTACTGTGTACATACATTACATTACTGATCCTGAGTTACCCCCTGTATTATACTCCAGAGCTGCACTCACTATTCTGCTGGTGCAGTCACTGTGTACATACATTACATTACTGATCCTGAGTTACCTCCTGTATTATACTCCAGAGCTGCACTCACTATTCTGCTGGTGCAGTCACTGTGTACATATATTACTGATCCTGAGTTACCTCCTGTATTATACCCCAGAGCTGCACTCACTATTCTGCTGGTGCAGTCACTGTGTACATACATTACATTACTGATCCTGAGTTACCTCTTGTATTATACTCCAGAGCTGCACTCACTATTCTACTGGTGCAGTCACTCTGTACATACATTACATTACTGATCCTGAGTTACCTCCTGAATTATACCCCAGAGCTGCATTCACTATTCTGCTGGTGCAGTCACTGTGTGCATACATTACATTACTGATCCTGAGTTACCTCCTGTATCATACTCCAGAGCTGCACTCACTATTCTGCTGGTGCAGTCACTGTGTACATACATTACTGATCCTGAGTTACCTCCTGTATTATACTCCAGAGCTGCACTCACTATTCTGCTGGTGCAGTCACTGTGTGCATACATTACATTACTGATCCTGAGTTACATATACCTATGTTATACTCCACAGAGCTGCACTCACTATTCTGCGTGAGTTCCCACATAGCCTCCTATATACAGCGTGAGCCCCCATATAAAACATTCTATATACAGTGTGAGCCCTCACATAACCTGCTATATACAGTGAGTCTGTTTTGGACTCCTCGGTGCTGTATAGGGTTTTCTGAACACTCTTGAGAAGAATTATTAAGCAGATAACACCAAAATTCAGACAGTTTGCATTATAAAGTGGCCAATCTGGAGGATCCGTTAGATGCAGGACTGAGTGAGGTGGAGGAGGAATACCGGAATGCTCTAATGTAACAAATTTGCCACAGTTTCTGACTTTCTTGTCTAATTTTGGATTGTCGATAATTACTCCCGATATCTCCCAGCGAGGTGCTGGTGTAACCCTGATCATTGCAAAAAGTTTTCACTTTACGAAAGTTATTAATAAAAGATGGCTAATTACCAATGTATCCCCTGAAAGTATTAATTAAATATCCAATCGGAGCGCTCGCTCCTTGCTGCTTAATGAGCAGGGACAGAGCTTGATCAATAGTCCCTTGATATTTCTGAATAGAGGATGGATGGGGGGTTCGGCTGTAGACAAAAGTGGCACAGACGTAATAATACAGCAACTTGCTCTAATTGTGAGCGCGGCATTGCCGGGCTGCTGGCCCAGCTGTGCTTGTTGTAAGACGATTTAACAGCTGGAGTTTTGCATTTTTATCATCTTGCAAGTGCATATGAGCGGCTGAAATTACTGGCAAGCGAGTGGCTATGTGATAGACGGACTAATGGCTGAAGCAGCCTCCCTTGGTTTTGCTTATTGACTTCTGCCCCTACCCTTTTTAAGCCAACAGAGGATGACAAATGAGAGAGCGCAAGTCAGTGGAGCACCAGATGTATGATCCTCTCCGTTGGGCACCAGATGTATGATCCCTCTGTGGAGCACCAGATGTTGATGGACCTGTCATAGGCTCATTATTGGAGTAAATCCCCTATTAGATAGGATGCTGGAACCATCAGAGAATTCCACAAAATCTAGATATGTTGATGATGTCTTGACTACGGGAGTTTAGTTACAACTTCTTAAGTGATTTCAGTTCAAGCCATAAAGTCAAGGAAAATGTTGGCCAAGTCTGTGGACAACCTCTTTTTGTGATATGAGTTCAAGCCATAAAGTCAAGGAAAATGTTGGTCAAGTCTTGTGGACGACCTCATTATGTGAATGAGTTCAAGCCATAGAAGTCAAGGAAAGTGTTGGCCAAGTCCTGTGGACGACCTCACTATGTGAATGAGTTCAAGCCATTGAAGGTCAAGGAAATGTTGGCCAAGTCTTGTGGACAACCTCATTATGTGAATGAGTTCAAGCCATAGAAGTCAAGGAAAATGTTGGCCAAGTCTTGTGGACGACCTCTTTATGTGAATGAGTTCAAGCCAATAGAGTCAAGAAAATGTTGGCCAAGTCCGTGGACGACTCACTTTTGTGATTTGAGTTCAAGCCATTAGGTCAAGAAAATGTTGGTCCATGTCTTGTGACGACTTCATTATGTGATTGAGTTCAACCATAGAAGTCAAGGAAAAGGTTGGTCAAGTCTTGTAGACGACTTCCATAGAACATGATCTATCAGCTGTTGGGCTGTTGACATAACCTACCAAAGTAGTAGATTCCATTATCGAGCATCTGTCCAGCTTGTGGTAAGGAGTTTTGTGCTTGTATTACAAGTCCTGCAATTTTATAATTTCCCAACAATGTATAATTCTAGGAAATCCTCTCAAAACGAAACGTAAAGTAGCTAAATCGTTCTGTGTCCATGTACATTGACGGATAGAGACATTGCATTGATAGAAAAGGGGACCCCTGTTTTAGGATCAGGGTTTGTCCTGTTCTTACTCTTGAGTGTGTCTTAGAGCAGATTTCTAACTTATTTGGTGCTTGGCAGAAAAAATAAATTAACAGCTATGCAAATTAGCTGACAAGTGTACATTGGGCGTCCACAAGGGCTCCGAGTCTACAAGGGATGGGTGAAGATACCGTAGAAGACCCTGCCTGTGAGGGCTCTCAGTCTATAAGGGGTGGGTGAGGAGAGAGGACCCTGCCTGCGAGGGCTCACAGTTTACAAGGGATGGGTGAGGATACAGTAGATGAGAAGAGAGGACCCTGCCCATGAGGGCTCACAGTTACAAGGGATGAGTGAGGATACAGTAGTGAGGAGAGAGGACCTGCCGTGTAGGCTCACAGTCTGCAAGGGATGGGTGAGGATACAGTAGGTGAGGAGAGAAAACCCTGCCCACGAGGGCTTACAGTCTACGAGGATACAGTAGGTGAGGAGAGAGGACCTGCCTCTAAGGGCTCACAGTCTACAAGGGATGGGTGAGGATACAGTAGATGAGGAGAGAAAACCCTGCCCACGAGGTTTCACAGTCTATAAGGGATAGGTGTGGAGAGAGGACCCTGCCTGAAGTGATCCTCCGACCACCCACCACACAACCAGCTCTACCCTCACCTACTGTATCCTCACCCATCCCTTGTAAACTGAGTCCTTGCGGGCAGGGTCCTCTCTCCTCGCCTTCTGTATCCTCACCCAGGAAGTGTTGGGCCTTCAGGTTCTTTTTGAAGGTTTCCACACTTGGTGAGAGTCTGATGTGTTGGGTAGAGACTCTTATCACTAAACCCTGTGGAACGTTCTTTGGTCAAGTGAGAACCGGACTGAAATAATCTCTTCTGACGATTGATGAACACCGGTCTAAAAATGATCTTCTAGCCACTGAATAAAAGGTTTTCTAGATTGGAATAACCTTTTCAGACAAAAATGAGCTCTGTCCATTGGGCCAAGTAAATTTTAAGGGTTTTTCGTGGTAATAATCACTATTCTAGAGACCCATGTTCGTCGCGGTGGATGTCTCACCATATTTGCAGCAGGAGTTTTCCTTTATTTAGGACGTTCCTCTACTGACCTCAGATTGCGTTGCAGTATCCACAGAGACGTATAGACAGAGCGTTACTTTTAGTTGCCGAGGGCTGTGTACAGAGAATGTAGTCATTAACATACCTGATCCAGCCTAATTACCGTGTTTGACAGTAGTTTACTATGAGGCTCCTGTGAAGTTCTTTCTGGGTGTGGTGAGCGGCTGCAGCTGTAGGTCGGCTATCTGCATGTTGCATCCCTGACCCAGGCGTGGAAAGGATGGAAGATATTTTGCAGTGTGAATAGTATAGTTGTGTATTGATGGTTATGTATCAGCCGCTCCCCTTATTACGCTCATTTTTAGATTTAGTTTTTTTGGCCTAGTAGAAAAAACTGGAAGGACAATAAGCGCAAATAGGGTTTTATGCCAATAAAACAGTGGACAGACAGTGTCTGGGGAAGGCTCACCTTGAATGGTTGTGAGAGTCACAACTACTATAGGGCTATGTGCACACCTAGCGTTTTTTTTTTAATGCCTTTCTTCTTGCAGTTTTTCCTAGCAAAGTCTATGGGTTTTCTGAAGTGCTGTGCACATCCTTCAGGTTTTTTCACCTACATCAAGATGTTGGTGCAGAAAAGAGAAGCAACATGTTCAGTCTTTCTGTGATTTTCTCATAGACTTTATGATAGAAACACGTGGAAAAAAAAAACGCACAGAAAATGCATAAAAAATAGTGCTCAGGTAGCCCTTTCAGAATATGTAAAATCATTACTGTACCCTTTGTAGTTCTCTTGCTATAAGCACCTGCACACCCAGCAGGCAGCTGCTTCACAAGTCTGGGCCATTACTGGCTCTGCTGAATAGTCCACAGCATGTAAATGTTCATTTATTATTCACTCCTTCCCAGGTAGCTATTCCCTCCCCCCCCTGAGCTGTGTGCTTCACTCCTACTTTAATTTTCCAGTACTGCAAGCCACATCTGATGGGAAGGGGAAGGGAGAGGGAAGACAATATCCCAGGCACATATCTGATTCCTGAAAGCTTAACTAGGTAATGCAATCTCTACCATTTGTTGCTCTGAATAGAAGCCTGTGCTGTCTGTGAGAGATTCTGTGTGTTTACTTGAGCATTTGTTTTGCTGAAGACAAGGAAATCAGACAGAAGGATACAGCCTTGATTTCTCCTAAACTTTACTTTTGTGCAGAGTAGTGATGTCACTTGATGAATATTCATTCCTTGGGGAGTGGGCAGCAGAAAATTAAGTGATCACTCACTGTGATTGACAGATGGAATGAATCTCTTTATTTGCAGTTCATAGAGGCTAGGGGGTGAGTATAAGTAAAAGAAATACATGATTAGAAAGGGGCTTCACAGAGGAATTGGGAAATGATATCATTTATGGATGTGGAATTTTGGCTTGACAGATTCCCTTGAATATGGTAGTGGATGAAGCTACTGCTTTCTTTTATCCTGGATTTTTGGCCTTAGGATGACCCAGTTTGACCATCGTCTATCTCTTGTGGTAGAGGAGTCCGGAAGCGTTCTGACCCCTTTTCATGAGTAGACCCTGACGCAGTGGAGCCATCTTATTTTTGCCTGTTGATCCCGGATAGGCAGGATGCTGTCCCTGTTCCGGAGCACATCACCAGGAATTCACAATCTATTTACAGCTTGTTTCCTTTGGCCTCAGACTTCAGAGCCGAGTCCAGAGAACATAATGAAACGCCTCACCGACTCTTTTGTTTCTGCAGCCATTGGTTTGCATTGATCAGTTATTATAGGTCGGTCACATAAGGGGACGCTTGGACCTCGGCCCGTTGGGGTTTTTGAACTGTTTCTTTTCTTCTGCTATCAGGCCTCTTGGCTGAAAAGGAGCTTAGAAAGGAGATTTTTATCGAAGTATGTAAACTATTAAATCCTTATAGGATACAGTCTTCTTCAAAGGCATGGGTTTTTTTGTAAATAAAGAAGTTTTGCAGTTTATTTTCATTAAAAATGTTGCATCGATTTTTTAAAGAATTGAGCAAAACTATTTGAAAAATGGATCCAACAGCGACATCATCCATGACCGTCAGACCAGAGGCCTTGAGCCCTTTTCCTACCTGTCAGCAACACCTCCCTCTGTTTGTTTATTATTATCCAAGACGTATCACAACTACAAGATTGTTTGGTTTCTCCCACTAAGAGCAATAAGTCATTTTTTTTTCTTTTTTTTTTTTTAATCTAATCTGCATGATGTCCTTCATGTACGGCCTACTAATCAAAAGAGGCATCGGGAATCTGACAGATGGGGGATTTGCAGGGCCAAATGGTGGCTGATGTGGCAATTTTTGATCTTCAATTTAATGTTTGCCTTCTTTAGCTTCTGTGTTGTATTATCTGATTGAAGGAAGAGTTAACTGAGAGTCTGTCAGCTAGTTCTGTCAGTGGATGAGGTTGACGAGGGTCTTGTGGTCATAAATCAGAGTAGAAGGGCACAGGAGGTGAGATCAGTGAACCTTTTAAGCTTTGTTTTGGCTGGTGAAAAAACCTGGGATGTTGCGGTTCGGGTGGCACTGTTCGGAACGCCAACTTGACCCGAGCCATCATTGATTGGCAGTTCAGCTCTCCGCCCACATATGTCCGGGGATGGGAGGGTGGGGATTTTTCAAATTTTTTTTTTAGGGACAACACCCTACAGAAGAAAACTCAGATTTTTTTCCCCAGTTCTGGTTGATCACACACTGCAAGTGGCTCACACTGGGGCAAGCAACAAGCGCACCGGAGCACAGCTCTGCATGCTCCTGCACTTCGGATATGCAAATCCCGAAACAGTAAGTCCCCGAAACAGTAAGTCCCCGAAACAGTAAGTCCCCGAAACAGTAAGTCCCCGAAACAGTAAGTCCCCGAAACAGTAAGTCCCCGAAACAGTAAGTCCCCGAAACAGTAAGTCCCCGAAACAGTAAGTCCCCGAAACAGTAAGTCCCCGAAACAGTAAGTCCCCGAAACAGTAAGTACTCGAAGAGTAAGTCCCGAACATAAGTTGAAACAGTAAGTCCCGAAACAGCTCACTCAAGGGTTAAGTTAATTCACTTCTCCTGCAATAAGCATGTAGATACCAATGAATGCACAAAACATTTTTAGCCAAAGATATATACATTTAAATGGAATATCCTTTATTCAATGACCTACTGATAGGATGTTTAGTTGTTTAAATGGTGCTATTAATTCCATGGCAATTTACATACATTTGCAGCATTGTCCCCATTGGGGCTCATAATCTAAAATTATGAGCCCCAATGGGACAGTATAGCAAATGTATGTAAAATGCTATGGAATTAGTAGTGCTATACAAATGAATAAATATTATATTCTAGTAAATTTATCTTCATTTTGGAAGTGGTCATTACAATAACCCCATACATAAGGCCAATTGGTTAAGAAGTTTCCTATCAGTGCTTTATGGTTGACCTTAGATATGTCCACCACCAATCCTTAGAATGGAAGTTCTTAGTGTCAGATGACGAGGGCCCAATATAGAGGCCACCATAGCGCCCATTGGTGACTCTGAAGCATTGGCTTTGGTACCGATCCTGTTGGGGAAACCCATTTTTATTGACCAATTTGGGTAAATTTATTTAATTTTTTGCTGTCTTTATATAAGCAGGAGGCGGCTGCAGGTTTTAATCATGACCTTGATTGACCCAAAATAAGCCCTAATACACGACTGAATGATGTGGAGTGGCTGCGGGGCGCCGCGGCTCGTGTAATCCTTTATTACAAGAGGCTTCCTTGTTATTTGTATAATAATTTTATAGGGCTGATTGTTTCTAATCACAGATCCTGTTCCCAATCCTGCAAACAGAATTATATTTAATAATTAAACCCGAACACAAACAACTGCACATTTTTTTTTTTAAAGGAATATTATTGTATTTGTCCCAGGGCCGAGCGCCGCAGAATTTCAGGGTGTTTGTCTGACAGGACTTTAAAGAAATCAGTCTAATGGATGCTGGTTATGAAATGTGATTAAGCTTCGCATCTGTCATGTTGGGCTTATGGCGACGTGACTGTGTAAGAACAGTGTGGCTGAGGGATGTGGGATATGATTGAATATTATTACTGGTTATTGGGTAGCTTTACCTACTATAATACTGCTCCTATGTACAAGAAAATAACTACTATAATACTGCCCCTATATACAAGAATATAACTACTATAATACTGCTCCTATGTACAAGTATATAACTACTATAATACTGCCCCCTATATACAGGAATATAACTACTATAATACTGCTCCCTATATACAAGAATATAATTACTATAATACTGCTCCTATGTACAAGAATATAACTACTATAATACTGCTCCTATATACAAGAATATAACTACTATAATACTGCCCCTATATACAAGAATATAACTACTATAATACTGCTACTATGTACAAGAATATAACTACTATAATACTGCTCCTATGTACAAGAAAATAACTACTATAATACTGCCCCCTATGTATGAGAATATAACTACTATAATACTGCTCCTATGTACAAGACTATAACTACTATAACACTGCCCCTATGTACAAGAATATAACTACTATAATACTGCCCCTATGTACAAGAATATAACTACTATAATACTGCTCCTATATACAAGAATATAACTACTATAATACTGACCCTATGTACAAGAAAATAACTACTATAATACTGCCCCCTATGTATGAGAATATAACTACTATAATACTGCTCCTATGTACAAGACTATAACTACTATAACACTGCCCCTATGTACAAGAATATAACTACTATAATACTGCTCCTATATACAAGAATATAACTACTATAATACTGACCCTATGTACAAGAATATACTATAATAATGCTCCTATGTACAAGAATATAACTACTATAATACTATCCCCTATGTACAAGAATATAACTACTATAATACTGCTCCTATGTACAAGAAAATAACTACTATAATACTGCCCCCTATGTACGAGAATATAACTACTATAATACTGCTCCTATGTACAAGAAAATAACTACTATAATACTGCCCCCTATGTACGAGAATATAACTACTATAATACTGCTCCTATGTACAAGGATATAACTACTATAATACTGCTCCTATGTACAAGAATATAACTACTATAATACTGCTCCACGTACAAGAATATAACTACTATAATACTGCTCCACGTACAAGAATATAACTACTATAATACTGCTCCTATGTACAAGAATATAACTACTGTAATACTGCTCCTATATACAAGAATATAACTACTATAATACTGCTCCTATGTACAAGAATATAACTACTGTAATACTGCTCCTATATACAAGAATATAACTACTATAATACTGCTCCTATATACAAGAGTATAACTACTATAATACTGCTCCTATGTACAAGAATATAACTACTGTAATACTGCTCCTATATACAAGAATATAACTACTATAATACTGCCCCTATGTACAAGGATATAACTACTATAATACTGCCCCTATATACAAGGATATAACTACAATATAATACTGTTCCTATGTACAAGAATATAACTACTATAATACTGCTCCACATACAAGAATATAACTACTATAATACAGCTCCTATGTACAAGAATATAACTACTATAATACTGCTCCTATATACAAGAATATAACTACTATAATACTGCTCCTATATACAAGAATATAACTACTATAATACTGCTCCTATGTACAAGAATATAACTACTATATAATACTGTTCCTATGTACAAGAATATAACTACTATAATACTGCTCCACATACAAGAATATAACTACTATAATACTGCTCCTATATACAAGAATATAACTTCTATAATACTGCCCCTATGTACAAGAATATAACTACTATAATACTGCTCCACATACAAGAATATAACTACTATAATACTGCTCACTACCGTGTTTCCCCGATAGTAAGACCCCCCCGAAAGTAAGACAGGGTGGGGGGGACGGGGGGGTCTGCTAATGTAAGACCCCCCCCGAATGTAAGGCAGGGTAGGGGGGAGGGGGGGTCTTACTATCAGGGAAACACGGGGGGGGGAGGGGTACACACATGCATACACACACACACATCCATACATCACACACACACACACACACACACACACACACACACACACACACACACACACACACACACACACACACACACCATACACACACACCCATACCGCTGCACTGCCGGTACTTACCGGCACAGCTGTTCGGTGTCCCCATCCCTGGTGTCCCCGGTGCTCCCGGCGTTCCTCAGTGTGGTGCAGCCTCATAACGATGTCATCCGGGCTGCCGAGCATATCCCGTTCATAGCCCGTCCATTCACAGCCCCCCGGCCCTCTCTTTCTAATCACGGAGCTTCCGGAAGCTCCGGTATCCAGGCAACAGCAGCATGACAACGTCTGGCCAATCAGAGGCCAGAGCGTCATCGCAGCGGCTATGCTGATTGGCTCAGACGCCTGAGCCAATCAGCATAGGCGCTCCGAGACGTTTTGGCCCGACGTCATCACGCTCTGCTGTTGCCTGGATACCGGAGCTTCCGGAAGCTCCGTGATTACAGAGAGAGGGCCGGGGGGCTGTGAATGGACGGGCTATGAACGGGATATGCCCGGCAGCCCGGATGACATAGTTATGAGGCTGCACCACACAGAGGAACGCCGGGAGCACCGGGGACACCAGGGACAGGGACACCGAACAGCTGTGCCGGTAAGTACCGGCAGCGCAGCTGTATGGGGGGGGGGGGGGTATGTGTGATGTGTGTGTGTGTGCAGTGTGAATGGATGGATGGATCTGTGTATGTATGGATCTATGGATGTGTGTGTGTGTGTGTGTGTGTGTGTGTGCTCAGTGTGGATGGATGGGTGATGGCTGGGGCCGCCAATGTAAGGCCCCCCCCGAAAGTAAGACAGGGGCCACTTTTGGCCCCCAAAAGAATGTAAGACAGGTCTTACTTTCGGGGAAACACGGTATGTACAAGAATATAACTACTATAATACTGCCCCTATGTACAAGAATATAACTACTATAATACTGCCCCTATGTACAAGAATATAACTACTATAATACTGCCCCTATGTACAAGAATATAACTACTATAATACTGCCCCTATGTACAAGAATATAACTACTATAATACTGCCCCTATGTACAAGAATATAACTACTATAATACTGCCCCTATGTACAAGAATATAACTGCTATAATACTGCTCCTATGTACAAGATTATAACTACTATAATACTGCCCCTATGTACAAGAATATAACTACTATAATACTGCTCTTATATACAAGAATATAACTACTATAATACAGCTCCTATGTACAAGAATATAACTACTATAATACTGCTCCTATGTACAAGAATATAATTACTATAATACTGCTCCTATATACAAGAATATAACTACTATAATACTGCCCCTATATACAAGAATATAACTACTATAATACTGCCCCTATGTACAAGAATATAACTACTATAATACTGCCCCTATGTACAAGAATATAACTACTATAATACTGCCCCTATGGAGTCGGCAATATTTGGCATTTTTTCAAGTAAATAAAATTTCCACCAAATAATGACCCACCATCCTTGTCATCCATACACGGCCTCCCAGAATGCATTGCACAATTGATTAGCCGGCAGCGGGCTCCAGCTTTCCTGTGGATCCTCCTATAATTGCCTGTGCTAAGTCCCCGGTACATTGCCTGTCTATACTTGCCTGCAGGCTGCTGTCTCTCAGTGGCACATCTTGCATTCTGACAAGTGACACATTTTTATTTCTTTTTGCAAACACCCTCTCGCTCCACGCGGATTGAACCCGTCCGGGTGATGAGGAGCGCGGCACAGCTGTCTTTTGTACGCTTCATATCATTAACAATGGGTAGACTGCGTGTCACTGGTGACGGGGGATCCTACAGTACTAATCTACTCATTATTATGGTTGGGAAAGAGATTTCCAAAATTAGAACCTTTTAGAAGCTGCTGTGGGTGGAAGCATCCGGTGTGTAGACACAGTATAGATATGGGTGAATGCTGGGCCACCACCGGCTCATTTTGCTTTTCCCCTATCTTTCATTCACTTTGATGGAGTAGGATAGGATATGTATAACCTCTCTATTAGAAGGGACTGGGCACTTCGATTTTCCCAGTGTGTGGACTTGTATTGACTGCACCCTGATGCAAAGTCTGTCTACAATAGAAATGTCTTCAAGACCCTATTACTCACCATAAGTGTGTTTTTTTTTTAACCTGCCGCTGTTCTCCTGAATCCAGCGATGTTTTTCTTTTATTCCTGCTCCTCTCCATTCCTGAGATACGGCCTCTTCTATCTAGTATATACATCTATCCTTGTTAGCCAAGTAGGTGTGAACATGACATGACTACACCCACTTGACTAATAAGACTAAAGAGAAGAGGGGCCGTAGCTTAGAAATGGAGAGGCGCAGGAACAAAAGAAAAACATCGCTGGATTCAGGAGAACAGCGACATTTCACGACACACCAGGCTCTTCAGGTGTCGCTTGCCTCTGAAGAACATCTCTAGAATCTGCCCTTTTTTTTCATCATGGAAACAACAAAAACCCTCACTGTGGCCCTGATTCACTCCCGCCTTGATTATTGCAATTCTCCATTAATTGGCCTTCCTCACACTAGACTCTCCCCTCTCCAGTCCATCCTTTATGCAGCAGTCAGGATCACCCATCTAGCTAACCGTCACTCGGATGCTTCCGCTTTTATCCAGTTATTGCATTGGCTGCTCGTACATTATAGGATCCAATTCAAAGCTCTTCACTGTTCTGCACCTCCCTACATATTCTACTCATCACCTACCCGTCCTCTCCACGGTGCAGCACCTCCTACATCTCCTCCTTGTCTGTCTATCGCCTACCTGTCCTTCCCACAATTCTTCACCTTCCTACAGCTTCCTCATCTCTACCACCCACCCGTCCTCTCCACAATTCTGCACCTGTCTAGCCTACATCTCCTTACTCATTTTTCTATCGCCTCACTCGTTCTCTTATGTTCTATAAGCAACCTTCAATTAACATCTGCACTAATCAAAACCTTCCATTCCCGGCTCCAAGACTTCTCCCGAGTTGCACCAATTCCCTGGAATGCTCTACCCCAAGAAATTAAGACTATCCACAGTTTACACAGTTTTAGGTGCTTCTTAAAACACATCTTTTTAGGGCGGCCTATTATGCTCCTCAGTTGAATTCCTTTATATATAGCACATTCACTATTTTGCTAAACAAAGTGATGACTCATCTGGCGATGTCTGGTGATGACTCATGCAGCTTTTAACTATCCCCCATTTCCTCAGTATGGCTGCATTATCATTGTAAATAAGCCCCTGTACTTTGTGTCACCTCCACCCCACTGTAGATTGTAAGCTCTTATGAGCAGGGTCGTCATTATTTTTACTTTAATTATTGTATTTTTACCATTTACTACTGATCGGTATTTTGGATCATTTGGATTGCACAGGACCCATCTGACATGTATGTTTGTAGACTGCCTATCTAAGATCTTTATCCGATGCCTCTTGGTCTTTTATTTTCAGTTTTTTTCCTTATTTGATACCTTTTTGCCCGTCTCCACCGTCCCAGTTATAGAAGCCTCCATTCCGGGCCGTGTCTCATCCTCAATCATTTCTTTCCGTGGGATGAGAGAGGCCAGGCGACGCTGATGGCCAAATGATTTGGTATTAAAATACTTCACTTTTCCTGCAGAATTACAGGCCGCCTCGTGTGATTTAATATTTCAGATGTAATTCAGAGAATCCTGAACACCTCATAAATTCCAGCTCCGGTTCACATCCTTTATAATGTGATTGAAGCAACGAGGTTTTAATTTTTTTGGCATTAAGCTGGAGTGACGACTCAGGAGCGCAGGAGGGGGGTGACGACTCGGGAGGGTAGGAGGGGGGTGATGACTCGGGAGGACAGGAGGGGGGTGACGACTCGGGAGGGTAGGAGGGGGTGATGACTCGGGAGGGTAGGAGGGGGGTGATGACTCGGGAGGACAGGAGGGGGGTGACGACTCAGGAGCGCAGGAGGGGGGTGACGACTCGGGAGGGTAGGAGGGGGGTGATGACTCGGGAGGGCAGGAGGGGGGTGACGACTCGGGAGGGTAGGAGGGGGGTGACGACTCGGGAGGGTAGGAGGGGGGTGATGACTCGGGAGGGCAGGAGGGGGGTGACGACTCGGGAGGGTAGGAGGGGGTGACGACTCGGGAGAGTAGGAGGGGGCGACGACTCGGGAGGGTAGAAGGGGGGTGATGACTCGGGAGCGCAGGAGGGGGGCGATGACTCGGGAGGGTAGGAGGGGGGGTGATGACTCGGGAGGGCAGGAGGGGGGTGACGACTTGGGAGGGTAGGAGGGGGGTGATGACTCGGAGGGCAGGAGGGGGGTGACGACTTGGGAGGGTAGGAGGGGGGGTGACGACTCGGGAGCGCAGGAGGGGGGCGATGACTCGGGAGGGTAGGGGGGGGGTGATGACTCGTGAGGGAAGGAGGGGGGTGACGACTTGGGAGGGTAGGAGGGGGGGTGATGACTCGGGAGGGCAGGAGGGGGGTGACGACTTGGGAGGGTAGGAGGGGGGTGACTATTTGGGAGGGTAGGAGGGGAGTGATGTCTTTGGAAGGGTAGGAGTGGGGTGATGACTCGGGAGGGTAGAAGGGGGGGGGTGACGATTCGGAAGGATAGGAGCGGGTGACGATTCGGAAGGATAGGAGCGGGTGACTACTTGGGAGGGTAGGTGTGGGGTGACAACTCAGAAGTATAGGAGGGGGAGACAACTCGGAAGGGGGGACGGCTGAAGGGTAGGAGGGGGGGTGACGACTCGGGAGGGTAGGAGGGGGGTGACGACTCGGGAGGGTAGGAGGGGGGTGACGACTCGGGAGGGTAGGAGGGTGGTGACGACTCGGGAGGGTAGGAGGGGGGTGACAACTCGGAAGGGTAGGAGGGGGCTGACGACTCGGGAGGGTAGGAGGGGAAAGACAACACGGGAGGGCAGGAGGGGGGGTGACCCTTGGTGAATATGAGATCCTAACTCTTGGATCTTCAGGGGAAGAAGGTGTACTCCGGTCCGCGCTGCCCGACTCATCAAAGAAAACCCAAGACGAAGTTCTGATCCAATCCTCCTTTATTTTCCTCCTACGCGTTTCAGTGCCCACCTGGCACCTTCATCAGGGATCTGATGAAGGTGCCAGGTGGGCACTGAAACGCGTAGGAGGAAAATAAAGGAGGATTGGATCAGAACTTCGTCTTGGGTTTTCTTTGATGAGTCGGGCAGCGCGGACCGGAGTACACCTTCTTCCCCTGAATTTTCTGCTTTAACCACGTGTTCGTGGAAACGGTGGAGGTCCAGCAGCAGCCATCAGGATATTATCCTACATGCTCTTAAGCCAGTTGTGGGCCACACAACTGGAATAGGTGAGTGGATTTTTCCTTTTCACCGCTGAAAGTTAGTGTCTAAGTGATAAGGGCACTATTGCGCCTCTTGTCCCCCTCCCCTCTTTTTCTTTTAACTCTTGGATCTATCATTTTCTATTTTACTCAAAAGGAGCGAATTAGCAAAGTCAGTATTGGGGAGATGTGGGGGGGGGTTGTATGGCACACAGCCTTGGTAGTAGGCGAATCTGTAGTAACTGCCGCTGTTCTCCTGAATCCAGCAATGTTTTTCTTTTCTTCCAGCTCCTCTCTGAACCTGAGATACAGCCACTTCTTCCCTGTATAAAAAAATCTGGTCTTTTTAGCCAACAAGGTGTGGTCTTCTAGAACCCGCCCACTAAAGAACCAATGACTACGCCCACTTAGCAAAATAAACTAGATTTATATACAGGGAAGACGAGGCCATATCTCCGGAATGGAGAGGCGCAGGAACAAAAGAAAACCATCGCCGGATTCAGGAGAAAAGCGGCGTTTACACAAAAGTAAAAAAAAATAGATATTTATTAACCTTTCATTTATGCGTTATTTAACATTTTATTGTTACATTAATAGATATTTGTAAAGGCCACAAGCAGGCAGTTTATATATTCTCATAATTTGAACTCCGGGTCCTATTTATTGGTACTGAATATCATTGTGTGGCTACTCTGTGCATGCTGGGATCAGTAGTCCTACAGCAGCCATACAAACCTGGCGTTGCTCATGCCTTATATAGACTGGTTTATATCATGCCAGCATGCGCTGACTTCTTCTATACAGTCGCTTTATATTCCCGCTGTCTCGCCTCTGGAAATTTGAGGCCTCTTAAAGAGACAACGTCATTTATATACAATTGTGTCTTGTCCTTTGAAGTTCTATATATACACTGCTCTGTGGTGTGTATAGTAGATAAGAGAAAGGCTTCAGCTCCTTGCAGTATAGGCAGCGAAGAAAAGAAACGAATGCTCCCACCATGATCCTGCAGGGCGATGAGCGTTCTCTATACACCCTGTTGTAATACTTGGGCTCATGCTGCAATACTGGGTGACACTTTGGTCACAACTTCTTCTGTTGCACCAATGGGCGAAAAAGAATTAGAAGAAACTTTGCAGAAATTTGTAATGAAGGGGGGGGGGGGGGGAAAGTTAATCAGCGCATCTTCGTCAGAAATGGAAGTAAGGTCCAGGAGAACTGTGCCCCATCACCAATGGGAAATGTTAAAATAGATGGATCCATATCCTGATGCATTTCAGGTCATAGTTTCTGGATTCTTAAAGGGAACCAACCAGCAGGATTTAGGCCTATAAAGTGAAGCCGGTGCCTTACAGGCTCTGGGATACTGAGTGCAATCATACCTTTACTTGAATGATTCCTTGTTTGACTGCAGAGAAAAGAGTCATGCAACTCCGGGAAAACAGGGCAGCAGATGATTGATGTGTGCAGCACTGCCTCACTATTTGGCGTTGTTATTTTATTAGTCCCGTGTGGGCATGACCTTCATCTGTAAGCCAAACCCTCCCCCCCCTCCCTCTTTTCTCTTTGAGTTTCAGGCTCCTGCGCACTGTCACTATACTCCAGCCACGGGGTGCCTGACATAACTGAAAGTAGAGGTGAAAGGAAGGGGGAGGGTTTGGTTTACAGCCGAAAGCCATGCCCACAGGGGATAAAAAAAACAACAACTCCAAATAGTGAGGCAGTGCTGCACACATGAATCATCTGCTGCCCAGTTTTCCATGGGTTTTAGGACACTTTTCTCTGCAATGAACCTGTAAGGATCCGGAACGCGTCAGTATAGATCCTTAATCTTTTTTGCATTTTCTTTTCCTATTTTAACATTGTTCTCTGCAATCAAACATGGAATCATTCAAGTAAAGGAATGATTGCATTCAGCATCCCAGTGCTTTATAGCCCTAAATCCTGCTTGTTGGTTCCATTTAACCTCTTCATGTTTCTATGTTTTAAATTTGTTGTAACATTGGTGTCGGAGCCCAGTCCTCTTGGACCTTTCTTCCAGAGGTTTGTTAAACCCTCGTTGCCTTTTTGCTTATAATCTACAGCATTGTATATCTTTGTATTTATCGTAGCTTGTGTTCCATTTTTGTGGTTGGCTTCACGTAGGTTTGTTTCCATTGTTGCCCTCCCTATCTGTAGTTGTCGATTCAGACAATTGCAGGAACCGGCGGTGGCGGCCTGTAGGATGGATGTCGGTGAGGACAGTGGACTTTCCGGCAGGAAGCTCAGTGTTCACAGCACAGTCTCTTCTCGCAGCTCCGGCTGTCTGCACCGGGGGGAATGGAGGGCAGACATTGATAAATCTCACTGTGTGCTTTGTCCTGGGAATGTATATACTGCAGAGCCGCTGTTTCCTACCCATGCTGGACCTTAATACAAAATTCCTGGGATAGTCTTTCCGCCCCAGTCATGTAAACGGCTGCTGGATTATAATGGGCCATCTGTATATTGGGGGGTTTTATTTATCCAAAGTTCTCATAACTTTTAATGTCATTTAACTTTTTCATTGTAATGGGTGAAGGAAAGTGACAACGGCTCTATGCATAATTCCAGGATAATGAAAAGTCGGCACTTATCAAGATCAATCCTGGCTATAAAGTTGGTGATACACATTAGACTGAGATCAATAAGACAATTGGTCAGTACAATAATAATCATCTTTATTTACGTAGTGCCAATATATTCAGCAGCGCTTTACCCAAATTCCATTGTTTTACAAATACATACCGTAGTTATAGATCATACAATAATGCAAAAATAGTGACGACCCTGCTCGTAAGAGCTTACAATCTACAGGTGACACACAGTACAGGTGCTTATTTATAATGATGGCCAAGCCATCTTGAAGAAATGGGGGATAGATAAAGGCTGCATGAGTCATCACCAGCCAATCATTGTGATGCTCTTGGGTTCGGTGGAGTAGACTTAGAGTTATGTTCAGTAATTCAGACACAGTGAATGGGCTATGTCTAAGACACAGTGAATGGGCTATGTCTAAGACACAGTGAATGGGCTATGTCTAAGACACAGTGAATGGGCTATGTCTAAGACACAGTGAATGGGCTATGTCTAAGACACAGTGAATGGGCTATGTCTAGACACAGTGAATGGGCTATGTCTAAGGACTTGATAGATCGGCTGCCCTAAAATGATGTGTTTTCAGGGAGCGCATAAAAGTTTAAGTTGTGCACAGACCTATTTAGTTGGGATAAAGCATTCCAGAGAATTGGTGCAGCTTGAGGAAAATCTTGGAGCCAGGAGTGGGAGGTTTACATTAGTGCGGATGTTAGTCGAAAGTCTCTTGCGGAGCGTAGAGAACGGGTGGGGTGATAGAGTGAGCAGAGGAGGAGATGTAGGGAGGTGCCGAATGTGGAGAGGACAGGTAGAGTGAGAGACGAGATGAGGGAGAAGATGTAGTGGGTACAGAACTGTGGAGAGGAGGAGTAGGTGATGGACAGAGAACAGGTGATGTAGGCCAGTGCAGAACTGTGGAGAAGACGGATAGGTGATAGACAGAGATGAGGGAGGAGATGTAGGGGGGTGCACAACTGTGGAGGGGAGGAGTAAGTGATAGACAGAGATCAGGGATATGTAGGAAATGCAGAACTGTGGAGAGGACGGATAGGGTGATAGATGAGGGAGGAGATGTAGGGTGGTGCAGAACTTTGGAGAGGATGGGAAGATGATGGAGATGAGGGCGGAGATGCAGAGAGGTGCAGAACTGTGGAGAGGACAGATCATGATTGGCAGAGATGAGGGAAGAGATGTACGGAGGTGCCCACGCTGTGAAGAGCCTTGTGGTGAGAACAAGCAATTTGAATTGGATCTTATGTGTGGGCAGCTAGAGCAATGACTGGCACAGAGCAGGAAGCATCCGAGTAACGGTTATCTAGATAAGTGACCCTGGCAGCTGCATTGAGAGATAGACTGGAGAGGGGACGTCCATGTCAGTTTATACCTTCAGAGTTTGGTCAAAGTTTCCTAATTTTTTCTTATATGGGGAAAAAAAAGAAATTCTCAAGTTTGATCCATCAAACAGTCCATGAAGATCAGACCAAATATCTTCACTGTACCAAATACCTGTAGTTTGATGGCAATTTTGATCTGAGAATTGTATCAATATGGATAATTTTGTGCTTTTGTGTGCACTCCTCAGGCAAAAGAAAAAAATCAGAGGTGAACTCCCCCTATAGCTATAATGGGTCCGAGTGTGATCCACGAAAAACGTGAAAAAACATATTAATGAATGAGACCTCAGGGGGTGCACAGGTTTTGCTTTTGCAGATTTTTGGAGCGGAGCTATCAGAAACTCTCCAAAATTCTCCAACAAAGAGTTTCCACTTAGTTTCTGTTCCAAAAACTCATCTAAAACCCTAAGGTTACCCGAACCCTCAAGACAGGGGGAGCATTTAATGTTTATTGGGTGTTTGAGTAAGAAAAAGGTTTAGGCACATATTTTAACATTTGGATCTTGTGTTCCCATCGCGAATGTGCCGCCATCAGAGTTATCTATAGGGACTTTCTTCCTTCTCCTTATCTTAAACACATGCACGCTCTGCCATACCGATCATGCATATGATGGGAAGGTCGGGCAGACTATGGAAGGTACATTAGACTTTACAGGACATCTGTACACAGGCATAGGAAGCTTTTGTGGATTTATGCCTGGTATTTCATGCGTTGCCATATGGTGCACATGTATGACGCCATATTATTGAGCTATTCTCTAATGTTACTTCAATCATTGCTTAGTAGTACAAACAGTGAGTATGAACAAACTTGCCTTCATTACCCTAATTGTCTTTTTCTTTTCTTTTCCCCATAGGTATACCCCGGCTGAATTTTAGGAACATGCCCTAAATGAAGCTTGCAGCGGAAACACACATTGAAACTTAACCCTTACTTTTAACAACCCCCTCCCCAACCTTTAATTTATTTTCTTTTTCTTTGCAATATTATTTGTTGTTCTAATATTATTTTTTTTAAAATGTTGCTTCAAGTTATGAAACCATTTTCATTACAACTATGGACTTTTTTAGTTCTGGGGGGCCCCTGGATTCTTCCTGGGGATGGTTCTCCTAAGTCGTTTAGAACTTTTTCGGGAAGTGAATGGAGCTTGACTCACCTGGTGGTGCACAATAAAACCGGGGAAGTTTACTTGGGAGCCATCAATAGGATTTTTAAACTTTCGAGCAACTTGACGCTCTTGCGCACCCACGTTACAGGACCTGTGGATGACAACGAGAAGTGTTACCCCCCGCCTAGCGTCCAGTCTTGTCCTCATGGCCTTGTGACGACTAATAATGTTAACAAGCTGCTGCTAGTGGACTACTCGATGGACCGACTTATAGCCTGCGGCAGTGCCTCACAGGGCATCTGCCAGTTTTGCGTCTTGGTGACCTCTTCAAATTGGGAGAACCCCACCATCGTAAAGAGCACTACCTCTCCAGCGTCAATGAGTCTGGCACTATGTCCGGAGTAATAATTGAGGTTCCCAATGGTCAGAACAAACTTTTTGTTGGAACACCCATTGACGGAAAGTCTGAATACTTTCCTACTCTCTCCAGTCGCAAGCTTTTGTCCAGCGAGGAGAACGCGGAAATGTTTGGCTTCGTCTACCAGGATGAGTTTGTTTCTTCACAGCTTAAAATTCCCTCCGACACCTTGTCCAAATTTCCCACCTTTGACATATACTACGTCTACAGTTTCAGCAGTGAGCAGTTCGTCTACTATTTGACCCTACAGCTGGACACGCAGTTGACTTCCCCCGACTCTACCGGAGAACAGTTCTTTACATCCAAGATTGTCCGTCTTTGCGTCGACGACCCCAAGTTCTATTCTTACGTGGAGTTCCCCATAGGTTGCATGAAGGATGGTGTGGAATATCGCCTTATACAGGATGCCTACCTGAGTAAACCTGGGAAACGCTTGGCCAAAGAATTGGGCATCTCGGAAAGGGAAGATATTCTTTTTACAGTCTTCTCCCAGGGGCAGAAAAACCCGAATCAAACCACCCAAAGAGTCTGTGCTCTGTCTCTTCACTTGAAGAAGATCAAGGACAAAATTAAGGATCGTATTCAGTCCTGCTACAGGGGTGATGGGAAATTGTCCCTTCCGTGGCTCTTAAACAAGGAGTTGGGTTGTATCAATTCGGTAAGTTTGATTGTCCTTTTTCATTCCTTTTCCCATAAGGTTTACGAGGTGGTGATCAAGTGTTGCGGGTTGGATTTAGACGTAGGAAAGATCTTCGGTGGAGATACTCGGGATCTCATACTTTGCAACCCATCTTAGGACACATCGGTGAAATGTTACCTTTTTATGTATTGTGATTTTGATGTTCATACAAAAATGATCATATATGTTAGAAAACACTTGCCGAATATTAGTAAATGTGGACCGACCGATGTCTATGGGTGCTCAACTGTAATCTAAAATGTATGTGAGGTCCTCAGTCCTCGTCTGTGTTTATGGTCTTTTCTGGTTAAGCATTTGTACATTTCTTGTTGTAGAACAGCCTGTAATAACCGTGCATTGAGGGAACAGTGATTTTGTCAGGATGATTTGCAATAGAAAGAAATAGTATCGGATATAGCAGCTACTACAGAATAGGCCAATCAGTGCAAAAATGTAAGGGCTTCCTTAGTTAAACTATTCCCCATATGCTGATGCCTGTCAGAAAGAGATTAAATATATGGCTTACCTATCTTGTGCACTGCAAATGTGCCAGGTGAAGAGACCCCTCCCTACGCACGTTTCGAGGTGCTTTTTCAAGGTGCATGTTTCAGTATTAAAAATTACTTACCGATTCCCTTTTGGAAGGGATTGTCTGGGAATTGAAAAACATGGTTATTTTAGTCCAAAAAGACAGTGCCACACCTTGTCATCAGGTTGTAAGTGGTACTGCAGATCAAAAGTGCAAGTTCTTCTGTAGCTAAACTATTCCCCATATGCTGATGCCTGTCAGAAAGAGATTAAATTTACGCTTGCCCATCTTGTGCTACTGCAAAATGTGCCTCTTTGGAGGGAGCCTTCCTCCCCACGCGCGTTTCGCTGTGCTTTTTTCAAGGGAAATCAATAACTTACTGATTCCCCTTTTGAACAGATCAGCTGTGAGTTGAAAAACATGGCTATTTTAGTCCAGACAGTGCCACACCTTGTTATCAGGTCGTAAGTAGTACTGCAGATCAGCCTTATAAATTTTAGCTGCAATACCATAGTACAGTCCATACAAAGGTAGGATAATCTCTTAAGGGTTGCAACAACATGCACCACTTTTGTCTAATATCTAAATAATTAATTATGAGTGAATACTAAAATATTCGAGTTTGGGTTATTCATACCGAATACCATGAATTATTCCAGTATTCTCACTAATAATGAATCTAATGCAAGTCAATGGGGAATTAGAGCGTTTTTCTAGAAGATTTCCCAGAAAAATGCTTGAGTTCCCCTTTGCGTTGCATTAGGTTCGTTATTTGTGACAAAAACTGGAATAGTTCATAATCAGCAAAAAAGCCAGCACCACCAGAAGATACCTTGCAATAAAAATTGTGCAAATGTACATATGACTTCCAAACTGTATAACATTATAAAATTAGAGATATTTGAAAAAAAAGTTGATCAATCTTTTGAGGCACCCCCCAACGTCAAGGCAGTCTCAAACAGGGCGGTCCTACTCTGTACTTTTTTATTTTAGTTGTACATTGCTGCCTCCAACATAAAAATATATTGGACCACAAAGAGCTAACATTAACCTGGTGTATCTCAAACCTGCTCCTATGGTGTCAGTCCAGTGCAAGTGAATAAATAGCTACTCAGGCTCACCCACCTGCAGCTGACGCTACATATGTCTGAGCTTTTCAGAGTTAAACCTCACATCAAAAAAGCCAGAACCCCCAGAAGATAGATTGCAAAAAAATTGTGCAAATGTACATATGACTTCCAAACTGTATATTAATATAAAATTAGAGATATTTGACAAAAAAATTGATCAAACTTTTGAGGCACCCCGTCAACATCAAGGCAGTCTCAATCAGGGCGGTCCTACTGTATACTTTTTTTTATTTTAGTTGTACATCGCTGCCTCCAACATAAAAATATAGTGGACCACAAAGAGCTAAAGGTACCATCACACGGCACAATGTCGGAACAATGTCCAACAATCTCGTGGGCGCGCGGTCGTTGCAGACATCATTGGTGAGATGCACACGTCTAGATATCGTGGACATCAACGATGTTGTGAGCAGGGATCGTTCACAAACCCCGCGAACGATCCCTGCTCATTGGTGTGAATGGGTCGAAGTCATCCACGACATCGTTATCGCGGTGTCAAACCAACGATATACCAGTTTGGCTGATTGAGGATCGTTAGGTTTTACGCCTCCAAACCTCAACGTATCAGCAACATCGTTAACATGTCTGCCGTGTAACGGTGCCTTTACATTTTCCCGGTGCATCTCAAACCTGCTCCCATGGTGCCAGTCCAGTGCAAGTGAATCAATGGCTACTCGGGCTCACCCACCTGCAGCTGACGCTACATACGTCTGAGCTTTTCAGTTAACCCTCACAGCACCAGGCCAGCACTCATGAATGAGGGCAGGTCCAAGCAAATGAAAGCTTGAAATAAACTGAGCCAGAGGGCGGGGTACGATAACGATGTGTGAACAGTTACCAAAAATGCCACTAACAATACAGATGGAAAAACTGATAACCCAAACCTGAATATTTTAGTAGTTGCTCATCCCTTACATATTTTGCATCATTTCATTCATTGCATTTGGTCCAGGCCCAGAGACCCCCCCTGATATGTAGCTGTATAATATTTGCTCCTGCAGAGGAATACTTTGGTAAGACAAATGTTAAGGGCGAGACCTCAAATGATGGTCGCCCGGCAGGATTTATACTCGGTCCTACTTGTTAGTGATCAGCACTAAACCCGGCTTTCAAATTGCTCTTTGGGTTGTAGACACATTGTAAAGAGGCGAAGTAACGACACATATCTGTGCTGATAACAATGATCTTCCCCTCTGATAGCTTTCCAACCAAAGCTCGTACATAAAAGCTTACTGAGGAATGGAGCGCCGTGCCGGTAAATTGCTTCTCTTTTCCAATAATTTTCGAGCAGGTTTTTTTTTTCTTGCCGAGTCCGAGAAGCGAGTGGTTAGACTTCAGCCTTATTTGTTTTTCGTGTTGTTTTGTGATTTGCGGCCCAGGTTAATTTACTCTTGGGAGATATCGGTAATGATAATCTTTTTACAGATCTAAGTAATACCAGACTTGTGAGAGCTTGCATTTATAGCTGGGGATTAGAGCGAGGGCAAATCCCCCTATCAATGAGAGCAATAGTTATCTGCGGTGCCCACTGCGCCCCCGGCATCGTGCCGTCGGAGAGATCTCAAGTGTCGTGGAGCCAGTGGAGCCCAGTGGTGTCCTCACCTCTCGCCTCTCCCATCCCTCCAGCTATTCATTATTTATTGTGGCAAATTTGAGATGTTTTGCCGGGTAAGTAGATTTTTATCGCGCTCGAGAAGCCTAATCTGGATAATTAAGAGCACGTCCACCAGGGAACATTGTTACAAGTTCTGCTCATTAGAATGAAGCAAAACAAGCAACGTCCTTGTAATAGAAGCTGAAGGATACTTGGAATATTAGTTACATTTACTCAGCATCAAGTGACTTTATCAAAATGCTGAAGGGTGTAAAGGTCCATTGTGAGTCAGTCAAACCTCTCCAGGACCCAGTTAAGTAAACTTTTCAACTACTTAGAAATGATGTCCGGGAAGCGAGGCTGTAGAGTTGGTAAGCCAAACATCCGACTCCAACTCCATCAAAATGGACACCCACTCCACAACCAGGGATGTGAAGTCAGTAAGTCAAACAACCAACTCCACCAAAATGGTCTCTGACTCAAACTCCATGACTCCGATTCCACAACCATGGCTGTGGAGTCAGTAAGCCAAACTGTCGACTCCTACTCCACCAAAATGGACTCCAACTCCACAACCATGGCTTGGAAGTCAATAAGCCAAACATCTGACTCCTACTCCAAATCCACCAAAATGGACACCAACTCTCCAACTCCACAACCATGGCTGTGGAGTCAGTAAGCCAAACATCCGACTCCCACTTGAACTCCACCAAAATAGACACCGACTCCACAACCATGGCTGTGAAGTCAGTAAGCCAAACATTTGACTCGCACTCCAACTCCACCAAAATGGACACCGAGTCTAAATCCACAACTTTGACTTCAAAACCATAGCTGTGAAGTCAGTAAGACAAACCTCCAACTTCTCAATTTCCCTGTTTCCAACTTTGACTCGATGACACTGACTCTTGACTCCAACTCCACCAAAATGAACACAGACTTCGACTCTGACTGGACAATGAGGGCTATGAAGCCAGCAAGCCAAACATCCGACCCCTCAATGTCTTTGAATCCAACTCCACCCAAAATGGACACAGGTGCTGACTCCACAGCCCTGCCGGGAGGAACGTGGCTGTGCAGTTCATTGAAGGCTTTTTATCTCACCCTGACCTATTTCCCAACCACTCCCCTTCCATAAAACCTTCATGCCCCATAGAAATGTCATTTTTTAAAATGAACAAAAACATGCTATCGAAAACTTTTCAGAAGGGTTCATTGGGGCTGGGAGATTTGCCATCTCCTCCTTGGACTCCGGGTGGCCTCGTCCTTTTCCCGGTTGGCACCAGTCCATGAGCAGTGGGTAGTATGATGTTATTGAATGCGTCATATGTTGGTCCAACAGTGTCATAGGCCAGAACTGTAAAGAATTAACCGTTCAGGATAAAATAGATGTTTGGGTGTGGTCTGGATTAGTAGAATATACAGTTTTTGTCTTAAAGGTTTGCCAGTTCGTAAAACCACGCAGCTGAGTTTGTGTTTAAAAGGCCATTCAGTGATGAGCGGGTCATGCCGTCTACTCGGTCAACGCCATTGGTCTCATTGATTTGCTGCAGCTATCAATGAACGTTGGCGCTTTAGGCAATTATTGACACCTCGTCCGGCAGACATTCCGCCGCTGGACCCCGGAAGGGTGACTAAGGTAACGGGTTTTTTCAATAATCTGCAGCTGCACCAAAGCTTTTCTGAAGCTGGAAAACCCCTTTTAATGTCTGCTTTTGGTCTCCGGATCAAAGGATCTTTCCAGATTATTATTGTCACCGATGTTTGTGGTGGATTCAGTTAATATGGCTGGGATCTGCCTTATGTCTATGGTCACTTTTAGCCTCTACGTCCACGTGTATAGGTATGTCTAAATGGACCGGTCAGAATGTACAAGAATGTAAGCAATAAGCTAATTTCACATGTCCAGTAATCATCCATTAGATCGGATCCAGCAGAGATCCATTGTGCAAATACAACTTTCTTGTCCATTTTGAAAAAAATAGATTTTTCAGGATCCTTTTTTTTTTTTTTTTTTAACATTGAAGTCTATGGATAAGGGATCCGTTAACTGATTATTTATCTTCTATATGAAACTTGATTCAGTAAGAAAAAAATAGATCCTTTACAAATGACAGAAAACAGATTCTAAATAGCGATCAGCTACCGGATCCATTTTCCATAGACTCTAATGTTAAAAAATCAAATTCGTCAAAAATAAATTTTTTCAGATTGAACAAAAAAAAGTTGTGTTGGCACAAAGGATCGCTGCTGGATCCGTTATAACGATGAATAGTGGACATGTGGCCTCATCACTGGCCAGTCACATTTAATTTAGGATGTCATGGTCACTTGCAAATGGTCAAACTGGTCAGGGATCACAACTGGAGTTGGGGGAAATCCACCAAGTGCTTGATATTGATATATGAAGTCATTAAACGTAATTGTGCACAGTTGGCCTGCAACATAAGTGGACCTTTTGGACCATTGGTGAGATTTGCCTTATTATATATTATTATAGCACCATTCAATCCATTTACATGTAAAAAGGGTAATATGTAGACGAGTGCAATAATCATGAACAGTACAAGGCACAGACAGATACAGGAGAGAGGGACCCTGCCCACAGGGCACAAGTCTACAAGGGATGGGTGAGGATAAGTAGGTGAGGAGAGGACCCTGCCATGAGGACTCACAGTCTACAAGGGAGGGTGAGGATACAGTAGGTGAGGAGAGAGGACCCTGCCCCGTGGGCTCACACTCTACAAGGATGGGTGAGGATACAGTAGGTGAGAGGAGAGGACCCTGCCATGAGGGTTCACCATATACAAGGATGGGTGAGGATACAGTAGGTGAGGAGAGAGGACCCTGCTGGGGAGGCTCACAGTCTACAAGAGATGGGTGAGGATACAGTAGGTGAGGAGAGAGGACCCTGCCCTGAGGCTCACAGTCTACAAGGGATGGGTGAGGATAGTAGGTGAGAGAGCGGATCTGCTCATGAGGGGCTCACAGTCTACAAGGGATGGGTGATGGATAAGTAGGTGAGGAGAGGACCCTGCCCACAAGACTCACAGTCTACAAGGGATGGGTGAGGATACAGTAGGTGAGGAGAGGACCCTGTCCAGAGGACTCACAGTCTACAAGGGATGGGTGAGGATACAGTAAGGTGAGGAGAGAGGACCCTGTCCATGAGAGCTCACAGTCTACAAGGGATGGGTGAGGATAGTAGGTGAGAAGAAGGATTCTGCTCATGAGGGCTCACAGTCTACAAGGGATGGGTGAGATACAGTAGGTGAGGAGAGAGGACCCTGCCCACAAGGACTCTCAGTCTACAAGGGATGGGTGAGGATACAGTAGGTGAGAGAAGGACCTGTCCCATGAGAGCTCACAGTCTACAAGGGATGAGGGGGATACAGTAGGTGAGGAGAGAGGATTCTGTCCATGAGAGCTCACAGTCTACAAGGGATGAGTGAGGATACAGTAAGTGAAAGAGAAAGGATGCTGCCCATGGGAGCTCACAGTCTACAAGGGATGGGAAGGATACAGAGGTGAGGGGAGAGGACCCTGCCCACAAGGGCTCACGTCTACAAGGGATGGGTGAGGATACAGTAGGTGAGTAGAGGGGACCCTGCCCACGAGGGCTCAGTGTCTACAAGGGATGGGTGAGGATACAGTAGGGAGGAGAGAGGACCTGCCCATGAGGGCTCACAGTCTACAAGGGATGGGTGAGGATACAGTAGGGAGGAGAGAGGATCCTGCCCCAAGGGCTCAAGTCTACAAGGGATGGGTGAGGATACAGTTGGTGAGGAGAGAGGACTCTGCCCACGAGGGCTCACAGTCTACAAGGGATGGGTGAAGAATACAGTAGGGGGGAGAGGACCCTGCGCATGAGGACTCAGTCTACAAGGATGGGTGAGGATACAGTAGGAGAGGGTAGGGCTGGTTGTGCGGTGGTATAATGAACTGAGGGTCACTGCAGTTATAGGCTTGTGGGAAGAGCTGAGTCTTCAGGTTCCTTTTGAAGGTCTCCATCGTAGACGAGAGTCTGATGTTTTGGGGTAGAGAGTTCCAGAGTATGGGGGAAGCACAGGAGAAATCTTATATTTGGTTGTGGGAAAACTAGATGCTTTTTACTAACATTTAACTGATTCTTTGGCTTGTCACCCAAAATGACATGCTATTCGCTTGTATAAAAGTCTGTCCTTGCTCACTCCTTGTGATGCCACCTCCATCACGACGACCTCCCTTACAATCCTGGTGGCCAAACACTCGGCTAATCCAGTCAAGGAATTGATCCTTGTAGAGTAAGTAATCCTTAGAAAAATGGATGTTCATAGATTTTTCCTCTGTTGCTCAGAACCATAATCAATGTAAGAGAAATGTATTCTATCTGATGTTATTTGATAATTTTTTTTCCCGGTAGGTTCATAATATTTCTAGTTTTTCTTTTAATTGTTTTTATGCCATGTAACAGCGAATTCCAGGCTACGCCTCGATCGTATTACAACTCGCCCCATATTGGGTGTCAGGATGGTGGATGTGCCATGCTTGAGGCCTGACATATACCTGCGGCATGCTGTCAGCGCAGCGTTCTCTCTTTTCGGGAGGCAGGTAACAGCTGTCTGACATGTTAAAGTGGAGTTTGTTCTGCAGGAGCTCAACGCTCGCAGATCTGATTTTGTTTTCAAGCTAATTCAATATTGCCGACAAATGATGGAATTGTTACATGAGCCGAGAGGACGAGCGGGAAAAGCCCTTGTACTCTCGGGGCGGACTTGGCACGCTGCGGCGGACTGGTGTACAGTTAACCCTATAAGACATCCAGCCCTTTCCTGCAAGTGTTATGACTCCATTGAACACCATAGAAGTGATCAGTACGCCAGTTAATCCTGGGCTGAGATCATGGTGCCCACCATATACTTGGCAAAGACAAGTTGGGGATATTTCTTCAAAATGATAAATAATTGTTACGATCACTTCTTAATTTAATTCTGAACTCCAGGTTATACTCGTGTTAATACGGTCACAAGATTTGGATAAGGCACCGAATTAAAGCCACCATTACTTTTTGGCTTAATAAATCTAACTGGTCATTTTACGAGAACCATTGTCTTTATGGAGGTATATTGACGACGTCCAAAATAAAATCTCACCAAAATTCCTTGGTTGTCCTATTTAATTAACTCATACGATTTCTTATTGGCCATTCTATTTTTTTGAGAAAAACCTTTTGACAATGGGCATGGCCGTTTTTCTTTTTATTATGGCACAGAAGCGGTATCGGTCTTGGCAGATCCCAAGTTGGCCATGCTACTTATTGATACATCTGCTTTCCATTATTCTTGCATGATTGATGAAAATTTGCTGATCTGAAGCTGCCTGTAACCTCCGTTGGAGCTCTACCGGTGACCATATTGGTTGTCGCCCATCTCCATTTTTCATTTTTATGGGGAACTCGAGACACTTCATGTTTCCTCTTTTTGTAGAACAGTATCGACAGTGTTTCTTCTCTTGCAATCTGGGACTTGTAATAAAGAGACTCGTCCATGGTAACGAGGAGAGAGTGTTGGAATGTGCCGGCGCCTTTACGTCGCGCCTTTGTTCCATTTTCCGATCTTTTAGCTGCCAAATGGCTACATGTAACAAAAGCTGCAGTTTGTGGCTTCTGTAAAGTGTTGTGTATATGGCAGGAGTCTGTGCATGTATAGCGCACACCGATGCACAGAAAGCTAATTAACAGCGGGCCGTCTCGCTGCTTACACGCTCTTTCTCCAACTCGTTAATAAGATCAGCTTGTTTGGTTTTTGCACCCCATGACTTGTCAGCGGGGAAGGGACATTCAGGGTTCCAGGTTTGGGATTAATCTCCCCCTGCTAGGACATCATTAGTGAGGTCTGTAGGATTTACCGAAAGCAGTGTGGCGCTCTCTCTCTCCTGGCACTAATTATCATTTATTAACTTTATGTTGTCACTCAGCGGGCTCCCCCTTGGGAAATTAGCTAAGGAAGGAATCTATGGAGGGATGGAATAATCAGGAAGGCGGAAAGATGGGGGGAATAGGAGTGCGGGCAGAAGACCCTCCTGTACAACTGAATTAGGCAAGATTTCATTTTGCAGATCATTTGGTAAATATATGTATTTTTACTGAAGGGTGGGGGTGTCGATTTTTACTTTATAGGAATGTGGTTGTATTTCGAAAGACATTTTGCGCTCATTATAAAATTACGGGAACCCAATAAACACCGGGAAATGGGTAACCAGATCCTGACGTCATTCACACATCAGCTGCTGGAAAGGGCCCCGATCCATCCTACATGATTGTGTCCATTCAAACTCATGGAGATAAGGAACGCAATGAAAATCTTATTAAGTGATTGCTCCTTAAAGGGAACGTCATCTGAATATATATATATATATTTATATTGTTTATTTTATAGCTAATTAACTGTTCATATGGGAGTTATGGATTTGATTTATGATGAATCCATGTAGACTTTTCATTGTGTATTGATAAAGTTTTTTGTTTTTTTTATTTTTGTGATCTTTATTTAAAAAAAAAAAAAATTTTGCAATTTGCGCATTCACCACTAAGGCGCTTTTAGACTCATACTTCCTGTCCTCTCCGGAAGTGTTTTCGGGCATACTCCTGATCATCATAGGCAGGATTACAATGGTTGATAGCAGGATCCACCAATCATAAAAGGCAATGTCACATCTGACCCTGCTACATTTCTATTCACAATAGCCTTAGCACATGCTCATTAGATGCTTCAGTACTGCAGATAAGGTCAGTGTCTGTTCATTGCTGCTAATGTGCATGTGTTGTTTCCTGAAACGGGAGCCTAAAATAGCCCCAGTGGCTAGTGATGGGCGAACCCGAGCGGGTCCGTATCAAACACTTAGTGTTCGGGCATGGACTCTGAACACTGACTCCCCTAAGAGGTCCGCGTTACTGTTCGGGTTTGGCTGGAGGCTATAAAACAGTGATTAAAGTAGCAGCATTATACTTACTGAGAACCGCATTCTTGTAACACCACTTCTGGATCCACTCATCAACCTCTGTTTTATTCACTGGACTCTGCCTTCAACAGCCAATCACAGACGCCCACTCTCTGTAACGCTCCTGTGATTGGCTGTTGCACCCCCAACCATTGTGTTGGCGTCTGTGATTGTTTGCTATTGGCAACAAACCTGCGTCATAGAGTTTAAAAATAAATCATTGAAAAAAAATTTGCATAGGGGGGTATTTTTGATTCATACCGCAGATTAAGCGGACAGCTTCGTGCTGCCACCCCTAGCTGCCTGGTTTTACCTAGTCTGGCAATCAAAAATAGGGTGAAAGCCACACTTTTTTTTTTTTTCCATTTAAATAATGGGGAAAAAAATAATGGTCTCCCCTGTATTTTTGATTGCCAGGCTAGGTAAGTATAATGCTGCAGCTTTAATCACTATTTTGCAGATCCCCTGCCCATATAGCCACCATTTTATAACTATAAAGTCCAGGTTCGTGATTCAGGTCAAGTCCGGTCCTGAACCTGGACTTTATATGTCCGACTGGATCAGCCAACTTGAACATCTGCATGTTCGCCCATCTTTACCAGTGACCAGTGTGGAAATTGCAATATTTCAAATTCTTTTTTTTTCCCAAATTTTAATAACAATTGCAATATGAAAAAAATATTGGCTTAAAAAAAACATATAACACAACAACATGATTTAAGGAATTGCTGATTTGATGACTATTCCCTTTAAGCAATTGCTAAGCAATAAATCGCTCCAAAGCTATACTTTTGCCCAGAAATTCCTGTAGGCCGTTATAACCTCATTTGTATCAATATTCAATATATATACTCCTTAATGACCACTAGGGAAGATTTTGTGATTTCGATCCAAATATGATACCCATTGGACGGGAATCCGTATCTCGCAGTATTGAAGGCCTCTACCTTTCGGCCTGGATATCCATATCTGGAAATGTATGAAATATGGATTTACCGTCTCGTGTATTGTTTGGGCAGGGTCTCCTATTATTCCGGCATGTTTTACAGCCCGCGCCTGTACAGAGGAGATCTGTTCCCGGGTATCACAGTATTAATGTCTCGCACATTTTGCATGTAAATAATGGATTTGAATATGTTTCTCCGGCTCGGTGTTGACTTAGTAGAAGCATAATGCAGTCTTTGGAGAGGTCTGTGTGCGGACTTGTAGTGGGGATGTGGGGGGAATTTAAACAAGCCTGCAGGACCGAGGCGGAGAAATGTCCAAGCGGATCCTTGTATCTGGGAAGGTGACGCCTTGTGTTGTGCCGCGATGCTGCTCTCTCCAGACATTTACAGTAGAGCGTCTCACACAGACCCCAATAATGTACACCTCAAACTGCCTCTTAAAGGGAAACGGCTGGATCATTTCTAATACTTGGCATACTCACCATCTACTGCCGCGTCTGAGTCAATTATTTCCTTTTTCTCTGTTCGTTCCCTGTGTGCGACCGCTGAATCCTGTGATTGGCTGCAGCGGTCACTTGTCACCATGTCACAAAGACTGGATGAGAAACGAGGGAAGCGTTGGCTGTATATTAGCATACTCTCCGTCTGTTGATTCCATTCCAATTCCTTCCTTTTCTTCTCTCTGTTCCCTGTACAGAAATCCTGTGATTGGCTGCAGCGGTCACTTGTCACCATGGCATAGAGCCTGATTAAGAAATGAAGGACGCTTCAGCTGTATATTAACATACTGTCTGTCGCTTCCATGCCAATTTCTTTTTTTTTTTTCTGTTCGTTCCCTGTACAGAACCATTAAATCCTGTGATTAGCTGCAGCGGTCACTTGTCACCATGTCACAGAAACTGGCTAAGAAATGAGGGAAGCTTCGGCTGTATATTGACATCATTTCCATCTGCTGCTTCTATGCCAATTCTTTCCTTTTCCTCCGTCCGTTTCTTTTACAAAATAGCTGAATCCTGTGATTAGCTGCAGCGGTCACTTGTCACCATGGTACAAAGCCTTTCTGAGAAATAAGGGACTCTTCGGCTGTATGTTAACATAATCGCTGTCCCTCGCTTCCATGCCAATTCCTTCCTTTCCTTTGTCTGTTCCCTATATGGAACCACTGAATCCTGTGATTAGCTGCAGCGGTCACTTGTCACTATGGCACAGAAACTGGCTAAGAAACGAGGGAAGCTTCTGCTGTATATGAACATACTCGCTGTCTGTAGGCTCCATGCCAATTTCTTCCTTTTTCTCTGTCTATTCCTTGACCGCTGCTGAATCCTGTGATTAGCAGCAGCGGTCCCTTGTCACCATGTCAGAGACTGGCTCAGAAACGAGGGAAGCTTTGGATGTATTTTGACATCATCACTGTATGTTTCTTCCATGCCAATTGTTGCCTTTTCCTTCGTCCGTTCTTTTTACAGAGTAGTTGAATCCTGTGATTAGCTGCAGCGGTCACTTGTCACCATGTCACAGAGGCTGGCTGAGAAACCAGAAACGCTTCAGCTGTATATTACCATGCTCTCTGTCTGTCGCTTCCATGCAAATTCCTTTCTTTTTTCTCTGTTGATTCCCTGTATAGAATCGCTGAATCCTTTGATTGGCTGCAGCGGTCCCTTGTCACCATGTCAGAGACTGGCTGAGAAACATGAATCGCTTCAGCTGTATATTACCGCTTCCATGCAAATTCCTTCCTTTTTCCTCTGTCCGTTCCCTGTACAGAAACACTGAATCCTGTGATTGGCTGCAGCGGTCACTTGTCACCATGTCACAGAAACTGGCTAAGAAATGAGGGAAGCTTCGGCTGTATATTGATATCATCTCCATCTGTTGCTTCTATGCCAATTCTTGCCTTTTCCTCCGTCCATTTCTTTTACAAAATAGCTGAATCCTGTGATTGGCTGCAGCGGTCACTTGTCACCATGGCACAGAGGCTGGCTGAGAAACAAGAAACGCTTCAGCTGTATATTACCATGCTCTCTGTCTGTCGCTTCCATGCAAATTCCTTCCTTTTTCCTCTGTTCGTTCCCTGTACAGAAACGCTGAATCCTGTGATTGGCTGCAGCGGTCACTTGTCACCATGTCACAGAGACTGGCTGAGAAACTCTTCGGCACAGGATAGGCAGGACAGATAGAAAGTGAGGCTACGCTTTTGTGCATGGGGCTGCAAAATCACTTCCACTTTTGTTTTAACTTTTAATCAATGCAGTAAAAAAGTGAAATGAAATCCCGGCCTTGTGCGCCAGTGCAGAATTGGATAAATGGATCCAATTTTTTTTTCCTAAAAACAATGCCCATTTGTCAACAGACTGTGTTGTGATATTGCAGCTCATCCCCTTTTAAACAAAGCAGGGGTGCAATACCAGATGCAACCTTTGGGCTACAGTGGCGCCATTTCGTAAAAGAAATTCTAATTTTGTACTACCCCTTTAGGCCCTGTGCCCACGGTGCATTGTTTGATGCTTTTTTTAGATGCAGATTTTGAGAATCTTCATGTGTACCCTGAACCCAGCAAAATCTGAGAGTTTAGAAGGTCTTTACCCACTTTACTTTTTTTTTTCCTTGTAGATTTGGTGCAGAAAAAATGACATCTGCTAGAAAAAAAACAAAAGCAACGTGGGCACAGGGCCTTAAAGGGGAACTCCAGGGAGAGAAACTTTTTGTAGTGTCCCTGTCCTCCTACGTGATGAAGCAGAGCTGGGCACTACAGTTCTAGGATCTATAGATCGCTTATAAATCAATAAAATCATATCTGCTCCTCAGCTCTCACCTCTCCCTTTGGGGACAGAGAAAGTCAACTTCATGCTGCAGCAGAGAGCAGGAGGTGTGTTGGGGGCATGGACCCCGAGGGCTCCAGGATCATCTTACATTCCTGCCTCCTCATACATCTGTATGAACAGGAAGAGAAATTCAGTCATGCATAGTGCTAAAGTTTCAGGGGACAGGAATCTTCCAAGTTGCTATGGGGGAGGGGAGACGATAGCAGTGCTGAATCAATGAGTGCTTTGCCTCTGTTTCTAGCCTGATACATGACAGCACACATTATGCACCATCATGTCATTGTACAGCAAAAGATCATAGCATATATTTCTATCTGCTTGGTGACATGATTGCTATTTGTAGGGAGAACACCCTGTTTCATACATTACATAGGATGGTATATCGGGTGCAGGATTGGAGTATGACCATGGGATCGTGGCCACACCCCCTGCCCATACAGAAGTATGAGGGGGCGGAATGTAAGATGATCTGGATCCCCCAGCGTCCATGCTCTCTGTTCATACAGAAGTTTGAAGGGTAGGCATGTAAGATGATCCTGGACCCTCAGCCTTCACGCCCCCTGTTCATACAGAAGTGTGAGGGGGCAGGAATGTAAGATGATCCTGAAGCCCCCCAGCATCCACGCCCCATGTTCATACAGAAGTGTGAGGGGGTGAGAATGTAACATGATTCTGGAGCTCCCAGGGTCCACACCCTCACCACAACCTAGGGTTGTAATTTCTGCTGCAGCATCACTGAATTTCTCTGGAGAGGTGAGAGCTGAGGAGCAGATATGATTTTATTGATTTATAAGTGAGCTATAGATTCTAGAACTGTAGTGCCCGGCACTGCCTCATCATGTAGGACATGATAAACAATGAATGCATTTTTGGGGTAAAATTTGGGACACCCCTTTTAATCCGTCCCTTATCTTTCCCCAAACCTCCGTGGCACAGAATCAGTATAAATGTTTAGCTGGAGAATCCCTAACGAGGCGGTTTGATTTTAATGAGCTAATTGTCAGTGTAATTATTTATTGACGGCGAGGAAGCGCTCGCTGCTGTGGAGGTTTTTTGCTGGTGTGCAGCTGTATTTGTCATTTCCCAGAGAGTTTGTTGAGACAAAGCAGGAAAGTAGTAAACAGCAGCCGCAGTCTTTTTTTTTCTCTCGTTACATATGCAGGAAGCGGGGAGCGAGCGAGAGCTAAAAACACAAACTGAGCTGCGAGTTCAGCAGATGATGCTCGCTTACATCGGGTGATGCGAGGTGAGGCACACGTGGGCACCGCGCTCATCTTTACCAGTTCTCCACTTGGTTATGTTATACGCTTCACCTGAATCATCAGAGATCCCGACAACCTTTTTTTCTTTCCGATTCAGAAAGGTGATCCTAGTTATTGTCACTCCCCTCCACTATGTTTCTGTGGTCATACACTGTCCTGAATAGGGTGACAATAAACGTAGTCCATTGAAGTTATCCTATAGCTTTCTGCAGTGTATGATGGATATAGATATTCTCATGAACAAAAGGGTTCAACCGTCACCCGTGATGGGATTTTGTCTTTTTTACTAAGTATATCCACGTCGCCCCGTTTGACTCATTTTTGCTAAACTAGGATGCTTTAGTAGAAAAACATGGCTGCTGCCGTGCGTCTGTGGGTTACATTTTGGAAATGGAGGTTTAGAGGGGAACTATAAGAGAGAAAAAGTTTTAGTACAGTCACTGCCCTCCTACATGATGGAGCAGAGCTGTACACTGCATTTCTAGGATCTATAGATCGCTTATAAATCAATAAAATTATATCTGCTCCTCAGCTCTCACCCCTCCTTCCAGGGACAAAGAAATTCAGACATGCATAGTGCTAAAGTTTTAGGGGACAGGAAGCTACCAAGTTGCTATGGGGGAGGGGGAGACCATTTGAATCAATCAATGCAGAGCTTTGCCTCTGCTCCTAGCCTGATGCATGACAGTACACATTATACAGCATCTTATCATTGTACAGCAGAAGATCACAGCTTGTAGTTATATCTCCTTGGTGCCATTAGGGTTGGTTTTTGAAGAGAGAACACCCTTGTTCTTACATTACATAGGATGGTATATCAGGTGCAGGATTGGAGTGTGACCATGGAGCAGCCGGCCACACCTCCTGCTCGTATAGAAGAGTGAGGGGGCAGGAATGTAAGATGATCCAGAGCCCCCAGGGTCCATGCCCCTCAATATATCTGCTCTCAGCAGCAGCATGAGGCTGAATTTCTCTGTCCCTGAAGGGAGAGGTGAGAGCTGAGAAGCAGATATGATTTTATTGATTTAGAAGCAATCTATAGATACTAGAACTGTAGTGCCCAGCTCTGCTTTATTATGTAGAAGGGCAGGGACAGTACAACAATATTTAATCTGCCTGCCTGGAGTTCCCCTTTAAGTTCCCTGCAAATGAAAGGGCTCCAGCACTGTTGTTGGTTCTGTGGCCATCCCATGTTCTTTCTTGCACCGCAGCGTTAATTGGAATCTGTCAGCTGGTTTTTGCGACCTCATCTGAGATGCAGCATAATGTAGGAAAAGAAACCCTTAAGGCAGTGATGTATCACTTAGATCACTGGGTGCAGCACCTGGCTCTGTATACAAAATCTATAATGAATGAGCTGCTAAGCGTAGCACAGGGTGTTCCAGACCTGGGCTTGTGCACTGCTGTGTCCAAGCAATGATGAGCTACTAGTGCTAAAACAAACAGTCCAGGTAAACAACATGCTCTGTGATAAGAAACCATTGATGAACTCTTTGCGTTAACCCCTACAGCATACATTGCAAAAACCTGTGGACAGATTCCCTTTAAGAGACCCCGTGATTGTGCAGGGAACGGCACCTGGCTGGAGCAGTGCTGCAGAGAAACACTACTTAGGGGTTATTTCTGGAGTAGGGCTTATATATTAGGTCTTCTTCAAAGAACCCTGCTAGGGCTTATTTTTGGGGTAGGGTATATTTTTAAAGAAGCCGGGTATCAAGGGGCCTTTTTGTGTTTCGGATCGTCAGGGGCACCATAGGTCAGATCGCCATCGATCTAAGGATTATATGTCCTAGTAATAAGCCGTCACTTTACAGGATGGGAATACCCCTACAATAGGTGTGTGCTACGCGACCATGTGTATCTGTTGGACCACTGCAATGCTGTTTTTTGGAAGATGCCAGTCATGTTTTCCTAATTGCGGGGTAATTGCCATTAAAGATCCATTACTCTCCTCATTTTCCTCCATTGGCACAACATTTTGCATGTCCTTTAAGAAGCATTGGTTGTCTCTGGCACTGATGTTTTTTCTGGTATGTTTGTCCTCTTTATATGTGTATTTAGTGCATTGAACTTTGATGTTAACCCCTTGGCATTGCCCAATCTCCCGGCTCCCCCGCGCACAGACACATTCCCTAAAACCCTTTGAACTGCCAGTCAGGCCGCCGATGGGAGCTGTGGTTGTTGTGGCAACATCTATCATCCCTTGGTGGCAGTGATATAAAGTGATTTCACGGATCACCGCGCCTCCCAGCTCCCTACTCCGTTCCTGCCATCCCCTTTTAACGCTGACTGGATGAGCTTGTGTCGCTCGGAGGCTTTGCTGGAGCCGGAGCACTGCAGAATATTAACTCATCTGTGAGTGGAACTGCAGGGTTCTGGAGGAGCCAAAAGGTGGGCGAGAGCCGTGGTTGTGTGAGTGATGAACGTCCTGTGCCATGCCTAGAACCCAGTCACTTTATAGGCACTAGACGGCTGGGTTACGCGTTTCGGGCATGGAAATGCCCTTCCTTATTCATGGCCGTGCCCGAAATGCGTAGACCGGACATGTCTACATCTGAATCTTTAATTCCATTTGTAGGATGATGAAGTAAAGCGGGATGGTTTAAGCCAAAGTGTTCTTTCTGCGGATGCTGGATGATCCCATTTCTCCGCTGCCAATATTGATTTCCCGTACCGGCTTGATGTTTCCGTGCACCACACCCTATTCATCGTCTCCCTGCTGTGATGAGCTGTTGGCTACTTTTCTTCCTTTACCAGTCACATCTGCGATGGGCAGTAGAAAGGAAGCACAAGGGGCCCAATGCACAATTGTTTCCAGGGCCCCTTTCATTGGCTCACATAACCAGGGCTGTGGAGTCGGTAAACCATACATCCGACTCTTCAAATTCCCTAAATCTGACTCCAACATAATGGACACAGACTCCACGGACTCCCGAGTCCACAACCATGGAATCAGTAAGTCAGACATCCGACTTCAATTTCCCTGAATCTGACTCCACCAAAATGGACTCCCCAACTATGGCTGGGAAGTCAGTGAGCCAAAAACATCCGGCTCCTCAATTTCCCTGAAACGGACTCCACCAAAATGGACTTGGACTCCACCAAAATGGACTCGGACTCCACCAAATGGATCCCAACCTTGGCTGGGAAGTCAGTGAGCCAAAACATCCAACTTCTCAATTTCCCTAAATCTGACTCCACCAAAATGGACTCCAACTCCACAACCATGGCCGGGAAGTTGTAAGCGAAACATCCGACTCAGACGCCTCAATTTCCCTGAATCCAACTGTGACTCCGACTCCACCCAAAATGGACACCAACTCTGACTCCACAGCCCTGCACATAACAGTCCAATATTTGGATTGTAGCTGGGGAATGGACAATATAGAACATATATAATTAGGACACAGAGCCATGGAGGCAAATACAACCTGCCCCAATTGAAAGAAAGCCAAGCAACACATCTACTACTATTTTCTATGGCACATGACTATTACAGGCCACCTCCGATGTGGCTTCGAGGAGCTGTCACTCACCATAAATCAGTATTGTATTTTCACCTGGTATCAATGCCGCCGTTCTCCTGAATCGGGAATTGTATTTATTTTGTTCCAGCGCCGTTCGCTCCTGAGATACAGCCCCCTCTTTGCTTGTATGTAAATCCATTGGGCGTGGTCCTAAATCTTTAATGTGACTACCTTCTTCAGGACCATGCCCACTTAGTTACAAAGACTGAATTTATATATAGGGAAGATGAAGGAACCGTATCTGGGAATGGAGAGGCGAAAAAAGAAAAGAAAAGCTACGGCGGATTCAGGAGAACAGCGGCATTTATTCTAGATACACTACTTTTAATAATAATAAAATAATCTTTATATAGCGCCAACATATTCTGCAGCGCTTTACAAGTCATTCACATATTTATGGCACGTGTCCTTTTTTTTAGGTCCTTCCATCGAGGCCAGTTGCAGCCATGACCCCTTCACCTCTGTAGTTGGTGACCTCGATGGAATAAAACATTTTTTTAAATCCTAAGATTTAGACTTGTCTTGCTGCAGCCAATGATGCAATGGTGAAGTCATTGGATGTTTAATAGTAACTCTCCCCCCCCTTTCAGATTATCACGAGCCCTCATTTGGAAGGTCACCATACGTCATGCTCTACCATACCTGCCTGTACCCAGACGGATGTTTTGGGATGAGCCTCTGGTCACTCCAGGGCTGATTTATACAGCAGTGTCTAATGACGGCATCTGCTACCACCTCTCCTCCCCGATCCCCTGTATTAATACCGTCACAATGCACTTAATGGCGAGATGGATTGGTGCCAGGCGCAGTGTAATATGCAGCCTCCTCTTCCCTGTCTGCAACGCTGGCACACGATGAAAAGAAAGGCGTCCGTCCATTGCCGTGGTGCATCACCCTTTTCTTAAAGGGACGCTCCACACTGTCTTGGTGGCCACTGTAAGTTCGTAGTCACATTGATTACGAATGGGAAACCCATAATAAAATCTAATGAATTAAATATAATTTTTTGGGCTGAGTGACAGCTATGGGCATTGTTGGATAGCGTCAGGAGGCGATTCTCTGGGTTTTGAGCTTGCAGGATATATAGATGTATATATTAATTATAGAGGGAAATTGCTGGTTATTTTTTATGTCTCGCCACAGCAGCGATTTACCGTACTGCAGTGCATCGATCTGGAAGTGAGTAAATGGCGTTACAAGGGACAGTGCCATCCCTATTGGCAGGCAGCGCTGACATTTCTCCCTCTGGCCAAAGTGCTTCATTATCAGCACTTTTACTGTGCGCAGAGCTCTGATCCGCAGATGCACATTATAGCCTCGCTGCACCGAGCCGAGTATTACAGCGCTAAATATTATTATTTATCTGCTCCCTTACAAGCTGCGTAATTTGCTGTCCCTCAGGATAAAGCCAAATTTCCTCTCCGCTCCCTCCCTCCTTCCCCGGTTGCACCTGCCAGATAGTCCTTTGTATCATGCAGAAAAAATAGTCTGGGAACAAGAAGGCCCGTGCAACCTGGCACTGAGCTGCAGCAGCCATGATAAATATTAGCCAAGCCGGCAGGCAGAGCAGCTGGGCAGAGATGGACGGGCACATCCGGTGAAATAAAGGGGCAGTCATGCCAGGGGGGTTTAACCCTTTCTCAACCTCTTCCTCTGTCCCCAAATGTAATGTTCAATGTCATTTTAAATGCCCGTTTATAGGACATCCCCAACCTAATATGTCTGAGTCATTAGTAATGCATCTGACCCCTTAATCACCTGCCAAACCGTTTCTAATTTTTAATGAGATTCTCCTTAAATAGTAGTGGTCTAATTAAAATGGCTAAAAATATGACATTTTTGGTGGATGATTTTCATATTTGGATTGAGAGTTCAGCTGAAAATGGCAATGGGAATGTAGACAAAAAAGTCCTAATCTTATGCTGACCCCCAAGCTCAACCACATGTGCTAATGCAGACCCTCTGTGCTAATGCATGCCCCAGGTAAGGCCACCTGTGCTAATGCTGGCCACAGACCAGACACCCTAATGTACTGCCAGTCCCAGACCCCCAGAGGTGATACAGGGCCACACCCCCAAAGGTAATACAGGTTCAGGTCCCAAACCAGACCCCCAAAGCTAAAACAGGCCCCCCCCCAACCTGCAAAGGTAATACAGGCTCCAGACTAGACCCCCAAAAGGTAATACAGACCTACTTCAGCAAATACCTGTCCCAGAGCCAGATGACGGGGTGGGATCTGTCCTGTCTAGAGCTCTGGCACGGCCGGGTGATCGGGATGGGATCTGTTATGCCCAGAGCTCTGGGACAGCTGGTTGATCGGAGTGGGATCTGTCCTGTCGCTCTTGGTCAGCTGGGTGATCGGGGTGGGATCTTTCCTGTCTCTAGCTCTGGGACAGCTGGGTGATCGGGGTGGGATCTGTCCTGTCCAGAGCTCTGGGACAGCTGGGTGATCGGGGTGGGATCTGTTCTTTCTAGAGCTCTGGCACAGCCGGGTGATTGGGTGGGACCTGTCCTGTTCAGAGCTCTGGGACACCTGGGTGATCGGGGTGGGATCTGTCCTGTGCAGAGCTCTGGGACGGCCGGGTAATTGGGGGGATCTGACCTGTCCAGAGTGTTGGGACAGCTGGGTGAAACTTGTTTTTCCAGAGCTCTGGGAAAGGGGGTGATGCAGGGGGCGGGGATTGATCTGTCCTAGACTCTGGACAGCAGGTGATCGTGAGATCTGCCCGTCCGATTGGGACAGCCAGGTGATCGTGAGATCTGTTTCAGCCTTGGAAAGTGATCGTGAGATCTGTCTGTCAGACTCTGGGACAGCCAGGTGATCGTGGGATCTGTCTGTCCAGACTTGGGAAGCAGGTGATCGTGGGATTGTCCTGTCCATGATCACTTTCCCCCCATATTTGCTTTTCATCTTCAGATTCAGTACTTTCTAGTTGTCACCCTCACACCTGCCATCTGCCCTTTCCATGTGACACTCCCCACGCCTTGAACGCCTCACTGCCTCCTTTTATCACAGGAATATATTGTTAAAAAAAGAGAAGAAAAATCCCTTCCCGTGATTAGCGCGGCTTTGTTCAGCTTTAATTTCTCTCTGTACCCGGGGATCGGTGCTTTGAAGTTTGGAGCAGGTGTTAAACCGACCCGTAGTTACACAGATTAACCCTTGAAAGTGAAAATTATCTAAATTTTCATTTTTTCCAAGGACAAATAAATGAATACAATCCTACAGTTAAAAAATAGCTCATATGGAAAGGTCAATTCCCAGCTGAACTGCAGGCTAGAGACCAGAACCAAACGGCTTATTTATTCCTATGAACAATGTTGTGTAAATCCCATTTGTGACGCCCCTGAGGGTCCAGTCGCCATAGACGTACTGCATCTCAGCCAGAGGTGTGGTACCCCACTCCCGGGTAAGGAGAAGGGGGGGGGGCACTACCTGGTACCCACCAACTCTAGGCCAGGGGAAATGGGCGGACCCTATTGAGGGAGGGCATTATCTCAGGCTGGAGGGGGGAGTAGGTAGAGGGGATGGGTGGGACAAGAAGGAAGATACAGCAGTAGGGAGAGATCAGTTCAGACGTCCTGGGGACTGAGCCACCGAGAGGCTCGTCCCAGGGCAGTGGAGAGTTGGAGGGAGCAGATGGGAAAGAGAAAGGGTCCTAGGGGCACGGGAAGTGGGGAACCCACCCGTGGGGCCCAAATACACGCCAACCGGAGTAGGGTGGCGGGATCAGGTCGCAGAGGGGACGGGTCCCAGACTAGCGGAGAGACTTGATGCCTCAACTAGCAAATCAGAGGCAGCGGTATCTTCATGTGCAGCAGCCACATCCACAAACACTCTCTAAAAAGGCGGCCCATAGGGTCAGAGAAAGGACGTCGCCTGACAGGACCCGAGGCCGTTGGCTTGGGACACTGTGTGTGAGGTGCAGGGCAGGAGGGCAAGAGCCAGTGCAGTGAAACGACCCTTAAAGATACATGAGAAGAGGGTCTCGGTAAAGTGCACCCAATCTACTCGGGGGTTGGCTGAATCCCTGACCCAGAGGACACAGCACCCGGCTTGCTGTTGTAAAAAGGAGAACTGGGAGTAAAGTGTGAAGACTGCACCCTGCTGTGTCTTCAGATTATTTCCCGCACCCTCAGGCCTGCACAGTGGCCATCACCACCATCCAAAAGGTTACTACATCTGCCCTGGGGCCTCGCTGTACCTGGGACTGTACATCTTTGCTGCGTAACCAACCACCCCAGTGATCCTGAACCGCAGTGTCGGCCATCCAATTGCGAATACCACCGGTGGCGTCAAGTCCACTGGCCCAAGTGTGTGTGTGTGTGTGTTAGTTTAGGGGGGTCTGGCCCAAGTCTATGTTTAGTGTAGGGGGTCTGGCTCAAGGTCTTCTGTATTTAGCTTATGGGGGTGTGATCAAGGTCTGTATTTAGCTTTGGGAAGCTTAGCTTTGGGTCGTTCTGACCCAAGGTTGTATTTACTTAGAGGGTCTGTCTTAAGGTCTGTGTTTAGATTAGGGGGTCTGGCCCAAGGTCTGTGCTTAGTTTAGGAGGTCTAGCTTATGGTCTGTGTTTAGTTTAGGGGGATTGTGGGGTCTGGGTCAAGGTCTGTGTTCAGCTTAGGGGTCTGGCTCAAGGTCTGTTTTAAGCTTTGGGGGAGGTCTGCTCAAGGCTGTATTACTAGAGGGTCTGCTAAAGTTTTGAAACTTAGAGGGTCTGATTCAAGGTTTGTGTTTAGCTTAGAGGGGATCTGGTTCAAGGTCTGGGTTTAGCTTAGGCGGGTCGGGCCTGGGACCTGTATGTCCTCAGTCTGGCTTACTTTACACCAATATTTTGCACCTTGCATACATACATGAACTCCACCATATTTGGTGTACACCACTTTCTTGGCTTTATGGATGGCCAATTTTATATTTTGCACCTCCAATGTCCAGCTTTAATTATACACTGTACCATATAGAGTAGATCCCGGATTCACCAGTTCAATCTTGTCTGTGCAAAAGACCTAACAACAATAAATGTGGATCTTTCAAAGCACCTTTTGAAATATGAAAGCTGCGTTCTGATTGGTCGCTGTAGAGGATTCTCCCACTTGGCCCTTACACATCGGACGTTGTATGAGGCCCATATTGACCAATCATAGCGCAGCTTTCACTTCTGGCACTGTAAGCTCTGCAGTGGTTGTCATGGACATCAAGGCCCATTCAATTAACTTTATTTACACAAAAAGAAACAACAAGACATGACGCCTGTCCATGTTTTCCTCAGCCATCTTTGCTCATGACAGAAAAGCTTTTCTGTAAATTAGTGGTCACTTACGAAGCCATTAATTGAGCTGCTTCCCTCTCCGTTCACAGTTTTTCCCTCATTATGTCCCTTCGCTATGAAGAAATGGGCAAATGCATATTTAGAGGGAAATGACTATTTTATTACGAACCCCGGGTTTCCTATCTGTAAACCAATTTCAGATCTCTACAGGGAGCCTTTGTGGTACTAAAATGGCTGATATAATTATTAGTTTACAGACAGATCACTAACGGGGTTAATTCTTTCGGAAATTTTACATCGTCGGCTCTATTTACTGAGCGCCTGAAAGCTGCACGATGCGTCTATACCGGGGCTGTGCCCAGCGACACACTCGGCTCTGCTGCATCGGTCATCCCTCATGGCATATATGTTGTGTATATGGTGGCTCGGAAGGGTCAGTACTTGAAGATTTTTAAATAAAAGCCAATAAAATCCTCTGATCCGTACCCCAAAATGTCATTGGTGCGCGCCTGTGTCCTACCAATGCATACCACAGCAAGAGCGGATCCCTAGACTATCTGCGTACGGCTCAGTTAACGCGTCCAGTTATCATCTGGTAGGATGGATCATGCAGAATCCGTTCTCAAACACAATTATTTTGTGAAAAAAAAAGTATTTTTAACATTAGAGTCGGGGCTGACATATTTCGGTCTAGGGGCAAGCACACAGCAGTGGCCCATGAGTAGTGAGCTTGAGGGGAAGGTGGGAGCCTCCCAGCCAACATGACAGAAGGACGGGTGGCCCCAAAACTACTACTTAACCCATGACCTGGGGGGCATCTGCACCCCTGCCCCCTGAGCCAGCCAGCCCATGATTGGAGTCTATGGAAAACAGATCCAGTAACTGTTCGCTATTTATCTTCCATTCAATGGATCCAGTAAGGAAATAAAACAGATCCTTTACAAATGAGAGGAAAACGAATGACTAAACAGAAATCAGGTAACGGATCTGATTTCCATGGACTCCATTGATAAAAAAAACTGATCTCAATGTTCAACAGGACAAAAGTTGTGTTCGCAGACTTTTCAAAGGATTTGCAGATTAGCTAATAGTTGCTTTCTAGACATGTGACCTCTGCTTAACATGGGAGTCTATGGAGAACAGATCCAGTCACTGATCCAGTAAGCAAAATATAAATCCCTTAGAAACCAAAGAAAAAAAATGGATAGCTAAGTAGCACTCGTTAATGGATCTGTTTTCCATAGACTCCAGTGTTAAAACGGATCCTGAAATAATTTATTTTTTTCAAAACTGACAAAGTTGTGTTTTCTCAACGGATCGCCGCTGGATCCAGTTTAACGGATGATTACTGGACATGTGAACTCAGTCCAGTTAGAAGGCAATGATCTGTAATGCTGATCTGAATTTAGTTTTCTGTTGTTAATATGGGAAACTGGTCTTAAAATGAGAACAAAATTTGCCAACTTTTGACCTTAAGTCCTTTTTATTACCACTGCTCCCCCGAATATTGCATTTGTTTTTTAATCCGCCATACATCTTCAGATACTTGGGCCTCTTTATTTAGTGCTTAGTTTCATTGTGTTAGCATGGAGACGTTGCATACAGGATCCTCTGGGGCGTGTCTACACTCTGCTCTGCATCTTTACCCTGTGAGCACCGCCCACTTTCTAGACTGAAATTTTCAGTAAAATAATGACAATAGGTAAGTATACAGTTTTTGTATTCTGCACAGAGTGGAACTGTTGATAAGTGGCCGTCCTATGAGTGTTATGCCGCACAGTCCTGTCTGTGGCTGCAATACAATATAATTAAACTCTATAACTAATTTTGCTGTTGGTTTCCACTACAGGTGGTGAGACCACAGTATTAAAAGGCCCGGTCTACACAATTTCACATAAGGCCCCCTTCACACCACGTTTTTTGGCTGTACATCTGGATCCTTTAATTTAAGGATGAGAGACAGGCGCAGGACAGGCGCAAGAAGGACAGAGACAGCAGAGACAGAGGCGACAGAGACAGGCCAGAGACAGGCACAGAGACGGGCCAGAGACAGGCCAGAGACAGGCGAGAGACAGGCGCAGAGACAGGCCAGAGACAGGCGACAGAGACAGGCGCAGAGACAGGCCAGAGACAGGCCAGAGACAGGCGCAGAGACAGGCGCAGAGACAGGCACAGAGACAGGCCAGAGACAGGCCAGGACAGGCCAGGACAGGACAGGGACAGGCCAGGGACAGGCGCAGGGACAGGCGCAGGGACAGGCGCAGGGACAGCGCAGGGACAGGCGCAGGGACAGGCGCAGGGGACAGGCAGCAGGACAGGCGGCAGGGACAGGCACAGGGACAGGCGCAGGGACAGGCACACATTCCGGATCAGAAAAGGTTGGAGCACCTGTACCTTTCTTCTAACATGCTCAATAACACAAAAACAGTCTGGGAAACAGTCCATTTTTTTCTCGTATCCGTCTCCATAGACCACCATGTTGTGTGCTGCGGACCATGACGGATTAGTTTCTGTCTGTTTTTGTCCGCTGTGCCCAACATTGGAGCAGTCTCTGATTCTTAGTACAGGAAAAAAAACATGACACAAACGGATCCCTTACTGAATTGAAACAAACAGATGGCCATATAGGACCAGTCCGTGCCCATAGGGATATATGGGAGGCCAAAACGGATCCCCTGCCTATAGATTTCAAAGCTGATACACACGGATCCCCAAAAACGTGATGTGAAACCAGCCTAACTCTCTGATGTCCTGTAGTTTGTTAATTGTATCAGTTTAGGTCAAGATTGTTAGTGAGAATTGTTTAGATTGGATACAGTTGTAGCAAAGCCTCAGCTGTTGGAAGGTTCTCACTCACACAAGTGGAGAATTTCAAATTTTTATAAAAAAAGAAAAAAAATGTGTTAATTTTTATTTGCTTTTCTTTTTTCTCCTTCAGCCCCTGCAGATAGATGACAATTTCTGCGGTCAGGATTTTAATCAGCCTCTCGGAGGGACGGTCACTATCGAAGGGACCCCGCTTTTCGTGGATAAGGAGGATGGTATGACATCAGTGGCGGCGTACGACTATCGAGGGCACACGGTGGTTTTTGCTGGTACTCGCAGTGGCAGGATGAAGAAGGTAAGCGCGCCGTCATACACTGTATAATGTTGTGATCTGTCGGTTGGAGATGGTTTGGGAGCTGCTCGCGGAGCAGGATCCCGATGATCATTTGCATGTGAACCCAGATTTGCATTATTGTAACAGTTCGGGAGTATGCAAAACGCTCTACTGTCATGTTTGAGATCGTGGCCGGTCTGATACATGCTGGACGTTTCTATATGGGTCATATATGGTGATGTTAATGGAGGCACTGAAGGCCTCGCGGAAGCTTATAATATCACAGCGACGTTATAAGACAAGTGGCTGAGATTGGGGACACATGGTCGGAGCTGGAGCCAGGCTGGCCTGTTGGCACACCTTAGCTTATTGGCACACCTTTCCTCCTCGACGCCTGAGGCAGATGCCCTAGGTGCCCCTTCCCTAGCTATACTTTTGCAAATGGTTATAATGTCTCTGAGATTCAATATGTGGACTTGGTAAAAAAAAAAAAAAAAAAAAAAAAAAATGACTGATAACAGAGACTGGCTGTCGTCACTTGGTTCGTCCATCATGATCCTGTTTGACCCTTCATTTTGTGATATTTAAAGGGGTTCAGAAAATGAAATGATATCGGGCACTTATCGCCCAGACCGGTACCGTGTCTGCCGCATCCAATCAGCAACAGTCTGAAAGGGAAGCAATCATCAGACACTGACCTCTTGTTTAAATCAGGTTATTCTGCAACATATAGGATATAGCCATCCATAAAAATATAAAAATATAATAGAATAGAAATGGATGATATGTATGTAGATATATGCATGTGTTTATATATGTCATCTTGCAGTTTTCTCACTGGCTTCTGCAACTATTTTAGACGCTTATTTCCTATTATTTCACTTAGTTTTCAGCAGTCTCATTATCAGCAGAGTCAGGATTACAATAAACTCCAAAGGCGTAACTTTAATAGTTGTAGGGGTTGCGATCACACCCGAGCCCTGGAGCCTTAGGCCATGTCCAGACGCGTTGTATTTGGCCGCATATTGTACAGTGGCGCTTTTGTGCACGTTTGCGGGCAAAAAAGCACGACTGCATGCCGACGCCGTTCTTTTCCCGAGGCCATGTTAACATGTAGCCTATGGGAAAATCTCGCAAAAAAAAACCGCAAAGAATTGCCATGTCAGTTCTTTTGCGTGTGCACTTTTGCAGTGAAAGCGCGCAAAAATGTGCGGCTAAACACGGCGTCAGATTATGCTACAGAGAAAACATGTATATTAAACAAAAACCTGATTTAAAGCATGGGTCATTTTCTGGTGATTGGCTTTGCAGGCCATCATGTGAGCGGCTGCAGCAGTCACACAGCATTGTCTTTTGATGATCTGGGACTATGGCATTGTATTTAGAGGAACTGCCTCGGTAAGGTAAGGCCCTGTGCACACAGTATGATTTTGGTGCAGTTTTCTGCCAAGAGATCCAGATTTAGTGCAGAAATTGCTCAATGTGCGCACATGGCCCTTAGTGTACTATTTATCTATTTCTTGTATTATTTATGATGCACAGTGGAGCTGTTAATAAGGTGATGTCCCGCACTTTAACAATCTGATACTTATGGATAAATTATTAAAAAAGAAAATTGTCTTATTTAGTATTCAGGGTTTATCTTATTAAATAGTTTATTTTCAGAGGTGATCGGTGCTGAGCGCCTCCATCATCAGATCTGGGATGTGCCGGAGCGGCTGTCACTTCTCATTCTCCGTGTGACAGGTGTGGGCTCACCAGAACAATGCGATGCTCAATCTGACTGATACGTGTGGGGGGGGAAGGGGCAGATTTTGTAGTTTTCTCCTTTGTTCTCATCGCCCAAATATTCAGTCACGTCTCCGCGAGTTCTGTGCTCGGATCCTGGAAAATGTATTTGCTTGAATTGGTTTTATGCCGATAATCACTGCAGCAAATGAGCAAGGCATGAGAGATGCCATGTACAGGGGCATGAGAGACGCCATGTACAGGGGCACGAGAGACGCCATGTACAGGGGCACGAGAGACGCCGCGTACAGGGCACGAGAGACTCCATGTACAGGGGCACGAGAGACGCCATGTACAGGGGCACGAGAGACGCCGCGTACAGGGGCACGAGAGACTCCATGTACAGGGGCACGAGAGACGCCATGTACAGGGGCACGAGAGACGCCGCGTACAGGGGCACGAGAGACGCCATGTACAGGGGCATGAGAGATGCCATGTACAGGGGCATGAGAGACGCCATGTACAGGGGCATGAGAGACGCCATGTAAAGGGGCACGAGAGACTCCATGTAAAGGGGCATGAGAGATGCCATGTAAAGGGGCATGAGAGACGCCATGTAAAGGGGCACGAGAGACGCCATGTACAGGGGCACGAGAGACTCCGTGTACAGGGGCACGAGAGACTCCATGTACAGGGGCACGAGAGACTCCATGTACAGGGGCACGAGAGACGCCGTGTACAGGGGCACGAGAGACTCCATGTACAGGGGCACGAGAGACGCCGTGTACAGGGGCACGAGAGACGGCGTGTACAGGGGCATGAGAGACGCCATGTACAGGGGCACGAGAGACGCCGTGTACAGGGGCACGAGAGACGCCGTGTACAGGGGCACGAGAGACTCCATGTACAGGGGCACGAGAGACTCCATGTACAGGGGCATGAGAGATGCCATGTACAGGGGCATGAGAGACGCCATGTAAAGGGGCACGAGAGACACCATATACAGGGGCACGAGAGACGCCGTGTGCGGGGGCACGAGAGACGCCGTGTGCGGGGGCACGAGAGACGCCATGTACAGGGGCACGAGAGACGCCGTGTGCGGGGGCACGAGAGACGCCGTGTGCGGGGGCACGAGAGACGACATGTACAGGGGCACGAGAGACGCCGTGTACAGAGGCACGAGAGACGCCGTGTACGTGGGCACGAGAGACGCCGTGTACGTGGGCACGAGAGACGCCGTGTACGTGGGCACGAGAGACGCCGTGTACGTGGGCACGAGAGACGCCGTGTACGTGGGCACGAGAGACGCCGTGTACGTGGGCACGAGAGACGCCGTGTACGTGGGCACGAGAGACGCCGTGTACGTGGGCACGAGAGACGCCGTGTGCGTGGGCACGAGAGACGCCGTGTGCGTGGGCACGAGAGACGCCGTGTGCGGGGGCACGAGAGACGCCGTGTACGTGGGCACGAGAGACGCCGTGTACGTGGGCACGAGAGACGCCGTGTACGTGGGCACGAGAGACGCCGTGTACGTGGGCACGAGAGACGCCGTGTACGTGGGCACGAGAGACGCCGTGTACGTGGGCACGAGAGACGCCGTGTACGTGGGCACGGGAGACGCCGTGTACGTGGGCACGGGAGACGCCGTGTACGTGGGCACGAGAGACGCCGTGTGCGGGGGCACGAGTGACGCCGTGTGCGGGGGCGGTAATCCTGACAGCTGCCTTCTCTCCAGTTACTCGGCTGATTAATGTAATCTATTATATTTTGTTATCTGCCATCTCAGACAAGAGAATGGCATTGTCGGATCATCCAACTTTCCTTACTCCATGGTCATTTCTTTGCCTTCTAGAAATCATTCATGGGTGGCTCAGTGGTTAGCGGTGGCTTAGTGGTTAGCGCTGCGTGGTGGCTCAGTGGTTAGCACATTACTATATATGGTGGCTTAGTGGTTACGACTGTACGGTGGTGGCTCAGTGGTTAGCACTTTATTATATAGGGTGGCTCAGTGTTTGGCACTTTGCTGTGGTGGTCCAGTGGTTAGCACTGCACGGTGGTTAGCCCTTTACTATATATGGTGGCTTAGTGGTTAGCACTGTACTATATATATATATGGCACACACAGTGGCTCAGTGTACTATATGTATGGCAGACTGGGGGGGGGGTTTGTGCTGTCGGGTATCAGCACCGCGCCCTCCTGCAGCATTAGTTAAGGGAGAGAGGGCGCATATTACCCGGTGATGCTAACGGCGGCGCCAATCACACAGGAAGCTGATGTGTGATGCTGGCGCCGCCCCCTTCTGCACTGTCTCCCCCTGGCTGCTGCTGCTTGATACTCAGGGCCCACACTGTCCAATGGACGGTGCGGCCCTGGTGTCACCTACTGAGCTGCTTGCTTGCTAGATTTGGCAGTAATTTGAATGTGGAGCTCTCTAACCCCGCCCACACCACTGATTAGCAGCTTTCTGTGGATAACCCCGCCCACACCACTGACTGGCAGCTTTCTGTGGATAACCACGCCCACACCACTGATTAGCAGCTTTCTGTGTATAACCCCGCCCACACCACTGATTAGCAGCTTTCTGTGAATAACCTCATTCACACCTCTGGCAGCTTTCTGTATATAACTCCACCCACAATACTGAGTGGTAGCTTTCTGTGTATAACACCACCGCCACCACTGATTGGCAGCTGTATATAACCCCGCCCACACCATTGGCAACTAGCTTTCTGTGTATAACCCCAGCCACACCACTAATTGGCTGTTTTCTTTGTACACTGTAATCAATGGTGGGGGCGGGGGCTACGCAGAGCTCATGAATATTCTGGACTACCTGGCAGCAGGCAAGCAGTCCTCTAATGATAATCTCCAGATGATAAAATAGTGATTTTATTAAAACTACACCAAGCAGCTCAGTAAGTGACACATCACTGGAATCAGGATTTCTGGCCTTGCACTATCCTGCTCCCAGATTAGGTGGCAAAAACCTAGTGACAGATTCCCTTTAAAGAATCCAAGCTCTGCTGAAAAGAGCGTGCATGTGCATAGGAAACCTATCACCGTGTATGGCCGCCAGGCTTTCCCGCAGTGATTATGACAACCTATGTGTATGATATGTGAACGGTTCCTGATTTTTGGTGCCTCATTACCGTTATTGGTGGTTTCTGGGCAAGGCTTTAGCTGCAGCAGGTTGGCGTCTTTCCCTCCGCCCCGGTGTGGAACGTGTTTAAGGCGTCTCACAGCGGCCAGGAGTGGGATTGTGGTGCGCCCGGCACACGCTGCCGCCAGGAAGCCTCTGCATAGCAGGAAAGCACAATCTCAATATAGATCTGGCATTTAACCCAGCGGAGAGCTGCCCCAGGAACGCGCGGATGCAGATGGATGTTGTTGTCCTCTCCTGCTCTCCACCTCACTAGTCAGGGTTTTATTTCCCAATTTTTTATTTTTTACTTTTTCCATCTCTCACTTTTTAATCCTACAAAACACAAAAATGCATGGAGGTTTTTCACTTTTTTTTTTATTTTTCACTTTTTTTTTATTTTTTTATTTTTTTAATTTTCTGATGTTTTAATTTTTTGATTTTCACTTTTTATTTTTCACTTCTTAATTTTCACTTTTTTTACATTTTCCATTTTTTCTTTTATTTTTCACTTTTTTCATTTTTCTTTTTGTATTTTTCACTTTTTTAAATTTTTCTATTTTTCATGTTTATCTTTCACTTTTTTTTTATTGTTCACTTTTTTCATTTTTCCCTTTTTTTTTCTGATTTTTCACATTTTTATTCCTTGCGTTATACATTTTAATGGTAAACCTATTTATTAAACCTGAGATGACATGCTTCATATTGAGCGTGTAGGCGTTAGCATAGGTGTATTATAGGGGACATGATGTATTTGGGTGCTGATGGGCACTGGGTAGTCGGATCAATACCTGATGTAGAGTGACAGGCGCTGACTGCTCTCGGATTTCAGCTATTGAGCTCTAAATAGCAGGTTTGTAATAGGTCTTTAGTGTATCCGAGCTGTGGGGAATCATGGGGGCCGGGGAGGAGTGCGGATCAATGCACAAAGTGCGGCAGAGACTGATACTCTCAATTATGAATCCGAGAAATTTGATGATTGTTTTGGTATTGTCTTTCCCGGCTCTCGTACTATATTATTTTTCATGATGCGGCAGTGAGAGGCCTCTGGTTACTAAGCCTTGTGCCCGGCATTTATAGACATTGGCTTATAGCCCATAATTACCGGGGGAATGTATTGTGTGAGCTTTTCTTTTATTATCTCAATGTCAAGTCTCTGTAAGGTGTGGATAATGGAGATAAATATCTAAGCGGGAAGAAGATAAGCAACCTTTATCATAATATCTAATATAGTAGTTATATTCTTGTTTGTAGGAGCAGTATTATAGTAGTTATATTCTTGTACATAGGAGCAGTATTATAGTAGTTATATTCTTGTACATAGGGGCAGTATTATAGTAGTTATATTCTTGTACATAGGAGCAGTATTATAGTAGTTATATTCTTGTACATAGGGCAGTATTATAGTATTATATCTTGTAATAGGAGCATTATTATAGTAGTTATATTCTCTGTACTAGGGCAGTATTATAGTAGTTATATTCTTGTACAATAGGGGCAGTATTATAGTAGTTATATTCTTGTACATAGGAGAAAGTATTATATAGTTATATTCTTGTACATAGGGGCAGTATTATAGTAGTTATATTCTTGTATATAGGGGCAGTATTATAGTAGTTTATATTCTTGTACATAGGAGCAGTATTATAGTAATTATATTCTTATACATAGGAGCAGTATTATAGTAGTTATATTCTGTACATAGGGGCAGTATTATAGTAGTTATATTCTTGTACATAGGGCAGTATTATAGTAAGTTATATTCTTGTACATAGGGGCAGTATTATAGTAGTTATATTCTTGTACATAGGAGCAGTATTATAGTAGTTATATTCTTGTACAGAGGGACAGTATTATAGTAGTTATATTCTTGTATATAGGGGCAGTATTATAGTAGTTATATTCTTGTACATAGGAGCAGTATTATAGTAGTTATATCCTTGTACATAGGGGCAGTATTATAGTAGTTATATTCTTGTATATAGGGGCAGTATTATAGTAGTTATATTCTTGTAATAGGGGGCAGTATTATAGTAGTTATATTCTTGTATATAGGAGCAGTATTATAGTAGTTATATTCTTGTACATAGGGGCAGTATTATAGTAGTTATATTCTTGTACATAGGAGCAGTATTATAGTAGTTATATTCTTGTACATAGGAGCAGTATTATAGTAGTTATATTCTTGTATATAGGAGCAGTATTATAGTAGTTATATTCTTGTACATAGGAGCAGTATTATAGTAGTTATATTCTTGTACATAGGGCAGTATTATAGTAGTTATATTCTTGTACATAGGGGCAGTATTATAGTAGTTATATTCTTGTATATAGGGGCAGTATTATAGTAGTTATATTCTTGTATATAGGGACAGTATTATAGTAGTTATATTCTTGTACATAGGGGCAGTATTATAGTAGTTATATTCTTGTACATAGGAGCAGTATTATAGTAGTTATATTCTTGTACATAGGAGCAGTATTATAGTAGTTATATTCTTGTATATAGGAGGCAGTATTATAGTAGTTATATTCTTGTACATAGGAGCAGTATTATAGTAGTTATATTCTTGTACATAGGAGCAGTATTATAGTAGTTATATTCTTGTATATAGGAGCAGTATTATAGTAGTTATATTCTTGTATATAGGAGCAGTATTATAGTAGTTATATTCTTGTATATAGGAGCAGTATTATAGTAGTTATATTCTTGTACATAGGAGCAGTATTATAGTAGTTATATTCTTGTACATAGGAGCAGTATTATAGTAGTTATATTCTTGTATATAGGGCAGTATTATAGTAGTTATATTCTTGTACATAGGGGCAGTATTATAGCAGTTATATTCTTGTATATAGGGCAGTATTATAGTAGTTATATTCTGTACATGGGGAGCAGTATTATAGTAGTTATATTCTTGTACATAGGGGCAGTATTATAGTAGTTATATTCCCTGTATATAGGGCAGTATTATAGTAGTTATATTCTAGTACATGGGAGCAGTGTTATAGTAGTTATATTATTGTACATAGGGGACAGTATTATAGTAGTTATATTCTTGTACATAGGAGCAGTATTATAGTAGTTATATTCTTGTACATAGGAGCAGTATTATAGTAGTATATTCTTGTACATAGGAGCAGTATTATAGTAGTTATATTCTTGTACATAGGGGCAGTATTATAGTAGTTATATTTCTGTACTTCGCTTTGTCTACCTACATGTTTTTGGGGGTTATATAATGGTCACATTCTTCACACTCGCTCCCCTGTTGACGACATGTCACGTTGCATTCTTCTATATTTTGGGTAATGTGACCCCTCTCTTCTCTGGACTCGGAGGTCGCCGGCTGTCCTCCTGTATGGTGGGTGGAGTGGCTTGTTGTCCACAGGAGGTCTGAATCCAACTGTTTCACCTGCTCAGTGTAGCTTCCAAGCTGTTGACCTATTAATCCTGTGCTGCACACACAAACCCTGCATGGTTTTGCTGTTTTTTTAATCTCATGGTGGCTGATGGAGTCCTTTATTGGAACTTCCTTAGAAATCTCCAGTCGCCTTTTGCAACCTCATCCTTGACATGGAGGATCCTGGGTCCTGACCTCTGCCCGGCTCCACTTCCCATCTCGTGATGATGCTTGTGTTTTGCTGTTTTGGATGGCGGCCAACATCTACCATAGCTCCAGTGGAAGAGATACTTAATGCGGCATCATCAGTTATGTGATAGCCACGAGGCGCTCGGTGTATTCCCCCTCCGATCGGTGACCTCCCAGGAGGACATCCCAGGTGTTTGCCGAAAGATGAGAACCTGCGCCGGCTGCGCGCCAACATCAATGAGCTTTTTACATATCCGACACAGTTAAAACTCCCGTTTTTGCATGGTCATTTGTTTTTTTTTTTCATTTCATGACACATTTTATCTGCTGTATGTAGATTTATATACTGTATAGGAAGCGCCCCCTCCTCGCTTAGGAAACCGTCCGCTGCCCCTGTTGCTGAACAAACTGAAGAATTCGGCTAATGTGCACACACTGAGTATTTTCTGCAGCGAATCTGCATCCTCTAACAGAAAAATACACGAAAAATGCAATGAGTTATTGGTATAAATTTGTGTCGTGTGTTTTTCTTAATGAAGTGAGGGCTGGATAAGGCTGGTTTCACACTGTCGATTTTTGGAGTCGGGGAAATGAGGGTTGCAACAGCCGCAAGGGCAGGGGGGTACTCCGTAGCCAGGCCAGGTCGACTGTCTTGGGGAGGTCACGGTGGCGCTGACCCGGCTCCTTGGCCCTAGCCATGCAGTAAAGGGGTTATTTACAGGGGATATTCGTGACTCCACCTGTGGTATTCGGCCAGAGATGGCTGACGCTGCAGATTTGGAACTTCTGGGGCAAAAAGTAGTGCAGCCAGCATGTTATTCGCTCCCCACAGGTGGAGCTGGGCCCTAGAGTTAGTGTAACTGTCTATTGGAATGATGATGGTGGCTGTGAAATGGTGCAGGGGGGCGCGGGGAATAACTGGAGGACACCGGGGTTGCAGTTCTCAAACATTTACTCATAGTTCAGCTCAGCAGTCCAGCCCAGCAATCCGGTCAACTCCCACGCAGCTTGGGTTAACTCCTCCGAGACACCCCTCTGTAACCCTCTCCTGGTTGACTCTTCCACGCTGGCTACACGCCTCTCCTGCCCTGCATGTTCGTGCACAGTGTCCTAAGCAGGTGGCAGCGGGCCTTGTCAGGCGACCCGTCCCCTGATCCTAGGTCTATGTATCGTTTCAGCGAATATGCACGGTTATTAACCACTGCCCGTACAGGTGCAGCAGCCTCCGGTTTCCTGGTGGAACCTTGGCACGTTCTCACTAGATTGGCGCCGGTCCCCTCTTGCAACATCCTCCTCCCAACTCACGTCGGGTCCGGATTTGGGGCCCACGGGTGGATCCTCCACTCCCGTGTCCCCTAGGACTCCCTCTCTCCAACCCCTCTTGACTGTTCTGCCTCCTACTGTCTAACTCCTCCTCTTCCTCTGAACTGTTCTCTCCCTCCCAATCTACTTCTTCCCTCCCCCAGCCAAAAGATTGGACCCTTCCTCAATAGGATCCACCTAAAATCCCGTGGCTTGGGTTTAATGGGTTTTGGTGCAGGTGTTCGTGTGTCTCGGATTTGTGTCCCCACATTACCTGGGAGTGGGGTACCACACCTATGGCTTAGGTATAGTACCTCTGTAGTGACCAGACCGCAGGGGCGCCACACGGGAAAAACCTGCATTCCCCTGGATCCCCCAGAGTGATGCAACTGGATGCATCGGTATTATCACTAATCCATCTCACCAATCAGTGATAACACCAGTGCTGGAGCAAACAGTTCCATCTGGTTGCGTACCTTTTTCTGTAGAATCCGGTGGAAAATGACATGTGGTCCCCCAGAGGACGTGTCATTTAGAATTGCGTACTGGGCATTCTCAGACCAAGAACCCAGATCCGGCATCTGGATCCAGCGGGATCAGGAATCCTCCAGATTTGGGTTACATAGAGCCAAATTTTAACTCAACCTCTAGCGCCCCTCTTCCGATTTTGGTCTCAGTGAAAAAAACGTGAACACCCGATCAGGGGGAAACGGAAAACAATGGATGCACCCACATATGCCTGCAGCCCCATTGAGGTGGTTTTGAAAAGAATCGTTATGTCAATGCTTTTCTGCGTTTTTGTGCATTCAATGGCCAAAACGCAGCAAAAAAACGCAGCAAATCTCCTCCCAAGAAATCTGCAGATACAAGAAACCTGGTCGGGTTTTGCTGTGTGCACATAGCCTTATAGCCCAAACCTTGAGGTCAGTGCTTGGCAGCGTCACTCGATGCGTTTCACATTTTTAATTTTCACTACTTATTATATCTTTAATTAAAAATAGCAAAACCAATCTTACATTGACCATTATTACTGTACAATATTTCGAGTCACAGGGGATCTCTTTTCGGCTAAACTTTGGATCTGGTCCATTTTTCCATTCTTTTTTTCCTCTCCCAGGAGTTCTCTGACCTCTGATATTCTGCATTTTCTGACATTACATCATTCCCTTAGTAAACACATAAATCAGTTTGTTTACTTTGTTTTTTAATTTTCTACATTTTTAAGCATAATCGAGTGTATAAATGACAGTCTTGTGTTTACGGCTTATCGCATTATTTTAGAGCTTTCAGTCTACAGGGAGGCCGGGAGGGAGGCAGCGAGGGAGGCAACGAGGTAGGGAGATAGCGAGGGAGGACAGAAGGCAGGCAGCGAGGAAGGCCGGGAGGGAGGCAACGAGGAAGACAGAAGGCAGGCAACGAGGGAGAGTGGGAGGTAGTGAGGGAAGCAACGAGATAGGGAGACAGCGAGGGAGGCCTGGAGGGATGCAACAAGGGAGACCGGAGGCAACGAGGGAGGACGGAAGGCAGGCAGCGAGGGAGGCCGGAGGGAGACAATGAGAGAGTGTGGGAGGCAGTGAGGGAAGCAACGAGGTAGGGAGATAGTGAGGGAGACTGGAGGGAGGCAACGAGGGAGGACAGAAGGAAGGCAGCGAGGGAGGCCTGGAGGGAGGCAACGAGGGAGAGTGGGAGGCAGTGAGGGAAGCAACGAGATAGGGAGGCAGCGAGGGAGGCCTGGGGAGGAGGCAACGAGGGAGACCGGTGGCAATGAGAGAGTGAGGGAGACCGGGAGGGAGGCAATGAAGGAGGCAACGAGGTAGGGAGGTAGCGAGGGAGGACAGAAGGCAGGCTGGGAGGGAGGCAACGAGGGAAGACTGCAGGCAGCGAGGGAGGCAACGAGGGAAGACGGCAGGCAGCGAGGGAGGCCGGATGAAGGCAATGAGGGAGAGTGGGAGGCAGTGAGGGAAGCAACGAGATAGGGAGACAGCGAGGGAGGCTTGGAGGGAGGCAACAAGGGAGACCAGAGGCAACGAGGGAGGCCAGATGGGCAGAGTGGGAGGCAGTGAGAGAAGCAACGAGGTAGGGAGACAGCGAGGGAGGCAATGAGGGAGACCGGAGGGAGAGAGGGAGGACAGAAGGCAGGCAGCGAGGGAGAGAGGGAGGCAACAAGGGAGACCGGAAGGCAGACAGCTAGGGAGGACATGAGGAAGAAACAAGGGAGAGAGGGAGGCAGGCAACAAAGGAGGCTGGGAGGCAGACAACGAGGGAAGATGGGAGGCAGGCAGCAAGGGAGAGAGGGAGGCAACAAGGGAGACTGGAAGGCAGACAGCTAGGGAGGACATGAGGGAAGAAACGAGGGAGAGAGGGAGGCAGGCAACAAAGGAGGCTGGGAGGCAGACAACGAGGGAAGATGGGAGGCAGGCAGCGAGGGTGAGAGGGAGGTACAAAGGGAGTCCGGGTGGCAGGCAGCGAGGAAGACAAGTAATGAGGCAGGGCGGGAGGGGGATAACGAGGGAGAGAATGAGGCAGGGAGGCAACAAGGGAGGAGTGGTACTGAGGCAGGGAGGGGGGAAAAAGGGAGGAGGAATCAGGCAGAAGGGAGAGCGGGAATGAGCAGGGGAGAGATGTGGCCTAAAAATAATTGCTCTTCCAGTGACATAAGATTCATTTATTCTTGGAGGGGAGCACTGTTAATTTGGTGCAGAACATCAGTATTCTACTGCTATACTTGTAATACACTTGTTTTTATTATCGACTTTTTATTACAGGGTAGCAGGGCAGCTTCCTTGCACAAACAGCGCCACACTTTGTTTGTCTGGTACATCCATTACATTAGATTAGGCTGAGTTGCAATACACAAATAACCTGTGGACAGTGTGGCGCTGTTTTGTGACTCTCACAGAATTGAGTTGCTCAATCACAAGAGCTGTGAATTTCATGTCGCCCGGCACCTGACAATCCGGCACCTGACAATCCGGCACGACAATCGGCGCTCGGTGATCTTGTGCCACTTAGTTCTCGGAATAAAAATGTGAGCTATATTGTGCACTCAGATCTGAAGCGCGGAAGTTGTTGTACATCGAGACTATAAAGATCTCTCCAGGACGCTTTCCCCAGACTAAATACGCATTACATTATGTTTTGTTTTTTCTCCCCTTGTGCTCGCGGCAGAATCTATCACAGCTGAGAAAGCCGCAGGTTTTTATTTTATTTTTTATTTTTCTTCATATCCAGATTTTTTTCCTTTCCTTGTTTACCTCCACCACCACATTAATTCTCTAATAAAAAAAATGAATAATTTCTTTATATGTATGATATAGCAATCTGCATATTTATTCTGCACTTGCTATTGATTACCTTTGTTCTTTATTCTGTTCCCAATTTTCCGATGATCAATATAGATGGCACCAATGTGATTGACAGCTCTGCCCCGAGCCCGCTGCTCGTTATACTACACTCCCTATGTATCCATACACAGTGACGTAACTTGTAGTAGTGGCCCCGATGCGAAAGCTCAACGGGACCCCAATTATTGCAAATCTTTAAAAGCATTAGTCTTTTTCTATAGGCCCAAGGGACTTTTGGGGCCTCCTAGTTGACCCATGTCCATACATGTATGTGTCCTTGCCCATAGTGGTGAGCTTGTGTGTGTGTATGTGCGAAAACTCAGCTGCCCCCTGAAATTACCATGTCTACTACTATGAGGTTATATCAGGAGTTGACAATCTTTGGGACCAAAATTGTGGTGTTTTTTTTTTTTTTGTTTTTACCAGGAAGTTACATGTTGGCGGAATGTCTCTGATGTATCACCGCCATGTCCGCCGCTCCAATAAACGAGGCGGCTTCGTGCGTCTATTTTGGTTCGGTATTTCGCCAGTGGAAGATGACAGATTCATGAAACTTCTTGTTTCTAGAGATAAAGTTTTCCTCCGCATCACGCAGGGACCATGGAAGTGATTCACAGTTTTGGAGTTGTGGATATTTAGGAACAGGAATTGGTAATCAAAAGTCATTTCGGGACTATGGCGGGTGAGAGCGCTCCGATACGTGCAGGAAGCCATCTTCTGCCTTCATCAACCTTATATCTTCATTGGACCATTTGTGATGCATTGTCACTACAGTCTTATGTATTGTTTTTTTTTTCCTTCCTACAGACTTTCCTGTGCTGCCCTTATTCTGTGAAATGTCACCTTTCTCTGAGTGTCAGCTCTCATGTGCAGTGTCTTCTCTCCTGTAGAGTGTCAGCTCTTATGTGCAGGGTCAACTCTCTCCTGTAGAGTGTCAGCTCTTACGTGCAGTGTCCTCTCTCCTGTAGTGGTCAGCTCTTACGTGCAGTGTCTCTCTCTCCTGTAGAGTGTCAGCTCTTATGTGCAGGGTCAACTCTCTCCTGTAGAGTGTCAGCTCTTATGTGCAGTGTCCTCTCTCTCCTGTAGAGTGTCAGCTCTTATGTGCAGTGTCCTCTCTCTCCTGTAGAGTGTCAGCTCTTATGTGCAGTGTCTGCTCTCTCCTGTAGAGTGTCAGCTCTTATGTGCAGTGTCTGCTCTCTCCTGTAGAGTGTCAGCTCTTACAGACAATGGACGAGAGATGTCAATACCGTAACACTCCTATAAACCTTATTTCTTCTTAGTGACTGTTTCCGCCTTGATTAAATGGTGTCAGATCATGATTTACTCTTCTTGGTCTTAGGATCCGCTTTTCGGCAGCGTCATTGTGTAAATCGGCTGCCACAAACCACAGTTTGGAGGAAACGACTGCCGTCAGCTGGTACCTGAGTAACCCAAACGCTTCCTGTGTGGCGTCTGTTCCGGGCGGCGCGGCGCTGTTGTCAGGACCTCGAGATTTTATCGCTCTTTAATTGATTAGCAGGCAAGAAAAAGAGGAAAGGAAAAAAATTTTATTACCATGTGAATCCAGTAAATGGCTCCGACAGATAACGGCCGCCGGATCCCCTCCCCCGCCCTTTAAAAACTTTTTTTTTTAACCACAGCTTCTACAACCGCGCTGTAAATGTCATGAATTTTTATTGCTCTATTTCATCTCACTTTGTGTCCTCGTAAAATTGGAACCTTTTTTTTCCTTTATCTTGGAAGTCATTTTCATATACCTCACTTGCATAAGTAGCCTCATACCGCCCGGTCATTTGCTCGCTTGCATAAGTAGCCTCGTATCACCAGGTCATTTGCTCGCCTGCATACGTAGCCTCGTACCACTCGGTCATTTACTCGCTTGCATAAGGAGCCTCATATCACTTGGTCATTTGCACACTTGCATAAGTAGCCTCGTACTTCTTGGTCATTTGCTCGCTTGCATAAGTAGCCTCGTACTTCTTGGTCATTTGCTCGCTTGCATAAGTAGCCTCGTACTTCCTGGTCATTTGCTCGCTTGCATAAGTAGCCTCGTATCACCTGGTCATTTGCTCGCTTGCATAAGTAGCCTCGTATCACCTGGTCATTTGATCGCTTGCATAAGGAGCCTCGTACCACCCGGTCATTTATTCGCTTACATAAGGAGCCTCGTATCACTTGGTCATTTGCTCGCTTGCATAAGTAGCCTCGTACCTCCTGGTCATTTGCTCGCTTGCATAAGTAGCCTCGTACATCTTTGTCATTTGCTCGCTTGCATAAAGTAGCCTCATATCACCAGTCATTTGCTCGCTTGCATAAGTAGCCTCGTACCTCCTGGTCATTTACTTGCTTGCATAAGTAGCCTCGTATCACTTGGTCATTTGCTCACTTGCATAAATAGCCTCGTACTTTCCCGGTCATTCGCATCGCTGCATAAGTAGCCTCATAACGCCTGGTCATTTGCTCGTTTGCATAAGTAGCCTCGTACCACCCGATCATTTACTTGCTTGCATAAGTAGCCTTGTATCACTTGGTCATTTGCTCACTTGCATAAATAGCCTCGTACTTCCTGCTCGCTTGCATAAGTAGCCTCGTACTTCCTGGTCATTTGCTCGCTTGCATAAGTAGCCTCGTATCACTAGGTCATTTGCTTGCTTGCATATGTAGCCTTGTACACCCGGTCACTTACCGTACTCGCTTGCATACGTATCCTCGTACCACCCGGTCACTTACTCGCTTGCATACGTAGCCTCGTACCACCCGCGGTGATTTGCTCGCTTGCATAAGTAGCCTCGTATCACTTGGTCATTTGCTCTCTTACATAAGTAGCCTCGTACTTCCTAGTCCTTTGCTCGCTTGCATAAGTAGCCTTGTTACCGCCCGGTTGTCACCTTTGCATTGATTTGTGGTGTTAATGATGTGCAGAGTATGGCGGCTTTTGTTGTTTTTGTTGCTGTTTACTCCCAGCATGCTTTACATAAATTCTAATTTCTTGAGTGTTTTTTTTTTCCATTCTTCCCATTTTTTCTTTCTCTTTTTTTTTTTTCTTTCCACATTCCCTCGCTTCCTGTGGTTTTTCTGTTTTCTCCCCCTCCTGATTCCCGCCCTGTTTTGCTTTTCATGTTTTTTTGGTGTAATATGTAGCAGATGTGAATCCGCGCACACGTATGTGTGTGTACAATTACGCCGTGTATTTATATCTCTGGGCAGCATAACAATACTCGCATTGTCTGCATTATATGCAGTCGCTTTATTTTTTTATTTTTTGTTGGATAATTGCCATTTAGCTTCATAATAAGCCAGGGGTGAGCGAAAATATCTGAGGTTTAAGAATCCTGTAAAGGGAGGGGATACTTTTGGATACAAATTCAGTTTTGCTATATACGCTGTATAACGGTGGAATATTACTGGAGACTGGCGGCATTACTTATGCATGAATGATAACTATATGGTTTTTGCAAAAACTCTTAACATTGTTCATCCTAATCCTCCTGGTGCAGGAATATAATGCAAGAAAGGCTATGAGGACTTGTAAGGGAAAGACTGCAGGTTTAGGGTTTTTTCCTATTAGGCTATGTTCACACATTGCACTTTTTCTGTGTTTTTACCTTGGTTTTATGCTAATCTAAACCTGTGTTTTCTTTGCAGGTTTTGCTGCGTTTTGGAAATAATGGGCATGTCAATGCTTTTCTGCACTGTTCTATAGGCAAAAACGCAGCTAAAATCGCATATTTTGTCCTTTTTCTCCTGCAAGAAATCCAGATTTACTGACGAATCCTTTTGCTGCAGCTAGAAGGCTGGTTACACACTTCCGGTTTTCCCCCATCCGTGTGATTCCAGCCTACACTGGGTGCACGTGCACCCGCATCCATTTTCGGCCTCATTGACTTTCAATGGAGCTGGATGAACTCGCCGGTGCATGCTGTTTTGCACTTTTTTTTTCCCTGATCCGGGTGGTCATGGTTTTTTTTGTCTGTTGAGACTAAAATCACAACTTGGTGCATTGTTGGCCTCAGTGTTGAAAACCGTGACCACCCGGATTCAGGACAATGCAGATAGAAGTAAGTAGGGCTCTATGTAACCTGGATCTGGGGGACTCCAGATCCCACTGGATCTGGATCCCCCCCATGATCGGAGTTTTTGGTCTGCGCATGCCTAGAAGGCACTTCAAAATGACACACCCCATAGGAGATGTGTCATTTGTCCACAGATCTAGTGGAAACGGGTGTGAAGCCGGAAGAAACTCTCTGCTTCCACATTGGTATGGAGGGGGAGGGAGGGGAGGAGGGAGGGGCGAGCGAGAGGGAGGGGAGAGAGAGAGGGAGAGAGAGGGAGAGGGAAGGAGATAGAGAGAGAGAGAGAGAGAGAGAGGGGGAGGGGGGAGAGGAAGGGAAGGAGGGGAGGGAGGGAGGAAGGGAGGGGAGAGAGGAAGGGAGGGGGCAGAGGGAGGGCAGGGAGGGAGAGGAAGAGGGAGGGAAGGAGAGAGGGAGGGGGGAGAGGGAGGAAAAAGTGGGAAGGAAGAGAGAGGGGGAGGAAGTAGAGAGGGAGAGGGAGGAGAGAGGAAAAAGAGGGAAGTGGGGGATTGCGGAGAGAGGGGAGTAAGGAAAGCAAGGGAGAAGGGGAGGAGAGAGGGGGAAGGAGGAAAAAGAGGGAGAATGGGGAGATAGGAGAGAAGGGGAGGGAAAAGGAGGGAGAGGAGGGGAGAGGGAAGAAGAGGGAGAGAGTGAGATGGAGGGGTGGGGATGGGGGATTGGGACAGATGGATATCACTGCAAGTCAAAAAAAATGCAGGTGTGAAAACACCCTAAGGGTATGTGCGCACTGGACGTTTCTGCTTCTTAGCAGACCGTCCTAAAACCGGTGTAGATTAGCAGAAACTGAGTTTTCTGAGCTCAGCAGTGTCCATCGTTTTTTTAGCGTTTTTTGAGCTTTTTCCGACCGGTTTTATAGCGTTTATACAGCGTTTTGTCGGCGGTTTTCTGGCGGTTTTTCTTAGTGTTTTTAGGCCGGTTTTTTGGGCACTTGTAAGCTAGAACCGCTGGAAAAACGCTCAAAAGAAGTCACTTGCTCTATCTTTGAAAACCGGTGGAAAACCGGTGAATAAACTGAAAACGACCAGAAAAAAAACCGTTCTAATGTAGACAGCGTTTTCTAAACTCCATTGACTAGCATGTTAAGCCAACCGGTGGCTAGGATTAACATAAATTACCATAAAACTGAGCGGAAAACGCCGACGGAAAACGCTCAAAAACAGCCCACAAAACGACTGATGTGCACATACCCTAAGTCTTCATTTATCCATAGGATCAGACCCTCCTCTGGTTAGAAGGCCTGGCACAACACATGCATGACTCCTACTAATCACAGGAGGTGACTCCGGTCACGGGATCTTGTCCAGTGGTCTCGGACTACCATCAAGGCCACTGAACCAGGACCCTGTGGATCTTTTTGCTCAAATGAATAGTGCCGACAAATGAAAACTTGCACTAAATACTGGTGCACGTGTGTGTATATGTGCGTGTATATATATTTATCTTTATTTTTTTAATGATTAACATTATCACACGTTTTCTTTTTTTACTAGTCCTTTCTGCAGAACACGGCATTTTCTGACATTTTTCACATCCTCTTACCACTAGGGGGCGATGAATATACCATGTCAGACTTCTCTCTATAGAGACAGTAATGTGACCTCTCTTGGTATTCTCCCCCCTTATGAAGGAATGTTGATTTCAGCCATTTTTGATTTACATTAACAATTAATAGGGTTCTGTGCTTTCATGTTTTACTCTATTAATGACGTCCCCTTTAAATCCTCCCGGCCGTTGTTTTCGGCTGATTCTGGAGATAGTCTCCATCTTTTGAAGTCACACTTCTGGAGGGGGGGAAAGGTGTAATGGGCGAACATTTGTTTTTAATTTGTGTTTTAAACCGTTTCTATTTTCTGGTGCCATAAAATATCAGCATTTCAAAGGCCGCGCAAATTAATTGAATTCCTTTTATCTGCGGAGGAATGTGTTCTGGTCTTATAGGCCGTTAATGGCTTATCACATCGCTTTTATAGGACTTTTGTTGTCGCTGAATGCCGAGCGCTTGTTTTATAATATTTTTTTTTAGGTTTTTTTAAATTTTTTTTTTCTGTTGAATTTCGGATTCATCCAAATGTTACCTGCAATGTTAATTACCATCTCGCCGATTTGGATCTTTTTATTAAACCCTGCTTTTACAAGCCCACAAATACCGACTGTAACGATTTTATAATGTTCTGTAAAATAAATGGATTTGGGTTTCTTGATTCACACAGAACATTTATGGTAAGCCGTCATCTGCTGCCGGTGACCCCAGACGTCTTATGAGGAGTGCCGGAGAGTCCTCCATGGCTTAAGAGTTGGTAGATTAGAGGGACGGTGTCTGAACCCAATGAGTCCAGGGTGACCGGCTGTCCGTTCATTGTCGAGCACGCTCAGCCCAGTGGAGTGTGCGTGTGTTTGGGGCAACAGAAGGTTAGACACAATACATGGGATATAAGAGGGAGTGTTCCTGCTCATCTACCTTTGTGCTCTATGGTCATTTCTTGCTTTAGCTGACTTGCCTGCTTTACTGTTTGCTCTTGATCACTTGCTTGCTCTTTCCTTCTCATTCGTACACACTTGCTCTCTTGCTTGCATCCCACCACTTGCTTTCTTTTGCTTGCCCTTTAGTTCTTGCTCCCTTGCTATTTCTATAGCAGCTATTTGCTCTCATGCACTTGTGAATTGCTTGCTATAAATCACGCACTTGCTTGCCTTTGCTCTCTTGCTCTTTATTTTTTACTCTCTTTCTATCTTCCTTCCATAATTAAAATATGGAGACCCCAATGGAATATTTTACCACGGCTTCAAAGTATCTTGGACATAATGAATTCTGGACTATTCTTTTGTGCCACATGGACTTTTGGGTTCCCCCAACTCAAACATCAGGATGTGTGTGTGACTTCTACGGTCTCTCTTGTTCACTTGCTGCCTTTCTTGTTTGCTTGCTGCCTTTCTTGTTTGCTTGCTGCCTTTCTTGTTTGCTTGCTGCCTTTCTTGTTTGCTTGCTGCCTTTCTTGTTTGCTTGCTGCCTTTCTTGCTCACTTGCTGAATTTCTTGATCACTTGCTGAATTTCTTGCTCACTTGCTGAATTTCTTGCTCACTTGCTGAATTTCTTGCTCACTTGCTGAATTTCTTACTTGCTTTCTACCTTTCTTGTTTCCTTTCTACTTTTCTTGCTTGCTGCTACCTTACTTGTTCACTTGCTGCCTTTCCTGCTCGCTTGCTGCTTTTCTTGTTTGCTTGCTGCTTTTCTTGTTTGCTTGCTGCCTTTCTTGCTCGCTTGCTGCCTTTCTTGCTCGCTTGCTGCCTTTCTTGCTCGCTTGCTGCATTTCTTGCTCTTCTTCTACCTTTCTTGTTTGCTTTCTACTTTTCTTGCTTGCTGCTACCTTACTTGCTCGTTTGCTGCTTTTCTTCCTTACTTGTTACCTTTTTTTCTTGCTTGCTACCTTTTCCTTCTCGCTTGCTGTCTTTCTTGTTCGCTTTCTACCTTTTTTGCTTGCTACCTATCTTGCTGCCTTTCTTGTTTGCTTTCTACCTTTCTTGCTCACTTTCTACCTTTCTTGTTTGCTACCTTTCTTGCTCGCTTGCTGCTTTTATTTCTTACTCGCTACCTTTCTTCCTCGTTTGCTACCTTTCTTGCAGCCTTTCTTGCTCGCTTGCAGCCTTTGTTGCTTGCTTGATACCTTTCTTGCTCGCCTACCTTCTTTTTCACTCGTCTGCGTCCTTTCTTTTTTACGCTCTTGCTAACTTTCAAGTCAGATATTACATTTGGTTACTTAACAGATCTCCTGACCTATGTTTATCTGACGTCATACTGTACAGGGGACACTCCTAAATGACCTTAGAGGTTAGTGCAGAAATATCTTATTCTGCTACATTTCTTATGTTTCATATCTTTTAGTCATTGGGATTACGGAGCTGGAGTAATCTGTCCAGTCTGTCTACCCCCGGTCAATATCCCAAGTCTTGTAATATGTATATGAGTGTGAGATAATTATTGTGGCTTCCTATATGGCTTTTATATTAAAATGATAATCGTGCATTCATATGCCATCAGGCAGCTGCGGCGGCGGGGACAGTCGCACTGTGTCCACCTTACTCTGGATCCTGCCAAAAGCCTGATGTCATTTGCCATATTTAGCCGTCTGACCCCCGGGTGAGGGGTTGGCTTGGGGGCAGCCAGTTGCTCGGGGGCCATTCATGTCTGGGAGCTCGAGCCGGGACAGGATCCTTCAGTTTTTTTTTCTGAGGCTTCTTCAATTTCACTTGGCCATGCAATCTCTGCAGAGTGGCAATAATTCATTGCGGCGGTATATTAAAGGTGACCTTGCTCGTCAGCTGGGAAGAGGCCAATGAGCAGGTTATTACTTCCTGCCGCTAAGCAAGTCCTATTACACTATTAATAAATATTGTTTTCACCCGAGCTGTAGAATTGGTTGGGTTTTCCTTCCCCCAATCTCTATATCAAAGCCCAAAACTGCAGAAAAACAGTGGAGAACTGACATCAATCTTAGTCATAGGAAAGTGTGGGGGAGAGGAGGGGGATGAAGCTGCATCACACAATCATAGTCATAGGAAAGTGTGGGGGAGAGGAGGGGGATGAAGCTGAATCACACAGTCATAATCATAGGAAAGTGTGGGGGAGAGGAGGGGATGAAGCTGCATTACACAATCATAGTCATAGGAAAGTGTGGGGGAGAGGAGGGGGATGAAGCTGCATTACACAATCATAGTCATAGGAAAGCGTGGGGGAGAGGAGGGGGATGAAGCTGCATCATACAGTCATAGTCATAAGAAAGTGTGGGGAGAGGAGGGGGATGAAGCTGCATCATACAGTCATAGTCATAAGAAAGTGTGGGGAGAGGAGGGGGATGAAGCTGCATCACACAGTCATAATCATAGGAAAGTGTGGGGGAGAGGAGGGGGGATGAAGCTGCATCACACAATCATAGTCATAGGAAAGTGTGGGGGAGAGGAGGGGGATGAAGCTGCATTACACAATCATAGTCATAGGAAAGCGTGGGGGAGAGGAGGGGGATGAAGCTGCATCATACAGTCATAGTCATAAGAAAGTGTGGGGAGAGGAGGGGGATGAAGCTGCATCACACAATCCTAGTCATAGGAAAGTGTGGGGAGAGGAGGGGGATGAAGCTGCATCACACAATCCTAGTCATAGGAAAGTGTGGGGAGAGGAGGGGGATGAAGCTGCATCACACAATCATAGTCATAGGAAAGTGTGGGGGAGAGGAGGGGGATGAAGCTGCATCACACAGTCATAGTCATAGGAAAGTGTGGGGAGAGGAGGGGGATGAAGCTGCATCACACAATCATAGTCATAGGAAAGTGCGGGGAGAGGAGGGGGATGAAACTGCATCACACAATCATAGTCATAGGAAAGTGTGGGGGAGAGGAGGGGGATGAAGCTGCATCACACAGTCATAGTCATAGGAAAGTGTGGGGAGAGGAGGGGCATGAAGCTGCATCACACAGTCATAGTCATAGGAAAGTGTGGGGAGAGGAGGGGGATGAAGCTGCATCACACAGTCATAGTCATAGGAAAGTGTGGGGAGAGGAGGGGGATGAAGCTGCATCACACAATCATAGTCATAGGAAAGTGTGGGGAGAGGAGGGGGATGAAGCTGCATCACACAGTCATAGTCATAGGAAAGTGTGGGGAGAGGAGGGGGATGAAGCTGCATCACACAGTCATAGTCATAGGAAAGTGTGGGGAGAGGAGGGGGATGAAGCTGCATCACACAATCATAGTCATAGGAAAGTGTGGGGAGAGGAGGGGGATGAAGCTGCATCACACAGTCATAGTCATAGGAAAGTGCGGGGGAGAGGAGGGGATGAAGCTGCATCACACAATCAAAGTCATAGGAAAGTGTGGGGAGAGGAGGGGGATGAAGCTGCATCACACAATCATAGTCATAGGAAAGTGTGGGGAGAGGAGGGGGATGAAGCTGCATCACACAATCATAGTCATAGGAAAGTGTGGGGAGAGGAGGGGGATGAAGCTGCATCACACAATCATAGTCATAGGAAAGTGCGGGGAGAGGAGGGGGATGAAGCTGCATCACACAGTCATAGTCATAGGAAAGTGTGGGGAGAGGAGGGGGATGAAGCTGCATGGGAAAAAAAAATCCATATTTCCATATTTATTACTTTTATATCCTTTAATCACTATATTACACAACTAATATAACTGTTCATAGTCCAATTATGCCTAACAGGCTGCAGAAATGAGCTATGTGTCGCTAACGCGCATGGAGAATGGGTGTGCAATCAGTTCCCCTAAAATAAAAAGCCGCCCTTGTGACTAATCCCGTGACGGAGCCGCACAATCTCTATCACTATAATAAGGTTATTATCTACCAAGGCCGTCCTGAGACTGTGGGTAATTCACCCGCTGGTATGTCAGTGTGACCAACATTGCACAACTCGTGACAAAACAGACGGAAAAACCCGGCTGCTAAACTTCATCAGCAGGTCATTAATTTCTTTCTATGTTTTTGTTTCTACTGTTACATAATAAATAAAAATATATATTATATTTTTTTACTCATGAGTTTCTACCTTATAGTCTGAGAAAAAAAATCAATATGTTTTGTTTTTTATTCTTCTGCACCAAAATCTGCAAGGAAAAAAACCTGAAGGTGTGCACAGCAGTTAAGGATCTTCATAGACGCTGCTGACACGCAGAGAAATCTGCGAGTGAAAACGCATCAAAAAACGCTAGATGAGCACATAGCCGAAAAATGGTCCCATGATCCATCCACCACTCTTGTCCACATCTATGGCGGGTGGCTAAGGGTGCAACCTTACCATCAGTGTACGCAACGTCTTTGCGCTGCGTCCAAATTGCTGCGTCGTACAGTAATAGCATAGTGGATGAGATTTCAATAAATCCCATCCTCACTATGCTTAACCCGCCCGCAGCGTGTTTGGAACTGCGGTGCGGGTTGCCGCTATTCCGTTCTTCCGCAGCATGTTCTTTTCATGCTGCGGAGTCAGAAGCGGCTCCCATCAGGTGACTGCACCCGCCGCACATGGTGAGTACAGGGCGGCTGCACCCTCCCTGCGGCCACCCACGGCTTCACTCAGGTCTGGAGGAGCTGCGTCCAACACGCAGCTCCTCCGGACCGTGAGCACATACCCTTAGGGTGCACACTCGCAATCTGTACTTGCAGCGTTTTGGATACAGAGTCTTGCTGCTGTGTCCAAAACGCTGCGTTGTACAGTAGCAGCTCAGTGGATGATTTATATAAGTTCCATCCTCACTGTGCTTCCCCTCTCCGCAGCACTGTGGAATTGGTGCACAATTGTGCCTGTAGATTTCTAAATGAATTGAATGGATGGGAGGGCTGAAAAAACGGAGGAAAGTCTGATGTAAGAATTTACATAATGCAGATTTTCCCCGCAGCAAAATCCGCTTCTTTTCTGCAATGGAACTAAATGCAGTGTGGACATAGCACTTTACAAATCCCATAGACTGTGTGGGGGGACTGTGTGCAGGGGTGTGTGCAGGGGTGTGTGCAGGGGTGTGTGCAGGGGTGTGTGCAGGGGTGTGTGCAGGGGTGTGTGCAGGGGTGTGTGCAGGGGGCTTTACAGGGGGCTTTACAGGGGGCTGTGCAGGGGGCTTTACAGGGGCGTGTGCAGGGGCTTTACAGGGGTGTGTGCAGGGGGCTGTGCAGGGGGCTTTACAGGGGCTGTGCAGGGGGCTTTACAGGGGTGTGTGCAGGGGGCTTTACAGGGGTGTGTGCAGGGGGCTGTGCAGGGGGCTTTACAGGGGCGTGTGCAGGGGGCTTTACAGGGGTGTGTGCAGGGGCTTTACAGGGTGTGTGTGCAGGGGTCTCTGCAGACTTGCAGATTCTATACGAATCTGCACCCTTTTCGCAGCAGAAACTCTTCAAAAACCGCAGCATGGGCACAAGCCCTTAAGATTATTTATATCAAGGTACTAATTTTGTTTCTTGTTTTTCATAGTTGATATATTAATAAGGTCATTAGCGCCACTAAATCCATTTCTGCTGTAGCACATATGGCGATCACCTAAATGTGCTGTCACCAATCAGATTATCCATTTCATTAGAGCCTGGCGACCAATCAGGTTTGCCTACCCTAAGTATCTGACGGCCGCGTTCTTGTCAGACGATGGTAGATTCGTGGTGTCAGGATATTAGGAGCGGCCTACAATGTACTGAAGTGTTCCTACAATGACGGGGTTAATGGTTTGGGGGGAGCGGCAGATTGAGGGGTGGGGGGCATTGTTTCGCCTGCATGGTGGTTTGTTGACTGCTGTTTCGCTGGTGAAGAGCTCGGGAAAAAGCGGAATATATCAAATGATAAATGTTTTGTAAGTGGATGTCACAGAATTAATTCCATTTCAGGGCTGTCGACAGCACAGAATCCACTTGAGTTTGTCTCTCGCCGTTTATAATGTCACTGAACTCCACAATGAAATTATTTGGCAGTAATTCAAGCTGCTCTGCGCATTAAACTCCGCTGTACTAACCTATGTGTTCCCGCTGTGGGCCGAATCTCCCACTCCAAGCAACAGTGGGAAGGGGCTGCCATTATAGACCCACTCTACAATACAATGAGAAAGAGATTGTATGCTTGTACATAGGAGCAGTATTATAGTAGTTATATTCTTGTACATAGGAGCAGTATTATAGTAGTTATATTCTTGTACATAGGAGCAGTATTATAGTAGTTATATTCTTGTACATAGGAGCAGTATTATAGTAGTTATATTCTTGTACATAGGAGCAGTATTATAGTAGTTATATTCTTGTATATAGGGGGCAGTATTATAGTAGTTATATTCTTGTACATAGGGGCAGTATTATAGTAGTTATATTCTTGTACATAGGAGCAGTATTATAGTAGTTATATTCTTGTATATAGGAGCAGTGTTATAGTAGTTATATTCTTGTACATAGGAGCAGTATTATAGTAGTTATATTCTTGTACATAGGGCAGTATTATAGTAGTTATATTCTTGTACATAAGAGCAGTATTATAGTAGTTATATTCTTGTACATAGGAGCAGTATTATAGTAGTTATATTCTTGTACATAGGGGCAGTATTATAGTAGTTCTATTCCTGTACATAGGAGCAGTATTATAGTAGTTATATTCTTGTATATAGGGGCAGTATTATAGTAGTTATATTCTTGTACATAGGAGCAGTATTATAGTAGTTATATTCTTGTATTTAGGAGCAGTATTATAGTAGTTATATTCTTGTACATAGGAGCAGTATTATAGTTATATTCTTGTACATAGGGGGCAGTATTATAGTAGTTATATTCTTGTACATAGGGGCAGTATTATAGTAGTTCTATTCCTGTACATAGGAGCAGTATTATAGTAGTTATATTCTTGTATATAGGGGCAGTATTATAGTAGTTATATTCTTGTACATAGGAGCAGTATTATAGTAGTTATATTCTTGTATATAGGAGCAGTATTATAGTAGTTATATTCTTGTACATAGGGGCAGTATTATAGTAGTTATAGTCTTGTATATAGGAGCAGTATTATAGTAGTTATATTCTTGTACATAGGAGCAGTATTATAGTAGTTATATTCTTGTGCATAGGAGCAGTATTATAGTAGTTATATTCTTGTACATAGGGGCAGTATTATAGTAGTTATATTCTTGTATGTAGGAGCAGTATTATAGTAGTTATATTCCTGTACATAGGAGCAGTATTATAGTAGTTATATTCTTGTACACAGGGGCAGTATTATAGTAGTTATATTCTTGTACATAGGAGCAGTATTATAGTAGTTATATTCTTGTATTTAGGAGCAGTATTATAGTAGTTATATTCTTGTACATAGGAGCAGTATTATAGTTTATATTCTTGTACATAGTGGCAGTATTATAGTAGTTATATTCTTGTACATAGGGGCAGTATTATAGTAGTTATATTCTTGTACATAGGAGCAGTATTATAGTAGTTATATTCTTGTATATAGGAGCAGTGTTATAGTAGTTATATTCTTGTACATAGGAGCAGTATTATAGTAGTTATATTCTTGTACATAGGGGCAGTATTATAGTAGTTATATTCTTGTACATAAGAGCAGTATTATAGTAGTTATATTCTTGTACATAGGAGCAGTATTATAGTAGTTATATTCTTGTACATAGGGGCAGTATTATAGTAGTTCTATTCCTGTACATAGGAGCAGTATTATAGTAGTTATATTCTTGTATATAGGGGCAGTATTATAGTAGTTATATTCTTGTACATAGGAGCAGTATATAGTTTATTCTTATAGGGCAGTATAGTAGTTATATTCTTGTACATAGGGCAGTATATAGTTATATTTCATAGGCAGTATATAGTAGTTATATTCTTGTACATAGGAGCAGTAATTATAGTTATATTCTTGTACATAGGGGCAGTATTATAGTAGTTATATTCTTGTACATAGGGGCAGTATTATAGTAGTTATATTCTGTACATAGTGAGCAGTAATTATAGTAGTTATATTCTTGTATTATAGGGCAGTATTATAGTTAGTTAATATTTCTTGTACATAAGGAAGTGACAGTATTATAGTAGTTATATTCTTGTATATAGGAGCAGTAATTATAGTAGTTATATTCTTGTACATAGGGCAGTATTATAGTAGTTATAGTCTTGTATATAGAGCAGTATTATAGTAGTTATATTGTACTTTTGTACATAGGAGCAGTATTATAGTAGTTTATATATTATGTGCATATTAGTAGTTTATTTGTAATTGAATATTAAGTAGTTATATTCTTGTACATAGGGGCAGTATTATAGTAGTTATATTCTTGTACATAGGAGCAGTATTATAGTAGTTATATTCTTGTACAAATAGGAGCAGTATTATAGTAGTTATATTCTTGTACATAGGGAGCAGTATTATAGTAGTTATATTCTTGTACATAGGAGCAGTATTATAGTAGTTATATTCTTGTACATTAGGAGCAGTATATATTATAGTAGTTATATTTTGTACATAGAGCAGTATATAGTTATATTCTTGTACATAGGTGGCAGTATTATAGTAGTTATATTCTTGTACATAGGAGAATTATTATAGTAGTTATATTCCTGTACATAGGAGCAGTATTATAGTAGTTATATTCTTGTACATAGGAGCAGTATTATAGTAGTTATATTCTTGTACATAGGAGCAGTATTATAGTAGTTATATTCTTGTACATAGGGCAGTATTATAGTAGTTATATTCTTGTACATAGGAGCAGTATTATAGTAGTTATATTCTTGTACATAGGAGCAGTATTATAGTAGTTATATTCTTGTATATAGGAGCAGTATTATAGTAGTTATATTCTTGTACATAGGGGCAGTATTATAGTAGTTATAGTCTTGTATATAGGAGCAGTATTATAGTAGTTATAGTCTTGTACATAGGAGCAGTATTATAGTAGTTATATTCTTGTGCATAGGAGCAGTATTATAGTAGTTATATTCTTGTACATAGGGGCAGTATTATAGTAGTTATATTCTTGTATGTAGGAGCAGTATTATAGTAGTTATATTCCTGTACGTAGGAGCAGTATTATAGTAGTTTATATTCTTGTACACAGGGGCAGTATTATAGTAGTTATATTCTTGTACATAGAGGGCAGTATTATAGTAGTTATATTCTTGTACATAGGAGCAGTATTATAGTAGTTATATTCCTGTACATAGGGGGCAGTATTATAGTAGTTATATTCTTGTACATAGGAGCAGTATTATAGTAGTTATATTCTTGTACATAGGGGGCAATATTATAGTAGTTATATTCTTGTACATAGGAGCAGTATTATAGTAGTTCTATTCTTGTACATAGGAGCAGTATTATAGTAGTTATATTCTTGTACATAGGAGCAGTATATTATAGTAGTTATATTCTTGTACATAGGAGCAGTATTATAGTAGTTATATTCTTGTACATAGGGGGAAATATTATAGTAGTTATATTCTTGTACATAGGAGCAGTATTATAGTAGTTATATTCTTGTACATAGGGGGCAGTATTATAGTAGTTATATTCTTGTACATAGGAGCAGTATTATAGTAATTATATTCTTGTATATAGGGGCGGTATTATAGTAGTTATATTCTTGTATATAGGGGCAGTATTATAGTAGTTATATTCTTGTACATAGGGGGCAGTATTATAGTAGTTATAGTCTTGTACATAGGGGGCAGTATTATAGTAGTTATAGTCTTGTACATAGGGGGCAGTATTATAGTAGTTATATTCTTGTACATAGGGTCAGTATTATAGTAGTTATATTCTTGTACATAGGGGCAGTATTATAGTAGTTATATTCTTGTATATAGGAGCAGTATTATAGTAGTTATATTCTTGTATATAGGAGCAGTATTATAGTAGTTATATTCTTGTACATAGGGGGCAGTATTATATTAGTCATAATTGTACATTTCTTACTTGGAATTATCTCAGTGAAGTCACATTATGAGCAGTGATCTGTGTGACCGGTGGCTGACTCACCCCCTTTCTGACTCAGTGTTCCTCAGCCTGTGTCATGTGGCGGTGGTACTCACTGGCATTGTTTTTATTTGCCATTTTTTTGTCATTTCCAAGATTACCGTATGTCTTCAGCAGAACCAGAAGACCTGACTGCAAATGGGAAAGTCCAGATGTGCTCATGACCGACTTCCCGTTTATGCTGGTTCTGCCCTTTACCATAGTAATAAGCTGTTTTATGTGGGCACAATGATTTGCCATTTTCGTGCTTTGATTATTATTTTTTTTTTTTTTGCTTCTTTAAGTGATTTTCTCAGCCGCAGCTCGTGCACTCAGAAACCCTATCGTCATCTTAAACCGCTGCTTCTTAAAGATTACAGTCAGCAAATTTGCTTCCTCTCCTCGGGAAAAGGTCAATGATTTTTGCCTTGGCGCTGGTGGGAGATTTCCTTGTATGAATTAACCTAGAACTTTACACCCGTGCAGTGTCCAGACCCTCCGATTTGGGCAGGGTCATGCAGAGGGAGCAGGTATCTTTGGTTATTGCTTCTTTATTAAACCTTGGCGCCCACATCGGGAGGTCAACTGTTTTAGGTTTCATGATATTGGATGGAGTTGAGATGCACAATGGATCCCATGTCGTCTTCCCCTCCAAATCCTCACTCGTTTTTAGATTTCCCGGTCCATTGTTCTGCCCCCCCCCATTCCCCCCTCCATCCCCACAAGTATAAACCTGTTTGGGTCTGTAATTGTGCGGCTAATGAAGGAATGTCAGCGTATAAGGAGCCGAATTGTGCTCTTGCCAGGGGCGTCTGCTCCCACGTCTCCTCTCTTTCTCCAGTCCCATACAACGCCATTGCCCCCGGGGACATTGTAACGGTGAACACAAACGGGATATACAGGGTCAGTTTTGGACTGATATCCCAAAAAAATCAGAGGCGGGGGTCACACTAGAACCTATAGGAGTAAAATAAAAAAATCTCCAATATTGGAGGATCAATCCCATATTTTCCTCCCATCAGGCCTTCTCTAGTTTCCATACTAAGCCTACTCTCTTAAAAGGAGGAAAAATATTATAGATATCTGTACTGGATATGTCTTGCATTGTTGACACATCATAAAAAAAAAAAGTTTCCTTTTTTGTTGGATTGTATCTTCCCGAGAGCAGAAAACTATAGCTGCTTTCTTCACGATATAGCGCCACACTTGTCCACAGGTTGAAATTGGTAATGCAGCTTCATCACATTCACTTTGTTGCAGGATGTTTGCAATGCCAGATAAATCCCTTGGACAGGGTGGGAAGGGTTATGGAAAAAAAGAAGATGCCAGGAGGGTTTGGCATATCTCCTGGGAAGTATAAAAGCCTTGGAAAATCGCTAATCCCCATTCTTTTAATTGCCATTGGCTAGGAGCAGGGTTTAGATGTTGCCTGTTCAGTAGGGAAGAGGGACAAGCCTTTATAGGTAAAAAAAAAACAAAGTTGAACCCTATTAAATTTGTGTTCGGGTTATTGTTATGAAATACCATGTATTATTCCAGAATCCGTCACAGAACATCCAATAGAAGTCAATGGAACTCATTTAAACTTGCCAGAAATTCTCAAGTTCCCATTTGACTTGCGTTGGATTTGTTATTCGTGGGCGGAACTTGTAGTATTCACTCATTACTAGTAAAGAACTATTAAAGTATTCGGGTTTGGGTTATTTGTATTGAATACCTTTTATTATTCCAGAATCCGTCACCAAGATCGAATCCAACAGAGGTCAATGGGGAACTCAATTAAACTACCAGAAGAATGCTCAAGTTCCCATTTGACTTGCGTTGGATTCGGATACTGTAGTATTCACTCATTACTAGTAAAGACTATTAAAGTATTCAGATTTAGGTTATTTGTATTGAATACCTTTTACTATTCCAGAATCCGACACCAAGATCGAATCCAAAGAGGTCAATGGGGAACTCAAGCAGTTTTCCCAGAAGATTTCCCAGAAGAATACTCGAGTTCCATTTGAGTTCCATTGGATTTGTTTTTCATGACTGAATCTGTAATAGTTCAAGGTATTCCATTCAAATAACCCAAACCCAAATACCTTAATAGTCTTTACTAGTGTTGAGTGAATACTACAGTACCCATCACGAATAACAAATCCAACGCAAGTCAAATGGGAACATTTTTCTGTGAAATCTTCTCGAAAACTGCTTGCGTTCCCCATTGACTTCTATTGGATTGGATTCTTGGTGACGGATACTGTAATAGTACAAGGTATTCAATACAAATAACCCGAACCCAAATACCTTAGTATTCACTCATCACTAGTAAGGACTTGCAGTATCCGTCATGAATAACGAATCCAACGCAAGTCAAAGGGGAACTCAAGCATTCTTTGGGAAATCTGGAAAATTGCTTGAGTTCCCCATTGACTTCTATTGGATTCGTTCTTGGTGACGGATACTGTAATAGTACAAGGTATCAATATAAATAACCCAAACCCGAATACTTTAATAGTCTTTACTAGTAATGAGTGAATACTACAGTATCCGTCACGAATAACGAATCCAACGCAAGTCAAATGGGAACTCGAGCATTCTTCTGGGAGATCTGCTTGAGTTCCCCATTGACCTCCGTTGGATTCGTTCTTGGTGACGGATACTGTAATAGTACAAGGTACTCAATACAAATAACCTGAACCTGAATACTTCAGTATTCGCTCATCACTAGTAAGGACTTGCAGTATCCGTCATGAATAACGAATCCAACGCAACTCAAATGGGAAGTTGAGCGTTCTTTGGGAAATCTTCTGGAAAATTGCTTGAGTTCCCATTGACTTCTATTGGATTCGTTCTTGGTGACGGATACTGTAATCGTACAAGGTACTCAATACAAATAACCCGAACCTGAATACTTCAGTATTCGCTCATCACTAGTAATAGACCCTGTGATCAGCCTTGTCTTTCATGTTTCGGTAGACCATCCCTTTAAGTGTCTGTGATGTTTAGGCGTTCTTGACCTACAGACTGAAGAAGTTGAGACTTTATCACTCTACCGCCGTGTGGTTTTGTCTTTGTTTTCTCTTTTTCCTCTGTACATGATGATTTTATAGAAATTCTGCCTCTTCAGCTTCTCACATCCCGTCTTACTGAGTAATAGTAAGGTGTCGGTGTTTTCATCGCAACGTTGAGGTCTCCAGGCCTCGTCTTCGCATCTGTTTCCAGCATTTACCGGATTAATAAAAATAAAGTCAGAGTAGTGAAAAGTAAGAGGTAGAAAAAGAAAACTTTCCAGCCTCCTTGTGCACCACAGCGTGAAATTATTATTATTATTTGTATCTTTTGTTTGACTTCTTTCCTCCGGCCTTTATTAATCTCGATCTCTTTCCATACCCTCGTTCTCCCAGTATAACCAGATTTGGTGTTCCGCCTTAGGTGCAGCCATCGGTCCTGTTCCTTTTTGTCTTAATGTTTCTCGCCTTCAGAGCATTACCACCGACAAGCAAACCTGTTCCTCCGGATACTGTCCTTTTGTTTTTTTTCTTTATAAGCCATTCCAGTGAACGCACACAGCAAATATTCATCTGAAAGCGCACAGACCGCAGAATTAATCGTGCAGGCGGAGACAAAGGGGTATTGTGGTAGTGTGAAGGCAGTTTATATAGCCCAATCCTCCATCGCTGGGTATTGTGTTCCATTGGAGCATCACAATGTGGGAATTTTATATTGTTTTGTTTTAATAGTCGACGGCTTACCTGAAATGTTGCCCATAGTAACCTGTGATAATATTTGCTGATCTCATTAGTGTTAAGACTTCCGCTCATTACGGAGCCGTGACCGCTATTGCGCTATCGGGTTTCCAGACCAGTTCCTGCAGTGGTGAACATAAAAGATACAGGGACACATTTCTGAGATTCGTAAGGGCCGCCATGATGATCCTGGGTCTTCCAACCTAGATAAAAGCGCCCCAGTGTAAATGACGGTACCCTTTGGCCACTTCTCTGACCTTTTTGTTTTCCAAAACTATAGTCCTTTTGCAGAATAGTGCGCTACGGAAGAGTTTCCCACCCAAGAGTAACGTGCATTGACCAACCAAGGTTGGGATCCGTCTCTCCAAGGTCCCTGGTCTGTCTCTATGCTATCTATGGCTTTGAATACTGCTGAAACGTTACAGATTTATAGGGGTTCCACTTGGATTCCCAAACGTTTGATGATAGGTGTGAGGCAGTGCTTTCCGTAGCCAGAAAAGTGAGGCAGTGACCCTTGAGATGGTTCACACCAACAGTCTTTAATTTTTAACCAAACACTAATAGACAGACCTGGATACCCAGAGCGCAGCCGGTTCACTCGTTCACCGGTGGACACCTACGCCACTGTAGGAATCTAAGGTACATGATCCGCTTACAGTGTCCGTCTTGCTCTGGTCTGTCTTAGGGTACCGTTACAAGGTACGACGTTGGAGCGATGTTGTTAACGATCTCGTGGACGCGCAATCGTTTTTAACATCATTTCAACATCGCTGGTGAGATGTCACACGTGTAGATATCGTGCACACCTCACCAACGATGTTGTGAGCAGGTATTGTTCGCGCAACCCAGCGAAAGATACCTGCTCATTGATGTGAATGGGCGAAGTCGTGAACGACATCGTTATCGCGGTGTCACACAGAACGATGTTCCAGGTTGAGTTGAGATCATCTGGTTTTACATAAACTTGTCAACTCCAACTTGACTAATTATCGTAGTTGAATCGTTCAGTTACACGCAACAACGCACTAACGATGTTGTTTCAACATCATTGAACACGGCACTTTTGAGCGATGTTGTGCCGTGTAACGGTACCCTAAGGCTCACACTCAACCTGCTGCTTTGCAACTGAGATGCACCTTGCCCTTTTCTACACAAATAAATAGGAATTGTAGCCATGGACCACTTGCAAAGACCCAGGCTGGAGGGAGAGATCCGTCCCACTACCATCCTACAAAAATAAAATCCTTAATTAGTTCTCCCTTAGGGTACCTTTACACGTTGCAACAGTGCATGCAATTTCACTTGCAACTTACTGGTTACAGTGAAATCATGGACACATTGTTCCATTTGTACACGGCAACAAGATAGAACAATGTGTCCATGATTTCACTGCAGCCAACAAATTGCCAGTGAAATTGCATGCAATGTTGTGACGTGTAAAGGTATCCTAAAGCCCCAGTCACACATAACGATATCGTTAGAGAGATCGTTGTAACTGTGACGTTACAACGATCTCTCCAGCGATATCGTTCTGTGTGACACTTTGCAGCGATCAGGCCCCTGCTGTGAGGTCGCTAATCGCTGCAAAGTGCTGCGGGTCATTTTTAGATCGTTGGTGTCCCGCTGGTCAGCACGCATCGCTGCGTGTGACAGCGAGAAACCAGCGATCAGTGACCTCACAGGCCTGGTTACTATGGTAAACACCGGGTATCCAGGCAGCGCGCGCTGCCTAGATATCCGGCGTTTACCATGGTTACCAGCGTGCTCCCTGCTTAGCACTGCCTGTAAGCAGGGAGAACGCTGGTAACTATGGTAAACAGCGGGTATCTAGGCAGCGCGCGCTGCCTGGATACCCCGCTGTTTATCATAGTTACCAGCATTCTCCCTGCTTAGCGCTGCCTATAAGGCAGCGCTAAGCAGGGAGCGATGTCGGAGGTGGCTCCCATGGCCTGATCGCTGGGGAGATCTGCCTGTTTGACAGCTCCCCAGCGATCAGGTAACGACGCTCCAGCGATCCCGGCAGGTCGTTATCGCTGTTGGGATCGTTGGAGCAATCGTTATGTGTGACAGCACCCTTACAGACTCCTTTAAATTGCTTGACCAAGTTCACACACTTTCATTTTGTGTTGCAGTAGCTGTTAATACAACACACACCGGCGGGTCTCAGTAGGTTTCTATGCCCATTCTGGGGGATACATGGGGACCTTCGCATATGACGCCTGTCACGTAGGGTATTTCAAGATAAGCAAGTACAAATCCACCAACATTGTGGTTACTAAAATGGTGATCCTTAAAGGGAAGCGCTCATCCGAAAATGATCTATTGTGCAAATACAGTTTTCTTAAGCGTTCTTTTCTTCAAAATGTTTGGTATTTTATTTTGCATATCACAATGTATAATAAAAATAGAAGTGTTGAAAACTTCACATTGGCCACTGAGGCTTTTTTACATTTGAACTTCCCATTGTTTCAGGAAAGTCATGTACCACAATGGTCAGACCCCAAACCATATCTTTTTTTTTGTATTAAAGATTCTAATGTGTGCGTTCATGTGAAGGGAGGAAGAGTAGGGTCAGCGGTGACCGCCTATTGTGATTGGTGGATATTGTGTTATCAGCTGTGTAAATGTGGCACCCCTGCAGGGGATTGCCACAGGATCCACCGGTGCAAGGAGGGAATTACACCTTGGTTCACTCAGCACACAACACCTTCCACCCCAGACCTGAAGGGGGAGCTCTACTGGCTGCCTTAAGTCAGTTCCCCTTTAAAGGATTCCAGGCCTGAGGGGAGGAGTCAGTTAGTCCCAGTAGAGAGTTCCAGTTAGTGTGTGGAGGGAGCTGGAGTGAGGAGCTGGTCGCTGGGAAGGATCCAGGTCCAGGACCAGGGAACACTGACCCAGCTGTGCTGCACCCTAGGGAGAGGGTCTGAGGCAGTGGAGGAAGCAGGGAATTCAAGAAGGAACAAAACCGGTTTCCTTGTAGTACACCCGGACCCCGGAGTCTGACGCTACCAGCATCCATTGCAGCAGTAAAAGCCCAGGAGAACCGGGAGTACCAAAACCCCCTGAGGTAACAGACAAGAGACACTCAAACTGACCAAACACAGGACCAGGGGCCATAGGAGGAATAGGGACCCCGCAGAAGGACCTCATTGTCAGTTTAGAGCAAAGCCCAGAGAGAGAGAAGTAGTGGTGGGTTCAGTCACAGGCAGGACTTACCCCAAACACAGAGCACAGACACAGAGGAGGCCTCATAACTTTCTAAGGTGGAAGTCCCAAGTTACACCGGGGACCTGGTTACTTCTCTGGACTGTACCTGTTACCCTGTCACCAGTAAAAGGTACCGAAACAAAGATCACTGTGGTGTGGTGTGTGTGGTGTGTGTGTGTGTGTGTGTGTGTGTGCGTCTGTATAACCGCTGCTTTTCACCGCGTTGTCTGCAGAGAAGCGACTATAACTCCCCTCATCCATCCCCGCTGCCCTCAGGTAAAGCTCCACCTGTGGGGAGCTGTACCACAGTCTGCTGCACCCACCATCACTTCAGCGGCCGGCTGCAGAGCTGGTATACCCGTTACCAGGAACTACACAACAATCCCCTTATCCCTCACCGTTCCCCGCCAATGAGGGTCCAGGGCACGGGACCAGGGACCAACCAGCCGTGATCCCCCATCAAAGTCGCCATCAGCCCTGGTACCCGAGTACCCCATACCCTGTCGACCGCCTCATATAGAAGTGTGTATCAATCATCATAAACCTTCCTCTGATGATAATGAGACTGCAGAACACTTTGCCTGAAAGAAGAGGAAGTATAAGTCTAAAATTACCCTAGTGGCCAGTGTGAAAGATTACTATTTAAGTGTTTTGTTTTTTTATAAATAAAGGTTGATATGAAAAAAAAAAAATGCTAAAAGTTCTTGGGAAAAATATGTGAAGCCTAATTTAAATAATGTTATTTTCTGATGATGCTGTCCCTCTTATGTCTACTTCCAAAACTGGATGCAAACACCCACTTTGGGGTGGGTTTATTTAACCCCACCCATGTGGATCGTTAAATGCTGGAGTTGTTGGTTTTATCTCAGAAACTTCAGGACCAGATGAGCATCTTTAGGATTGGTGGCAAAATACCATAAATTCTTATCAAGACGTTCATGGTTTACAAAAACATGATGAATAGAAGCTACCCCATCAGGGTACTCCCTGCACCTCTAGAGCTGCCTGCGGGTGTATGTCTGCCTTTACACCCGTGTGGATCCCTAGTCAATAACACCCATAAATTGACACGTTTGTTGTTCTTTGCCTAGATCTTCACAATCCCCTTATTTTCCTGCTGCATGTACCATTGAAGTCTTCGTCAGTACATCTGCCCCGGAGTCTTATCTTTAAAAAGTACCGTAAACCGCTGCCTCCTCGGCGTGCCGGCCCCGGGGTCCGCTCTGCGCCTCTCTTACGCCCGCCGTTACTTTTGTAGTTGAGAGAGACAGCCAAACAACTTGTGATTAATTCATCAAAATAGATAGATACACATTTCTGCATCTTCACTCTGATTTTCTCCTCTTCATTAAAAATGGATGAATATTGAGCCGTGTGCTCCAAGTGATAGCGGCTGCCCGGCGTGATCACCCTGCGATTGCGTTAACCGTTTTCTTACTGTATTACCAAGTGGAAGAAAAACAGATTAATAAGAATTCAAGTAGGATATAAAACCCAGAAAATATTCTGGATTGTCCAACATTCCACTATCTGCTATATAAAAGCCCTATCCAGTCTGCCTGTAAACATCTAAAACATCTCCACCTATAGGACGTTGTGTAAATGACAGTTAAACTGGAAAATGACAGTTAAACTGGAATGTGAAGAAGCCCCATAAGTTTGGTTGAGCAGTCAAATTAAAGCACGCCACCTATAGACATCTGTGGGGGGAAGGCTACACTCTGTCTGGGACACTAGCCCAATGCAGGCACTCATTATCACCTGGGTCTTCTCCGTCATACCCTTGGGGTAGACACGGCTACTCAAATTACAAGGGGATATAGACATTGCACAGGGGTGAGTGAGACCACGCACAACAGGGGGACAGAGACATCACAAGGAGAGTAAGAACACACACGGGGGTGAGACAGCACAAGGGGGAGAGAGTACAAGGAGAGAAACAAAGCATGAGGGAAGAGAGTGCACAGAGTGAGAGACATTGTACAACAGGGGGCAGAGAGTGCACGGGGGAGAGATGGCACAGGTGGAGCGCACACGGAGGAGAGAGCACAACAGGAGAGAATACACAGGGGGGAGAGAACACAAGCGGGAGAGACGCACAACGGGAGAGAACACACAGGGGGAATAGAGAGCGCACGGGGGAGAAACAGCACAACAGGAGAGAACACACAGGGGGAGAGACAGCACAATCGGGAGCGAGCACAGGGGGAAAGAAGAGCGCACAACAGGAGAGAACACACGGGGAAGAGAGTGCACAGGGGGAGAGACAGCACAACAGGAGAGCACACACAGGGGGAGACAGCACAATGAAGAGAACACAGGAGGAAGAGAGTACACGGGGGAGTGACGGCACAACAAGGAGAGAACACAGGAGGAAGAGAGCGCACGGGAGAGATGCACAACAGGAGAACACACAGGAAGAGAGCGCACAAGGGGAGAGAACACAGAAGGAAGAGAGCGCACAGGGGAGAGAGACGGCACAACAGGAGAGAACATGGGGAGAGAGCACGCACATGGGGGAGAGAGAGCACAACAGGAGAGAACACAAAGGGGGAAGAGCGTGCACATGATGGAGAGACAGCACAGGGGATGGCCATCAGCAGCAGCACCTGCCAAGCCACATCCACCCTGTGCAGCAGCGGCTCCCCCCGCCCTCCTCGGTGGAGCTGTGATTAGTAGTGGGAGTAGTTGGACTAATATATAATCGCACGTCCTAGAGTCGCCTGATGTGATAGAATCGGCCCTGTCTAGTAAATTGCTTGACTTCAGTTTCTGCTATGTAGATTAGAACGTGGCTTCCTTATATACTGTGTGACGAGGATGCTGGCGTCCACTTCAGAAGGTTTTTTTTAAGCATCGCCCCGTCCCCCTCTTCCTCCTCTTCGTCTGATGAGTTATTTATTTTTCATACCCCCTCCTCTAATTCAGTTTCCCCTCGATCACTGTGGGAAGCCCACACCACATGTGCACATCCCTTCTCTTTGTAATGGTTTCCTTAATTTATCTCTTACATTCCCACCACCCAAAAAAAACTATTCAAATAAACACAAATTTTTTTTTCAATTAAAAAAAATAAATTAATAATTGCAAAAGCAAAACTCCTAGGACGGTTATATTGTTTTATTTTAAATAAACAAAATTGAATTTTTTTTTTTAATTTGTTAGTTTTAAATATACATAAAAAAATGTCTTTCTTTTTTCCTTGCTGCTAATATGTCCCTTCCTCAGGCTTTTGTAATAGACCTTCAAGCTCCTCGGGGGCGGGATAAACTCACTGGCCAAATAGTGGTGGGAATCTATGGGAAAGTTAGGGGCCGGGAGAATATGAAATAAAAGTGTCCGCCTGTCTAGATTTACTGATCACCTCTTTACAAAAAAATAATCTGGGTGATAAAATGTTTGGCCCTCAGTATGATTCACATTCTTACCCCGCAACCTCCATTTATGAGGATAGCAGCTCATTTAGTAGAATATTTTTTGTGCTGCTGCCATTTCTATTGAAGCGACTGGTACTAATATGCCCCTCCCCCAAACTTCTCTTCTCGCTCCTCAGGGGCGGCCTTAAGATTCACCAGCCTAATAGTGTTAATTTAAAGAAGAATTTGTAGCTAAAAAAAATGTTCCTGTGCTGAGATTTTATATACGTGTCCCTGCTGTGTACTGTGTAATGGATGTGTCTGACCGTACAGGGACATGGTCTGATCATACCACATCTCCTGTGCTGAGATAATGTATATATGTGTCCCTGCTATGTACTGTGTAATGGACATGTGTTGACGACAGGGACATGGTCTGATTGTACCACATCTCCTGTGCTTAGATGATCTTATATGTGTGTCCCATTACACAGTACATAGCAGGGACTCATATAAGATATCTCAGCACAGAGATGTGTATGACAGATCATGTCTCTGTATGGTCAACACATCATACACAGTACATGAGGCACATATAGATATCTCGCCAGAGGTTGTATGATAACCGTTCTAAGGTCAGCACATACATTACACAGTACATAGCAGGGATTAGCTGATATAAGATTATCTCAGCACAGAAGATATGGTATGATCAGACCACGTCCCTGTACGGTCAGACACACCATTACACAGTACATAGCAGGGATTAGCTGTATGAAGATTATCTCAGCACAGAAGATATGGTATGATCAGACCATGTCCTGTAGGTCAGACACATCCATTACACAGTACATAGCAGGGATACATATAAGATTATCTCTGCACAGGAGATGTGGTATGATCAGACCATGTTCTGTAGGGTCAGACACATTCATTACACAGTACATAGCAGGGACACATATATAAGATTATCTCAGCACAGGAATGTGGTATGATCAGACCATGTCCCTGTACGGTGAGACACATCCATTACACAGTACATAGCAGGGGCAAATATATATAAGATTATCTCCGCACAGGAACATTATTTTTAATTACATCCAATTGTGGAAATTATTAGTGTTCCAAGATCTATTGATTAGAATGAACTTAGTGGGGAAAAACCCCTTTAAAGGACCCCCGGGTGACCACCAGGGGCTATAACTACAACAGCTGCAGTTGCAGGGGTTGCAATTGCACTCGGGCCCTGGAGCCTTGGGGCCCCAAAAGTGCCTTTGGCCTAAAGAAAAGACTCATTTCTATTAAAGACTTGCGATAATTCAGGGCCCCGTTGGAGGTTTTGCATCGGGGCCCATGAGCGTCAAATTACACCACAGTGACCACACATGGCCCTTCAGTACCGCTATTATCCAGAGTAGGAAGCTGTGATGGCGGTCATATTGGTGATCACCCATTATTTACAGGATCTGATAACAGTAATGAACGGATGCATAGAATGTAACACGTTTGTTTTTCTATATAAATTGATTTTGCATTGCGGCGTTCTATGTGTGCCCTATAGGCAGTCACTGCTTAGCCTCCTCTATAGGTCCCCGCTCTCCAGTAATATGAGGATCCGGCCTCGTGCTTTCTGACCCTCAAACAAAAACATATTTCCAGGACCAGTAACTAAGTTCTGGTTCAGATCGCTGAACATCTGGGATATATTAATATCCGTGCAATAAAGCCCCAGCTGTGCGATCATGTGCGAATCCTCGTGTCAGCTTTTCCTGCTCCTCTGGGCACGCAGCTCCTCATCTTTCATGCAAATACACCCGGCGCCCATACTCTGTGCACAAAATATTACCCAGAAAGCAAAATGAGCGTTTTTTCCCCCTTATTATTAAGAGATCTCAATGAGCAGAAGCGAGACACTTTGTAGTAAGTATATAGTCATCCTGAATGCTGGATTTCATTGTGATCACTGGATCCAGCATAACTACATTGGCTGAAGGAGTCTAACACTCACCTCCCAGCCTTAAAGCAGTTGTGCCACAAACAATTGTACATTATAATTAATAGCTCTTGGAATAAAAATAAGTTCCACAATTTTTACATTGTGACATTACAGCCGGGGATCACAGAATATAAGAGTATACAGACATTACATCTGGGATCACAGAATATAAGAGTATACAGACATTACAGCCAGAGATCACAGAATATAAGAGTATACAGACATTACAGCCAGGGATCACAGAATATAAGAGTATACAGACATTACAGCCGGGAATCACAGAATATAAGAGTATACAGACATTACAGCCGAGGATCACAGAATATAAGAGTATACAGACATTACAGCCAGGGATCACAGAATCTAAGAGTATACAGACATTACAGCCGGGGATCACAGAATATAAGAGTATACAGGCATTACAGCCGGGGATCACAGAATACAAGAGTGTACAGACATTACAGCTGGGGATCACAGAATATAAGAGTATACAGACATTAGAGCCGGATCACAGAATAGTAGAGTATACAGGCATTACAGCCGGGGATCACAGAATACAAGAGAATACAGACATTACAGCCGGGGATCACAGAATACAAGAGTATACAGGCATTACAGCCGGGATCACAGAATACAAGAGAATACAGACATTACAGCCGGGGATCACAGAATACAAGAGAATACAGACATTACAGTCTGGGATCACAGAATATAAGAGTATACAGACATTGTATCTGAGGATCACGTTAATTTTTTAACAAGCCCAATTGTGGAACTTATTGTTATTCTAATTATAATGTACGATTGCTTGTGGTCCTTTAACACTTCAGCTCTGCTTGTGTAGATTGGCTTTTGGGTATTGGCACAAGTTCTGTGTCTGGGAACCAATTTCGATCCCTGCAGGTCGGGGCAGAGCCTGGAGGCCTTACAGATCTTTACATGTGAATGAGGGCTCGACGCTTGTCTGGGCTGATGAAGGAAGCCATGATGGATGGCAAATGGCATCATCCAGGACCTGTACCCCAGGGATCATGATCATATGGGCTGACAATGCAGATTTCTTGCCTTATGGAGATAATATTTTGCTGCTTATTTGAACCTAAAAACTTGGACATGCGATAATTTTATACAAAAATTTCTATTTTCGCCTCCTGCTTTGCTTTGAAACAGGAATTTGGACAATGCAATTTTTTTTTCCAGTTCTGCTCTTGACAGTGCGGTTCACGTGGCAAAGAATAAAAAAATCCCTCTATTTTGGCAATATTTAGGAAGTCCTACCCCGCCCTCCTCTGCGGCCTTCCTGTGACCCCTGTTCAGGAGCCATGTCAGCTCTGGGCCTGCAGGGATTGTACTTATACTGGGAAAACATAAACCAGAGGCTGCAGTTTCCTCCGAACTATTATCAACTGGAGGATGGAAGAACGGTCAAAAAGCTTCACAAGATTGTTTTTGTTGTTGTTGTGCTCCCATCACCTCACCCCTCCTCCCAGCCTGGGTCACATGTGGTGATATAAAAACCACAGGGAACCTTCTGTATGTCTCTCCCCTCTCCTTCCTCCCCCCTCCCCTTCCCTCCCTTCCCCCTCTCTCCCTCCCTTCCCCCTCTCTCCCTCCCTTCCCCCCTCCTCCCTCACTTCTCCCTCCCTTCCCCCTCACTTCCCCCTCTCTCCCTCCCTTCCCCCTCTCTCCCTCCCTTCCCCCTCTCTCCCTCCCTTCCCCCTCTCTCCCTCCCTTCCCCCTCTCTCCCTCCCTTCCCCCTCTCTCCCTCCCTTCCCCCTCTCTCCCTCCCTTCCCCCTCTCTCCCTCCCTTCCCCCTCTCTCCCTCCCTTCCCCCTCCCTTCCCCCTCCCTTCCCCCTCTCTCCCTCCCTTCCCCCTCTCTCCCTCCCTTCTCCTCCCTTCCCCCTCTCTCCCTCCCTTCCCCCCTCCTCCCTCCCTTCCCCCTCTCTCCCTCCCTTCCCCCTCTCTCCCTCCCTTCCCCCTCTCTCCCTCCCTTCCAACTCTCTTTCTCCCTTCCCCCTCTCTCCCTCCCTTCCCCCTCTCTCCCTCTCTTCCTCCTCTCTCCCTCCCCCTCTTTCCCTCCCTACCCTCTCTTTCTCTCTGCCTTTTCTCCCCTCTCTCTCTCTCCCTCCTCTTTCTCTCTCCCTCCTCTTTCTCTCTCCCTCCTCTTTCTCTCTCCTCCTCTTTCTCTCTCCCTCCTCTTTCTCTCTCTCCCTCTTCTTTCTCTCTCTCCCCTTTCTCTCTCTCTCTCTACTCTCTCTCTCTCTCTCTCTCTCTCTCTCTCTCTCTCTCTCCCTCCCATTTCTCTTTTTCAATATCTCTCCCTCCCCTTTCTCTCTCTCTCTCTCTCTCCCCCCTCCCTCTCTCTTTCTCTCTCTCCTTCGCTCCCTCTCTCTCCCCCCTTCGCTCCCTCTCTCTCCCCCCTTCGCTCCCTCTCTCTCCCCCCTTCGCTCCCTCTCTCTCCCCCCTTCGCTCCCTCTCTCTCCCCCCTTCGCGCCCCCTCTCGCTCTCCCCCTTTGCCCCCTCTCCATTTTTGGTGCGTTTTTCTGTTAGGAGATGCAGATTTGGTGCAGAGATTTTCTCCATTAAATATCCAACTTGCGCACATAGCCAATATTGAGGAGGTTTTTGTAGAACTTGTCCCATTTAAAAAAACAAAACTTCTCTGAATCCTGAAATGGCTGATAACAGAGAGCAATAGATACATCCATAACCTGTACAAGTGAGAGAGTTGAGATCTTTTTTTAACGTTATTGTTCCTTTAACTAAAGAATCTCTGTCCTTTGTGTAAATCTTCACGGGACGACCGGCGACTGCGCAGGAACGCCGAACATTAAGGAAACCTTGGTGCTGTTTAATAAATGAGTCGTCGGAGGCAGCGCCAGAGATTGCCAGCTGTCTGGTTCTCAGCAGGAGTAAATGAGCAAATTATATTATCAGGATGCAGCCGCCATTAGTGCCGTAGACGCGGCTCAAAGTCAATTATATCCGATCTGAATATTCCTGGGGACACCCCGGCGCTCCGTCACCTGCCATCAGGACTCCGGATACACAGCCACTCCTGTAATCCGTCAACCACTGGAAACTGCTGGATTATTGGATGTTTTGAATTATCAAATGGTCATAGAAAATTGTATAAAATAATAAATTAAGATATAAAAAATATTAACAAAAACCTCACTGAAAACAGCCATAAGGTCAATTACTAAATGCCCTAGCAGGATGCAGAAAGCTTCAATGATGACGACGGTGGAAAATACACCTATAAACATGAAGGGGGTTATAAATGAACACAGATGAGGTTTGCATAGGGCGCCTGTAAAATATAGTAATAAAACAAAAAAAAACTGTATTTAATCATAAAATTACATAAAATACAATTATGTAGGTTTGGGTGTGAAGGTATTGACCCCCTTACAGAACCGCGGGGATCTCACCGCTAGGACCCGCTCCGATCGGCCGAAACTGGCACTTTTATCCCCAGAAGAAAGGAGAACAACTGTTTGCATGATTGACCTGCGTTCCATTCATTCTCTATGGGGTTCTGTTCCAATTCTCCATAATGAATAAATGGAGAAGCGGTTGGGTTGTCCGATTAGCCGCCATCTTCTATCAGGGATGTGAATTCCCCTAGTTGCCCCAATCTATGCAGAGTCTTAGCAGTGGGACACCCACCAAATCAGCAAGTTATGGCCTTATGGTACATAGCACATCAGCTTTAAAGAACGACCGGAGGAATAATGGTTCAAGATCTGACTACACAGAGGCATTTGTAGTCTGTTTCCATGGAGACACATAGGTTTGTACAGGAGCTGTAGGAAACAAATTGGTAAGTTAGTTTTAAAAATACTGCAACAATGGTTGTAAACTTTAATCCGGCATCATTTTGCCTATAATAGTGTACCAGCTCGGCATCAGATTGGCACAGCCGGTCAGAGCTTGACTGGTTTGGAGGAGCTCCGGTTGAGCGGACCAAAGCAACGCAAATCAAGTCCATCATCTCAGAATATAACTTGCAGGAGGTCTGCCATAAGTGATGTGTCCGTCTCTGGTACACCTTGGTTTAATATTTCCGTGCCCATTGAGGATGCCCCGTGAGAGAGCGGCTGCCCACATTCCTCCCCGAGGAGTTGCCCGGTTGCCACACAATGCCAAGCAGTCTGAACGGTTTGAGATAAACGTTTGTTTTTTTGCTTGGGGTTTTGTGGACATAATGTGACAGCGGACAATGTGATGTCTGTTTATAGAAAGGGCGGCGGCGTGTACTGAGAATGTGGGGGTGAGACTGCTGGAAGGTGAGGGCCCCCGTGTTTGTGTAAGGGTGGTTGACATCGGGTATGATGCCAACTTTATCGGGACGAGAGGGTGAAGCCTCCGGGGAACCTGTGCTGCTAAGTACATGAGGCCGATCAACCTGGGTAGAGGACTAATGCACATGGGCACGTCCTGGATTGTAACATGGCTCCTGTTTTGGTTGTAAACTGTCCTGATTTCATAAACCCTTCACTGTCCGAGAGAAAAATATTCAGGACCAAGGAAAAGATCAAGGCTGATATTGAACAGACAAAAAATCTAAAGTTATGTAAACAGCAGTAAAGTCAGAGAGAAAATGGTACTTTTATGTTAAAACCAACCAAACAAAAAACGATGATGGGTGCATTAACCACCATACACAAAACACCGAAATTGGTAAAGGGATTAGAACCATATGAAAACTAGGTGCGTCATGCCATAGCCCCAGAAACAGGTCCATGCACCAATCTGTGCACAATACATTGGTTTTTGGATCACCTGCGGCTACCGGGATGGTGGAGTCAGTAAGCAAAACATCCGACTCTTCAATTTCCCTGAATCCAACTCCGACTCCACCAAAATGGACACGGACTCCTCAACCAAGGCTGTGCAATTCAGTAAGCCGCACATCCGACTCATACTCTGACTCCTTTCAATTTTCCTGAATCCGACTCATGATTCCAGCCAAAATAGACTCTGACTCCACCAATCCAACTCCACAACCAGGGCTGTGAAGTTAGTAAGATAAACATCCAACTCCGACTCTTAAATTTCCCCTATCTAACTCCACTCAAAATGGACTCTGCCCCACATCTCTGCTCCACGACTCTGCTTTCATGATTCTGGACTTTCTGACTTCAGCACCTGGTTGTGGGAGTCAAACTCCGACTCAAATTCCTCCTCCAAATTCAACCCACCCGAAATGGACTCTGCTCACGTTGCCTCCACGGCTCTGCTTTCACGGCTCTGCTTCACGGCTCTGCTTCCACGGCTCTGCTTCCACGCTCTGCATCACGCTCTGCTTCCACGGCTCTGCTTCCACGACTCTGCCTACAAAACTCTGCCTCCACGACTCTGGCTTTCTGACTTCACAGCCATGGTTGTGGAGTCAAATATCCGACTCGAACTCCTCAATTTCCCTGACATCGACTCCACCCAAAATGGGCACTGACTTTGACTCCACAACTATGGCTTCTCACCCCACAGCCTGTGGCTAGCGTCAAAACACCTCAGTGCAGGGCAAACTTATCACTTAATAGGTGAAAAAGGAATTGGATTCATCTCACCCACTTAGGTGATCCTTCTAGCGAGGATTGTGGGTAAATAGAAAAATCCAGAAGGATAGGAGAGGTAACACTTAGGCCTTGAAGGCCCCTCACAAGAAAACGTCTCACCTTGTGTCCGCAGGCTCCCACTCTAACAAGAACAGTCCTCAGCTGTCCCTGTAGTCATAACCCTATATATAACCTGTGTTGTCCCGACGTGTTTCCTATGTCATATCAACAACACATACACAGGGCTAAGAGTCCATTCTCATTAGGTTGATCTAGCCAGTGTCCCAGGTTGAAGTGATAGACCCATAAGCACCCAAGACCCTTACCGCTACACAGTAGGGATCCTCTAAGAAAACCTTGTCTAAATCCGCTTCCTATTTACTCCCAGAGGGAAGCGTTAGTCTCATGGCGGCCATTTTGAACTAGTGACAATGGGAGGTGCCACCAAATTGGTTGGAACTAGATTTTCAGAAAAATTATGGGAAAATGTTTTGTGCATATAATTTCATCAGACATTTGCCCTGGGCATCCTGTGTTTATAAATCTGTCAGGGTATGCTGGGAGTTGTACGTCTTCAACAGCTTGTAGATCCCCCTAACTGTAGTGAGTTATAGAATATCAGATTGTCAGCTCCTTGGGACGGGATCCTTTGTCCTGATCGACTTTTGATATCTAGTACGATGTGGAATATATTGGCGCTCTACCATCCCATTGAGTCGTGTGGTGTCCAGTCTGTCTACTGCTCATACTGGAAAGAACCCACATCTGAGATAATGACCTTTCGGGTTTTCATTGGCTGTAAGCCATAATCATCAACATTAACAGATATAAACATGAAATAGATCACTATGTAATGACTTTATATAATATTTGTTTCTTTTATGTATTGAATTACTGAAATAAATTAACTTTTTAATGATCTTCTAATTCATTGCGATGCCCCTGTATCTTGGCAATGTGCACACTGCTGCTTTTATGATCTGTTTCTTTTTTGTAGAATTTTCAGCAGCAAAACTGGATCCATTTTTGGTAATTAAAAAAAAAATAATTGAACCCAAAACATATCACGTTTTTGTACTTTTTTTTAAATTACAATTAACAAATGGATCACTCAATTCTCTTTTTTTGGATGTGTTTTCTGCCCCCAAAATGGACCTAAACCATTTTTTAAAACCAAAAATCTGTCCCCAAAATGTCTGAAAACTCATTGACTTTGCTGGGCATCACAGAGAATGATCCATGCTATGGATCAAAACGCCCAGTGTGAACATGGCCTAACTGCATAGAATCCCCTTAGGCCCCCTTCACATTACATTTTTTTCTCCATGGGGATCCTGTTTTTTGCAGGACCACACGGACAGGATACGGATGTGAACTCCGGATGCCATTTCCCGTGTCCGGATCCGTGATTTTGAGGGATCCGAACACAGAAAGAGCTGGGACGAGCCGAGAGCCTGCAAAGCACAGGCAAGCTGGGCTTCACTTTCACTTTCGCAATGTATCTACATACATTCCGAAAGTGAACTAAAATAAAGCAGAGGTTAAAAATAATAAAAAAAAATATGCTCACCTCTCCGATGAGTGTCCTGCGATGCGAGGCGACCACCTCCAATGGCTGCAGGATCTTAATCAGCTGACACGGCGACAATCTGATCAGCTGATGTGTCACATGACAGCATCAGCTGAGCAGTTTAGATCGGCGGGGAGGCGATTTAAACAGCTCAGCTGATGCTGCCATGTGACACATCAGCTGATTGGTTGCGCCCGCCGGTCAGCTGATTAAGAGTCCTGCAGCCATCGGAGGTGGACGCCTCGCATCGCGGACACTCGGCGGAGAGGGGAGTTTTTATTTTTTTTATTTTTAACACATTGCTTTACTTTCATTTCACTTTAGCAGTGTATGTAGATACACTGCTAATGAGCAGAGCAGTTTCAGTGTACTGAGCATGCTCAGTAACTAACACCGGATCCGGAAACAATCCTGTTTTTTCCCGGATCCGAGCTCATTAGTTTCTGATTTTGGGGACGTGAAAAAAGTGGACTCAGTCGGATCCTGCACACACGGATGGCCATTAAGCACCAATCCGTGCCCATAAGGATACATGGCGGCCAAACCGGATCCTTTTTACAACGGACAGCCACGGATCCCAAAACAAAGTGATGTAAAGGGGCCTTACGCACTTGATAAATGAAAGTGTTTACAAAATAACAAAACACATTTTACTTTCTCAAATATTTATGTTGAATATTTGTTTCCGATCCTCTTTCATCCTCCCGAGAGATCCGCCCTCCCTGTCAGCGCCGCTCCGTCACTATTCACCACCCAATTTTCCAAGTGCGCCGTTTCGTAATTGCAGGGTTTTTGGTTAAGTGGCTTTCGCGGTGTTAAACTTGACGAGGCGCTCACCTCCACCGCATCCCTCGCAGATAAAAACACGCGGCAGCCAACACCGCTAATCTTCTGCCATTTCCTCATTTGAATGGGAGCCGAAGACTTGATTAACTGTGTTGCAAGAGCAAAATTGGGGGTTAGACGCGAAGCAGCCACTTAGCGCTTTAATAGCTGGGATTGGCGCAGAAGAAGCTTCTCGCTGTTATTTTTTATGTTGCATTGTATCACACGGTTATTATGCTCAGTCTCTGCATCTTCACTATAATGGGAAATAGAAGACAAGATGCTGAACTTTTTTTTATACACTTTTTTTTTTTCTTTTTTCTTTTAATTTTGAGACTTAAAAAAAAAAAATAACTTTCCAAAAACTGAACTTGATCTGAATCTAAAATTTTTATTAGCGCAATTTTTGTTTGCAATTTGTAGCAGCTTTGGGTGTGACTGGAGTATAGCAGTAAGTGAACCCTGATGTGGGGTCTGCCGTCCTTTACTGTTGGCTTTTTGGGATTTTTCCTCCATTGCAAACAGGAAACTTTTTTCTTTTCCTAAATGTCAGAGATTTAGCCCGGGGTGTAACTACAACTGGTTCAGGGGTTGCGATCACACTTGGCTCCTGGAGCCTAGGGGGACACAAAAGTCAATTTGACCTATAGGAAAAGACTAATACTCAGGGGCATAACTACAGCAGGTGCAGGGGTTGCGATTGCACTTGGGCCCTGGAGCCTAGATGGCCCCAATAGTCAATTTGGCATGTAGACAAAGACTAATATTCAGGGGCATAACTACACCGGTGCAGGGGTTGCGATCACACTTGGGTCCTGGAGCCTAGGGGACCGCAAAAGTGAATTTAACCTATATAAGAAGACCAATTCTATACAGACTTGCAAGAATTGGGGGCGCCATTAAAGCTTTTGCATTGCGGACCATAAGCTTCAATTAGGCCACTGGATTTAGGTCTTATCTGTCTAGTTGTGCTTCCTTGTATGTGGTTTTTCACTGTCGAAACTTGCGTCGATGCTTACATCTATCAGGACCGGTATAATATTGTGGAAGAAGAGCAAAGAAAACTGCATAGTACCGTAATAATGAGTGGCAACCCGGCCGACATCACATTGTCCAAAGGCTCCTAATGGCCCATATGTATTGTAATGACTTGCAGTGTGAGTTGAGCTCGTGAGAAAGAGACTATTGTCTGAGCTCTTGAAGAAGCAATCTGTGAACTTCGAAACGCGTTGATCAAATAAATACCATCTTTCTGTCAATAATACCACGTCATCTGAATGATTGCCAGCAGCGCAAGATGAATACCACTCTCTGCTATGTTGCAGATTGCGTTGTCAGTAGAGAAGAGCGAACCTATTTGTGTCCTGAGTTTGGGTGCATTCAGTGGCATAACTTGCAGCTCATGGACCATGATGCGAAAGCTCCAACGGGCCCCCAATTATTGCAAATATTTAATATCAACAGTCTTTTTCTATAGGCCAAAAGGACTTTTGGGACAACTTAAACTCCAGGGTCCAGGTGCGATTGCACCTATTGTAGGTAAGCCCATGGGTGCATTACGTATCCAAATCACTGGAGCGAGCATCGCAGTGCTCGGGTACACCTGGTGTTCGGTCCGCTTGCAGTGTTTGATCGGCTGCACTGGGGGTAAAAGCAGAGTTATCGGTTGTACGTTATAAAACAATTACAAATCATCACCCTCCCACCCCTGGAAGTGTTTATGTCTGGCTCTGTGTGGGTGGAGAGCTGAACTGCCCAATCAGTGACTTACAATAAGGTCAAGTTTGGGTCCCGAGCAGATCGTGAAAAAAGTCCATTGGAACCCCTAGAACCCAAACTTCCACGGGAGCTAGGCTGTTCCCAATAATCCCACACACCCACTCCATACACTTGTATTGAGAGCGGCTGTGCCCACTAGATGGCCGCTCCCACTAGTTGGAAGCGCCCGCTTTTCAATGAGGTCGTGCCCGCTAGTTGTGTTGTTGCCAGGAACATGCATGTCGTGTAACTGAGGTCCGTTCCTGGCTTAGAGAACTGGCAAATCCTTGCAGAGCTCAGTGTGTGATTTGGGAGAATTGATAAGTATAGTCACATAGAGCGACGGCAGAACTATCAGTTAAGACCGGACAATCCCTTTAAAGGGAATCTGTCAGCAGTTTTTTATGTAATCTGAAGACAGCATGCTGTAAGGGTTGACACAGATCTCTTATCACACTGTGTGCTGCTGTTTACTTGCAATCTTTGTTTTACGTGCAGGAGATTATCATTTCGGGACAACTTCAGCTGTAGGTCAGCTAGTCTGGCACGCCTCCTACTGTGATTATGCTCACTGACTGTAGACATTGTATATACAGAGCCTGGTGTGGCCTACGTAGCTAAATCTAAAAACTGTCTCGGCACGACTACACCCATTAGTTGAAGTCATTGGCTTCAGGATCTATTTCTTCGTCTGCATCATGCTGCTCCCGGATGAGATATCAAAATCCTGCTGACAGATTCCCTCTAATACAGGATATATATAATATGTAATGATGCACAGGATTTTCAGGACCGCTGTCCCGTCCCTCTCTATGACCCCTGCGCTTGTTTGTGAAAGTCATTTTGCTCGTGTCATATGGTGTGCGCCCCCTGGGGGCAGCGTGCTGGAATATCGCTAGCGCAGCTGGATGTTTTACCAGCGGCAGCTCTTTGCTGCTGTCTGGCCGGCACTGCCCCTCCCCGGGCCGGAGCTCGGAGGCTCCCTTGGGGGCTGACTCTGATTCTTTTAAGTGCTCAACCCTTTTAATAATCCCGGTGGTTTGTAACTTATTTATTTTCTTCTTCAGCCAAGTTGGTTAAGTTGCCGGGAGAATGATGGAGGGAGTAGTCGCGGCTGAGGGTTTGTTTAACCGGCTGGGTAATGCGGCGTAACCTGAGCCAAATATCAAAGACGTGAGCGGGTGATGCTACCGGCAGAGGCGGAACTACAATAGGTGCAGGGGTTGCGATCGCATCCAGGATGGGGTGCCCCAAAGGTCACTTTGGCCTATATGAAATAACCAATACTACAAAAATCAAAAAAAGTGGGGACCCCATTTTGCATTCGGGCCCATGAACCTCAAGTTGCGCCACTGCCTACCGATGACCTGCACACGCAACGCCGCTGCCCTGCCGGCCTTACCCAAACTCGATGGAGGGTTTTGTCACTTTGTAAAGTGTTTAAAGAAACAAAAACATCATGTCAATTTTTTGGTTTATTTTCCTCTTTGGCGACAATTTTTGCACTAAAATGCAAAAAAATTGGGTTTTTTAGAAACTTTTTTTAGTTTTCAGCTCCATTTCCACAGTTATAAAATCCACAATTAATTATTCTGCATTCATTGTTTGTAATTTTTTAAGCCCTACTATAAAAATAGACATCGATATCCATTAACCCAGAATAATATTCAGCGTGGCGAGCGCCTTGTGCCTCCAGCTGGCATCTCTGCCCGGTATATAAAGAACAGTTTGCTTCATTACGAATGTACTGCGATGGTAGAAGTGTATAATTCATAGTATTAGTAGGGGAGGAACAGGATGGGAGCAGCACGCTTTTCCCCAGCTGTCTCGTGCTCATCGACGGTGGTGCGGCACGTTTCACCCCGTTGTGTGATTTGATGCATTGTCTGCTCCCCGTCTTCCCATCTGTTGTGCGCTCGGCACAATGCGGGCAGGTGAGGCGTGAGGAAAAACAAGGCTTCCAGCCTGGCTGGCAACGAAAAAAAGAGGCGGAGTGAAAAGTAGCAACGCCGACAAACCACAGAGGTGTATGTTTCTTCAATATATCATCCTGCCCCACTACGCTCCATCAACTCACACCACAGGAGGCCAAACCAGCACCCAGTTAACCCCTAAATTCAAGCAAATGCAACATAAGAGTATTCCCATTTTAGTAAGTGATGGCTACTAAAGCCCCCAAGTCAAAATCTGTGACCTTCTGATCTTGGGGACCCCCCAGTGTTCGGGGAATGAAGGTATAGTATAGTGGCACTTCTGGCCACCTACCCATGCAAAATCTGCTGCTAGATCCATCCTCGACAATGGGCTGACGGAGATCATCATGGCACCAGTGGACGACCCATCATTTTAAGGATCAGTTATTCATTATGTGTAAGATCTCTGCTTGCCTTCAATGATGATTTATTGAGGCAAAGGGTTTGATTCAGTCTAGAGTCCTCTAGGAACACATTGAGGAAAACACTACAACCAGCCTCACTATGGGCTGCAATGGCTGATTACCGGGAGTGGATGGCATTCTCCTGCAAATAATGGTTTATTGTTCGTTTATACCAGGGTTGTGGAGTCTGTAAGCCAAATCTCAGACTCCAACTCGGACTCCTCAATATTCTCTAATCTGACTCCACCAAAATGGACTCAAGACTTCAACTCCACACCCTGGTGTGCAGATCAGTATGCCAAACCTCCGACTTCAACACCGACTCCTCAATTTCCCTCAACCCAACTCCTACTGCATCAAAAAATGGACACCCACTCCGACTCTACGACTCTTGACTCCTCAGTTCTGGTGTACAATTGGGAGTGCCAAACCTCCGACTCCTCAATTTCCCTCAATCCATCTCCGACTCCACCAAAATGGACTATGACTCCACATCCCGGTTTTTAAAGACCCTAAAGGACCCAGAATAACAGGCCAGGTTGGGTAGTTCAGCATCGTAGAGGATCTTCAGATTGGATATGACAGGTTATTCTGTGAATTAAACTACTCGACTCACAGAATTCCGAGTTTTACGAGAAGCCTTCAGCCGTTCCAGTCTCATAGGTGGACAATCTAATTTAGACGGTTTCTTTTTGTTAGAGAGATCAGAATATCTTGAGATACATTTCCCCGTTATTGTCTGACACCTTGGTGTCACCATTGTATAATATGATGGCTATGGGATTGTTCTTTGTGATCTGTATGTGTCTGGTTGATTAGTGGTCTGTGCATAGACCACCAGTCTATCAGCCCCCTCAGCCACTTCTCCAAAGCCAAGTAGTCAGTAGAGGTGGAAATAGTTTTTCGGCCCTTAATTTTTTAGTTTTGTTATAGCTCCTGTCCATACAAAGTCTTGTTGGGCCACCACTAAGTTCTTGGATCCTGGCCAGTGCTAAATGGCTACTAATATTAGCCTTGTGGCAGGGCTGTGGAGTCGGAGACGTTGTCCATTTTGGCAGAGTCTGAGTCGAATTCAAGAAAATTGAGTCGGAGGTCTGCGTACCAACTGCACACCAGGGCTGTGGAGTCGGTGTCCATTATGGTGGAGTTGGAGACGGGGAGGAGTTTGAGTCGAAGGTTTGGCTTCCCTTGTGGCCATCCCTAAGGCCGGTTCCAGACATCCGCGGCCACGTTGTACGGCTTTGTCCAACCAGCCTCACTAGGGATGGTAAGAATGACACGATACCACCCTCTTCAGTCAGCCTGGACCATTGTGCCAACCACCAGCTGTGCCCTCCATATCTGGTCAATGCCCGCCCAAAAACAGTAAAAAGAGCAAGTCACAAAGTCAAGTCTAGCAACAAACAGACTGTACGTGCTGAAGATGTCTGGACTTGTTTCTGCCCCGCAGGTTGTGCATCCTCCCCTACGCCAGACATAGCCCGTGGCTTGGTAGACTGTGGTCAATGATGGGTCATTATTGATGAATTTCTGTAGCCTGCAGGTTCTTCATGTTGTATAGACGGCATCTTCATGTTGCCTTGCAGACTTCTGTAGGACCTGCCGTCAATGCACCGCTTACTGCATTCCGGCCTGTGATGTTTTATTGACGGAGAGACCGGGAATGCAGCCGCCTCCTGCACACGGGCGGTGCGTGCTTCATGGAATGGCGCTCCAGGCACCGAGACCTTCTTAGCGTGTGGATCTCCGGGAGGAATACAGTGCAACATGGAGAATACATTGGTTAAAAAGTTATTTTACAAGAAATTCTCTGGATCCCCGCACATCTATAATTCAGTGTGTGAGCTTATGAGATGGAGGGCTTCGGTTTTAAATACAGTAGAAAAAAAATGGACCGGATAAACAAAAATGTCTTCAGATTGTCTCATCTATACAAAAAGAAGATTCTCTAGAGAGGACCTGACACTTGTTAAAAATGGCATTTTACCCCCTGGCGTAAACGCCGCTGTTCTCCTGAGTCTGGCGTTACTTTCTTTTTGCCCCTGTGCCTCTCTGTTCCACAAATGTGACCCCCCCCCCCTCGAACCTGTATGTTAAATCTAATCACTTTAGCCAATGGGGTGTGGTCTTTAATGGCTTGGCCACACCCACTTGGCTAAAAATATTTGATTTGTAATCCTGAAAGTTTGGGCCATATCTTAGGACTGGAGAGGAGCAGGAGCAATAGAAAAGACACCCCAAATTCAGGGGAACAGCGGCATTTACACCAGATGAAAAAACGACATACCGTAATTCTGGTAATACACAACAAAACATGAAGCAAAAACTAGAAATGACTAGTAAGATGAGGATCAATGAAGATTTTATCAGATCTAATATTATTACAATTTTCAAAAGGTCAACAAGAGGGACATGACAAGAGCCTAGATAACACACGTGTATAGGAGGCTACAGAAAGAGAAAGACTTAGGGGTGAGATGGAAAAAGAGCATGTATATATATATTAATGCCTCAATATAATTGCCCTAAAAGTATAAATCATAAGCAAAACCCAAAACTAAAGATGGCAGCACAAAACCAAATACATGGAAGTGAAACAGGAGAGAAGAGTCATGTATACAATACTAATGCCTTGGTGTTTGTGAAGACAAGATGTTCATAATAACGCGGTAAAAAAATACCTGTAATAAGACTAAGTTGCAAAAGATGTGTCGTTTCACCCGGCTTCTTCAGGAGAGTGCGACTCCTATTGTGTAATTCTGCTAAGTAACAGGTGTTCTTTAATTCAGTATATCAGTAGCTGGAGGTGTAACGTTATTATTATTTTTTTACCAAAAGTGCCACATCTTTTTATTTTACTTGTATTTTTTTTAATTTATTTTTATTGATGGATGAGGGTTTCTATGCTGGCACTCATCACTGTAATGCTCAAGGAAATGATTCGGAAAGGATTTCCTATTGTGGTCTGTCCCGCCAAGTACTGTTTTGTGAATGGGACCACATAGTGGTGGGCAGTGGCGTTAACTTCAGGTGTACGGGCCCCAATGCGAAACCTCCAATGGGGCCCCCAATGATTGCAAATCTTTAATAGCATTAGTCTTTTTCTATAGGCCAATGGGACTTTTGGGGCCCCCTAGGCTGCAGAGCCTGAGTGCGATCGCAACCCCTGCACCTATTGTAGTTACGCCCCTGGTGGTGGGGTATAAGGAGTTTTGGGAATAGGTGTAAAATCTCAGTAATTTTCTAAATCAAATTTTAGAAGAAAGGATATCCGTTTCTAAGGTTTTAGACTTTTCAAATATATGAATCTGTAAAGATAATACACCTTAATATAAATATATATATATATATATATATATATATATATATATATATATAATTATAATATAATGCATTAGTGTCTTTTTGGTGTCTGTCATCACCTCCATAGACTCCTGCATCTGATAGTCCTATCGTGCGCCTACTGAGTAGCCCCTGATTGGCCAGCAGAAGCTGCAGCAGCCATATTCATAGACCCAAATGATGGGTGTGCAAATATGGCGCCCACTGGTGGTACTGACACATTGCTCGGTACCACCAGTGGTACCCCATTGTTTTGTTCTCCTCTTGCTCAGGGTCCTCTTCCGGCACCTGTATCTGCTGCTGCTAACACCATACAGGCTGCTTCTCTGGGTTATCACCACTTGATTAAGTGCGCATGCGTATACCTGGCCACCTTTGGACAACTGGCATAGAATGTGAAGACAGACGGCACACACAGGGAGAAGGGAGAGAACATGGGACGAGAGAGCGCACAGGGGACGAAGAGAGCACCCAGAGGGGAGAGACACAACATCAGGGGAGAGAAGAGCGTACAGGGGAAGAGAGACAGCACACACAGGGGGAAGAGAGCATACAGGGGAAGAAGAGGGCACTCAGAGGGGAGAGAGACAACATCCAAGAGGAGAAGAGCGCACAGGGGAAGAGAGACAGCACACACAGGGGGAAGAGAGCACACAGGGGAAGAAGAGGGCAACAATAGGGTAGAGACACAACATCAGAGAGGAGAAGAGCACACGGGGCGAGAGATATGTACATGTATATATTCCTCAGCCTCTATATTGTAATCACAAATTGTGCTATGTGTGAAAGGGGCCCACTATGGCTCTTTCGACCAGGGCCCATAAAAGCCTGGAGCCGCCCCTGCCCAGTGCCACACATCTATTCCTCCCTCCCCATCTCTCTCTCTCATATATATATATATAATCTCGTGTGTGTATATATATATAAATGCACACAATAATCCTGGGTTGTAGTGGCATTGTTGGCGATAATGATTTCATGATCACATTTCTCTCCTTTTTTCCTCTTTTCTTCTTCCTTTCTTCCCTCCACTGAAGCTTTGTCCTTGAAGATGGCTCCATTTATTCCCGCGCCCTAATTTAGTGCTGACCTTCCCATCGGTCGTTAGTGCTGCTCGCAGTTTTAGCTTGTGATCACCTATTTTATTAGCCCTATTACATGGAGAATGTGCTATCAATTCTTGGAATCAAAAACTGCGATAAATCAAGTGACCTGTGCACTCCATTGTGATAGAGAGCTGAGCACCACATCTCCCTTAAGCCCCATTACTGAAAGAGATAATTCACATAATATATTAAATAAATCTAAAATATGAGTTAATACTGGCCCCTGTAAAAACAATAATAATAAAAAAAAAAGTAAAATCACACGCAAATATTTCCTCTGCTGTCGTAGAAAATAACATTCTCCGGCATTTTGAAGAGTTGTTAACAGGTGCAAATGACACCAGCGTCTGCTCAACAACGTCTCAGTTGTGTGTAGACAGCAGAGCACACAGCCATCACATAGGAGAAAGAGCCTGATTGTGTAATGGAGAGAAGGACGTCCACTTCTGTCCACACTTTCTGCAGTAGCACCTGTCTGCACAGAACATTTGGCTCAGCAAGTGCTGTCAGTTGTGGTCACCAATCTCCAGAGCCGCATGTCCTGTCTGGACAGAGGATCAGCCTCTACTCACACTACTGTGTAAATGAACGAAGTACAGAATTTGTGCTCTACCAGTACTTATAAGACTATAGCTACTATTATACTGCCCCTATGTACAGGATTATAACTGCTATAATACTGCCCCTATGTACAAGAATATAACTACTATAATACTGCTCCTATGTACAAGAATATAACTACTATAATACTGCCCCTATGTACAAGAATATAACTACTATAATACTGCTCCTATGTACAAGAATATAACTACTATAATACTGCTCCTATGTACAAGAATATAACTACTATAATACTGTCCCTATATACAAGAATATAACTACTATAATACTGCCCCTATGCACAAGAATATAACTACTATAATACTGCCCTATGTACAAGAATATAACTACTATAATACTGCCCCTATGTGCAAGAATATAACTACTATAATACTGCCCCTATGTACAGGAATATAACTACCGTATATACTCGTGTATAAGCCGACCCGTGTATAAGCCGACCCCCCTACTTTTGCCCCCAAAACCTGGGAAAATGTATTGACTCGTGTATAAGCCGAGGGTGGACCCCAGCACAGGTATACAGCCCCCATCAGTGTGGTATACAGCAGCCTCCCCAGTGGTATATACAGGCCCCAGCAGTGTTACAGCAGCAGCCCCAGTGGTATATACAGCAGCAGCCCCAGTGGTAGTATACACGCAGCCCCAGTAGTATATACAGCCCCAGTGGTAGTATACACGCAGCCCCAGTAGTATATACAGCCCCAGTGGTAGTATACAGCCCCAGTGGTAGTATACAGCCCCAGTGGTAGTATACAGTCCCAGTGGTAGTATACAGCAGCCCCAGTGGTATATTCAGCCCCAGTGGTAGTATACAGCAGCCCCAGTGGTATATACAGCCCCAGTGGTAGTATACAGCCCCAGTGGTAGTATACAGCAGCCCCAGTAGTAGTATACAGCCCCAGTGGTAGTATACAGCAGCCCCAGTAGTAGTATACAGCCCCAGTGGTAGTATACAGCCCCAGTGGTAGTATACAGCAGCCCCAGTGGTATATTCTGCCCCAGTGGTAGTATACAGCAGCCCCAGTGGTAGTATACAGCAGCCCCAGTGGTATATTCTGCCCCAGTGGTAGTATACAGCCCCAGTGGTAGTATACAGCCCCAGTGGTAGTATACACACAGCCCCAGTGGTAGTATACAGCAGCCCCAGTGGTATATTCTGCCCCAGTGGTAGTATACAGCCCCAGTGGTAGTATATAGCCCCAGTGGTAGTATACACACAGCCCCAGTGGTAGTATACAGCCCCAGTGGTAGTATACAGCCCCAGTGGTAGTATATAGCCCCAGTGGTAGTATACACACAGCCCCAGTGGTAGTATACACGCAGCCCCAGTAGTATATACAGCCCCAGTGGTAGTATACAGCCCCAGTGGTAGTATACAGCAGCCCCAGTAGTAGTATACAGCCCCAGTGGTAGTATACAGCCCCAGTGGTAGTATACAGCAGCCCCAGTGGTATATTCAGCCCCAGTGGTAGAACAGCCACAATGGTAGTACACACAGGAAAAGCACCACGTGGTGAGTATACGTACAGTGTATATTCCTCGCCTCATGTTTGTAATCACCAAATTGGCTATTGTAAGCCCCATTGGTTTTCGACCAGGCCCTCCATGGTAGTACAGCCACCCCAGTGTAATATTCTCCCCCAGTTCTTATACAATGTATATATAATCCTGTGTGTGTTAGTATTACACACAAATCCTGGTTGTATGCATTGCCGCATATGTATATCATGCCATTGTATACCCCATTTTATTCCTCCATTTATCTTCACTTTCATCCTCCATGAGTTGTCTTGAAGATGGCTCCATTTATTCTCGCCCATGAGTATACCCATGTAGTGTGTACCAGTGTTATACACACAGCCCATGGAGTTACGTCCCGTGTAGTATGCCCCAGTGTATTATAGCCCATTGTAGATACAGCCCATAGGCTATATTGGGCCCCATCCTATTCATGGGCAGCCGCTGCATTGCTGCGAATAAAATACCTGATATCAGCTGCTGTCACCCTCGTATGGTGATCGCAGCCCCGATCCGTGCTCCATTAGTGTCTCCCTGTGTGACGGCACAGCCGATATCATCGCGACGCAGCTACTGAATTAGAAACAATAGAAATGTGAGCCGAGATCGGCACCCGATAGCATCGAGATATGAAATGATAAGAAGTAATTATAGCGCAAGTCCGCATCTGGGGCCAGAAAGGTAAGTGTCGGGCCAATTTTGTAAGAGTTGTACGAGATGCTATAATGACGACGGCGCACTTTCAACCCTCATTGTTGGTGAAAACAGCTATAGCGCAGAGTATATACGGTACTAAATACTGCCCTATGTTACAGGAATAAACGTCTTACTTACTGTCCAGTACAGAATTAACTACTATAAACTGTCTTGTACAGAACATATAACTCTACATATGCCCATATGTACAGGATATACACTAAATACTGCCCTATGTACTAGTATTAACTATATAATACGCCCTATGTACAGATATAACTGTTAATATGCACAATGTACAAGAATTTAACTACTTAACCATGCTCTATGTACAAGAATATAACTACTATAATACTGCCCCTATATACAAGAATATAACTCTATAATATGTCCCTATGTACAAGAACTATAACTACTATAATACTGCTCCTATATACAAGAATATAACTACTATAATACTGCCCCTATATACAAGAATATAACTACTATAATACTGCTCCTATATACAAGAATATAACTACTATAATACTGCCCTATGTACAAGAATATAACTACTATAATACTGTCCCTATGTACAAGAATATAACTACTATAATACTGCTCCTATGTATACGGAATATAACTACTATAATACTGCCCCTATGTACAAGAATATAACTACTATAATACTGCCCTATGTACAAGATTATAACTGACTGTAATACTGCCCTATGTAACAAGAATATAACTACTGTAATACTGCCCTATATACAAGAATATAACTACTATAATACTGCTCCTATGTACAAGAATATAACTACTATAATACTGCCCTATGTACAAGAATATAAACTACTATAAACTGCCCCTATGTACAAGAATATACTACTATAATACTGCCCCTATGTACAAGAATATAATACTATAATATAATATCTGCCCCTATGTACAAGAATATAACTACTATAATACTGCTCCTATTACAAGAATATAACTACTATAATACTGCCCTATGTATAAGAATATAACTACTATAATACTGCACCTATTACAAGAATATAACTACTATAATACTGCTCCTATGTACAAGAATATAACTACTATAATACTGCTCCTATGTACAAGAATATAACTACTATAATACTGCCCTATGTACAAGAAATAACTACTATAATACTGCCCTATGTACAAGAATATAACTACTTAATACTGCTCCTATGTACAAGAATAATAACTGCTTGTACTTATAATACTGCCCCTATGTACAAGAATATAACTCTATAATACTGCCCCTATGTACAAGAATATAACTACTATAATACTGCCCTATATACAAGAATATAACTACTATAATACTGCCCTATGTACAAGAATATAAACTACTATATAATACTGCCCCTATATACAAGAATATAACTACTATAATACTGCCCCTATGTACAGAATATAACTACTATAATACTGCCCCTATATACAAGAATATAACTACTATAATACTGCCCTATAGTACAAGAATATAACTACTATAATACTGCCCCTATGTACAAGAATATAACTACTATAATACTGCCCCTATATACAAGAATATAACTACTATAATACTGTCCTATGTACAAAAATATAACTACTATAATACTGCCCCTATTACAAGAATATAACTACTATAATACTGCCCTATGTACAAGATATAATACTAAACTTATAAAATACTAATAATACTGCCCTATATACAAGAATATAACTACTATAATACTGCTCCTATATACAAGAATATAACTACTATAATACTGCCCCTATGTACAAGAATATAACTACTATAATACTGCCCCTATGTACAAGAATATAACTACTATAATACTGCCCCTATGTACAAGAATATAACTACTATAATACTACCCCTATGTACAAGAATATAACTACTATAATCCTGCCCTATTACAAGAATATAACTACTATAATACTGCCCTATTATACAAGAATATAACTACTTAATACTGCCCCTATGTACAAGAATATAACTACTGTAATACTGCCCCTATATACAAGAATATAACTACTGTAATACTGCTCCTATGTACAAGAATATAACTACTATAATACTGCCCCTATGTACAAGAATATAACCACTATAATACTGCCCCTATGTACAAGAATATAACTACTATAATACTGCTCTTATATACAAGAATATAACTACTATAATACTGCCCCTATGTACAAGAATATAACTACTATAATACTGCCCCTATGTATAAGAATATAACTACTATAATACTGCTCCTATATACAAGAATATAACTACTATAATACTGCTCCTATGTACAAGAATATAACTACTATAATACTGCCCTATGTACAAGAATATAACTACTATAATACTGCCCCTATGTACAAGAATATAACTACTATAATACTGCTCCTATGTACAAGAATATAACTACTATAAGACTGCTCCTATGTACAAGAATATAACTACTATAATACTGCTCCTATATACAAGAATATAACTACTATAATACTGCTCCTATGTACAAGAATATAACTACTATAATACTGCCCCTATATACAAGAATATAACTACTATAATACTGCCCCTATATACAAGAATATAACTACTATAATACTGCCCCTATATACAAGAATATAACTACTATAATACTGCCCCTATGTACAAGAATATAACTACTATATTACAGCCCCTATGTACAAGAGTATAACTACTATAATACTGATCCTATATACAAGAATATAACTACTATAATACTGCCCCTATATACAAGAATATAACTACTATAATACTGCCCCTATGTACAAGAGTATAACTACTATAATACTGATCCTATGTACAAGAATATAACTACTATAATACTGCCCCTATATACAAGAATATAACTACTATAATACTGCCCCTATGTACAAGAATATGGCTAGGGTCACATTTGCGATGTGCCCCTAGCCTGCCGGATTCCGGTATTATCTTAGAACTTTTTCCAGCGCCGCATAGCGTTTCCGCTATGCGGTGCTGGAAACCGCTGCCCTTAGTTACCCGCTGTTTACCTGCACGACCTGTCACACAGGCAGCGGCTCGGAGGGCGTTTTACAGCGCCGCACAGGAAACCGTTGCAGACACGATTTCCTGTGCGGCGCTGTAAAACGCCCTCCGAGCCGCTGCCTGTGTGACAGGTCGTGCAGGTAAAAGCAGGGTAACTAAGGGCAGCGGTTTCCAGCACCGCATAGCGGAAACGCTATGCGGCGCTGGAAAAAGTTCTAAGATAATACCGGAATCCGGCAGGCTAGGGGCACATCGCAAATGTGACCCTGGCCTATAACTACTATAATACTGCCCCTATATACAAGAATATAACTATTATAATACTGCCCCTATGTACAAGAATATAACTACTATAATACTGCCCCCTATGTACAAGAGTATAACTACTATAATACTACTCCTATATACAAGAATATAACTACTATAATACTGCCCCCTATGTACAAGAATATAACTACTATAATACTGCTCCTATTCTGCTTTCTCTCTATAAGGATTTACTAGATGATTGTGGTTATATATGTCCATGTGTTACTGCACAGGGTTTCATTGTTGCATTCCTTTTGCAGATTTGTTCTGGTTTAGTTGAGTATTTCGGGAGATTCCTTGCCCATCATGGCTTCCTCTCGGTGGCTCTGGACGTGTCGATGGTTTCAGTAATTAAGTTTAGGAGTCATTTTTCTCCGGCGGGGCTGGCGCTCCATCATGCGTTGCCGGTCCCGATGCAGGCGCTCCTTAATGTTTTTCCAGCAAACGTGTTTGTTCTCCGGCCACTGAAGGAAGAGCGGAGGATGACTGATTAGCGTTTTGGGAGCGGCAGGCATTACGGTGATCCCAGGCGCTCCAGCCTCTGTGGTTTCTACAGCAACTGAAGGCCTTTGGTACCGTTCAGTCCCAGTAATTAAGACGTGTGGAAGATGCAGAATGATTCCGGAGCTATAGGGAAATGGCAGGAGAAGGCGACGCTGAGTGATTGGGACCACGCGCGATTGTGCTGATAAGTGCGGAGACGTTGGCTGCAGGTTGGCCGCGAGGAGTTGGAGATCTGACCTCATTTATCTGTTGTGCGGACCATAAAACTGCAGTCATCCATCTGAGCTGCATCCGTCCAGCTGCCGGGCCTCGCCGCTCGCTCTGCAGCAGTGCAGTCATCAATCCGGAAATTGTTTTCCTTCCTTTGTGCGATATAAAGTGCAAATCTGCCCTACATAAGAGCGTAATAAAATATTGTAGCGCTGCAATCGAGCAGTCATAGTCTATCAGAACGCAGAGGATCCTACACATGAGGACTCTATAGGGGCTCCCTGCTTTATAAAACCCTTTTCTCACATTTCTGGATTAAAGGATGGAGTCTCCTTTTAATTAGGACCCTTCTTTGTTTACCAGAGTAGATGGGCTCCCCTGGAGAGTGACTCTTGCCTTGGTGGACCCCCATTGATTTTAATGGGAACCAGGGCTGGTTTTAGAGGAAGTGGTGCAGCATATTGCACCATCACACCCAAATATTTAAAGTGCGTTTACAGGCCTTTAAGTGAGTGCCATGGACTGTAGTAATGTCACCCGGCGCTTACGTATGGTTGACAATGATGGGGTTAGAATAATCACTAATAGATCATTGTGTCCCCATACAGATCATGTTATCGGCAGCACATCTCCTGTTTACACTTGGCAACGTGCTGCCGAGAAGTGTAATCCTTATTTGTCAAGACTGGCGTTGTGCATGCTAATCTTAATAAATGAAGCCAAAATGTTCACTAATTAGGAATCTTAGAAGCCCTGTGTGCCTCCAGCACACATGTAAAGACACAGAACATATATAATATATATACACACAGCACATAAATTAATATATCAATACACAGCACATACGCACAAAACCACCATCAGTACATGAGTGTGGTGCCAGAGCCAACATCAGTACATGAGTGTGGTGCCAGAGCCAACATCAGTACATGAGTGTGGTGCCAGAACCACCATCAGTACATGAGTGTGGTGCCAGAACCACCATCAGTACATGAGTGTGGTGCCAGAACCACCATCAGTACATGAGTGTGGTGCCAGAACCACCATCAGTACATGACTGAACCACAGTACTGATGAGATGCAGGCAGGATCACAAATAAACATTTAAATCCCATTACCATATAGATGACATCTTCTCCAAATTGGAATCGTTCTCATCCCTTTTACCCTTTTGTCTTCATGTAGTAGCAGCAGCACGTCCCGACAAAGTGCTTGTGAAAGTAAAATATCATTGTACTGCTCCAGAAATATAAATATCACCCATGCTGCGCCCCTGAATAAATAATTGCCCCTCACAATGCTTACAGCACAAAACGTCCCCTCACACACTGCTCCTCTCCATAATGCCTCCCCCACACACGGCTCCTCTCCATAATGTCCCCCCACACACACGGCTCCTCTCCATAATGTTCCCTTGCACACGGCTCCTCTCCATAATGTCCCCCCACACACGGCTCCTCTCCACAATGTCCCCCCCCCCCACACACCACACCGGCTCCTCTCCATAATGTTCCCTTGCACACGGCTCCTCTCCATAATGTCCCCCCCCCCACACACGGCTCCTCTCCATAATGTTCCCTTGTACACGGCTCCTCTCCATAATGTCCCCCCCCCCCACACGGCTCTCTCCATAATCTTCCCTTGCACACGGCTACTTTCCATAATGTTCCCCCCCAGCCACACACGGCTCCTGTCCATAATGTCCCCTCACCCACCTCCCTTCTCCATAATGTCCCCCCACACAGCTCATCTCCATAATGTCCCCACACACAGCTCATCTCCATAATGCCCCCACCACCCACACATGGCTCCTCTCCATAATGTCTCCCCACACACAGCTCCTCCCCATAATGTCCCCACACTTACGGCTCCTCTCCATAATGTGGGGGGGGGCCTGATCGGTGTGGTGCCCCTGATTGGTGGATGCCCTTATTAGTGGCCATCCTCTTCACTGTCCCACTTTGCCCACCCTTAAAGGGAATCTGTCACCATGTTTTTTGCCATCCCATCAGAAAGCAGTATAATGTAGAGAAAGACCCTGATTCCAGCAATGTGTCACTTACTGAGCTGCTTGCTGTCATTTTGATAAAATTACTGTTTTCTCTGCTGCAGATTTAGCAGCTCATGAATGTGCTACACTACTTGAGTAGTCATCTAATGATAATCTCCAGCTGATAAAACAGTGATTTTACCAAAACTACATTGAGCAGCCCAGTAAGTGACCTATCGCTGGAATCAGGATCTCTGTCTCTACATTAGGCTGGTAAAATGGCAAAAACCTGGTGACAGATTGCCTTTAACGCGGGCCTTAGTGGGAACCATGTAATACTCCATTTCTCCTGAGGGAGCGCTACAAGAAAACTGAATACGTGAGTACTTCTTTGATGATGGTGTCCTCTGATGTCAAATGACCATAGCGGTCAATGGCTGTAGTCACAAATATAAAACTGGGAAGAATTAGCCCCCCATACTCCCCATATCAAGACCTCAGAGGTCCGGGCAGCAGAGATAGGAGGAGCTGTTTGCTGGATCTATACAGTTGTCTGTACATAAAGGGAAAAAATAGATATGAAAATGCATGAAATTGAGATATATAATCAATATAAAGACATATATATCCATAAAATAAAAAATATAGCATGTACGGTATATTAAATTTGGATATATAATAATTTATTAAAAATAATATAAGTGGAGTAAAAAAATTGAAGTTAAAAGAAAAAAAACAAGTAAAAGTCAAATGAATAGAAATGAAATGTACAAAAAATATGAAATAACAATCTAAAATAGCATAAAGTGTAATTTGGTGTCCACGGTCCATTTTTTCCCCATGATTTTACGTTTCTGTTCATTTGATGGCGGCTGATCCTCGCCCACGTGTCATGTTGGCTCGTACATGCGAGTTTTTCTTGGCCCAGGAGCTTGCAATCTTATTTTTTGCTCGCTGTAATGCACCTTTTTTTGTACACAGAATAGTACATAAGTGAAGCCATTTGCCGCTTGTAGACTTGATTGCAGAAAACGGAGCGAAAAAACAGTTGTTTTAATCTAATTTCCAGACAAACAATAGTCCAGGGACCGTGCTAAATTCCTGAAACTGATGAAATTTAATGAGGTGATTTGTGTATGGCAGAGCGTTCTGCAGAGCGGAGTCGGTGTGCCAGTACCCTGCTGCTGGATTAGAGGAAAGCCCCTATCACTACTACACCGCAACTGCGACCTGGGCCCAGGAGTGTCACTCGCCTGCCGAATCCGGGCCCCAGGATGTGTCAGCCCGCCTGCCGGACCCGGGCCCCAGGATGTGTCATCCTCTGCCTGCCAGGACTCGGGCCCCAGGATGTGTCAGCCTCTGCCTGCCGGACCGGGCCCCAGGATGTGTCAGCCACTGCCTGCCGGACCCGGGCCCCAGCATGTGTCAGCCCCTGCCTGCCGGACCCGGGCCCCAGCATGTGTCAGCTTGCCTGCTGACCCTCCCCAGGAGTGTCATCTGCTGCGGCCGGCCCAGGATGTGTCATCCTCTGCCTGCCGGACTCGGGCCCCAGCATGTGTCAGCCACTGCCAGATTCGGGCCCAGATGTGTCAGCCTGCCTGCCGGACTCGGGCCCCAGGATGTGTCAGCCCTGCCTGCCGGACTCGGGCCCCAGGATGTGTCATCCTCTGCCTGCCAGACCGGGCCCCAGGATGTGTCAGCCCCTGCCTGCGGACTCGGCCCAAGATGTGTCAGCCTCGCTGCGGACCCGGCCAGGATGTGTCACCCTGCCTGCCGGACCGGTCCCAGATGTCAGCCTGCTGCAGACCCGGGTCCCAGGATGTGTCAGCCTCTGCCTGCCAGACCGGGCCCCAGGATGTGTCTGCCTGCCGGACTCGGGCCCCAGGATGTGTCAGCCCCTGCTGCTGACTCGGCCCGATTTCAGCCCTGGCGCGGACCCGGTCCAGGATGTGTCAGCCCTGCCTGCGGGACCGGTCCCAGGATGTGTCAGCCCTGCCTGCTGGACTCGGCCCCAGGATGTGTCAGCCCCTGCCTGCCGGACCCGGGTCCCAGGATGTGTCAGCCCCTGCCTGCCAGGTCCCGGGTCCCAGGATGTGTCAGCCCTGCCTGCCAGACCCGGGCCCAGGATGTGTCGCCCCTGCCTGCCAGACCGGGCCCCAGGATGTGTCGCCCCTGCCTGCCAGACCCGGGGTTAGGATGTGTCAGCCCTGCCTGCCGACCCGGGTCCCAAGATGTGTAGCCCCCTGCCTGCAGACGGCGCCCAGATGTGTCAGCCCTACCTGCCGGATACTGACGGACAGCTGGACCAAGGATTCAGGTTGTCAGGGAAACCTCATGGCTAGCGGAGACTGTGGCGGCGGCAGCATCTAATGTGGGCAATGTGTCTGCTCTCCAGCTCGGCCTGCTCTTCTCCAAAGCCCTAGGTTGTCTAATGCTCTAAATTAGCAAGTGCTTCAGATACCGTAATGTGATTTATAAAAAGGAGAAATGCTTGAATTACGACCCCCGGAGGAAAAGAAGAGTCCAGGCCTCGTGTTGTACAGGCTGGATGGTCATAGAACATGATAAATACCTAAGAAAAAGCTCTGGAATTAGAAAATCATGGCTGCTTTCTTCTAAGAACAGCACCAACCTGTCCACAGGTTGTCTTTGGTATTACAGGTCAGTCTCATTATTCGAATTTCTGCACAATCTGCACAGGGAATGACTGCACCATGTATTTTTCTGCAGAAGCAGCTATGATTCTACAGTATTATTCTAGACAACCCCTATAAAAGGGAAATAATGTAAAAATGAGTTTGAGATGTCATGTGAAGCTTAATCTCACATCAATCGGCTTTGATTTCCGCAATGAATGCATGACATGTCCTTTTTTTCATTTATTAAACCACTGTCAATGTTATTTAGATCATGTAGTGTGCATTAGTAACCTTTAAATCCTTGTGTTTATCCCCAAAAAAAACACTTTAGATACCTTAACCTTTTCATGAGCTAGCTGGGCAAACAGTCATGCAGTCATCCGGGCAGTTAACAGACATGTCAATCAATTGCAGACTTTCCGAAATGCATCTAATGCTCCTACAAGGACCTGTGTGATGTCACGACCATGTGACCGTATGGGTGGGGCTAAGCAGGCCTTGTGTGGACAATGTTCATAGCTCCGCCTATTAGTCACATGGTCTTGACATCACACAGGTCCTTGTAGATGCATTTTGTCATATTTGCAGCTGATTGACATGTTGTAACCGCCGTGATGACTGTATGACTGTTTGCCCAGCTAGCTAATGAAAACATCTAAGTATTTAAAGTGCTTTTTTGGGATAGATACAAGGATTTGAAGGTTACTAATGCACAGTACATGATCTAAATGACATTGGGAGCGGTTTAATAACAAAAAAAGGATATGACAGATTCACTTTAATATCATCATTACACTGATGATGATGATAATTTATACAGCGCCAACATATTCCGCAGCACTTTGTAATGTAAAGGGGACATGCACAGACAATACATAGTAACAACAAATTCAACAGATACCAGGAAGAGTGACTTGTGACCACTAGGGGGAGCTCAAAGTTTATTATAATACACTAATGTATTCATAGAGCTCCCCCTAGTGGTGGCAGCAGGGAGACAGAGTTTTATCATTGACTTCATCTGATTTTGGAGAGGATTTGGAGCTCTGTATCAGGAAAACCAGAGCTCCTACTGGGATAAAGGATGTTTATGATGTGCATTGATTAAAGTTGTTTATCTTTAAAAAATATATTTTATTTTTTTTTTTTCTGAAGACAAGCAAAATCTTTCCCTCACCTCCCCCTTTCCCGCTATATATGCAGATTAAATGAGGTTTTGCCGCTACGGCTGGAGCATTACTGTATGAAAATGAGGGTTACACACTTTCTATATAAACACTTACGATGGGATGTCAGACGGAATGGGATTATGATTGATGATGGATTTAGTACGTCCCGGGTAATTGAAGTGGCGGGTAGTTGAGCGACGCGTTTCACTCCATTCTTCCCGTCCCGCGGTAAAGCTTAAGCCCCATATTAACAGCAGCTTTTCTAATAGCCCCTGTGTGTGCCGGGTTTTGTGGGTTGAGCTCGGGGTAAGCTTTTAAGTGTGCGGAGTTCGCTGCGCGCGGAGGGTTTAGCAGATGTGCCGGACAATTCCTTAATTATTCATGCGGCAGAGTTTTAACAGCTTTCCGCCGTGTCGCTGGAGCCTCGCGCTTCACCACTTTTTCGTTCTTCCTCCCTGTTATATTTAACTGCCTGTTTACAGGACAGAAGCGTGAGATGAGCAGGAGAGCGCGCCGAAATAATCAATGAGGACTCCACCGTGTGAACAATGTCCTCCGTAATGTCAAGCCGTGACGATTGGGCGCGGGACATGAATGGGGCGATGCCTGGCAGAAAGGGGGAATAGTCATACAACAAAATATGGGCGCAGGTTCCTTAAAGTAAATCTGTCATCTGGTTTTTGCTTCCTAATCTGAGAGCTGCATGATATAGACAGAGACCCTGAGTCCAACAATGTATCAGATACCTTTAAAGGGAATCTGTCAGCAGGTTTTTGTTTCCTAATCTGAGAGCAGCATGACATAGGCATAGAGACCATGAATCCAACAATGTATCACGTACCTTTAAAGGGAATCCGTCATCAGGTTTTTCTTACTAGTCTGAGAGCAGCATGATGTAGGCATAGAGACCCTGAATTCAACAGTGTATCACATATCTTAAAAGGAATCTGTCGGGTTTTGCTTCCTAATATGAGAGCAGCATGATGCAGACAGACTCTGAATCCAACAATGTATCATGTACCTTTAAAGGGAATCTGTCAGCAGGTTTTTGTTTCCTAATCTGAGAGCAGCATGATGTAGACAAAGAGCCCTGAATCCAACAATGTATCATGTACCTTTTAAAGGGAATCTTTCTGCTGGTTTTTCCTTCCTAATCTGAGAGCAGTGTGATGTAGGGAGCATCACATACCTTCAAAGGGAATCTGTCAGCAGGTTTTCGTTTCCTAATCTGAGATCAGCATGATGTAGACAGAAATCCTGAATACAACAATGTATCACGTACCTTAAAGGGACTGTGTCAGAAGATTTTTGCTTCCTAATCTGAGAGCAACATGCTGTAGAGACCCTGAATCCAATGATGTATCACTTAGATTACTGGCTGTATCAGTTCGGACACAATCTTGTTTTTAGATTTAGCATGTACCAGTCTAGCAGAGCCGCCAGCGACCCACACCAGACACTGTGTATACAATGTCTATAGACAGTGAGTTGCTAATCACAGCAGGGTGCGTGCTGGACTAGCTGACCCACTCCAGCAATGATAAGCTCCTGAAGGTAAAGGCCCAGTCACATACACAGATAATTGTGCAGATTGTTCTCAGATCTCTGGTTGCAGTGAAATCATGGACACATTGTTCCAGTTTGTGGCCGTGTACAAATGTAATAATGTGTCCATGATTTCACTGCAACCTGAGATCTGTGAACAATATCTGCACAATTATCTGTGTGTGTAACTGGGCCTTAAAACAACCTATACCTGAGGAAGGCAATTTTTTATGGAATTACATAGCCGAAACGCGTTGTATGAATTATACGCAATAAATTGTTAAAAAAAAAAAAAAAAATTTCTTCCGGTCCTTCCGAATCTGGGAGCGCTCGTCACTACACCGGATATTCATTTCCGAAACTACCTGAAGCTAAAACAAACATTGCAAGTAAACAACAGCACACAGTGTGATAAGAGACACATGGCTAAAATCTGTGTGTTGTTCTCTACAGCAGATTACATAGTCAAAGGGAATCTGTCAGCAGGTTTTTGATGTAGCTGTGTAGGAGATGTGCATGCTGGCCGCGCTGCAGAGGGTAATGCTCTTTCCACATATGTAAGACATTGGTTTATTTTTGCTGGTCGCCCTTGGAAACAGACTACAGTCCACTCTGTTGTCAGACATGTGACTTAGTAGCTGATGGTGCACCCACAAGACTTTTTATTAACCCCTTAATGCCTACTGTTGCGTATTTGTATCATGCCAGTTCAATTCATTTGTGTGCATATTAGGTTTTAATTCAGGAAATAAGTTAGTTTAGGTATAGACATTAATGAACAGCAGAGATGTAGAGTTGCCCTTTAATTCTTTTTCATTCATTTATAATAGACCGTATTCAGACGCTGCCCCTTTAATGTGGATGTAGTACCGTAATTGCTGTCTCTTGTTTTTCTGATCTCGGGCCCCTCTTACATATGTTCCCGGCAGGTTCTGTTGGGAGGTTGGCGCGCCTCATGGTAACGCTCCTCTATGGAAACCTCCTCGGGGGCCTATTATCACCATTAAGAGTTTAAAAGGCCAGCGAGGTCTCGGGATATTCCTGCAGGGTTTACGGCATATGCACAAGGTGCTGCTTAATTCTTTGGTGGATTTCCAGCTAAGTAACTTTAAAGTGTTGGCTCTAAATGAAGCGCCAGGACACCAGGACTACCGCTAATACGAGGCGGCAAAGCGCGCCTGCAGCCTAGGACTGAATAGTATTCGCCCACACTTTCTCCTTTTAATAAAAAGCTGCAGAAATCTTAAAAAAAAAAGAAATATTTTTAGAATGGATTTCTTTTTCTGAGAGCAAATTTTTTTGTTTTCCCCCTTGGTGCAACCGCGTCCCCGAGCGACCGCCGTCCTGTAATGCTGAGCCGGTGAAACCACGGTTGTCCTCGGTCCGGCACTCGGCCCTCCATCTGTCAGATTATTGATCCACTTATAAGCAATATTTCACATTTTTAAAAGGCCAGCTTTATTAAAATCTACAGGGGCTATTGATGTATGAGCGTGATTAAAACGGGATGACAGTGATTTTTATTTATTTATTTTCTAAATGAGGTTTTGAGACGCAGAAAATGACAAGTTTTCTAAAAGAAAACTCTGTTATGTGCTATTAAGTCATTAAACCGCCCCCAATAATCATGTAGTGGTCATTAAATCGTTGTATTAATCCCAAAAAAATCATTTTAGAAACTTAGATGTTTTAATTAGCTAGCTGCCCCAACAGTCATACAGTCATCCGGGCGGATAGCAGACATGTCAATCAACTGGATGCCGAAATATCTATTCTTCTACAAGGACCCTGTTGATGTCAAGACCGTGTGACTAATGGCGAGCTGTGTACATTATCCTCACAATGCCTGCTTAGCTCTGCCCATTGTGATCACATGGTCGTGACATCACACAGGTCCTTTTAGAGAGCATTAGATACATTTCGGCATGTTTGCAGTTGAGTGACATGTCTGCTAACCGCCCGGATGACAGGTTCTTGTAGAGACAGTCAAACAATGTGATGCAACAGTTATCCGGCTGCTTAATAGTTAACAGTTGCTGTTTTTCCCCGTATTTGTGACCGGGGTTGCTGTGCTGTAGTAATTTAATAGTTACTCATCAGAGTAATTATACTTACGGGTCGGCGTTATCCTTTGCAGCTGTGCAGCGCGCTGAGACGCTTCCGGGCTGAAGAGTCATGTGACTGGCTCCAATAGCCAATCACATACGACAAGAAGATAAGGGGTGGCCCGGAAGTGACGCAGCGACGCGTCACACCAGGAAGACGGAACGCGGACCGGGTAAGTATAAGAAGAGAACTAACTATTGCCTTGCTATAATGCAGCACGCTGGGTTCCGAATCCGAATTGATCGACCATGCCTAGTTAACAGTTCAGCCAAAATTCGGAAAGGACCTGTGTGATGTCACTGCCATGTGACTATAATAGGTACAGCTATGTACTTGGACAATAACAATTTAGCTAGCTTAGCTTCACCCATTACAGTCACATGGTCGTGACATCACACAGGTCCTTTATACAGAGCATTCGACATTGCTACAAGTTCAGTGACAGATCTGTTAACTATTAACCAGCTGGATGACTGTATGACTGTTTGCCCAGCTAGCTTTTGAACATGTCAGTATTAAAATGCTTTTTGGGGATAAATACAACAACTTAACAAAAAAAAATATATTAATGAACGCTACATGGTCTAAATAACATTGGTTTTAATAACAAAATAGACATGACAGGTTCCCTTTAAAGCTCATTTGATATCACTCAATGTATGAATAAATTGACAAGTGGGTGTTACTAGTTGGGGGTGTCCCTACACACTGTCATATCAATGCATTTGGTTTTTAACTGTGCCAGGACACAACCCATTTGGCAAAAGGAAAATGGAGCTCTGTTGCAATACCACTGACAGCCTGCGGATAGAGGAGGCGCTGGTTCTAATCCTGCACTGTTAAAATCTGTATTTAGTCAATCCATTAGCTAGTTTGTTTCTGTATACAGTGTCGGTCTCGAATGTGTATCTGAACCCCTAATATTTAGTTTTTCCGTTAGGCTGTTTACCCAGGCTGATGTATTAAACCAACACCGGCGCGGGCATCATTCTCTGGATTCGTAGTTTCTTGGTAGGAAGAAATTCAAAGAGAGAGAGACGTTCTTGGAAAACAATCTGCGATTTCCTCCCTCTATCCTGTGGCCTCATCTGCCAATGCACTCGAGGGTTTAATTAGGGGAAGAGAGATATGCCAGGCAGACCCAGTATGGAGCGATCTGGCGCCCGCACACTTGGCACACACGCAATTATCATTTTCAGTCAACAAAAAAACAACTGTTTACATTTGTAAAATTGGGGACAGGGGGGGATTATTACCAGGTCCACTGCCGCAGCCAGGTGGATAGGATTCCTTTAAATATGAGTAGAGGCGAGAAGGCTCCCAAAGGGACAAGCGGTGGAGTCGGCACTGCCGCCAGCGCTCTTTTGGCGACGACGAGGTTAAAGATTCGGATTGATTGAGTTAAATTCCCATTTGTCAGCTGTCATAGAGCGTATTGATATTGTGCTTCCAGATTCCGGCTGGCTAATGAGGGATCTAAATATATGGGAATGATGCAGGGGCCGCTGAGGATGATGAGGGAGGGCTGCAGTATCCTGCAGGGTAATGGATATTAAGAAATCACAGAGCCGGGCACACGACGTTATAGGGAGAGAAGCCCAATTCCACTTAAAAGGTTAACATATGGGGTGCGACTAGAGAAAACCCCCATATCCTGACTTCCCCTCGATTGCGGAGGGTCTATCAACAGACTTGAGTCCTCCATTTGCTCTTTGTGTTGCTCAGCTCGGACTGGGCTATCCTCAGTGTTTTACTGGGTGCGTCCATTAATGGCTGCTCCATTCAACGTTTCCTGTGCTCTAACGTTGATCCCCTATTCACTACATCAGTGATATGTCAGGTCAATGTGGTTGGATGCCATCAACAGGCCGTGTCTTCCGTTCTCCACTGCTGGTCCTCATGTCCAGGGATATGTTGAATGGTTCAATAGGTTACTATGGTCTTTATACTGCTCAGCTCCAGACTGGGCTATCCTCAGTGTTGTGCTGGGTGCGTCCACAAACAGCCGCCCCATTCACTTTTCCTGGGCTCTAGAGCTGATCCCCCTAATCACTGCACGGATGATAATGTCATGATTGGTGTGGTAGGACGCCAACAACAGACTTCAGTCCTCCCGTTTGCTCTTTATACTGCTCAGCTCGGACTGGGCTATCCTCCATGTTGTGCTGGGTGTGTCTACAAACATCTGCTCTATTCAACTTTTCCTGGGCCCCAGAGCTGATACCTTATTCACTTCACTGATATTGTCAGATTGGTGTGGTAGGACGCCATCAAAAGACTTGTGTCTTCATTCTCCACCGCTGGTTTTTACAGCCAGGGATATGTTGAATGGTTTGGCGGGTTACTACGGTCTTTATACTGCTCAGCTTCTAACTGGGCTATCCTCAGTGTTGTACCGGGCACATCCACAATCGGCTGCTCCATTCACCTTCTTCTCGGCACAGACAGCAGGGAGATACTATCTGACCATTGTTGTCCATGCAGTGGATAGGTGAACATATATGAGGCTAAGAACACCTTTAAAAAAAAAATTGCTTATTCCCGCCATGGATGATGATGGTCAGATTGACGTGAAACCCTGTAGATAAACAGAGTTGTGTCCTCCGATCTCTCCTGCTTCTCTCGGCCAGGAGTAGTTACATAGAGCAGCCGGACGCTCATGCTCCCAACCATTTCTACGTCAATAGTCGATAGTTGAGCGCGGTGCCGGTTCATACTATAGTCATGAGTACTCTTAATGCTCTGATTTTTTTGCATTTCTTACTTATTTTACATGTAAAACCTGAAGATTAGTAAAGCTGCTGCTCCCCCACAGCACAAATTGAAGTGTCAGCCTCAGATTTCTCTACCCCATATCTTGTTCTAAAGTAAGTGTCTCAATGCAAGATCTGGAGTGTGAACAAAACCCAGTAGTGTCCCACAGGCACGTTGAGGGTGATCGTGATCAGGCTCAGGGATTTCCTTATATGCTCTAAATTCATTGAATTCCAGCCATGAGCTGACTGATAGGATTCTAGCTGCATACTGTGGCCACTAGAGGGAGCATGTTGTATACAGATGTTTACAGTGCTCTGTCTTCATGGGGTGATACCCCCTGATCATTCTTGTCTTGTGGGCCCTTCTTTGATCACTTTCTTTCTTTGTACTAATGATATTTTGAGTGATTATACACCTCCTTTGCCGTTGCAGACAATTAATAAGCAGTCTGCGCCGTGTATTACCAACACGCTTCACGTCTCTTGTCTGCAGCCATATATCTAGAACACAGAACCTTCCTCTGGGCTCTACTGTTGGGACCCGTCTCCCATTCATCATCTCTTTTTTGTCTGGGAGCTCAGCACCTGTCTGAGGCGCGGGCCTGGCAGTGCCTCCTGCAGCAGAGGTTTATCAGCTGTTCTTACACTCAGGATTGTATTTCAATCCTAAAACCTTCACTTTCCATCCTCGGCGCTGTTAATAGCGGTGTCAGCACATGCAGCTCTTCCGGGCATCAACCTGTCTCTGCAGCACCATTAAAGTGCTGGTGAGCCGTTTGTGACTGTTGCGTGCCGTGAAAGCTTTGCATATCCATCTTGTTATACTGGGTAAATCGCTTGGATAGTCTGGCAACCCAATGTTTATGGGACCTCCTGACACCCCCCGCCAGATGATGAAGGGGAGAGAAATATCTGTCCATTTCATACACCTGATTGCTTTGGGTTTGGCAGTCGACACAAGTGTCTTGTGAGGGTGGACTGGCAGGGTACGGAGGGGGTTTAGTGGGGACAGAGGAGTCTGGCAGAGTACACAGGGCATTTGGTGGGGACAGAAGAGTCTGGCAGAGTACTGAGGAGGTTTGGTGGGGACAAAAGGATCTGGCAGGGTATGGAGGCTGATTTGGTGGGGACAGAGGAGTCTATCAGAGTATGGAGAGGATTTGGTGGGGACAGAAGGATCTGGCAGGGTACGGAGGGGATTTGGTGGGGACAGAGGAGCCTAGCAGGGTACGGAGGGGATTTGGTGAGACAGAGGGATCTGGCAGAGTACGGAGGAGGTTTGGTGGGGACAGAGGAGTCTGGCAGAGTACGGAGAGGGTTTGGTGGGGACAGAAGGATCTGGCAGGGTACGGAGGTGGTTTGGTTGGGACAGAGGGTCTGGCAGAGTACAGAAGGGGTTTGGTGAGAAGAGAGAGGTCTGGTAGGGTACAGAGTGGGTTTGGTGAGGACAGAGAGGTCTGGTAGGGTACGGAGGGGGTTTGGTGGGGACAGAGGAGTCTGGCAGAGTATGGAGAGGATTTGGTGGTGACAGAAGGATCTGGCAGGGTACGGAGGGGATATGGTGGGGACACAGGAGTCTGGCAGAGTACGGAGGGGATTTGGTGGGGATAGAGGGATCTGGCAGGGTACGGAGGTGGTTTGGTTGGGACAGAGGGTCTGGCAGAGTACAGAAGGGGTTTGGTGAGAAGAGAGAGGTCTGGTAGGGTACAGAGTGGGTTTGGTGAGGACAGAGAGGTCTGGTAGGGTACGGAGGTGGATTGGTGGGGGCAGAGAGGTCTGGCAGGTTACGGAGGTGGTTTGGTGAGGACAGAGAGGTCTGGCAGAGTACAGAGGGGGTTTGGTGGGGGCAGAGGGTCTGGCAGCCGCTCTTTAATATAAAATACAGAGACGTAAATATCAAGCTTTCCTGTGTATGGGGTGGTTGGGAGAGGGAGATGATCTAATGGCCATTAGGCGTCCTAATGAGTATGGGGGCCCCTTAGAACTGCAATCATGGAAAAGTTCAACTATGATAAATAATTTTCTACCTGGTCCAGCCCTTTAGTCCATGTTCCCGTGTGTTCAGCTTTTTTTCTGCAGGCGTCCACATTATAATGCGCAGTATCGTTCCGCTTTGGTTATTGCCTTTTTGCTGCATTTTTCCCATTTCGTTCAGTGCATTTTTTTTACAGTACAAAACATTTGCAATTCTGTTCTTCTTTTTTTTTTTTTTTTTTCCCAGTCTTATTTATACCAGATCCACTTTGCTTAAACTGTTAAATGCAGCAGAGTTTGTGACATGAAACGCAGAGTTTCTCCTATGTGGGATCTTGGCCTTGTACTTCTTCCATGTATTTGTAGCGATACCGAGCCGTGTCCTGTCACACGCGTTTCAATCATGGGTTACTTGGTTATTGTTTAACCACCTGAAATGCAACGAATCATGAACAAATGTTAAATCCAATCTGATGCCTTCGTCCGACTCTCTGGAATATTAATGGTAAAGATGATCTACTGTGAAACGAATCAGCTACAGCTGCATCTTAATGAATTAAAAGATCATCAAAAAGTTATTTTATTTCAGTAATTCAATACATAAAGTGAAACACATATATTATATAGAGTCATTACACACAGAGGGATCTATTTCACGTGTTTATTTCTGTTAATGTTGATGATTATGGAAACCCAAAGGCCGTTATCTCAGAAAATTAACGTGTGTAATATATGTGTTTCACTTTATGTATTGAATTACTGAAATAAATTAACTTTTTGATGATATTCTAATTCATTGAGATGCTCCTATAGCAGGTGCTAATAGCTTTAAAAGGGCGTACCCATCATGAGGCCATATGAATTGTGGTTCCACAGTAGAACTTTAATCTAATCTAATTCATTGAGATGCACCTGTATATTTTTATGGCTTTTTTATTTTTTTTAGTGTTGAGCTTTATTTTAAGTTTGTGTAATACTAAGGCACAGGCGCCATTTATCGTAAAATGCTCTTGTGTCCTCTCGTCCATCATTCCCACGCGTTTCACACATGAGCTATTGAGGGATTAAAAGGAAGCACAGCCGTGTGTATTATTTTGCATCTTCTCATGTGTCTTCATGCTGTTCTAGAGGGGAAGGTGATCCTCCCCGGCGCGGTACGCTTGGCTTGTCCCCGCATCGCTCGCCTGCCCTGTACTTTTCACAGTGTGAATAGGATGTGTGGACCAGGTCTACTGTTTTCCAAAAAGATGTAAGAGGAAGGAGGAGGTCATCCTGGCTGTGATGTGGGGTCACACACACTGCAATTATCTCCTTCCCTGGACAAGCGAGCGCAGGCAATAATTGCTCCTTGTCGGCTCCCTCCCGCATGCAGATTGCGTTCCGCATGGTTACGCCGCGCAATTGCTCAGTTCCAGTCTCTGCCATCCTCCAGCGACAGATCTGCCTTTCAGAGATTATTGTCCCCTCGGCCTCCTTTTGCTGAACACCCACTTTCTGCAGTCCGGGGACGTTATGACTCTTTATTCCTATAATGGTGGTGTGTTAAGAATCCTTTTAAGGTTACGCAATTTAGTTCTTTTGTGTCTGCGTTGGCTCCAGCCGCATCCTCCCTTTTTGTCTTGGGGTAATTTGTATCTAGTCTCCAGCCACGCTGATTACAGCCAGCAATCTCCCCGTGTGTACGTGTCTATGATTGTGCTCATTGTGATGGCGCAGCTGTGTGCCCCATGGGGGACCTCGCCAAATAATAGGGTTACACGTGAAGCGCGGTTATTACTTGCATCTTATGTTCAGATTCTAAATGAGCCGTGGGCTTGGTAAACCTGACAGTATAATGGCTAAATGGCGCAAGCTTGATCCAATATCCGCTGACGGCACTTCTGACAATAGTCCTTCATTGAGGAGAGTGGAGGAGATCGCACTTTGTTGGAAAAAGAATAAATATCAACTAAAACGTTGTTTTATGGTATGATCACCTGACTTTACTTTTTGGGGGTAAGGAACGGTGGTAGGATCAGAAATACCAGGGTGACATTGCCCTGAATACCAGTGTGACAAAGGCCCTTTATAAAACGTGGCGTAATCCTATAAAATCCCCTTGTTATCATGGTGTTTTTATTGGATGCTCTTATAATGTGTGTATTATGTACTTAAAATTCCAGCCGCGGCTGATAACATTCCTAAGCTACATAGTATAGAACAAGTCGAAAACGTTACCTTCTCTCATACGACCATCATCCTATATACAAGAATGTAACTACTATAATACTGCTCCTATGTACAAGAATATAACTACTATAATACTGCCCCTATGTACAAGAATATAACCACTATAATACTGCCCCTATACACAAGAATATAACTACTATAATACTGCTCCTATGTACAAGAATATAACTACTATAATACTGCCCCTATGTACAAGAATATAACTACTATAATACTGCTCCTATGTACAAGAATATAACTACTATAATACTGCTCCTATGTACAAGAATATAACTACTATAATACTGCCCCTATGTACAAGAATATAAATACTATAATACTGCTCCTATGTACAAGAATATAACTACTATAATACTGCCCCTATGTACAAGAATATAACTACTATAATACTGCCTCTATGTACAAGAATATAACTACTATAATACTGCCCCTATGTACTTGAATATAACTACTATAATACTGCCCCTATGTACTTGAATATAACTACTATAATACTGCCCTATGTACAAGAATATAACTACTATAATACCGCCCCTATGTACAAGAATATAACTACTATAATACTGCTCCTATATACAAGAATATAACTACTATAATACTGCTCCTATATACAAGAATATAACTACTATAATACTGCTCCTATATACAAGAATATAACTACTATAATACTGCCCCTATATACAAGAATATAACTACTATAATACTGTTCCTATGTACAAGAATATAACTACTATAATACTGCCCCTATGTACAAAAATATAACTACTATAATACTGCCCCTATGTACAAGAATATAACTACTATAATACTGCTCCTATATACAAGAATATAACTACTATAATACTGCCCTATGTACAAGAATATAACTACTATAATACTGTCCCTATGTACAAGAATATAACTACTATAATACTGCCCTATATACAGAATATAACTACTATAATACTGCCCTATATACAGAATATAACTACTATAATACTGCTCCTATATACAAGAATATAACTACTATAATACTCCCCTATGTACAAGAATATAACTACTATAATACTGCTCCTATTACAAGAATTAACTACTATAATACTGCCCCTATGTACAAGAATATAACTACTATAATACTGCCCCTATTACAAGAATATAACTACTATAATACTGCCCCCTATGTACAAGAATATAACTACTATAATACTGCTACTATTACAAGAATATAACTACTATAATACTGCTCCTATGTATAGTATGGACCAGACTATCGTCTTACCTTCGTTTCATTCATCATTTTCTCTTGTAACTCACAATCTCTATACTTTGCTGGTAGTCAGTCATTACATCACACCTTATAACCTGTCTTTTTCTTTCCTGATTTTTGCCGTTCTCGGAGTTTCCGGTCAATTAAACCGGTTGTAACTTTTCTGAGAGTTTTTGAGCGTCTGCAGGTTGTTTTTGAACAGTTCGATCTTGTTATCTTAAAACGCAGTCTGTCTGTAATTACGGTTTGATGGTAACTTTTGGCCCCCCTGCGTCCTCCAGGTAATTAAAACGTCGAGGTAACACATCAGAACTCTTCAAAGTCTGGCGTTCTACCTTTGGGCCGGTCTCCGAGCCGTCTGGTGGATCAGTTTCCATGGCACCTGTTAGGCCTAAGAGGCGAAGAAAGTAGCCTACTGTTCAGCCGAAAAATTAAAATAATTGAGTGAGCTAACAAGAGGAGGGAAAACAGAGCAAAGTTGAGATTTTGGCAGGGAGAGAGCAACATTTGGAAATATTTCGCTGTTAAATTTGTTATGAAGTTTTTGAGGTTTTAAAAAGTATCCAGGGACCGTGATCCAGCCAAAAGGGAACGCCGCCAACATTCAGCTAAACATGTTGCTGTGAACAAAAATCGCAGTCAATTAATTTATAAAGCTGCACTCTTAATCTGCGGCCGGATGGCGGAGACTTTGGGCTACCAGCTAGCGTGTAAATATTGTCTGTAGTACAATGACTGACAAATACTGAACAGCAGAAGGTGCGAGGTGGAACGCCATTGTTGTACCCCGCTTCCCACAATTTACTAATCTGACTAGTGACATGATGGGCTCGATTTTGTTTGAATCCCAACTCCTCCAAAGTGGACACCAACTCCATGACTCGACTCCACAGCCATGGCTGGGAAGTCAGTAAGCCACACACCCATCTCCCATTCCAACTCTACCAAAATGCACACTGACTCCACAGCCCTGGGAACATGGATGATATTGATATTAAAGGGTCATTGCCAACCAAAAGTTGGCCACCAGGTATGGTGAGTAAGTTGGACCCCAATCAGTTTGGGAGAGGCACCCCTAAAATGATTATTTTGGATCCCAGGAATTGAGTCTCATCATAAATAGAGCTGAAGTGCACATTCTCAACCAACTCCACCAACATAGAATTGACCCTGGGTCATCTGCGAAGCAGGATTCACTAAATCATCCAGACAGATGTCTGTCCAGCCTCTGTGTGAAGACTTCCATTGGAGGAGAACTCCCCACCTCTCGTGGCCACCTGTTCCTCTCGTTGATCACCCTCACTGTCAAAAAGTTTTTTCTAATATCTAATGTGTCTCCTCCCATTCAGTTTCATCCCATTGCTTCTAGTGTTTCCTTGTGCAAATGAGATAAAGCTGATCCCTCTACAGTGTGACAGCCCCTAAGATACTTGTAGACAGCTATTAAGTCTTTTTATTAATTTTTTGAGAATATGGATAGGACTCGTAAGCAATGGGGATCCTCGACGCGGATTACGAGTTTATATGTTCTGGCCATAACATCTACCAATATCTCATTAAAAAATATTTGTATCAAAAAAGGGATCAGCTTTAATCTCATTTGTACAAAGAAAGACTACAAGCAATGGGATGAAACTGGATTGGAGGAGACACAGATTAGATATTAGAGAAAACTTTTGACAGTGAGGGTGATCAGCGAGTGGAACAGGCGGCCACGAGAGGTGGGGAGTTCTCCTACAATGGAAGTCTACACACAGAGGCTGGACAGACATCTGTCTGGGAGGATTTAGTGAATCCTGCTTTGGCAGGGGGTTGCACCAGATGACCCAGGAGGTCCCTTCCAACTCTACCATTTTAACTTTTGATTTTGTAAATATCTCTTCCTTCAAAGTGTCTCACTAAGGAGTTATTTTCTGTTTGATCATGAGAACGGGACTCTTATTTGCCCTCCTTCTAATGGAGCTTGCGTCTCAATGCCTGTTCTATGGGGCTCGGGACTGTCTTACTTAGCAGACTATAGCACTAGGTCATCACCATCCCAATTTGGGGAGCCCCTGTCCATATGGATGACATTACCTCTATAACCTGAATGGGAATATGCACGATAATATCCCTTCTCTACCTGTGTTGGAGTCTGTGGAAGTCTGATATCGACCTCCTTCCTTATTATAAACCTCATTATTTCACCTTACTTGTCCCTTGTGCTGTTAGACATTTACAATATAGCCAGTCACCCTCTCCGGTGCGCACTTTTCTTAGTTCTTTCGTCATTCTGGAGCATTCTCCCCGTATTTATCGTGCACTCGCCAAGAACAGTCAGTGCGCCTGTGAGTAATCATCGCAAAACCTAAAAACAATCCTTCCCCCTTCTGTCTGCTGTTGGCAGGCTCCACGGCCCCGCTGCCAGCTCCACGCTCGCTCCACGCCCTGCAAAATGGGGACTTGGGCTCCCCAGCGATTTCCTCGTCTGTGATAAAACGCATTCACCATCTGTACTTCAGGTTTTCATTCTTAAATGGATATTGTGAAACCCATTTAACTGAGTAACTGGGAACATTAAAACAATTGTACAGGCAATGCACACCTCCCCGCTGACTGCAGGCCGCCTCCATCGGATCCCTGCTCCCCGGTACATAAGTGCAGCTCTAAACTACAAACCGGCTCCTTTAGAAACTCATTCTGCTGCCGTCTTCCCCCCACTAAGCTTATAAAATTACATTCTCTGATGCGTTTAATCTGCTCATGAATTTATTTGCTTAAAATGTGGAATTCGTCTGCAGCCCTTGTCTCTCTCGGTTGCCGCTAAGCCCGGGAACAATTTATAATTGAACTTTTATATTCGTGTTATATTTTGGCATTTAAAGTGCCAACGTTTTTAAAGAGACCTAAACCCAATGGTTATTACGTGACTTGTAATATATTATTCCCTGTTATCAGCTACTCAGTTCTTAAGCTTAAAGGGGTATTCCATAGGATCCCCAGATTGGTCTGACCTCTGGACCCTCACTTGTCATCAGAATTAAAGGATCTGTTTTTTGTTTTTTTCTTCCTTTTTTAACCAAGAATTAAGTATCCTATGGCGAGAGTTGCTATCCAACCATCCTCCCATCCATCCTACCATCCCCTCATCCCTCCATCCATTGATTCTCCATCCTTCCATCCATCCATCCATTGATTCACCATCCATCCATCCATCCATTCATCCCCATACACATCCACCCACCCACCCATTCACCCTCCCCACCATCCACCTCCACCCTCCACCCACACCATCCACCACCACCCATCCCACACCCATCACCACCATCCATCCACCCACCCACCATCCACCACCCACCCACCACCCATCCATCCACCACCTCCATCCACCACCCACCACCATCCCATCCATCCACATCATCCACCCATCCACCTCATCCATCCAGCCATCCACCCATCCATCACCATCATCACCATCCATCACCCATCCTCCCATCACCCACCCATCCACCACCACCACCCACCCACACACCCACATCACCCACCATCACCCACCCACCACCATCCACCACACCCACCCACCCATTCATCCATCCACCCATCCACCACACCCATCACCATCCCATCCACCCATCCACCATCCCATCCACCCCACCATCCACCCACCCATCCATCCACCATCCATCCACCATCCATCCTCCCATCCACCCATCCATCACCACCATCCACCACCATCCCCATCCACCACCCACCACCACCACCATCCACCCACCCACCCATCCCCACCCATCCACCCACCCACCATCCACCACCCATCACCACCCACCCATCCAACCATCCACCCACCCATCCACCCACCCTCCATCCACCCACCCATCCATCCACCACCCATCCCATCCACCATCCATCCACCCACCCATCCATCCACCCATCCATCTACCCATCCATCCTACCCATCCATCCACACCATCTCCACACCATTCCCCTACATCCATTTCCACATCCATTCTCCCTTACATCCATTCTCCCTTACATCCATTCTCCCTTACATCCATTCTCCCTTACATCCATACACCCTTTACATCCTTCCCACCCACCCATCCACACATGCATCCACAGCCATCCATTCATCCTACCATCCATCCTCCATCCATCCCCCCCACCCCATTCTCCAATCCATCCCTCCCATTCATCCGTCCTCTCACCCATCTATCTCCAACACCTCACCATCTATCCGTCCTCTCACCCCCCCATCTATCCGTCCTCTCACCCATCTATCCTCACACCACCCATTTGCAGTTTTCTTTTGTGTTTGACACTAATAACATTTTTTTTTTTTTTAAATATATTTTTGGGGTTTATTTTTCTTTCCATTTTGGAGGGGTAAGTTAACTATATATTATTTTTAAATATGTTTGTAACATTTTTTAATAGCATTATTTCATTATTTGAAGTATTTTTCTCCCAATTATTTCTGTGCTGTTTTAATATATGACTGATTGCTCTTGGAAGCAGTCAGCAGTCAAACTTGGTAAAGTAAAGCATGTGTTGTCAGCTGTGGAGCTCCCGAATTTTCACACTGTACACGGGTCAAGAAATTTCTCGGCAAATGCGCTAAAAGCATTTATAGACCCCCTTTTCCCCAACAGAAGCCACCCTCGTTCAATTATGGCATATAATGGGGCGCACTTTAGTGCCGTCTGCCATAGTTGATACATGTGTAGGGTATTTCCAGTATATTGATCCTCTGTTTGCAGGAAGGAGAGTTCACGTCCACAGTCCGCGGCACTGTCCCGCTAGTTGATCTCCTTGAGCGGCTGAAGACGAGATTCCACCAGGAATCCATATCTGAAAGACAGCTGATGTGGAGATTGTGTGGAGCAGCTGCGGCCGGACGCTCCGAAGTGTGAACCCTCTGAATGTCCCCTGAACACCATAATCCTGCTGTAAATGATCAGCTGAGATATCTGCACCCCACAGTACTCGGCCACCAGACAATGCTTCCTTTTTGTCAGGCGCATGTGGCGGCCGGAGGGGATTACTCGGCCCCTTAATCCCTTAAGCCACACCCTCGTTATGAAATGATTACCAGAAATCCTTTAGGAAATGTAACAATCAGAACAATTTATAAATCTTAAAATCTTTCAGATCCCCAAAGTATACAGATCTTATTTTTTAAAGGGACGTTACATTAAAGGCCCTTTCATTGATTAGGGGGGTTGTTAGACGCCCATTTTTTTGGATGACTTGCTGTTCATCAACGGTCCAATCTTTTCTGTTAGGATTTATTTGAAAAACAAGTGGAGAGTGCACAGGGGGCGTGTTGGTGCACTTGAAGCAACTCGGTGTACTGGGGGCATGTCTGTGCACAAGGAGCAATTCAGTGTACAAGGAGCAATTCAGTGCACTGGGTGTGTTGTGCACTGGGGGCATGTCGGTGTACTGTTAGTTTGTCAGTGCAGATGTGTCTGTGCACTGGGGCATGTCTGTACACAAGAAGCATTTCAGTGCACAAGGAGCAATTCAGTGCACTGGGGGCATGTCTGTACACAAGGGCAATTCAGTGCACTGGGGTGTGTCTGTGCACAAGGAACAATTCGTGCACTGGGGTGTGTTGGTGCACTGGGGGCGTGTCGGTGCACTGTGGGTTTGTCAGTGCAGATGTGTCTGTGCACTGGGGGCATGTCTGTACACAAGGAGCATTTCAGTGCACAAGGAGCAATTTAGTGTACTGGGGGCATGTCTGTACACAAGTAGCAATTCAGTGCACTGGGGGTGTGTCTGTCCACAAGGAACAATTCCGTGCACTGGGGGGTTGGTGCATGGGGCGTTTCAGTGCACTGTGGTTTGTCAGTGCAGATGGTCTGTGCACTGGGGCATGTCTGTGCACAAGGGCAATTCAGTGCATGGGGCGTGTTGCACAAGAGCATTCAGTGCACAAGTAGCAATTCGTGCACTGGGGTGTGTTGGTGCACTGTGGGTTTGTCAGTGCAGATGTGTCTGTGCACTGGGGTGTGTCGTGCACTTAGTAAAAGCAGATCCTTGTGCATTTACAAGCCTCCACTGCACTTCAACTACTTAACATGTGGCTTCTACACAGGGTTTCACATTTAAGAGGACTGGATGACAACTCTACACGTCCTGTGGGTTTGGCCATGTTAGGTTATTGAAAGATGGATAAAAATAAAAAAAACTGATTTTGAGAAATGGGGTCAATCCCTTACATTTCCTATATAAAGTCCCTATCATAGGTGGTGAATGTACCGAGAGCTTCTGAATGATCCCGTACTTGGTTTATCCGCTGCTTTGTCCAAACTCATTCACCTCGGTGGTTTTCTGCTTTGCTTCCAGCGGCGGTGAATGCACTTTTTTTTTATATATATATCTCTCTTTTACCGCCGTAATGGAGGTGCCTTTGTCTTACTGTTTTTTTTCCTCCTGTGCAAGCGCTTCCATTTAAGACTCAAAATGAGCCCTAGAGGAGTCATAACACAAGAATTACAGCATTACCCGGGCGTCTTTATGTGTTTTTTAAACCTGGTCTCCTAATTATAAATAATGGCGGTGGTATGAATTGTAGGGATGATGCACTGAAGTCCCGCTTTTTTCCCGAGCGGGCCTGGGTTTAACCTTGCAGCCGTAATTACGCCTCATTTTAGGCAGTGACATGGAATATTGTGTGTGCGGATGGGAAGGGCGCGGATTGGAAAAATGGGAAATGAGGATTATTGTCTTTATGGGGATTTTTTGAAAAATATTCAATTTTTGAATGAGAATTTATGAATATCTATTGCTGTTTACACGATGGTGGATTATTTTGATTCTCTATTTACGGCTCATAAATTCGGAGGTCCAATGTTGGGCCGGTGCCTCCACGGCTTGGAGGGACGACCGATCATAGACTGGTTCATTGACTTTTCAGCACCGGTTCTCCGGAGAGGTGCGGTGTGTAATAGTGAAAATAAACAACATTTTTGCAAGGTGCAGATCCAATTTTTGCTCTTGATTTGAATTGAGGCTTCTAAATTCGAGGAACTGGAAGGGTTATCGACTTAATGACGCCAACCAATGTTATCCAACGACGAATCTCGGCGACGATCCTGCAGAATTCTGGTAATCAGTGGTTGTGTCCTTGCAAAAAAGGAACGGTATGTGCATAGCTGTATCTCCGTAGAGTCAAGGTCGGGTAGCATTTTTCTCAGTTGGATGTTTTCCGCATCTTTTAACTTTGACAAAAACTCGACTACAAAAAAAAGAAATACATAGAAATGTTGCCATTAGACTCAGGAAAGTTCTTTGACATATAGGTTCTATGTACACAAAGCGCCCCTCCGTTCACCCGACAGGGGCCAAGAACGTGTAGTTTTGGCCTCTGGTTGGCTGTAACACATTGTTGTACTTTTTACAACCAGGGATGTGAAGTCGGTAAGCCCAACATCCGACTCCTCAATGTCTCTGAATGGGACTCCAACTCCGACTTCACGACTGTCTCTACAACCAAGGGTGTATAGTCAGTAAGCCAACCCTCCGACTCCTCAATGTTACTCCAACTCCGACTTCACAACTGTCTCTACAACCAAGGGTGTATATCAGTAAGCCAACCATCTGACTCCTCAATGTCCCTGCATGTGACTCCAATTCCGACTTCATGACTGTCTCTGAATGTGACTCGACTTCACGACTCTATCTTTACAACCAAGGGTGTATAGTCAGTAGGCCAACCATCCGACTCCTCAATGTCTCTGAATGTGACTTTGACTTCACAACTCTGTCTCTACAACCAAGGGTGTATAGTCAGTAAGCCAAACATCCGACTCCTCAATGTACCGCATGTGACTCCAATTCCGACTTCACGACTGTCTCTACAACCAAGGGTGTATAGTCAGTAAGCCAACCATCCGACTCCTCAGTTTCCTTGAATATGACATCAACTTCTCTAATTGGACACACACGCCACGGCTCTGACTCTACAACCAAGGCGGTGCACTCGGTAAACCAACCATCCGACTCCTCAATTTCTCTGAATCCGACACCATGACTCCAACTCCACAGCAATGTTAACAATGGTCATCTCCTATCCCTGTAGTGAGAGACAGCTTATACTCCTAAATTGAGAGTAAATTCTCGGTCCATGAGGAGAAAGAAATTTCTCTTGTAAGACGAAGGAAAAATTAATTAAAATGATGGTAATGACTTTAAGGTTTGCCCAGAACTTTCGACTTGTGCCGATGATATGGAATTTGGAGAAATGCTTGCCAGGCAAAGGCCAAAAATGCACACCCCTATCCATGTGGAAATGAATGGGGATGAGGAATTTGTCTTGTTCTTGATGAGACGTCCTCTGACCCCATTGATTTGGACTGAGCACAGTGAGAATTTGAGGTCCTTGAAACTGTCTAAACATCCAGATAAATATTATCTGGGAAGCCGGATGATGATGGCGGTCTTCACCCCGTCGCCACGTCCAGCCTCTGGTTTCCTGTAAATTCTTCACATTTTTTTGCTTGCAATCCAAAACTCGGTCACGTCAGAAGTCCAACGTGCTCTCCGCCACCAACATGTGGCAAATGATAATGAAAGTTTTAATTACTCGGCCAGATGAGCGGTGTAATAAGTATCTGTTACACGCGACTCTAAGCCAATTGACGGCCACAAGCAGCTCTTGATGTGTGTGTTTTGGAGATTCGGGACTTGCTGGGAAGAGGCTTTTTGTGGTAGAAAACAATGAGGTTACATCTGGTACATGATATTATTGTCGCGTTTAGCCGCGAGAACGTTCCGTGTTCCGTTCATGGTTTCTGCTCTGGGAGAAAAGCTGGTGACAAGATTGAGAAGTTACTTTCGGAATACAGAATTGGGACAGGAGGAGAATTATCAACTCAGAGTTTTTTATTTTGCTAAAATGTATTGAGTCTTGACACATAAATGTTTGATGGGTCTTCTCGATATTGTCCTGTAGACCAGATATTTGTAAGCAGTGTCTACCAACTATGGAAAAATAAGGCAACAAATATCTCCAGTGGATTGACCATGATCTTTGCCTTTGCTGAATATATATTTCATTGGAACCTAACCTTGATGGCGGGTAATCCAAAGTTTATTGATAATGGTGGACTCTTATCCAAGCATATAGTCTTAGGATGAGAATGAGGAAGAGTTGGAAAACATTCTAACAAAATCTGTTGGTTTGACCAACTTTTAAGCTGTACATCTAAGGATTTCGGCAAGATCAGCTGACTTTCTACGGCTTTGTTCAAATCTCCAGTAGAGAAGAGCGGACCCAAACCTTAAAATCTGTTCATGCTGATCAGACTTTTCAGAAAAATAAGCCTTTGGGTTTGGAGCTTGGGTGCTTTATTATGCAAACCACTAGAGCGAGCATCACTTTGCTCAGGTAGACTCGGTGCTCGGGTACTCTCTGACGTCGGCCTAGTGCAAGCCGCTTGCAGTGTTTGGATGGCTGCACTGGGGGTAAAATCAGCATTATCGGATGTAGTGTGTACAAATAAAAAGATGTAACTCCACCGTCACTCTCCCCGAACGTGCTTTGTTTATGGCTGGCTCTTTGTGGGTGGAGAGCAGAACTTGCCCAATCGGTGACTTCCAATGAAGATCAGGTCCAGAATAGAACTTTACTCAAAAGTCTGTCACAACCCGAACTTCCATGTGGTCCACTCATCTCTAATGTCCAGCATTTCCATTTTTTGCATCCCGTTTTGAATGATAAAACTGGAAATTAAACTTTCCGGTACAGGACCTATTCATTTGAATGGAAACGGAAGTGACATAAATGTCTTCTATTGGCCTCCTTTCCGTCTGATATTTATTTTAGCAGGAATTAAAAAATAAAACCTGGGCCCCAATTCATCAAGGCCAGCAATTTTCTCACCGTTCCTGGTGGGGGGCGTGGTGGAGTCAAACAAAGATTTCAGCCAAAAGTTTGTCTTTTTCAAAACTTTGATGACTCAGGCCCAATTCACCACAACTCTCCTGCTCGCCCCTTCCCACCCTCAACAAGTAAGATTGAGAATGGATCCGTTATTTTAATTTTTTCTTTTATCGTCTTTGAAGTCAATGGGAAATGGATCAGGACAAATGGTCATCCGTGAGGAATCTTTCATTTTTTGCACTTCTCGTGCCTTGAACAATAGAGGAGTTCAGAGACCTCTAATAAAATAAAAAAAACAGATCCACTAAAAACTGCAAAACAAAAACCAAAATGTCTGACGTGTCTTGCTTTGTTTCCGCTTCCGTTAGGAAAGGGCAACATGTGAATAGGGTCTAAAGCAGAGCTGTGGAGTCGGTAAGCCAAACATCCAACCCTTCAGTTTACTTGAATCCGAATCAGTCTCTACCAGAATATAATAATATTAATATTTATTCATTTATATAGCGCTATTAATTCCATAGTGCTTTACATACATTTTGCAACACTGTCACTCTTGAGCCTCACAATCTAAACATCCTATGACTATCAGTCTTTGAAATGTGGGAAGAAACCAGAGTGCCCGGAGGAAACCCACGCAAACACGGTGAAAACATGCAAACTCCTTTCAGATGTTGTCCTTGGTGGGAATTGAACCCAGGACCTCGGCGCTGAAAGTCTGCAGTGCTAACCACTGAGCCACCCTGCCGCCCTATTGAACACAGACTCCGACTCCACAAGGAGGGCTGTGAAGTCAGTAAGCCACATATGTGACTCTAATTCCTCAATTTTCCTGAATCCAACTTCACATAAAATGGACACGGACTTAACGACCATGGCTCTGCGCGACCATGGCTCTGCGCGACCATGGCTCTGCGCCACCATGGCTCTACGCGACCATGGCTCTACGCGACCATGGCTCTGCGCCACCATGGCTCTGCGCCACCATGGCTCTGTGACCATGGCTCTGTGACCATGGCTCTGTGACCATGGCTCTGTGACCATGGCTCCTCGACCATGGCTCCTCGACCATGGCTCCTCGACCATGGCTCCTCGACCATTGCTCCATGACCATGACTCCATGGCTCCACGACCATGTCTGTGAAGTCAGTAAGCCAAACATTCGACTCCAACTTTGACCCCTCAATTTCCCTTAATCCGACTCCACCCAAAATGGCTCGAGACTCCACAGTCCTGGTCTAAAGTGGATAAGAGTTTTCCAACTCCATCCATGGCTGACGTTATGGTCAAGAAAGATCAATGTGTAATATTGAGAAGATGGTAATTCATTCCCAGTGAGAACAAAGGACATAAGATTGTTTGGCAAATTCAGTTGTTCCCTACCAGAAATGTTTGAGAATTTCGCCAACTTGGCCCCTTTTTTACTCCTTCGAGTGAATCTCGGCATTTTATTAGGGCATGTTGAGATGTGAATTAATCTCTTACTTTGGGTCGGTCCCGTATTTGTTAACATTATACCATGAGCTACCGGTAAATAGTAGGAAGCCATTCCTTGATCGTACATGTTTTCCTACCACCGTTCATCTCCAGGGTCATAGTCATCTAGAGACTCCCTTGTGTGTTTCCTTCATCGTTTGTGCATTTCTAATTCCCGATTTTGTTTAATTTATTCCATTCTACATAAATGCAAAAATTCAGCTGATAAAAATGATAGAATCCATCGATGCCACTGAAGCGAAAAGCTTCCTGGGACGTGGCTCCAGCCTCCGAGGGAACCGATATCTGGTCATTAAATGTTGCGAGTCTGAAGTCTTGTTCTATGAAAGGGTCTCCAAGAGCGGAGGAGAATCAATATCCTCATTAAGTTAGAAAAGGTAGGCCAGTGGGCCACCAGGGACTGCGGTGGCTTGTAACCGAGTTAGGGCTGTCGTCTAAAATGAATCTCGTGAAGGAACTTTCTTCTGGAAAATGAGCTGCGTTCTTCCTCCTTGAGGGAATTAATTTGGGACTTTGAGCCTTAAGTCAGCAAATAAATAAAATGACCATATTAATAAGACAAACCCACAACGTCCTGAAGATGGAGACGAATGTTCTGTGTACAGAAGAGAACAATGGAGCCGAATGTTTGTTATACGCCGGTCACTAATCGCGTTTGTGGCCTTTAAATTTCGAGGAATTTCTTGTAACAATTTTTTTTTATTATTTTTTCTATATATTTGATTATTTTGATCTTTTTTTTTCTTTACCGTTTAACTGATGATCTTACACAAAAGCTCCTCTAGGACCCACCGGTGATCTAACACTATCTGTAGACCTGGAGGCCTAAGATCTCGCAGTAAAATTCTCTTGCCATATTTTCTCCCATACTTCAGAATTGGTTAGTGACCCCTCACTTCTCATCTCTTCCTCTGGAAGCTTTCAAGCCGCACTGCAATAAATTTCAGATCACTGCACAAGCAAAAAGGTGATCCTACCAAGAGCAGAGTGAAGAGGCCGCCTTTTTGGAGGTTAATGTGGTGCGATGATTGATTGATGGCCGCCATGGGAAGGAAGTGCCCAAAAGAAAGGAGCTCTACAGACTCTTCAAGATAAGAGGATGTTTTAAGGAGAACATAAAAGGTCTTTCAGGATTGAAATAATAGTCATCATGTTTGTCCGGAAAACTTGCATGCATTCATTGATAAATTCTACTATAATACTGCCCCTATATACAAGAATATAACTGCTATAATACTGCTCCTATATACAAGAATATCTATTATATAATCACGAATGGATTTCGCGCACCAAAGTCGCATGCGACTCAGCGTGGTCATGTGGATACGAAAAATGCATTGGCCGCGCAGCGGCCAATGCGACCAGTTGTAAGGCGACTCGCTATGCCCGCGCAGCGGGCATGGCGAGCCGCCTTAGCACCGAAGCATTGGCCGCGAAGCGGCCATTGCGAGCAGTTCTAAGGCGACTCGCTATGCCCGCGCAGCGGGCATGGCGAGTCGCCTTGGCAGCGCGAAGCATTGGCCGCGAAGCGGCCATTGCGAGCAGTTCTAAGGCGACTCGCTATGCCCGCGCAGCGGGCATGGCGAGTCGCCTTGGCAGCGCGAAGCATTGGCCGCGAAGCGGCCATTGCGAGTCAGAGACTCGCTCGGCTAGAATCCCGATGCATTGTGCATCGGGCACCCATCTAGTAACTACTATAATACTGCACCTATGTACAAGAATATAACTACTATAATACTGTTCCTATATACAAGAATATAACTACTATAATACTGCACCTATGTACAAGAATATAAACTACTATAATACTGCTCCTATGTACAAGAATATAACTACTATAATACTGCCCTATGTACAAGAATATAACTACTATAATACTGCCCCTATTACAAGAATATAACTACTATAATACTGCCTCTATGTACAAAATATAACTACTATAATACTGCTCCTATGTACAAGAATATAACTACTATAATACTGCCCTATGTACAAGAATATAACTACTATAATACTGCCCCTATGTACAAGAATATAACTACTATAATACTGCCCCTATGTACAAGAATATAACTACTATAATACTGCCCTATGTACAAGAATATAACTACTATAATACTGCTCCTATATACAAGAATATAAACTACTATAATACTGCCCTGTGTACAAGAATATTACTACTATAATACTGCCTCCTATGTACAAGAATATAACTACTATAATACTGCTCCTATGTACAAGAATATAACTACATAAATACTGCCCCTATGTACAAGAATATAACTACTATAATACTGCTCCTATGTACAAGAATATAACTACTATAATACTGCATCTATGTACAAGAATATAACTACTATAATACTGCCCCTATGAACACACTATAACTACTATAATACTGCTCCTATGTACAAGAATTATAACTACTATAATACTGCTCCTATGTACAAGAATATAACTACTATAATACTGCCCCCTATATACAAGAATATAACTACTATAATACTGCTCCTATGTACAAGAATATAACTACTATAATACTGCATCTATGTACAAGAATATAACTACTATAATACTGCCCCTATGAACCACACTATAACTACTATAATACTGCTCCTATGTACAAGAATTTAACTACTATAATACTGCTCCTATGTACAAGAATATAACTACTATAATACTGCCCCCTATATACAAGAATATAACTACTATAATATGCCTCGCCAACTGTTGTACAAGAATATAACTACTATAATACTGCCTCCTATGTACAAGAATATAACTACTATAATACTGCTCCTATGTACAAGAATATAACTACTATAATACTGCTCCTATATACAAGAATATAACTACTATAATACTGCTCCTATGTACAAGAATATAACTACTATAATACTGCTCCTATATACATGAATATAACTACTATAATACTGCCCCTATGTACAAGAATATAACTACTATAATACTGCTCCTATATACAAGAATATAACTACTATAATACTGCTCCTATGTACAAGAATATAACTACTATAATACTGCTCCTATATACAAGAATATAACTACTATAATACTGCTCCTATGTACAAGAATATAACTACTATAATACTGCTCCTATATACAAGAATATAACTACTATAATACTGCTCCTATGTACAAGAATATAACTACTATAATACTGCTCCTATATACAAGAATATAACTACTATAATACTGCTCCTATACACAAGAATATAACTACTATAATACTGCCCCCTATATACAAGAATATAACTACTATAATACTGCTCCTATGTACAAGAATATAACTACTATAATACTGCTCCTATATACAAGAATATAACTACTATAATACTGCCCCTATGTACAAGAATATAACTACTATAATACTGCCCCTATATACAAGAATATAACTACTATAATACTGCTCCTATATACAAGAATATATCTACTATAATACTGCCCTGTATGGATACTGGTGTATAGGTTTGCATGAGAGGGTTTTTCTATCTGGCGTATCAGTTTCCCAACCTTGAAGATTGCAGTGTATAGCAGATCTGTAGACAGTACAGGATTGTTATTAGGCTCTGTCTGTTTCTAGCTCAATACTGTACAGCCGGCAGGTGGGGGTGCATTTTTTTCCACTCCAAGGGGCAGCGCAGAATGAATTGGTTTCGGCTCAAGCACTTGTGATTGGGTAATAATTGAAATAATAATTGAGATCTTTGCTTGTTGCAACCAGACAGTGTATATCAGGCATAGAGCCAGGAGGAGCTTGAAGGACAGAGAGAAATCAATGGTTCACAATTGAACACAAGGCAATATCTGGGGGAAATGCAGAAGGTGCTGAGAGAAGCATTTCTCAGGCATCGGGCCAGTTTGGATTGCAAGCTCCTTTGGGGATGGAATATCCAGACCTGTCTGTCAAGTGCAGCTTCAACTGCATCGACTGCAGATAACCCTTTACTAAATCTAATGGGGAGATGTGGGGGCCGTCTATATTTCTATCATGCAATTTATTAAAATCCCAAATTTAAAGGGGCGCACTATAAGCATTGCTTTATATCATGTTTACATTCTAGATATATCAGCTGGGCCCTAAAGCTGGAGAACATTCTTATATTGGGATTTATTAGTGATTATTTCCATGCACTGTGTGCAGGATTGATTAGCTGTGTCTGCTCTGTATGGATAGGATTTTGGAAAACCTCCCTAGAGAATGGTTTACAAATCCCCCCTGTTAAGTACAGACATGACCGATTGATCTTGATGAGACGCACGCAGTCCCCTAAGATCAGCGCTGGAGCTCGCATTTCTTTTGTGCCCTACATAATTACGGTTGTTGGCAGTCTGTCTCCTGGTATGATCAGAGGATGCACTGCCGGAAATATGCCGACTGTACAGAAACCAAGGCTGTGGAGTCAGTGAGCCAAACATCCGAACTCTTCAATTTCCTGAATCCAACTCTGACTCCTACTCCAACTCCACCAAATTGGACACGGACTCCTGACTATTCAACCATGGCAGAGAAGTCAGTAAGCCAAACATCCAACTCCTCAACCATGGCTGTGAAGTCAGTAAGCCAAACATCCAACTCAACATGGCTATGAAGTCAGTAAGCCAAACATCCAACTCCTCAACATGGCTATGAAGTCAGTAAACCAAACATCCAACTCCTTAACCATGGCAGAGAAGTCAGTAAGCCAAACATCCAACTCCTCAACATGGCTATGAAGTCAGTAAACCAAACATCCAACTCCTTAACCATGGCAGAGAAGTCAGTAAGCCAAACATCCAACTCCTCAACATGGCTATGAAGTCAGTAAACCAAACATCCAACTCCTTAACCATGGCAGAGAAGTCAGTAAGCCAAACATCCGACTCCTTAACCATGGGTGTGAAGTCAGTAAGCCAAACATCTAACTCCTTAACCATGGCTGTGAAGTCAGTAAGCCAAACATCCAACCCCTTAACCAGGGCTGTGAAGTCAGTAAGCCAAACATCCAACTCCTTAACCATGGCCGTGAAGTCAGTAAGCCAAACATCCAACTCCTTAACCATGGCAGAGAAGTCAGTAAGCCAAACATCCAACTCCTTAACCATGGCAGAGAAGTCAGTAAGCCAAACATCCGACTCCTTAACCATGGCCGTGAAGTCAGTAAGCCAAACATCCAACTCCTTAACATGGCTATGAAGTCAGTAAGCCAAACATCCAACTCCTCAACATGGCTATGAAGTCAGTAAACCAAACATCCAACTCCTTAACCATGGCAGAGAAGTCAGTAAGCCAAACATCCAACTCCTCAACATGGCTGTGAAGAGTCAGTAAGCCAAACATCCAACTCCTTAACCATGGCAGAGAAGTCAGTAAGCCAAACATCCGACTCCTTAACCATAGCCATGAAGTCAGTAAGCCAAACATCCAACTCCTTAACCATGGCCGTGAAGTCAGTAAGCCAAACATCCAACTCCTTAACCATGGCAGAGAAGTCAGTAAGCCAAACATCCGACTCCTTAACCATGGCCGTGAAGTCAGTAAGCCAAACATCCAACTCCTTAACCATGGCCGTGAAGTCAGTAAGCCAAACATCCGACTCCTTAACCATGGCCGTGAAGTCAGTAAGCCAAACATCCAACTCCTTAACCATGGCCGTAGACGTCAGTAAGCCAAACATCCAACTCCTCAACCAGGGCTGTGAAGTCAGTAAGCCAAACATCCAACTCCTTAACCATGGCAGAGAAGTCAGTAAGCCAAACATCCAACTCCTCAACATGGCTATGAAGTCAGTAAGCCAAACATCCAACTCCTCAACATGGCTATGAAGTCAGTAAGCCAAACATCCAACCCCTCAACCAGGGCTGTGAAGTCAGTAAGCCAAACATCCAACTCCTTAACCATGGCAGAGAAGTCAGTAAGCCAAACATCCAACTCCTCAACATGGCTATGAAGTCAGTAAGCCAAACATCCAACTCCTCAACATGGCTATGAAGTCAGTAAGCCAAACATCCAACTCCTCAACATGGCTATGAAGTCAGTAAGCCAAACATCCAACTCCTTAACCATGGCCGTGAAGTCAGTAAGCCAAACATCCAACTCCTTAACCATGGCCGTGAAGTCAGTAAGCCAAACATCCAACTCCTTAACCATGGCCGTAGACGTCAGTAAGCCAAACATCCAACCCCTCAACCAGGGCTGTGAAGTCAGTAAGCCAAACATCCAACTCCTTAACCATGGCAGAGAAGTCAGTAAGCCAAACATCCAACTCGTCAACATGGCTATGAAGTCAGTAAGCCAAACATCCAACCCCTTAACCAGGGCTGTGAAGTCAGTAAGCCAAACATCTGACTCTGAAGACTCAACCATGACTGTGAAGTCAGTAAGCCAAACATCCGACTCCTTAACCATGGCCGTGAAGTCAGTAAGCCAAACATCCAACTCCTTAACCATGGCTGTGAAGAGTCAGTAAGCCAAACATCCAACTCCTTAACCATGGCAGAGAAGTCAGTAAGCCAAACATCCGACTCCTTAACCATGGCCGTGAAGTCAGTAAGCCAAACATCCAACTCCTTAACCATGGCCGTGAAGTCAGTAAGCCAAACATCCGACTCCTTAACCATGGCCGTGAAGTCAGTAAGCCAAACATCCAACTCCTTAACCATGGCCGTGAAGTCAGTAAGCCAAACATCCAACTCCTTAACCATGGCCGTGACGTCAGTAAGCCAAACATCCAACCCCTCAACCAGGGCTGTGACGTCAGTAAGCCAAACATCCAACTCCTTAACCATGGCCGTGAAGTCAGTAAGCCAAACATCCAACTCCTTAACCATGGCCGTGACGTCAGTAAGCCAAACATCCAACCCCTCAACCAGGGCTGTGAAGTCAGTAAGCCAAACATCCAACTCCTTAACCAATGCAGAGAAGTCAGTAAGCCAAACATCCAACTCCTTAACCATGGCCGTGAAGTCAGTAAGCCAAACATCTGACTCCTTAACCAATGCAGAGAAGTCAGTAAGCCAAACATCCAACTCCTTAACCATGGCCGTGAAGTCAGTAAGCCAAACATCCAACTCCTTAAACATGATTGCAAAGTATTCACTGATCTCAGGGAGACCAGTCCAAGAAAACACTGCGGGCAGCTGGCTAAAGCGCTCAAACACAGTGAATTCCTAGGCACATTGCCCCCTGGGAATTATGAATATGCAAATAGAGTCTGTGGAGCCTCGGTTAGGAGTCTCAAACACAGGACTAGCCATATATCCCTCCAGGGAAGGACCAAGCCAAGGGGTGGCTCCTTGCGGAGAACACCATAACCACCAAATGAAGTGGCCCTGTAAGTCAATATCCAACTCTTTTACAAGTTTACAGATATGACAAGGGAATACCAAGGCCAGGTATCCATCCACATACAGCTGTTTCGGGGTGTTGCCCCTCATCAGTGTGGAGTAGGATTCTGGCTAGGTGGGAGCAAGGCCTAGTAGACCAAGATTGCAAAGTATTCACTGATCTCAGGGAGACCAGTCCAAGAAAACACTGCGGGCAGCTGGCTAAAGCGCTCAAACACAGTGAATTCCTAGGCACATTGCCCCCTGGGAAATATGAATATGCAAATAGAGTCTGTGGAGCCTCAGTTAGGAGTCTCAAACACAGGACTAGCCAGATATCCCTCCAGGGAAGGAACTCCTTAAACATGGCTGTGAAGAGTCAGTAAGCCAAACATCTGACTCTGATGACTCAACCATGGCTGTGAAGAGTCAGTAAGCCAAACATCTAACTCTGACGACTCAACCATGGTTGTTAAGTCAAGTAAGCCAAACACGCGACTCCTGACTGCTTTACAATGGTTGTGAAGTCAGTAAGCCAAATATCCAACTCCGATTTCGACTCCTCAATTTCCCTGACTTCACCCAAAATGGACACCGACTCCATAACTCCGACTCCATAGCCCTGATAGGAACAGAAATATAATGGCAACGATTATGCCCCCAAATGGTTTGCTTTCGACCTGTGTAAAAGGGTGGAAAACTAGCAACGATCAACGTGGTTTTATCGTCAATCTGTGCCTATCAGACTCACATCAGCGTAACTGACCATATTGTAATCCACGTCTCACAGTTGTAGTCATCTTTGCTTGGTCTTAAAATGTTCCCCGTGTTTGTGATGAAGAGCAGCCCAATCCGTTAACAAAACAGCGATTTAGCTGCCCGGCTGTGGAGCCTCGGAGATGTATGGCATTATCAGGCCTTTCTTGGCAGATAAGCGCATACCAGCGTGTTATAATTTAATATCGGCAGCGTTAGGAATGTGCACTGTGCACACAGCGCCCAGGAATGTGTCTGTGCGCCTCATAATGTGAGTAAACAATAGCCCCTCTCATCACTAGGCCTCAGGGCTACGAGCGCGTTCCCCGGTCAGAGTGAAGGAGAGCCCGGGGTCTGATCCAAACTTGGAGGAATAACAGAGGACAAATATCTGCAGTAGAGAGGTCCTGCTTATATAACACATTAACCCCATATATCCCGGGTCAGAAACTGAAGAATTTCAACAGAGTAGCAGTACCCAAGATGGCTTTCCTTGTTTAGTCACTTCAAATGTCATTGTTTGGTCATCTCATGTGTCAAGATGTCACCCCAAAGGATGGTTTGGTCATCCAAGGGTCAGCGTGTCGGTGTTTGGTCATCCCAAGGTGGGGGTGTCAGTGTTTGGTCGTCCCGTGGGTCAGGGTGTCGGTGTTTGGTCGTCTCGAGGGTCAGGGTGTCAGTGTTTGGTCATCCCAATTATCAGGGTGTCAGTGTTTGGTCATCTAAAGGGTGAGGGTGTCGGTGTTTGGTCATCTGGAGGGTGAGGGTGTCAGTGTTTGGTCATCTAAAGGGTGAGGGTGTCGGTGTTTGGTCATCTGGAGGGTGAGCGTGTCAGTTTTTGGTCATCTAATGGGTGAGGGTGTCAGTGTTTGGTCATCTAAAGGGTGAGGGTGTCGGTGTTTGGTCATCCCGAGGGTCAGGGGGTCGGTGTTTGGTCATCTCAAGGGTCAGGGTGTCGGTGTTTGGTCATCCCGATTATCAGGGTGTCGGTGTTTGGTCACCCCAAGGGTGAGGGTGTCAGTGTTTGGTCATCTAAAGGGTGAGAGTGTCAGTGTTTGGTCATCTAAAGGGTGAGGGTGTCGGTGTTTGGTCATCCGGAGGGTGAAGGTGTCAGTGTTTGGTCATCTAAAGGGTGAGGGTGTCGGTGTTTGGTCATCCCGAGGGTCAGGGTGTCGGTGTTTGGTCATCCCGAGGGTCAGGGTGTCGGTGTTTGGTCATCCCGAGGGTCACGGTGTCTGTGTTTAGTCACCTCTAAGGTTAGGGTGTCCATATCTGGCCACTCTGAGTGTCATTGTGATCATTTCCAGATACGGTATATTTTTTGTCCTATCATCTAGGAGGTTCATGTGTCAGGATGTCATTGTTCTGAGGTCCCAAGTGTACGTTTCCAACTGGCAATCCAGACCCCTTGACACATGTGTGATCCACGTGCTGAACAGTACCAGACGGCACGTTCTGCCTAGTGTCGCTGGGAGTCTTGAGGCCCAGCAGGAAGGAGTTAAGCCCGGGTGTAGAGTGTAACGTCCTAGTGTTTAGCACACTCATTTCTATTTAATAAAGATTAATATAAATAGGATTTCCATTTTCGGACCTGGTGTGGCCGCCAGCGAGAGAATATTGGTATTTTAATTATATCGGCATAATAAAGCGGAAACACGGAGATACTTAATCTAAATCAATGTTCATGAGAGCAGCAAACGTGCAGCATCTCCCGGCCGCTGACAGCTCCTGACACTGTATGTGAGTGGGGAGAAGTGACTGATATTAATGGTGCGGCTGCAGGCTTCTCTCCAATCATGTCTGAAAGGCCTCTGTCACATGCCCTCCTAACCTCTTCATGTGCTGGAGAAAACCACCATTAACAGCCGGGTCAATGTAGTGTAGCTCCAAATATACATTATAGCAACTTGATGTCTTACCCTCAGTGATGTCATCCATTACTCCTCAGCTTAGATTAGGCACGGTGGCTCAGTGGTTGGCACTGTATGGTGGCTCAGTGGTTAGCATTGTATACGGTGGCTCAGTGGTTAGCACTGTATACGGTGGCTCAGTGGTTAGCAGTGTATGGTGGCTCAGTGGTTGGCACTGTACGGTGGCTCAGTGGTTGGCACTGTATGGTGGCTCAGTGGTTAGCACTGTATACGGTGGCTCAGTGGTTAGCACTGTATACGGTGGCTCAGTGGTTAGCACTGTATATGGTGGCTCAGTGGTTAGCACTGTATGGTGGCTCAGTGGTTAGCACTGTACGGTGGCTCAGTGGTTGGCACTGTATGGTGGCTCAGTGGTTAGCACTGTATACGGTGGCTCAGTGGTTAGCACTGTATACGGTGGCTCAGTGGTTAGCACTGTATATGGTGGCTCAGTGGTTAGCACTGTATGGTGGCTCAGTGGTTAGCACTGTATATGGTGGCTCAGTGGTTAGCACTGTATACGGTGGCTCAGTGGTTAGCACTGTACGGTGGCTCAGTGGTTGGCACTGTATGGTGGCTCAGTGGTTAGCACTGTATACGGTGGCTCAGTGGTTAGCACTGTATACGGTGGCTCAGTGGTTAGCACTGTATATGGTGGCTCAGTGGTTAGCACTGTATGGTGGCTCAGTGGTTAGCACTGTATGGTGGCTCAGTGGTTAGCACTGTATATGGTGGCTCAGTGGTTAGCACTGTATACGGTGGCTCAGTGGTTAGCACTGTGGCCTTGCAGCGCTGAAGTCCTGGGTTCAAATCCCACCAAAGACAACATCTGCAAGGAGTTTGTATGTTCTCCCCGTGTTTGCTTGGATGCCCTCCGGGCACCCTGGTTTCCTCCCACATTGTAAAGACATACTGATAGGATATTTAGATTGTAAGCCTCAATGGGGACAGCATTACTGATGTATGTAAAGTGCTATGGAATTAATAAATAAATATTATTCTATATTTAGTTGTTAATATATACCTACTATATTACTGCCCCCTATGTACAAGAATAGAACTACTATAATACTGTCCCTATGTACAAGAATATAACTACTATAATACTGCCTCTATGTACAAGAATATAACTACTATAATACTGCCCCTATATACAAGAATATAACTACTATAATACTGCTCCTATGTGCAAGAACATAACTACTAAAATACTGCTCTTATGTATAAGGATATAACTACTATAATACTGCCCCTATGTACAAGAATATAACTACTATAATACTGCCCCAATGTACAAGAATATAACTACTATAATACTGCTCTTATGTACAAGAATGTAACTACTATAATACTGTCCCCTATGTACAAGAATATAACTACTATAATACTGCCTCTATATACAAGAATATAACTACTATAATACTGCCCTATGTACAAGAATATAACTACTATAATACTGCCCCTATGTACAAGAATGTAACTACTATAATACTGCCCTATGTACAGGAATATAACTACTATAATACTGCTCCTATGTACAAGAATATAACTACTATAATACTGCCCCTATGTACAAGAATATAACTACTATAATACTGCTCTTATGTACAAGAATATAACTACTATAATACTGCTCCTATGTACAAGAATATAACTACTATAATACTGCCCCTATATACAAGAATATAACTACTATAATACTGCTCCTATATACATGAATATAACTACTATAATACTGCCTCTATGTACAAGAATATAACTACTATAATACTGCCCTCTTTGTACAAGAATATAACTACTATAATACTGCTCCTATGTACAAGAATATAACTACTATAATACTGCCTCTATGTACAAGAATATAACTACTATGATACTGCTCCCTATGTACAAGAATATAACTACTATAATACTGCTCCTATGTACAATATATAACTACTATAATACTGCCCCTATATACAAGAATATAACTACTATAATACTGCTCCCTATGTACAAGAATATAACTACTATAATACTGCTTTTATGTACAATATATAACTACTATAATACTGCCCCCTATATACAAGAATATAACTACTATAATACTGCCCCTATATACAAGAATATAACTACTATAATACTGCCCCTATATACAAGAATATAACTACTATAATACTGCCCCTATATACAAGAATATAACTACTATAATACTGCTCCTATGTACAATATAACTACTATAATACTGCTCCTATATACAAGAATATAACTACTATAATACTGCTTTTATGTACAATATATAACTACTATAATACTGCCCCCTATATACAAGAATATAACTACTATAATACTGCCCCTATATACAAGAATATAACTACTATAATACTGCCCCTATATACAAGAATATAACTACTATAATACTGCTCCTATATACAAGAATATAACTACTATAATACTGCTCCTATGTACAATATAACTACTATAATACTGCTCCTATATACAAGAATATAACTACTATAATACTGCTCCTATGTACAAGGATATAACATATAACACTGTGTAGTTGCTGTACATTCTGCTGATTGTTTCCGTTATTCCGGTACACATAGATACTTGGGTTAGTGTAATGTGGTTCCATAGGGACTTGCCACTTTCCATCATTGCTGCCACATAATGTATTACTTTGTGTACAGTTTAGATATTGTTTCGTAGTATAGTATATAGTTTCTTATACTCACAGATATTTCTGCAGCACGTCTGCGTTTTCTTTTATGTCCTAATGCTTTACTGTCTCTGTATATAAAAGTTTGATTTGGTCAGCGGTGGGTTAACATTACTGTGGCTTCTCTGGCTCCCCCATGAGGTGGTAATTGGACGCTCTATTATGGGGCTGTCTGTCACCAAATACGTGGAGCTATTGGGCCCATTGGCTTGAAGTGGCTGTTAAGTGTGGCTTGGAGATATTAAGGCGACATATGAATGGCCTCATTGGGCCCGGTCAGCCGCTCCAAGCTGCTTCATGGGTAATGATCATTTGTCCTGGACTGCGCGCATTCGACTGATAGAAGAGGATATCACGGCACCGTAGAGCGTACACATTGTGTGACTCAAGAAGAAATCTGCGGCACTCAATCCTACAATGTGCACAGGTGCAAAGCCGAACACGATACATTGTAACAGAAGAACAGCACTCTTCTAAGGCATATAATAATTGAATAAAGCACTATATTACAGCTGAGGAGAAATGAAAAAATGAGACAGCTTAAATATATGGCCATATCGATAACCGCCCAGTAGCCAAGTCAAGGCGCGTCTCTCATACTGGGTCCCTAACCTCAGTCACAGGCTGGATTAAAAACCTCATATTGTATGGGTGAATAGGAACCTGCAAACAGAACAATAGAATCACGGGCCAGTGGGGGAAGAGTGCACCCAGCCATGTCTTAACCCCTTCCAGACCCTTGGCCCACCCCCTGGGCCATGGAATGATCAGGCTCCTGCAGGTCGAGTGAGGGTGTCACTGACCTGTCACTCGGCCTGCAGGTACATGGGGAGTTTTACAACACCCCAGGGGGGGTCGATTTGCCCCCACCTCCACCCCCCCCGGCTACAGGCGCGGTGATTGGCACTCAAAAGTGAAAGTGAAAATCACCGCGCCTGTAATGCTTCCCTGCCTGCCGCTGCTATCCCTACCCTCCAATCTTCTCCCCTGTCATCCTCTAACTGCCCCCCTGTCCCCCACCTCTCTTTCCTGCCCCCTCTTCATCTTTCTTACCCCCCGCTTCCTTTTCCTGCCACCTGCTTCCTGTCCCTGCCGCCCGCTTCCTCTTCCTGCTGCCCGCTTCCTCCTGCCTGCCCCCGCTTCCTCCTAAGTGCCCCCCTACTTCTCCTGTCACCCCCCCTCTTCCCTCTTCCTGCCCCCCCGATCACCAGAGCGGCGATCGCCTCTCCCACTCACCCCTCCGGCGGCCGCTCTGTCTCCACTGCGTCCCGCTCCTCCTCCTCCTCTTCACCGCCTCCGGATCTGACAGCTCTATGCTGGAGCTGCCAGATCACTTTCTACAGCTAGATCCTGAGGATCCAGCTGTAGAAAGTGATCTGACAGCTCCAGCATAGTGATCCACAGTGACCATTATGTGATCACTGTGGATCACTGTGCTGGATCTGTCAGATCACTTTCTACAGCTGGATCCTGAGCTGCAGGAAGTGATCTGACAGCTCCAGCACAGTGATTCACAGTGACCATTATGTGATCATTGTGGATCACTGTGCTGGATCTGTCAGATCACTTTCTACGGCTGGATCCTGAGGATCTAGCTGCAGGAAGTGATCGTGGGACCTTCGTTATGGACGACGTTGGAGCGATCGAGCGTCGTGGGACCTTCGTTGTGGACTACGTCGGATCTTTTCATAATAAAGATGGAGGCCGAATTGTGTCTGTGTTTTTTTTTTCAAATAAAAAGATTTTTCTCTGTGTGTATTTATTGACTATTTACCGTACTAGAGATTCCTAATGGCGGGTCTAACATTGGCCCTATATTATGAATCTCGGGCTTAGTGCCAGCTGCCAATAAAAAGCTGGCATTAACCCCTTTATTACCCAGTTAGCCACCGGCACCAGGGCAACTGGAAGAGCGTGGGTACAGCGCCAGAAAATGGCACTTCAATGAATGCGCCATTTTCTGGGGCGGTTGCAGGCTGCAATTCGCAGCATGGGGGGCCCAAAACGCTTGGGCCTCTCTATGCTGAGGATTCCAGCCCCCAGCTGCCTAGTTGTACCTGGCTGGACCAAAAATATGGCGGAGCCCCACGTAATTTTTTTTCTAGAATTAGTTCTAGAAATTAAAAAAGGGCTTCGCTGTATTTTTGGTTCCAGCCAGGTACAATGAGGCAGCTGGGGGCTGGTGGCAGTCCGTAGCTGCCAAGTTGTACCTGGCTGGACCAAAAATATGGCAGAGCCCCATGTCATTTTTTTTTTTAAATTCTACAAATAAAATGACATGGAGCTTTGCCGTATTTTTGGTTGCCAGCCAGGTACAACTTGGCAGCTAGGGGGCTGGAATCCTCAGCATGGAGAGACCCAAATGTATAGGGTCCCCTATGCTGCGAATTGTAACTACTAGACTAGTATGTTTTTTCACAAAAAGTTTCTTTATTCATTTTTGCGTCTCAATTTGTGAAGCACATGGGGGTTCAAAGTGCTCACTGTGCATCTAGATATGTTCCCTGGGGGGTCTAGTTTCCAAAATGGGGTCACTTGTGGGGGAGCTCAAATGTTTAGGCACACAGGGGCTCTCCATATGCGACCTGGTGTCCACTAAGAATTCCAATTGTTGGCAAACACCAGGTTGTATATGGAGAGCCCCTGTGTGCCTAAACATTGGAGCTCCCCCACAAGTGACCCCATTTTGGAAACTAGACCCCCCAAGGAACCTATCTAGATGCATAGTGAGCACTTTGAATCCCCAGGTGCTTCACAAACTGATCCATAATAAGGTAAAAATACTTTTTTTTCACACAAATTTTCTTTTTTAATTTGTACGGATCAATATGTGAAGCACCTGGGGTTCAAAGTGCTCACTATGCATCTAGATATGTTCCCTGGGGGGTCTAGTTTCCAAAATGGGGTCACTTGTGGTGGAACCCCAATGTTTAGGCACACAGGGGCTCTCCAAATGCGATATGGTGTCCGCTAACAATTTGAGGTGATTTTCCATTCAAATTGTTAGCGGACACGATGTCGCATTTGGAGAGCCCCTGTGTGCCTAAACTTTGGAGCTCCCACACAAGTGACCCCATTTTGGAAACTAGACCCCCCAGGGAACATATCTAGATGGATGGTGAGCATATTGAACCCCCACATGCTTTACAAATTGATCTGTGAATATGGAAAAAGTACTTTTTTTTTCACAAAAATGTTCTTTTAGCCTCAATTCTTTCATTTTCACATGGGTAACAGGATAAAATTCATCTTAAAATTTGTTGGGCAATTCTCCTGAGTACACCGATATCTCATATGTGGTCATAAACCACTGTTTTGACGCGCGGCAGGGCTCAGAAGTGAAGGAGCGCCATATCACTTTTTGAATGGAAAATTAGCTCCAAAAGTCAAATTGCTCTCTTTCTCTTCAGAGCCCTGCTGTGAGCCCAAACCGTGGTTTATGATCACATATGTGGTATCCATATACTCAGGAGAAATTGCCCAACAAATTTTAGGATCCATTTTATCTTTTTGCCCATGTGAAAATGAAAAAATTGAGGATAAAAGAACATTTGTGTTAGAAAAATTAAAATATCCATTTTTTTGTTTCCAATTTGCTTAGTTCCTGTGAAGCACCTGAAGGGTTAATAATCTTCTTGAATGTAGTTTTGAGTAGCTTGAGAGGTGCAGTTTTTGGAATGGTGTCACTATTGGGTGTTTTCTGTCATGTACACCCCTCAAAGGGACTTCAAATGGGATGTGGTCACTAAAAAAATGGTTTTGTAAATTTTGGTGGAGAAATGAAAAATTGCTCATGAACTTTGAACCCTTATAACTTCCTAACAAATTTTTTTTTTTTCCCAAAATTGTGCTGATGTAAAGTAGACATGTGGGAAATATTATTTCATAACTATTTTGTGTCACATAACTCTCTGGTTTACCGGAAGAAAAATTCAAAATTTGAAAATTGCAAAATTTTCAAAATTTTTGCCATATTTTTGATTTTTTCACAAATAAACGCAAAAATTATCGACCTAAATTTAATACTATCATGAAGCCAAATTTGTCACGAAAAAACAATCTCGGAATCGCTAGGATCCGTTGAAGCGTTCCCGAGTTATAACCTCATAAAGGGACACTGGTCAGAATTGCAAAAAATGGCAAGGTCATGAAGGGGTTAAAGGCCATGTCCATGGATACATCGTAATGCCCTCTCTGACTGTGCGATGGGAAACTCTTATGGTGACCATACTGGTGGTCAACCAGCCGTCCCAACAACACAATGGAGTAAAAGGTATATGCGATTTTGAAGAAGCGGCTTTTTAACTGATGTTTTGCTTCGACAAAATCTCTGACCTCCGCTCACCCTTCACTTTGAGTTTTAGGCACATTTACGGCTGAAGGGAGAGCGCGAATCCTTCCCAGCCTGGTGAGCCTCATCTGCCAAAGGGAACATTCTACATTTGGAATTTTTCATCCTGTATTCCATGGTTCATGATTTCACACAGAACACTATATTTCATTTTGTTACAATTAACCAAAAATGTTAACAAGTTCTTGTTTAAGCCTATCTATCTATCTATCTATCTATCTATCTATCTATCTATCTATCTATCTATCTATCTATCTATCTATCTATCTCTATCTATCTATCTCCTAATCTAATCTAGTCTAATCTATCTAATTTATGTATCTAATCTATACTATATCTATCTAATCTATTTAGCTATCTATTTATCTATCTATCTATCTATCTATCTACGGTATCTATCTATCTATCTATCTATCTATCTATCTATCTATCTATCTATCTATCTATCCTATCTATCTATCTATCCTCTCTATCTATCTATCTCCTAATCTAATCTAGTCTAATCTATCTAATTTATGTATCTAATCTATACTATATCTATCTTATCTATCTATCTATCTATCTATCTATCTATCTATCTATCTATCTATCTACGGTATCTATCTATCTATCTATCTATCTATCTATCTATCTATCTATCTATCTATCAACTAACAAGACTGTTTGAAAATTAGTCTTCATGTATGTCTGGGCCCATTGCAACTGTTTCTGCTTGTGAGCACTGTTTAGGGGTGGCTGAATAGTAGGTTTATATGCACCACAGCAAACCTTTGAAGGATCCTACACCTTGAGGTTCGAGGGACTCCAGAGGCACCAGCAGCTTCACATATCTGTCTGCTGGTTTGTAAGGCTTTTTTAGCAGCTGCTCTCTTAATCTGATGAATTTGCCTGGCAGAAACCTTCCTCATTCTGCCTTTATCTGCACGAACACATCTGTGCTCAGAATCAGCCACAAATCTCTCCAGTACAAAGATCACGCTTAAGTTTTCGTGCAATATCAAATGTTTTCATCCCTTGTCCAAGGCATTGCACTATTTGTTGCTTTTCAGCAGCAGAGAGATCCTTTTTCTTTCCCATGTTACTTGAAAACTGTGGCCTGCGTAATATTGTGGAACACCCAGTTTTCCTTTTATTGGGCTCATCTGCCAAACTAATTATCACAGATATCTGAGATTCATTTCAGTGATCCAAAGAAACCTGAGACACAATACCATCAATGGGTTTCATTGACCAAAAAAAAAATAAAACAAAACAAAACAAAACCCTATGGCACTTAAAAGCAATTGGCATAAAAATGTGGAACATGGTGTATGTATTGAAGTATTGAATGACTGAAATAAATGAACTTTTTGATGATATTCTAATTCATTGTGATGCACATATGTATATATATAATTCTTGAGGGTCCAGACGCCTGTTACGTTTTTCACGCTCTTATTGTGAATTTTAGCTTTTAGAATTTTTGATGGATTGTATTGTTGTTTTGTATTTAATTAAAATTCATGTATGTTACAGCAGGTCTGCCTGCTCCGATCTGCCCATTAAAGGGTTTGTTTCATCTGGTTAAATGAGTAAAATTGCAAAGTGCTTGTAAAACATGCCGCTTTTCAATTTACTTTTTTTTTTTCTATTAAAAATCATTTTCCTTCTCAGGAACGGAAGGATTTTTAATTATCTAGTTCCAGCTCATATACTCAATTACCAGCCACCAGGGCAGTCTGTCCCGGGGAAGCAGCTCGTGCTTACAAGCTCGATGCTTTAGAACTCACAAGTGCTGCTGAGAACCTGCAGGAACACCGGATCCCTAGAGATCCGGCCTGAGCCTGCTGAGACAAAGCTGCCCCTGGAAACAGGCTGGGAGCGGGCACAGGTCAGACCAGCCCGGCTCACCTCATACTCCAAGAATAACACTTATGTTCAGTGTTTAATTGAGGAAATGATGATACATGATCGCACAGAAGAAAAAAAAATTGTTACTTTACATAAACCTTCAAAAGGAACCTGAAGACCCAACTCTTCCGACAAGCCTACAACCTGCAGTGACTCTCAGTCCACTATACCGCGGCACAACCAGCTCTACCCTCTGCTACTGTATCCTCACCAGTGGCGCACCCAGAAATTTCCCAAGGTAGGGTCCAAGAAACACACACCGGCCCTGAAAGGGGGGTGTCACCCCCCAGCGGGGTTCCGAGGGGCAAAGCCCCCGGTGGGGGAGTTTGGGGGAGCGAAGCCCCCCCCTAAAAGCAGCCTCTTTTGTGGGCCCTTGGGTGCTGTGTAATTGTTCCTGTCTCCTGACATAGGGGTCCAGCTCCTTGTGTACTGCACCACTTCTCAGGGCCGTCCAAAGGAGGGGGTCCAGACACATAGGTCCCCCCCCTTGGGTGCGCCTATGAGCCTCTCCCATCCCTTGTGGACTGTGAGCCCTCACGGGCAGGGTCCTCTCTCCTCCTGTGGGGCTATGATACATATACATGCATTACCATTTATTATTATTATTATTATTATTGTTATTTATATAGCGCCATTGATTCCATGGCGCTTTACATTAGAAGAGGGGGTGACAAGGACAAATACAGTACATATGAATGATCAAGGCTTGCTGATACACGATGGGAGAGGACCCTGTCCACAAGGGCTCACAGTCTACAGTATGGGCGATATTACCATATATGAGCATTACAACCACATATGGGCGATATTACCATATATGAGCAGTACAACCATGTATGGACGACCTTACCATATATGAGCATTACAACCACATATGGGCGATCTTATCATATATGAGCATTACGACCACATATGGGTGATCTTATCATATATGAGCATTACAACCACATATGGGTGACCTTACCATATATGAGCATTACAACCATATATGGGTGATCTTGCCATATATGAGCATTACAACCACATATGGGCGATCTTATCATATATGAGCATTACGACCACATATGGGCGATCTTATCATATATGAGCATTACGACCACATATGCGCGATCTTATCATATATGAGCATTACGACCACATATGGGCGATCTTATCATATATGAGCATTACGACCACATATGGGCGATCTTATCATATATGAGCATTACAACCACATATGGGCGATCTTATCATATATGAGCATTACGACCACATAGGGCGATCTTATCATATATGAGCATTACAACCACATATGGGCGATCTTATCATATATGAGCATTACGACCACATATGGGCGATCTTATCATATATGAGCATTACAACCACATATGGGCGATCTTATCATATATGAGCATTACAACCACTTATGGGCGATCTTATCATATATGAGCATTACAACCACATATGGGCGATCTTATCATATATGAGCATTACGACCACATATGGGCGATCTTATCATATATGAGCATTACGACCACATATGGGCGATCTTATCATATATGAGCATTACGACCACATATGGGCGATCTTATCATATATGAGCATTACAACCACATATGGGCGATCTTATCATATATGAGCATTACAACCACATATGGGCGATCTTATCATATATGAGCATTACAACCACATATGGGCGATCTTATCATATATGAGCATTACAACCACATATGGGCGATCTTATCATATATGAGCATTACAACCACATATGGGCGATCTTATCATATATGAGCATTACAACCACATATGGGCGATCTTATCATATATGAGCATTACGACCACATATGGGCGATCTTACCATATATGAGCATTACAACCACATATGGGTGACCTTACCATATATGAGCATTACGACCACATATGGGCGACCTTATCATATATGAGCATTACAACCACATATGGGTGACCTTACCATATATGAGCATTGCAACCACATATGGGCGATCTTATCATATATGAGCATTACAACCACATATGGGTGACCTTACCATATATGAGCATTACAACCATATATTGGCGATCTTGCCATATATGAGCATTACAACCATATATTGGCGATCTTACCATATATGAGCATTACAACCACATATTGGCGATCTTACCATATATGAGCATTACAACCATATATGGGCGATCTTACCATATATGAGCATTACAGCCACATATGGGTGATCTTACCATATATAAGCATTACAACCATATATGGGTGATCTTACCATATATAAGCATTACAGCCATATATGGGCGACCTTACCATATATAAGCATTACAGCCATATATGGGTGATCTTACCTTATTTGAGCATTACAGATAGTAATATCTCTATTTTTTTACTTCAGAAATCTGTTCTCCTAGTGTTAATCTTCTAATGAGGAGAAAAAAAAAATCATTAAACAGGTGGAATAAAGTGGAAATACCCAGGGCCTGGCACATCTGTTTGGCGGCAATGTAAAATATTCGCTATTTTTATGGATTTTTGCCATAGAGAACAATTACTTTGATTACGGCAGAATCAAGGGCTTCTCATTTCCTTGGACATCTGTCGAGTTAGAGACTTTCCTGGACACTGATCTTTGCCAAGGAAGCGTTCGGGGAAAGATGTTGTTTTTTTTCTCCTCTTCATCGTAGGTGCCGCTCTGATGTTCCACCTGTTGTCCGCTCCGTATAACCCAAGGCGTTTATATGCAGATTAAAAATGAACATATGTTACTGAAAGAAGTTAAATAGCAAAACACGTATCAAAGATTTTTTTTTCTATATTTGGTTAAATGCTAATTCCAGGTTATTGAAGCGGTTCATCATTAAGGCTTCGTTTTTGCATTTTTTAATGACCTTTTTTGCATTTTTTAATTCTTTTTTTTTTTTAAAAAACCCATAACAAAAATGTATGGTATTTAAAATAAAAGTCCACACTTAGAACCCATAGAAAGCTGAGAATGTTTGCTCTTTGTTGTGCGTTGTTGTGCGTTCTAGATTATAAATATGCTATAAATCTAATATATAAAGCTGAGTATATGTATGTGATAGGCCACGCCCACTCCACATAGTCACACCCACTTTGCAGCCTGCATCCACACGTCTCCACCTCCTCCACATAACCCCGCCCCTAGGACTATGTAGAGGGGGGGAACTATAAAGGGGGTGGGTTATGAAATGGGTGGTTCTACTGGGAGGGGTGGGGCTATGTCTAGGGGCAGAGCAATGAAGGGGTAGGTCTATGTGTAGGGCAGACCAATGAAGGGGTGGGTCTATGTGTAGGGGCAGAGTAATGAAGGGGTGGGTCTATGTGTAGGGGCAGAGTAATGAAGGGGTGGGGCTATGATACATGCACACACATACCTATATACTTTACCTTGTATTGCCAATATTGCCATATATGGGCGATGTTATCATATATGGGCGTTACGCCCGAGCAACGTCGGGTTCTACAGCTAGTATAGTCTAAATATATGAACATGGCGGAATGTCAAGACAAAGGTGCAAAACTGTGCGAAAACACCATAGCATTTCCGCCTTCATGTGATTGTAGTCATAAATCAGATTTTATAATGTTCCCTGGTGGTCTAGAGGAACAGTAAATGTTTAGATTCGGTGGTCAGAATGTATGAGTGCTGTATTCTTTTCTCTTTTTGTCTAGGGTTAATAAATGGCATTAATACCTGGTGGTCTATGGAATAAAGGTGTATATATTTTACTCCTTAGTCATCTAGGGTAAGTAGAGGGTCAGCTCTTTGTGCTCTAGGATATACAATAATTGGTATATACGTTTTTCTATTTGTGGTCGTGTAAGGTAACTTGTACTAAAACCAGTAGAAGTTGTTTTTATTATATTCCCTGGTGGCCTGGGGTCAGAATAGTTTAACATACGTGTGATATAGGATACATGAATGTGTTTTTTGACCCTACAACAATGTAGAATATTACATAGTTTATACTGGTGATTTAGGTATATGGTAGACTTAATGGTTTATTCCCTGGTGGTCTAGGGTAAAGTAAGGGAAACTTCTAATCCTGCCCTGCACAGATCATTTAATGGGTTTCCAGGGTTAAAGAGAAATCTATATGTTTTGTGGTCTGGGGTTAGGAGGTAATCTATTTTTACTTGGTGGTCTAGGTATGAGAAGTAAGTATATATCGTATATTTAATAGTGGCCACAGTTATAAAGGATATATGCACAATTAGGTGCAGAAATGTTGGACAGTGACTGAATCTTATGATTTCAGCTCTGGAGGTCGCCATTTTTTATTTATAATGAAACAACTGAGATGTGATTGAAGTGGAGTCTTTCAGGCTTAATTAAAGGCACTGAACAAAAGCTATACGTGTTAAGAATTACAACCGTTTTTCTATAGATCCTCCTCATTTCAGGGGCTCAAAAGTAATTGGACAAAGTAACTTTACCATAAATAAAATGTTCATTTATATCCTTTGTAGAGAACCATTTGCAGCAATGACTGAAGTCTTTCGGCCGTGGACGTCACCATCGATGATCTCCTCCGTGACTTCGGTTGTTTCTTGTTTCAGGGTCTTTATCTTACATTTTGTCTTAATCCTGTGAAATGTGGCTCGACAGGGCTGAGATCTGGTGAGGACTCGGCCATTGAAGAACATTCCACTCCTTTGCTTTTGCAGGATGTTTAGGTCATCGTCCGTCTCTCTGTGAAGCGTCGTCCAATCAACCTTGCTGCATTTGGTTGAATCTGATCAGAAAGTCTCGCCCTGTACCCTGCAGAATTCATCCGGCTTCTTCTATCTCCAGTCACATCATCAATAACCACTAGAGCCCCAGGGCCATTGTGAGCCCTACATGCCCGGCCAGCACACCGCCTTTTTTCCAGTGAAATGGTGGTCGGTTCTTTTCATTGAGAGCTCATTTGACTACATGTTGTGAGTTCACACCAACAGCTTCCAAATGCAAATGCCACACCTGGAATCAGCTCCAGACCTTTTACTTATTTGATGATAGAGGGAATAACCTATGCATCCCATTAAAGAGCTTTTGAGATGATTGCCTAATTAATATTGATCCCTTAAATTAGAGGCAGTATTAAAGCGTTGTAATTCCTAAACCCTTCCTCCAATTAGGATGTGAATACCCTCAAATAAAGCAGGATTCCATTCCAGGTTGTCTAGGGTATAGGAGAGGTTTAATATTTTGGGGACACCTTCCCTTCTTCCAGGGGCACACGTCCTCCGTTCAGTGAGCTCAGCTGGTGATAGTTGTAAGTGTCTTGTTGTGGATTTGGCTTTCTCCTCCTCGTGCTCCACTTCTGCTGCCACTCCTGGCTGTAGAGCTTAGGGAATCGATACAGTACTGCGCTAAGCTCGTCTGACAAGGGCTGATCTCCTGGGATTAATGCACTAGGAGTCCTTTCAGCCGGAGCTTACGTGGATGCGCTTATAGCAGTCAGCAGTACGAGACGGTGGGACCTTGTCTTACGGGACTTTATTTTCATGGCTTGCACTTCTAAGACGGTGACATTCTTAAACCGCAGCCGTCATTCTCGTGACCTTGGGAGATTTTGCTGAGAAGTTCAGTAAAATGTTTGACTTCTTTTCTGACTTTAATGAGGTTTTGACTGTGTTTACGTCTAACCTATAAAAAAAGTAGGCCACGGGGGCGGGTGGTGGTTGGAGTTTATCGTCTCGCTGATGGCTTCTGGCGGAGTAGGCTACAGTGCAACCTTTGTTCTGAACCCCGTGATGTGTCGGGCCCCCCATAAAGTCACGATCACTTATTAACCCTATCGATTTGTTTTCAGATATCGAGTCTAATATATTTCATAAGGCGGTGTCCCCTTTTTTTCTCTCCCTCAACCATTAAAGCATTGTGTAATGTGAATTTTAGTGACTTTCTCCTTAAAGGCAGGGCCGAACCTCCAACTCCCAACGCCTCAATTTTCCCATATCGACATCAACTCTACCAAAATGGACTCCGACCCCGCAACCCTGGTATGTGATCGATAAGCCAAACCTCCGACACCAACCTCAGACTCCTCAATTTCCCTGAATTCAACTCCAAGTCCAACTCCACCAAAATGGACACCGACTCCGACCCCACAGCACTGCCTATAGGGGATATCTATCTTCGGAAAAACTTAGTAAGTTTATGGATCCTAATGTTTACTGACCGAAAGACCATTTATAAGCCCATGGGCACAGTTGCATTCACTTAATGCCCTCCCTTGACCTGCCAAAACAAGTCACCCAGAAATAGCCGCCTCTACTCTACGACGGTCCCTTCAGCCCCCAAAAGGTCGTCTTTTAGTAACTACTAGCTCAGGATTATAAAGACATTGCATCTGTGTGTATCCATGAAAGAGGTTGTCTAATCTTTAGACGCCTCCCAACTTTCTGCATGCCGGGGGGTACAGTGCTCTCATGCTGGTGGTCTGAACTGTGCGACCCCCAAGGCTACAAGCAGAGATGGCTTTGCTTTTACTGCATCAGAGGAGCGCAGGGGGACATAAACCACCGGATATGGCGGTCCACCCATCCTCAGAGCAGCGCTCGCCACCTCTAAAATAAAGAGCTTGCAAGTGCTGCTCTCGTTGTCTAGGAAACCAATGACTCCTGAAAAGACTGCAGAGGTGACGGGTAACCAAGGCAACCAGCTTTACACTATAGACTTAAAAGTCTGTTCATTCTTGACAACATGGAGGATATTTTTTAATAGCAGGTCAATTGCAAAGATGCTTGTCTTCATGAACTTATGCATTTCACAAAGTTTCCTAATTTGGTGATTGGAACTTGAAGTGATTCACCCTGACGCACGTTGCCGTTTCTGACAGCAGACCCCCGTTTAGGATGCTGTGGTGGTCTGTACATATAGATGAAGACAGCGCTCCACATAGCCGGTTGAATAGCAAGTATTCCTTTATTCCACCATCTCAAGTGCAATGTTTCGATCTTAACAGTCAAGATCAGATCGTTGCATTTGAGATGGTGGAATAAAGGAACACTTGCTATTCAACCGCTATGTGGAGCGCTGTCTCCATCTATATATGTATGTATTACTTTCCAAAATGGCTCAGAGGGAGTGACATGCGCCACTGTAGGGGTGGGACGAGACCCCGCTAATCTGGGTGAGGTGCCCCGAAACCAATTGCTTTAATGCTATGGTGGTCTTCTTTAATCCTGGACCTGCATATTCAGCCGGTGAAGTCCCTGTTACTTTTTATGCAACTTTTTGGCCTTGGTCACATTTTATTACATCTCGTAACCATAAATTACACATCCTCGCAGCCGTTTTTACACACAGTACATTGCACTTGTACCTTCTCATTACAGATTGTGACGCCTCGTCTTATTTTAGAGTTTCAGCTTCGTCTGGAAAAATCAAATTGGCTTGAAAGAAAAAAGAGCGCCCCCTTCTGCTAAGACCGGGTAAACATTTGACATAAGACCATGGGGTTTACTTATCTTGGCCATATGATGGCTGAGGAATGTGGGATGTAAATGGCCGCTGTGTGCTGTTGGCCTCTATGGGAGGAGAGGGGGTGCAGATTAGCCAAATAAATGTCCCCCCCAGTGTCTGTTCTTCCTCCTCCTGCCTGGATCGGAGCTCAGAATAACAGCTGTTTAAAGGAATTCCATCTGTCCTCCAGCTTGTCATAAGGATTTGCTCAAACAGCTGCCCCACAACTGGCTGCATGACCTCCACGGCTGTCATTTTCCTGGCTAATCCTCCACACCATGTCGCCTCCAACAGCTTTTCAGCGGGGCGCATGCAGGGGACGGCGGAGCGACATGGGGGCCACGGCTGCTTGGAGAGTCCAGATCTGAGAGATTTAAAGATATAAAGATGTCGGGATTGGTTATTATCATTATCGATTGTGCGGTAGCCACATCAACCTACAACACCGCTATGACACCATTATTTTCTATCCATATTAGACAACAATGGGAAAAAATCCAGCACTACTATCCGGCAGGCGGGGGAATTCTAAAATTTCTTGCTTTGATACTATAATAAATATATGATTGATGGCGCCCACCTGCTGCAATCATGAAGCGTTCCAAGTACTGTTGAGGAAGAAAGGACCACTGGATCCAATGGCCACCATTGCAACCAGACTAGAACGCTGCGAGCCTCCTCCTACTAGCCGCATAGATGCCACCCAACCTGCCCTACTATTAAGATTGATATATCAGAGAGGAGGTTTGCAGCGCTCTCGTCCCCCAGCCAGGGACTACCGAAAGAGGCGGATGAACCGGAATCCTACAAATTTTTTTTACTTAACTCTAGTTGAAGCGGCAGCGTTCATGCATGACTATAAGCAACCTGGAGTATAAGGCCAAGAAACTGCACCACCAGCACAAAACCAAAGGCAACATAATCATATACCGTCCGGTGAGTTTTCTGGAAAGACGCTGTCCATAGATGACCACGGGCAGTGCACACTTATAATTTCAAGCAGAACAGGAGTCCACATAAGAATCCAAAAAAAGATAGTGGCACACGTCCATATTGAAGTAGCAAAGTGTATCGGAGCTCATATTAAAAGCAAACACAAAGAGACATAGTGTTCAGGGGAGGGGGTGGGACTACAGCTGTTTTATGCAACATGGCCACCTGTAGAAGCACAGTTGCGCGAAACAGCTGTAGTCCAACCCCCTTTATGCACACCCTCTCCCCTGAACACTATGGCACTTTGTTTTCATTTATTGAGAGCTCCAGTAAATTTTTTCTACTTCCATCCGGAGTGTGCTACTATCCTTTTTGGATTTTCATCCTTGACTATCATTACCAGAGGGTAAAAGTAGCGGTAGTCAATTATGTGCACTACTATGGGCATGATCCCTGCTCTCATCACTGGTTGGAGATGCCAGCCATCGGTGAACCCACAATCACACATTTATTACCAACTACAACAGCAAAACAAAATGGAGCTATTGTGCTTTTACAATTTAATAAGTACATAGCTATAACACACTTTTGAAGTGCAAATAGAGGATGAACGATGAATACACCCATGGCACCGCAGATTAGCAAACTTGGCACCAGGTTTACATAGTATATAAAGTGCAGATAGAGTGAAATGAGGCTTGCAAACAATGCCACATAAATACACATTTTGGAGGCTGGATGGAGCTTGATTGACGGTGGCCATTCCATCCTCCACTGCCTCTCTGTGCTGCTTCTGCTGTGCTGGCTCTGCCCTCCTCCTCTCTGTCACTCACAGCATGCAAATCATTTGTCCTGACAAAGCATAAGCCGCACAGTAGGAGGCGGCACACAGAGGCAGTGGGGGGATGGAATGGCCACAGTCAATCGAGCTCCCTCCAGCCACAGGGACTGCCTCCTTGGCTTCTAACTGTAAGTTTTACAAAGGCTATATCTCTGGGTACAGAGCACACAGACACATGGGAGACCCCCTTCCCTGAATGCAGCAGACATATTCTGCATTCACTGCTGCATTTAGATTGCCATGCAGCAGGGGGTGACAGGACCTCTTTAATACAATGGGATAGGTTTTTAATCATTGATCGTTGCAGGCAGTTAATCTGTTGGTGTACAAGGATCCTCACAAGTCATAGTGGCCACCAGTTATAGTACTTGATTTGTGCCTGCAGACTGATTCCCTTGCGCATTTTGTCAGCACAGGTTCAGGCTCTCCTTGTGGAGCTGCAGGTGGAGTCTAAGGGTACCGTCACACACAGATATATTGCATGCAACTCACTGGTTGCAGTGAAATCATGGACACATTGTTCCATTTGTACACAGCCACAAAATAGACCAATGTGTCCATGATTTCACTGCAACCAGTGAGTTGCATGCAATATATCTCTGTGTGTGACGGTACCCTAAGGGTATATGCAGACAATCCGGAGGCACTGGGTCTCCGCTCCTGCAGGAAGCCGGTATCTCCATGGGTGAACGCAGCCGCCCTGTGTCCACGATCTGCAATCCGGGCACGGCATTCACCCACTGAGATTGCCTCCGACTCCGCAGCACTAAATTAACATGCGGACAAGCGACAGCACGGAAAGCCGCCCCGCATATCACTTAACACTGCGGAGGAAAGAAGCACATTGGGCATGGGATTTCTGCAAATCCCATCCACTGTTCTTGTGCTGGACAACGCAGCGTTATGGACACACCGGTGTGTCCAAACTGCTGCAAACACTGACCGTGTGCATGCAGCCTTACAGATAGTGTTTCCTGGAAAGAAGCATTTAACTTGACTCCTCTCCAAAATGGAGAGAACCAGTATCTTCCAAGGGCTTTTACTCATGTTACTCAAAGGTCAGCCTCCCTAGCACCAGAACCACCATTTTTTTACTTTTGGGGGTACGCCGCCTCACAGTATCCAGTAGAAATATTACTGCTTTCTTCTATAGGTTGTGTTGGCATAGCCGGTGCAATACAACACTGGGAAAGGTGTAACGCTGCTTTTGGAAGAAGGCGTCCTTGTTTTTCCAATCCTAAACTATCCTGCTAACCGTGATATGGCAAAGAGTTGCCCTTTAAATCTTCATCGGACCCCTTTTCCGTAGGACGTCTTATATACTCTATGTTGGCCCCGTATATACGGTACATCCTTTATCGGAGATTATATGTTTCGTGCTCCTCGTTTGTTCTTTTCGACGCGATATTGTAGAATTTTAAGAAGGAACAAGCGGCGAAGGCGATGTCCAGTGGAGGGAAAAAAAAGAATAAGACTTTGGCCCAAGTAGGTGGAACGGCGCTTGTGCCGGCGACACACAAGGCCTGGTCCTCTTGTGCTTTGCTCTGGCTTCTCCCGGTCCGTGGAACGGTGAAGGGTTTTTCTGAAAAGGTTGCCGCATGTGTTTGAGGCAGATAAGCCCCTGGCTTTGAAGTGTGGCCACGTCGAGCGCCCGCTCCTGTTGCTGCTGCCAGTCACGGGGAATTAATCACTACCGCGGAGAGATAAGAGGCGCAGAGCATCGTCACGTGCTGAACGAGATGGAGGGGCAACAACAACCAGAGCCCCTCCGCCACCAGCCTTTTCTTATTATTCTGCTTTTTTTTGGTACATTTTCTTTGGCACATATAGTTGAGGATTTTTAGTCTCGACTCTTAACCTTTTAATACCCTTAAACAATCTGCAAGACCTCTGCTTTCTGCGAACCATTCACGTCTATATCCAAAGGCTAAAAAATACAAAAAAAATCCAAACAATCCTTCTGAGAGCTGAAGATTTGTCCCCATTTGGCCTCGTTCACATCTGCAAATCACATTACTGATGCAAGAGGCGCCGTCACTGTGTCCAGAGTTACCAGGGGCCTTGTTTTGCCAGGGAGTATAGTACCATGTGCTAAGTCATTCCCATCAGACATGGCAGGAGATGTAATCAAGGATTTCGGACTCCCTGATACAGATATGGATGCAAGTGTCATATCCCCACCAAATCCTGGTGCTGCCACATCTGCTTCTGTAACCAGACACCGGCGTATTCACTATATAGGTGGTGATAGAGGAGAAGTCCGTGCAAGAGATTCTATAGAAAGCACAGGCTGTACCTGCCCAACCACTAAAGCTAGAGTGGCTGCAATCTGTAGTACTTCACAGTCTTGACAATGTGGAGGTGTGTGTGTGCTGTCCAGCTGAAGTCATTATTCCTAAGCTTCAGCCTATTGGAAAGCACCACACCCTACTTATACTTTCAGCCTATTGGAAAGCACCACATCCTTATTTATACCTTCAGCCTATTGTAAAGCACCACATCCTATTTATACCTTCAGTCTATTGGAAAGCACCACACCCTACTTATACCTTCAGCCTATTGGAAAGCACCACACCCTACTTATACCTTCAGCCTATTGGAAAGCATCAAGCCCTACTTATACCTTCAGCCTATTGGAAAGAACCACATCTACTTATAACTTTAGCCTATTGGAAAGCACCACACCCTACTTATACCTTCAGCCTATTGGAAAGCACCACACCCTACTTATACCTTCAGCCTATTGGAAAGCATCACACCCTACTTATACCTTCAGCCTATTGGAAAGCAACACACTCTACTTATACCTTCAGTCTATTGGAAAGCATCATACCCTACTTATACCTTTAGCCTATTGGAAAGTACCACACCCTACTTATACCTTCAGCCTATTGGAAAGCACCACACCCTACTTATACCTTCAGCCTATTGGAAAGCATCATACCCTACCTATACTTTCAGCCTATTGGAAAGCACCACACCTACTTATACCTTTAGCCTATTGGAAAGCACCACACCCTACTTATACCTTTAGCCTATTGGAAAGCACCACACCTACTTATACCTTCAGCATATTGGAAAGCACCACACCCTACTTATACCTTTAGCCTATTGGACAGCACTACACCTACTTATACCTTTAGCCTTTTGTTGCAAGCTCTTATAACTAGTTTTTGGTTCCCCTGGCTAGCCTCCTGTCTCGTATTGCTGTTTTCTGTTTTTACCTTTGTTCGCCTGTTTTTTTTTTGGACCCTTTTTCTGTCTCATTATTTGGTACCTTGCTCGGGTCCTCATTTTGTCCTTTTCCTGACCTCCCGGCTTTGACCCTTGCTTGGTGACTTCTCGGTGTCTGGACTTTGCCCTTCCATAGGCGGCAATCTCCTAGATCCTGTTGTAAATCCAGATCCCTGTATAAGGGTTAAAGCAGGGGTCTCAAACACGCGGCCCGAGGGCCGCATGCCGCCCCTGGGGCTTCACTATGCGGCCCGCGGCACCTTGGACAACTTAATGATGCATCGCCACAGTGCAGGAGTCGCTGCAGTCCCTGCTCTGTGATGACTTCCGTCCGCGGCACTAACATGCTCTGCCACTCAGCAAAATCAATGCAAGTTGCCGGCCAATGAGAGGCTCGCAGCTGACGGCGGAATAAGATGTCACCGGTGGCCTCCGGCTGGCAGATTGCATTGATCTTGCTGAACAATAGAGCTTGTCTGAGCGGCAGCTGGAGGAAGTCATAGCACAGCGGAGGCTGGAAGTCAGCACAGCGGGGACCTCGGTGGCCCCCTGTACTGGAGCGATGCATCATTAAAGTGAGAAAAGTGTGAGTGTGTGTAAGAGGGTGTGTGTGTGTATGTGAGTGAGGATGTGTGTATAAGAAAGTGTGTGTGAGAGTGTGTGTGAGTTTCAATGTGTGTATGAGAGTGTGTGAGTGTGTGTGTATGAGGATGTGTGGATGTGTGTGAGTGTGTGTGTGTGTGGGAGTTTGTGTGTGAGGGTGTGTGTGAGAGTGAATGAGTGTGTATGTGAGTGTGTAAAAAGAAGGTAAAACAAGATGGGGGGCATCACTACAAAAGTAGATCAGAATGGGGGACATACCTAGAAAAGGGGATCCGGATGGGGACATCACTACAAAAGGGGGTCAGGATGGGGGACATCACTACAAAAGGGGATCAGGATGGGGGACATCACTAAAAAAGGGGATCAGGATGGGGACATCACTACAAAAGGGGATCAGGATGGGGGACATCACTACAAAAGGGATCAGGATGGGGGACATCACTACAAAAGGGGATCAGGATGGGGGACATCACTACAAAAGGGGATCAGGATGGGGGACATCACTACAAAAGGGATCAGGATAGGGGACATCACTACAAAAGGGGATCAGGATGGGGACATCACTACAAAAGGGGATCAGGATTGGGGACATCACTACAAAAGGGGATCAGGATGGGGGACATCACTACAAAAGGGGATCAGGATGGGGAACATCACTACAAAAGGGGATCAGGATGGGGACATCACTACAAAAGGGGATCAGGATGGGGGACATCACTACAAAAGGGGATCAGGATGGGGGACATCACTACAAAAGGGGATCAGGATGGGGGACATCACTACAAAAGGGGATCAGGATGGGGGACATCACTACAAAAGGGGATCAGGTTGCGGGACATCACTAGAAAAGGGGATCAGGATGGGGGACATCACTAGAAAAGGGGATCAGGATGGGGGACATCACTAGAAAAAGAGATCAGGAAGGGGATATGACTACAAAAGGGGATCAGGATGGGGGTCATCACTAGAAAAGGGGACCAGGATGGATGGGGGACATCACAGGGATCAGGATGGGGAACATCACTAGAAAAGGGGATCAGGATGGGGGACATCAGTGGAAAAGGACATTACTACAGGATGGGAACATTACTACAAGAAGGGGATCAGGATTTGCACTTTCTTATATTGAGCAAAAGAGTCTGGTATTACTAAAAATGTCACTTGGTCCTACAAGTGATGCGGCCCCCGCTATAAATGTTATTCTATGTGCGGCCCACCAACCCAGCTGAGTTTGAGACCCCTGGGTTAAAGGGTGTCGGGCTTTCTTGGGGTTCTGCCTAATGGAGAGACTTGTGGCTAGTCTGTCTGAGATGGCCTATTTGTGCCTGTGGCCTCGGATGGACATCACAGTAAGGTTGTGTTCACATGTCCCATCGTTATCTGCTATGACAGATCCAGCAACAAATCGTTAGCAAAACAGCTGTGTAGATACATTTTTGTCCGTTTTGTCTTTTTTTTGGCATTAAAACCTATGGAAAACGATCCATTTATTAACTTACATTTGAAACTGCAAAAACTGCAATGTACAGTAAGCAAAAAAATGAAAGAAAAATGAATGTCTAATTAACGGATCCGTTTTCCATATACTCCAGTGTTAAACGGATCAAGCTGAAAACTGTTTTTTAAAAAAAAAAAAAAAAAAAGGACAAAAAAGTTCCTTTTTGCAAACAACTGGCTGCTGGATCTGTTCTAACGGATGATTACTGGACATGTGCAGGTAAGGCTGGTTTCAGACTGGCATTTTTTGCCATCCGTGTGTATCTAGCTTGAACTGGGTGCACCCGCATCAGTTTTCATCCCCATTGAGTTTCAGTGGGGCCGGATGAACTCTCAGGTGCATCCAGTTTTCCCGCTTGCCCCGGATCTGGGTGTCACCGGTTTTGTCACTTGGACTTAAAACGCATTTTGTTGCATTTTTGGTCTCCGTGACAAAGCCCAGAATCACCGGATCTGGCGGAAACAGGTACGCAGCCGGAAGAACTGTATGCAATGTGGGGGCATTAGTTTTAACAATTCCGTAGGAGTCCGGTGGGATGATGGTAAAACCTGCATCCCCCTGACGTTTGTGTGCGTTGCGTAGGCATGCGTACAAGTTTGCATGCTTACAGATCTGCCATGCGTCTCTGTGTTTAACATGGGGGCGCAGGGTGCTTGCGCCGGCATCCGTTTGCATGCGCCTGTGTGCGTCTTTTTAACTTGCTCACCGAACGCATCATGTTGCATTTTGGATGATCATAAGGCTGCATGATAGCATCCTGATGCGCCCAAACAACACATGGATTACAATGGTGACGCATAGTCCTCCAAATGCATGTGGGCGCAGACGGATACACCACCATGTAAAAGATTCTCTTCAATCTCCTCTCATCCCTCTCCCTCCTCTCATCCCTCTCTCCTGTCTCTTCTATCTCTTCTTGCTCTCTTCTCTTCTTTCCTCTCTCCTCTCTCTTCTCTCCTCTCTCTCTCCTCTCTTTTTCTTTCCTCTTTCCCCTCTCTTCCTTCTCTTCTCTGTCTCCTCTCTCTCTTTTCTCCTCTCTCTCTCTCCTCTCATCCCTCTCTCCTGTCACTTCTGTCTCTCTTCTCTCTCTTCTCGTCTGTCCTCTCTCCTCTCTCTCTTCTCTCCTCTTTCCTCTCTCTCCTCTCTCTCCCCTGTCTCTCCCCTCTCTCTCCTCTCATCCCTCCTGTCTCTTCTATCTCTCCTCTATTTCTTTTCTTTCCTCTCTCCTCTCTTTCCTCTCTCTTTCCTCTCTCTTTCCTCTCTCTTTCCTCTCTCTTTCCTCTCTCTCTCCTCCTCTCTCTCCCCTCTCTCTCCCCTCTCTCTCCCCTCTCTCTCCCCTCTCTCTCCCCTCTCTCTCCCCTCTCTCTCCCCTCTCTCTCCCCTCTCGCTCCCCTCTCGCTCCCCTCTCGCTCCCCTCTCGCTCCCCTCTCGCTCCCCTCTCGCTCCCCTCTCGCTTTTGTAGATTGTATATATAGCTATTAGTGAGGTTCACTTCTTCTACTTCTACCTGTCAGGAGAGTCCTTTCCTTCCCGCAGTTCCAAAATCTCCGACTAAAGTCCTACCTGACCCTTGCACCCATCACCCAGTTAACCCCTGGCAGATACTTGCACCTTTTATTCACAGAAGCGGCCTTCCCAGTCATCCCCCCTTACAAGATGCGATACTAATGACTGCGATTAATCTCCGTCATTTCGCTAATCATAATTAAGTAGGTGCCAGGAGTTAGCAGCACATCCAAGTAGTAATAAAGTATGAATTATTACAAGATGAGCCAGATGCATTGGGGCTGCCAGGGCCGAGGATGCCCAAACATGGGATAATCCATGTCCGCTATAGAGGAACAAAAAAAAGCTAAATATTGTGTGCTGATGGGTGTTTTTAGCTTTCAAAACAGTCTTATAGGGACACTAAACAATAAATGATTGACTTCAAAAGGAGCTGATTGACAGTAGTTTTATGGATTTTGGAAAACCCTTGTCCTCTGGCTATATTGTCATAAAGAAAACAAACTGTGCTTTACTCGCCCTCCCCAGGTCCAGTACTGAGTCTTCTTCTATATAGTCTACACCACATATGTCAAAAGCCAACCGGTGAGTTCATCAACCCAACGTCAAGGTTCATCAACCCCAGCGTCAAGGTTCATCAACCCAGTATCAGAGCTGCAGACGATAACACTGGGAGCGGGAAACTAAAGCCCTGTAATAATCACTCCCCCAACGTTCTACAGTCAGGAACCTTCCATATATTGACCTCCTTAGTCGTATGTCGCTACCGATTGCAGACACCTATAATAGGACACTTTCCCGCTTGCTCCTTCCTCTCGCTGTCGCTGGAAGTTAATTCTCCATCCTGAACTTTCCAAATAAAATGCGACATTAATAGAAATCCTGTTGCGTGGGTGGAAGGATTAGCGTCAGCGTTAAGTAGATAAATGCCAGGTCCTCATCACTGATCACTGCCATCCTTCAATACCAGGGAGATTGGCAGGAAATAATGACATCTGCCCCATCACGGTTATTAATATAAATGGGTCTAGATGATTGGATATCCCAAAGCCGAGCTTTACTAGATGACAGCAGATACATTTGCTGACCTGCCAGAACTTGAGTGACAGACGCTTGGCATTCGGGCAGATGACTTATTTTTTTTGTTGACTTGTTGAGAGTTCTTGTTTCGTCCCTCGTTAACATTTGGGTATTCTGAAATCCTGGCAGATCGACACTATCTTGTCGCTTGGGATGCCTGCACCTTGGCATTTGAATATTGATCAGGCCTTAGCACAAGGGGAATTTGATACATCGGCACTTTGACTTGGCTTGTTGACCATTATTGAACCTGGACCCTGGTGTGCTGGAAGATTAGAACACCAACACTTGGACCTTGGAAAACTAACAGCTACCGGACCAGGTCTTCGATACTCTGGAAAGTTTACAAACAAAAAGTAGGACCTTTTATAACCAATAATACTTGGACCTTGGGGCAGAGGCAGTTAGGCGCATCAACACATGAACTTTTGCTTAATGGCTTTCATTCATCTTGGACAGGGCTCGCTAACATGTGGCTCGTGGGCCTATGTTGTGTGGCCCACGACTGTCCAGCTGGGAATATAAGCACCAGGTCTCTGAAGAGCCGGTCTCCAGATGGTGACCTTTGTGAGTAACCCCATGTAGAAGAGCAGATCTAAATGACGGTAAAGTAGGAACCTCTGGATGTTGGTATCCTGCCTTTGTGGTTTCCGTGTAAAAGCTTTAACCGTCATTAAACCGACAATCTGTAATAGAGGCTCTGGGTGTCAGCACAGCGAGGGGAACGGGAGCTGGATGTGGCTCTCAGAGTTGAATGTGACCCTCTTTCAGATCTGGTTGCGGCTCTCAAGGTCAGGAAGGTTAAGGACCTCTGATATTGGACATTAGTGCACCAGACGCCTGGCACAGAAAACACCTTGAGATTGGCATTAAAACACTTATTGAACCTGAACTTTGGTGTTTTAGGAAGCTTGGCACTCACTCTTAGCCCTTAGCACATCAATATCTGTTGGTTCCGGACTATGGTGCACAAGATGCTTAGCACACATACTGTGGGTCCTTGGTGCGGTGCACCAGCACTTGTTGGACCTGAACCATGGTGCGTTTGAGAGTTAAAGGGAACCCGACCCCTAAAAATTCACCCCCAGTCTCTAAGACCTGTCCTTGCACCATTCTTAGACATTTCTAGCCATCCCTTTGTGCTAAAAAAGTGTATTTGTAAAGTTCATAAAAGTGATTTTATTACCTGCACCCACTGCGGCTTCTCAGATTTTGAGAAGTCACAAAAGGTGTTGCCTTGTGCTTCTTACCGACTGCAGGCTAATTATTCACGCCCTTATGGGCGTGCTAATCAGCAGAGAGACGCCGCGTCACATTACATAGGCAGTATAGCCGCTATGACGCGTTTATCTGCCGCATCACATTACATAGGTGGTATAGACCCCTATTGATACCTATGCAACTTGTTCTCAATGGAGAGATATGTTACTTGTGCCCTATGGACACCTATTGGACTTGCCCCTGGACACCTATGGGCCTTGTGCCACCTAGACACCTATGGACTCGTGCCCCTGGAGCCTATGGGACTCGTGCCCCCTGGACGCCTATGGGACTCGTGCCCCCTGGACGCCTATGGGACTCGTGCCCCCTGGACGCCTATGGGACTCGTGCCCCCTGGACGCCTATGGGACTCGTGCCCCCTGGACGCCTATGGGACTCGTGCCCCTGGACGCCTATGGGATCGTGCCCTGGAGCCTATGGGACTGTGCCCCTGGACGCCTATGGGACAATCGTTGCCCCCTGGCGCGCTATGGGACTGTGCCCCTGGACGCTATGGGACTCGTGCCCCCTGGACGCCTATGGGACTCGTGCCCCTGGACGCCTATGGACTCGTGCCCTCGGACGCTATGGGACTCGTGCCCCCTGGACGCCTATGGGACTCGTGCCCCCTGGACGCCTATGGGACTCGTGCCCCCTGGACGCCTATGGGACTCGTGCCCCCTGGACGCCTATGGGACTCGTGCCCCCTGGACGCCTATGGGACTCGTGCCCCCTGGACGCCTATGGGACTCGTGCCCCCTGGACTGCCTATGGGACTCGTGCCCCCTGGACGCCTATGGGACTCGTGCCCCCTGGACGCCTATGGGACTGTGCCCCCTGGACACCTATGGGACCTGTGCCCCCTGGACACCCATGGGACCTGTGCCCTCTGGACACCATGGGACCTGTGCCCTCTGGACACCCATGGGACCTGTGCCCTCTGGACTCCCATGGGACCTGTGCCCTCTGGACACCCATGGGACCTGTGCTCTGTGGACACCTATGGGACCTGTGCCTTCTGGACACCTATGGCACCTGTGCCTCTGGACCCATGGGACCTGTGCCCTCTGGACACCCATGGGACCTGTGCCCTCTGGACACCCATGGGACCTGTGCCCTCTGGACACCCATGGGACCTGTGCCCTTGTGCACAGACACGTCCATCTCACTTCAGGTGCCAACAAACAAGGTTGATGTGCGCTAATGTCGTACATACCGTACTCCTAAATAAGACCCTCGCCGCTGCCTCTTGTGGTTACAGCTGGATTTACCAGTAAGGTTTATATTTAGAACTGGGAATACATCCTCACCTCCCCGCAGACGTCCGCTCGTGTCCGTGTAATTTTTCTTTTATCTTTTTGGCATAATTTGCTTTCTCACTGTAAATACTTGTGTAATTCTCGTCTTCCCATTCGGCAGCAGCCGCCGTCCTCCTCCCATCTCTATTATTACACCGCGATCTCCTTTGTTCTGCCTTTCTTAGTCTCCATTGACCCACATTTCAGTCCTCGGCTAAGTTACTTGCGTTTAGAAATTTCTTTATTTTCCCTCATTAAAATATGTAATTTGACAGCTGTAGCCAAAGGGTTTCATTGAACATTTCTTTCTTTCTTTTTTTTTTGCTCGGATTTATCCTTTTTTTTTTTTTTGTCTCCCTCGACTGGCGCTCGTTACAGCTCAATTATACAATTACCCCCGAATTCTCATGTAGAAAGAACTCACCGAAAACAAAAATATATTTTAATAGAGATTTATCTTGTGTTATCAGCTGCGCCGATCCGCGGTGTAATTGGGAAAACAAACATGTCTGTGACTGCGGAGGGGCGACGCGTCACCCATGTAATATCTCCCAAATCCTGTTCCCCAGACTAAGCTCGGCGTTCATCTGCGGCACAATGTGGTTTGGGTCTCAGTCTGATTGTTCTGCCGATGTCAATGATAGATCTGTGTTAAAGGAATAACATGGCTGCATTTAAAAGCATGTTAACAATGGAACATTCCGAGTCAACGTTCTTATATCATGTTGTATCTCTAGTGATTGGTAATACACATTATAAACACAGAGTTTCTCCTATTAAAGGGAATCTGTCAGCAGGTTTTCACTATGTAATCTGAGAGCATCATAATGTAGGAGCAGCAATGTCACATCCTTTGCTGTGCTTTTCCGTTTCAATGCAATCAGTGCTTTATCAGCAGGAGATTATCACTAGAGGACTAGGTGCCTTGTGCCTTTTGGTCCGAGCATGCCCCCGCCACTAATTAGCAGAGTTCTGCCAAAATACAGTGTACGTGAAGCTGCCAATCAGGGATGTGGGTGAGGTTATACAAAGCAAGCTGCTAATCAGTGGCGTGGGCAGGGTTGATACACAAGCTGCAATCTGGTGTGGGCGGGGGGATATACACACAAAGCTGCCAATCAGTGGTTTGTGTGGGGTTATACGCAGCTGCCAGTGATGTGGGTGAGGTTATACCAGCAACCTGCCAATCAGTGATTGGGTGGAGTTATACCCACAAGCTGCCAATCAGTGATGTGGGTGGGGTTATACCGCAAGGCTACCCAAACAGTGATATGGGTGGGGTTATACCAGCAAGCTGCCAATCAGTGATGTGGGTGGGGTTATACCCAGCAAGCTGCCAATCAGTGATATGGGTGGGGTTATACCCAGCAAGCTGCCAATCAGTGATGTGTGTGGGGTTATACCCAGCAAGCTGCCAATCGGTGATTGGGTGGGTTATACCCAGCAAGCTGCCAATCAGTGATATGGGTGGGGTTATACCCAGCAAGCTGCCAATCGGTGATATGGGTGAGGTTATACCCAGCAAGCTGCCAATCAGTGATGTGGTGGGGTTATACCCAGCAAGCTGCCAATCGGTGATGTGTGTGGGGTTATACCCAGCAAGCTGCCAATCAGTGATATGGGTGGGGTTATACCCAGCAAGCTGCCAATCAGTGATATGGGTGGGGTTATACCCAGCAAGCTGCCAGTCAGTGATATGGTGGGGTTATACCCAGCAAGCTGCCAAATCAGTGTTGTGTGGGGGGTATGGGGGTTCAGCATTCAAAGCTCTGCTAGATCTGCAGTAAGAAAACTGTGACCATCACAACTGCTGCACTCAGTAAATGAAGTCACACATTGCTGGAGTCGGGGTCTCTGGACCTAGATCATCCTCAGATTACATAGCAAAAACCTGCTGACAGATTCCCTTTAAGACTTTAAGGTTCAAATGGATTGTTTTTTTGTGATCATCCAAAACAAAGTTTTTGTAGTGTAAAATGTATGGATTTTTTGAGTATTCGGAGCCTTTTTCTTTTTTTTAAACTATTTAGTAGTTTTGTTTTTCTCTTGTTTATAAGCCTTCTGATTGGACAATGCTCAATGCTTGTTTTTTTCTTTTGGTTTGATCACCCTAATCTAAGATGCACTATTTTTATTGATACCTCTCGGCACCAATAAATGATCTCATATCCTCCTGACACTCTCAGACCTTTATACTTTCCAAGTAACAGGAACTATCCTGAGATTTTCTGGCAGTTTTGTGCGCAGTAATGTGATTATGATGGTTACCATCACCATCTTCCTCTTTTTCACGGCTCATTTCTCATCTAATCATCGATGTGGACCGCGTGTGGCCGCTATCAATCTTTTATGTTCACTACCAAATGCTTTCTACATATGATGATGTGCAACATAATGATTTACTAAAGACTTATTTTTCATGATTATTGACCACTAGGGGGAAGCATACTACTTTCAATACTGATAGTTATTAGAAGAGCTGAGCAAAAAGATTTGCAGGTTTTTCGTCCAGTTGAGAGCCCTGTGACCCTTCTCCTGTGTCCGCAGTCCCTGCACCTTCTCTAATTCTGAGGCCCGGTATGATGTCATCATTGTGGAGTGCCCTGCATGATGTTATACACGGCCTAGTAAACAAAAGAGGCGCTGGGGATGCTGACCGGTAGGAGCAGCAGGGCTGTGGAGTCGGTAATCCAAACATACAACTCTTAACTCCACGACTCTGACCTAAAATGAACACCGATTCTATGGCTCCAACTACACAACTAGGGCTGTGAAGTCGGTAAGCCAAACATCCGACTCCACAGTTTCCCTGAATCCGACTCCAACTCCACCAAAATGGACACCTACTCCAACATCATTACCATGACTGTGAAGTCAGTAAGCCAAACATCCAACTCCACCAAAATGGACAACGACTCTATAACCAGTTAACGAAAATTAAAACCATTGATAACTGACGTCAACGAAAACCAAAACTGATGATAACTGATGTCAACGAAAATCGAACCCAATGAGAACTTGTGTCAACGGAAACAAAAACCGATAACTGACGTCAACGAAAACCAAAACCAATGATAACCGACATCAATGAAAATCGAAACAGATGATAACCGATGTCAACGAAAACCAACACTAATAACTGATGTCAACGAAAGCCGATAACTGATGTCAACGAAAGCCAAAACCGATGATAACCGACGTCTACGAAAACCAAAACAGATGATAGCTGATGTCAATGAAAACCGAACCCAATGATAACTTATGTCCACAGAAACCAAAACCAATAACTGATGTCAACGAAAACCAAAACCGATGATAACCGACATCAATGAAAATCGAAACCGATGATAACCAATGTCAATGAAAACCAACACCAATAACTGATGTCAACGAAAGCCAAAACCGATGATAACCGACGTTATAGAAAACCAAAACTGATGATAACTGATGTCAACGAAAACCAAATCCGATAACTGATGTCAATGAAAATCGAACCCGATGATAACTGATATCAACCAAAACCGATAACTGACATCAACGAAAACCAAAACCAATGATAACCAACGTCTATGAAAATCGAAACAGATGATAACCAATGTCAACGAAAACTAACACCAATAACTCATGTCAATGAAAGCCAAAACCGATGATAACCGACGTGAATGAAAACCAAAACCGTGTTACTGTATTTCATTTCCCCTCTGCTATACTTCTAGCAGCCTACAGGGGTCGCTGTCACAGACTCGTTCTAAAGCTTTTCTAACATTGGTTTCCCCTTTAAATAAACAGGAGACTTCATGGCCACATTTCTCCTTAGTCGGAGCGCTCCCGCAGAGAATCCTATTGCTCAGAACAATATGTTTCCTGCTTTTCCTCTTCTATTCCCCCTCCATCCTCTCGCTCCCAGTTGTCATATTGTTCCTGTACTATTGATTTTTCCTCCATTTAGGTGCAGCGTTACTTCTGCTTTTTTGCGTTTTTGATGTTCGTCCAGAAGCGTCTGACGTGACTTCGCTCTCCCATCCTTTTCCCTGTTTACTAGTTGTGAAGTCTCCAACCTAAATCTACAGGACGGCGACTGTGAGCTGAGGGTCTCCCGCACCGGTGGACGCGATGGTCACAGCCATGGCTGGCAATATCTCTGCGATCTTGTAGGACCGGGTTAGGGGAAAGTAGAGCGATAACCCTTAAGGTTTCAGCCTGTGCCAGCCGCACTGGTCTCCAGCAGTAGTGCGGAGTCGCCCTTTAAGTGTATTCATGACATCAGTACATTGCAGTGTTTCACATCTGCTGCATCGGGAGAATTTTTATAGCTTCTGGCTGGGATCACGTTCTACATACGAATGCCTGTGACCCGCGTGTCTCTCGCTGTAGTCGGCATCTGTCCCAGATAAACATTTCTTATGGAGATCAGCCCCGGCTGTATCACATCTCTCATCTGACTGCACAGGAGAAGAAAGAATAACAGCAATCGTCCACAATGTCCCATTAATGACCTGCCAGTAGGAAAATAAAGACAAGAAACATTAATATTTAGTTAGGTTTCTCCCATGATGCATCATTTCCAGCTGTAACATTCTAAAGCTAACCCCCATGTGGGCGGAGCTTAGTAGTCAAATGACTATGAATGGGCAAATAGCATCAGGAGGCGGAGTCTGGCGCACCTTCACTGTTGCAGGAGGATATGTCACCCAACCACCTGTGACGTCTATCTGTGGCTTTAGGCACAAAAGGGGTATTTGGACAGAATAGGCAAATGCCGCTCCGTTAAGCAGAACCCCATATAGGGATCTACAGCAGGGTCCAAAAGATTGTTGCTCATGGATGGAAAGTCGCCAAGCAGCGTCTAAGCTGCGAACGTCAGGCAAAGGACAAAATCAGGATCCAATAGTCGTCAGGAAGCCAGGTCAAAACCAAGATGGCAGGAGAAGCGTCCAAAATCCAGTCGAGGTAACACAGGAAACTACAATACAAGACAGGAAACTAGCCGGAGGAACCAAAAGTTATTTCTGGCAGCTTCCAGCAGAAGGCTGAAGGTACTAGAAGGGTGTGGTGCTTTCCAATAGGCTGATGCCCAGGAGTTAATGACTTCAGCTGGACAGCACACATCCACTGTGTCATACTGTGAAGTCAGCACCACCTACAGGCGGAATACGGTGGTGCCTGGTAACAGAAGCAGAGTCGAGGGGGCAGACTCTCTTTTAGGGGTGTGACACCGCCATAGGAAACCATAGTGTGACAGCTCAGTTTGTATGGTGAAATCTCTGCAATAACTGGCATGTGTGAACCGCCCGACTGCCTCCTGTCAAATGTTCACAGCTTTATTTAAACTGATTTGTTTGCTAACATCGCCTCTGTTTCTTTAAATCTGCTTGGGTTCCTTTCCCTCCATTAAGTGCATTTGTTTAGTAAAACTGCCTAAAAATAATCCTGGGATGATGTTATCGGGCGCTGGCGCTGAATCAAAGCCGTGCCTCTAATTAGAGCAGGCCTGTGATTCGTTTGCCTCTCTGGCATATATTTCCATCCTAATGAGCGAGCGCTGGGGAGTCGCAGCTCTCGGAGCTGTAAACCCCGGGGCGGGTGAGCGGCCGGGGGCGTCCCAGTAGGGGCTGACATGACTTTGAGATGCCCAGATTTCTCCATCTTGATGCCTTTGAGGGTTTGTTGTAGGGCTTTGAGCAGCTTCCCCTTTATGCTCAGGTTGCTTTAATTAATTGGATTTTTCTTTTTCTTCGAACTCCCAACAATTCAGGCTGCTATGGAGTAAGACTAGTCATCGAGGCTTTCTAGAGGAGCTTGGGTTCACATCACTCACGATAACCCATGAGTATCTATGCAAACTCTCCTTGGTGGGGTTGTTGGCTACCGTGCTTGGTGCCGTCAGAGATTGCAGCCAGAAAGTGGTTACTCCAGACCACGACGTAGATTGAGACTTGGAAGCAATTTCTTGCAAATTTTGCACATTAATTTTTCTTTTGCAATACCCTCCACCCCCATTAATAACTCCCCAATAGGTCCCGTATGTATAATTATATGTTGGGATCATTAGCGCTGAGGTCATCACGGCTTTACTAGATCATGGGCAAAATGTACAAAAGTACTGACACGATTTACAGTTGGATTTTTATTTTTGCATTTGCACCAGTCATTTTTTTTGTTTTCCCCATAATGCATCACTTTGCACTGTCACAGTATAACTTTATCCCAGCATGGGCGGAGCTTGGCGGTTAAATGACTGATGATGGGTAATTTGGATCGTTAAAGGGCATCGTCGAGCACTGTTGCAGTTTAGAGAGAAGTGTCAGGTAGCCTCATGCTGCCACTGTGTTGTAAGTGCTGAGCTACTCTATAAAGCCCTATCCAGTCTGTCTGTAAGTTTGTCCCAAAACAGCACCACCTATAGGACATAGTGAAAATTACAAAAGGCAGTTAAACTGGAATGGGAATAAGCCCATGAATTTGGGTGATCAGTCAAAGAAAACAGCACCACCTATAATACATTGTGAAAATTACAAAAGGCAGTTAAACTAGAATGGGAATAAGCCCATGAATTTGGTGGTGATCAGTCAAAGAAAACAGCACCACCTATAGGACATAGTGAAAATTACAAAAGGCAGTTAAACTGGAATGTGAAGAAGTCCATAGGATTGGTTGATCAGTCAGAAACATTGTGTAAATTACCAGATTTAGTTAAACTGCAATGGGAGAAAGCCCATAGGTTTAGTAGATCAGTGAAAGAAAGCAGCACCACCTGTAGGACATCGTGTAAATTGCAAGAGGCAGTTAAACTGGAATGTGGAGTCCATAGATTCGGTTGATCAGTCAAAATCTACGCCAAGAAAATCCCCCGATGCAATCGCATCAGGCCCCATCTAGTATTGATAATAAATGAATTGTGCAAATATGTTCATTGAGCCTTGTTGGTGTGACCCTGACCTAGGCATGATCTCTACTTTTGTCAAATTCAATCCCATAGGATTACACTACATGCAATATTGCAATGAATGTTCCCCTTAAACACATGATAAATCACTGTAAAATCCTGGCCTAATGCTTGTTCCAATCACACCTCTTTTGTTGCCAGTAGTGGGGGGCTTAAAGGGAGTGTATCTATGTATAGACTCAGCACATAGCCTTGTAAGAGACATCGCCCCTTTAAAAATTACACCTTCAGTGCCCTTATTGCCGTCTGTCTTTTCCAGAAACTAAAGCTTGATCTAACATGCTAATCAGCATGCTCTGTGTACCATGGTGTGGCCAAGGGGCTCAGTGCATGGTTTTGCATAGCCCTGCTTTCCTCATTGGCTGTGTTGTTTTGCATGGAGCAAGCACTGTCTGTAGAGAAAGCTCCGAGGCATCAGTGCTTGTCAATCACCAGTGAGGGACTTGCAATATTAGTGGGTGGAATGGCGCACGGAGTCCTCTTGGCCACACCCAGAGTGCACCAAGCCCTTCCTCTAATTGACATATGTGATTATAATTTAGCTACGTCAGATTGGAGGCCCCGAATATAGGTGGATATTTATAGGAGTGACGTCTCTGTAGGCAGGGGGTAACTACAATAGGTGCAGGGCAGGGGCGGACCTACTGTGGTACAGCTGGTGCAGCTGCACCAGGGCCCCGACTGGCTAGGGGGCCTCTCAAGCCTGCAGGGGGGCCCCCAGCCGACCCCGTAACCCGATGTCAGAGGAGAGGAGGGTCAGGCTGCACCAGGGCCCTCTGGGCTCAAGATCCACCACTGGTGCAGGGGTTGCGATCGCACCCAGGCCCTTGGCTTGGGGTGGGCCCAATGGTCCCTTTTGCCTTTAGAAAAAGGCTAATGCTATTAAATATTTGCAATAATTGGGGAGGCCATTGGAGGGTCCATGAGCTTCAAGTTACACCACTGTCTATAGCGCTACATGATAGTCAGACTCCCTCTTAAATGGGTTGTAGAGCACTAGAATAAAGGGTTCTTCTCACTTTTATGTAACGGCGCCACCTCTGCTTTGGGCTGTGTGTGGTATTGCGGATCAGCTTCATTGACTTGAATGAACAATACTAGTCGTGCAGTTTTTATACAATCAGCGCCACTTCTATCAGTGAACAAATTTGGGACAAACCCATCATAATTTGCATTTTATTATTGTGCAAGATGCAAAAAATATATTAAAAAAAATCTCAGTTATGGAAACTTTGTTTTTTTTTTTTTTTTACATTTTCTTTCTTTTCAGTAAAACGTACAAACCTCGAGACGCTCATTATCCGCGGTCTCTATCAGATTGAGGGACCCCTTTCTCCTCCGCTTCATATCCTCATCCTGCAGACCTTGGCCATGCTCCGCTGGAAGGATGAGCCTAATGTCACCCTGACGTGGCGTAGACCGGGGGGGGCAGCGGTGGCGGGGGCCTCTCAGTCTACTGTGTTAATATTTGCTCTTCTTCCTCCGGTGCTCGCCTTTCTGCCATCCATGTTTAATCATCGTAAAGCCACTTGCGTTTGGCTTCTTTGCCGCGCGATCCTTCACGCCGCAGCGATCCGCACTTCACGAATGTCAAGTTGCTGCAGCGATTGTAATGTTGTGTTTGCCTAATACTCCATGTGTTTGCCCGTGTCCGTCTAATCTTTTTAATAGCGCTGGGAGTTTATCTGAAGGGCTCAATAGTCTGTTTATCAGCCGCCGCCGCTTCCTCCATTGCAATAAACACGAGCGCGGCCCTACAGTGATTTGGATTAGCGCAGAGTATTGACCGAGAAACGATGAGCCATGCTCTGGGATCTCGCAATCTGTAATTAAACAGCATTGTGCAGAGAATCGCCAAACTAATTAAAACCCGCTTGGTGTAACTCTTTCCGGGGCGAGGGGCTGAGGCGTTCTTGCATGCGTTACTGCATTTTGAAGACCCTAAAAAAAAAATCTAAAAAAATCTAAAATTCTCTATTTTTTCTTTTCTAGATTTTGGTCGACTTGTCCGGACCGTCCTCCCACGCCACGCAGCAGTACGAGAATGTCCTGGTCCACGAGGGGAACGCCATCCTGCGGGATTTGGTGCTGAGCCCTGATCGGCAGTACATCTACGCGATGACTGAGAAACAGGTACGAGCTCATCACTAAGTATTAAAGGGAACCTGTCACCCCAAATCACCTTCCTAACCTATTAATACCTGTCCCTGCAGCCTTACAATACTTTCTAACACATCCCTGTCTGACCTTTTTTTTTACTAATCTAGGAGTACAATAAAGTAGTTAGCAAACTTACGAAATTTATGTCTGCGGGGTGTTCCTCCAGGCGTTTTTGACCGGTAGGCGGGTCCCCTGTGCCACGCTACCCCTGCCTCGCCGCTCTAATACTCCCTAATGGACGTCATACACAATGCAGATCTCGGGCACGATGCTGTCATGTGACGCTGAGATCGCCGCTTCACTTCCGGTCTCGGGTCTCTCACAGGCAGACTTCGCGCATGCGCAGATTGCATGCTGAAGTCTGCCTGTGTGCGACCGGAAGTGATCGCGATCCCGGCGTCACATGACCGCGTCGTGCCCGAGATCTGCATTGTGTAATGACGCCCATTAGGGAGGCGAGGCAGGGGTATTGCGGCACTGGGGACCCGCCTTCCGGTCAAAAAACGCCTGGAGGAACACCCGCTGACATAAATTTTGTAAGTTTGCTAACTACTTTATTGTACTCCTAGATTAGTGAAAAAGGTCAGACAGGGATGTGTTAGAAAGTATTGTAAGGCTGCAGGGACAGGTATTAATAGGTTAGGAAGATGATTTGGGGTGACAGGTTCCCTTTAAGTAATGGAGAAATTGCACCTTCGAAACTGAGGTTTAACCCCTTAAGGACCGAGTCACTTTGCAGCTTAATGAGCAGACCGTTTTTTTTTGCAATTCTGTTCCAGTGTCCCTTTATGAGGTTATAACTCTGGAGGCACTAGTGGAGTGATGCTGAGGGCCCTGGGTTGGGAGGGTGGGGTGATGCTGAGGGCCTTGGGCTGGGAGGGTGGGGTGATGCTGAAGGCCCTGGCTGGGAGGGTGGGGTGATGCTGAGGGCCTTGGGTTGGGAGGGTGGGGTGATGCTGAAGGCCCTGGGCTGGGAGGGTGGGGTGATGCTGAGGGCCCTGGGCTGGGAGGGTGGGGTGATGCTGAGGGCCCTGGGCTGGGAGGGTGGGGTGATGCTGAGGGCCCTGGGCTGGGAGGGGAGGAAGTGTTGCGGAGACACCAGTTGGGTGATCCTGCAGTTCAGGGGCTCGTAGAAGGTGTGTCACCTGAAGTCTGTCACTGTCCAAAATCTAACTCTGTGGAAGAGAAGACTCTGCAGCCATTTTCCTGAAGTCAATCGCTTCCACCATTAACAGATCAATGGCACAAGCCCTGCTACAACACCCCCTCCTCCGAGCCCCAGACCCACATTATTACTTCACTCCCTGGCACCGCCGCAGACTTCCTGCAGTGGTGACCCTTCCTCCTGTCACCTCCCTCCACCTCTGCACCCCCTCATTCGGTAAGCTGTATCTGGATGGATGCATGCCCATTTTTTCCCCCAATTTTGGGTGAAATAGAGGGAGTGTTATCCACATAATACAGTACTTGTGTCCTTGATTTTCACCAGTTTTCCTCTTTGCAGACTCTTTGTCATTTTTAGTTGTCTCTGAGCTCATAAACAACAATTGTGGTAACAAACGCCGGGAGCTCCAGACCAGCAAACGACCACAACTTCTGCTTTTATAGCGGTGATCACACCCACTGATGAACACTGATTTAAAGCTCTTTAATTAACAGTGCATTGATTTTTAATTACCCTTCTATAGCCTATGGAAGCAGTAAGGGTGCACTTAATTTTTCACAATCTATATCTGTTGTTTGACCTGGTTTTTGCTAAATAATGACATGGTGAATTTTTTCTTTTGTTGTACATTTGAGGTTGTTTGTGCTGGGGGTAAGGGGTGTTCTTTTAAAAATTGTATTTAATTATCGGCGACCTCCCCCCCTTCCCCCACCCCTTCACCGATCCTGAAAACAGGGGCGGCTTGTGAATGGAGAGGTGGTTCGTCATGTGCATCATGACTCCATTTTTCCTTTTGGGGGCGCTGCTCAGCTTTTTATGGTGACCCCAAACAAAGTGGATGTAGCGGCAGCGCCCCAGATGGACCCCCTCTTCATTCACAAGCCCCAGTTCTGTGAGTACCAGGGATCGCAATCTCAACGAGCAGACATTTATCTCCTAAACGTGAAAATATGCCTTTATAATTACTTTTGGTTTATTATTTTATCAACCCCTGAATGTGACCTCTTTTATGGCTTCAGTTAGAGGCGGACACTCAGCATCTGCTTAGTGTTGGAGACCTTTGTAGCTCGGATATGGTGTCATAGGCTATGTTCACACACTGCGATTATTGCTGCGTATTTTTTTTTCAGTTGTAAATCTGCAGCAAAACCTGATCCCTGAGGATTTAATTAGGGTCTCCGGGCAGACTGTTTCCTATTCTTTGTGTAAGCTTTTCTTTTGGTCTCGTTGCGTTTTTATGTACTTTTCAACTTTACTTGTGCCTCCCGGGAGAGTCTCTGTCCTCTTCTCTCTTCCCTGTCTTCTCGCTCCTCTCTATCCCCTCTCCCACCTCTACCTCTCCCTCCCTCTCTCTCCCCTCCTCTCTCTCCCCTCCCTCTCTCTCCCCTCCTCTCTCCCACTCTGCCTCTCTCCCTCCTCCTCCTCCCCCTCTCATCCATCTCCCCCTCCTCCCTCCCCCTCCTCCCCCCTCTCCTCCTCTCCCTCTCTCCATCTCCCCTCCCCTCCTCTCCCTCTCCTACTCACTCCTCTCCCTCCTTCCCTCCTCTCCTCTTCCCTCCTCTCTCCTCCTCCCTCCCACCGCTCTCTCCCTCCTCCCTCCTCTCCCTCCTCTCCCCTCCCCTCTCTCCTCTCTCCCTCTCTCCTTCCCTCTCCTCCTCTCCCCTCTCCCTCCTCTCCCTCCTCCTCCTCTCCCTCCTCTTCCCTCTCCTCCTCTCGCCTCTCTCCTCCTCTCCTCATCTTCCCTCCTCTCCTCTCTCCCTCCTCCCTCCTCTCCCTCTCCCTCCTCTCCCTCCTCTCTCCTCCCTCCTCTCCCTCCTCTCCCTCCTCGCCCTCCTCTCCCTCCTCCCTCCTCTCTCTCCCTCCTCTCCCTCTCTCCCCTCTCTGACCCTCTATCTCTTCTCCATCTCTATCTCTTCTCCACTCTCTATCTCTTCTCCACTCTCTATCTCTTCTCCACTCTCTATCTCTTCTCCACTCTCTCTCTCTCTCCACTCTCTCTCTCTTCTCCCTCTCTTTCTCCTCTCCACTCCTCTCTCCTCTCCACTCCTCTCTCTTCTCCACTCCTCTCTCCTCTCCACTCCTCTCTCTCCACTCGTCACTCCTCTCTCCACTCCTCCTCTCTCTCCACTCCTCACTCCTCTCTCACTCCTCACTCCTCTCTCCACTCCTCACTCCTCTCCTCACTCCTCTCCCCTCTCTCTCATCTTCTGTCTCTCCCTCTTCCCTCTCGCCTCTCCCCTCCTCTCCTCTCCCCTCTCTTTCTCCTATTTTTCTCTTTCCTCTTTCTCCTCTTTCCCTTCTCTCTTTCTCCTCTTTCTCTCCCTCCCCTGCTGTTTGTTTATTAGCATGTATTTGCATAAAACCATCAGAAAACCATGCTAAAAACAATCAAAAATGCCCTTTGTGAACCTAGTCTTAAGGGCCTGTCACACATAGAGAGATCGCTAACGAGATTGCTGTTGCGTCACGGATTTCGTGACGCAACAGCAATCCCAACAGCGATGTCGTTCCATGTGACACGCACCAACAATCTGGCCCCTGCTGTGAGATCGTTGATCGTTACACACTGCTCTGGGTCATTCCTGCGTCGTTGTGCTCCGCTGGGAACGCTACATCGTTGTGTTTGACAGCGATAATGAGCAACAATCTCAATGCTACGCTATGGAGCGAAACTTCACAACGACCTCGGTATAATTCTGGATCGCTAGTGCGTCGTTTTGCACATCGCTGGTGAGATGCCTGTTTGACATCTTACCAGCGGTATGTAAACGACGCACCAGAGATCTCTACACATCGGATCGGGATCGCTGATGCGTCGTTATGTGAGACTGGGCCTTTAGAATAATGGACTTTTTGGTTGTGTTAAGTCCATAGTCCTAGGCCCTCTTTGAGGAACACTCCTGTAAATGAAGAGCTCCTGAGGACTAGAGTAGGGTTTCTGGAAGTTGACTTAAGTATTGTAGCGTCTGCGAAAACTTTCTTGAAAGTTGTTCCAATCCTCAGCATGGTTCAGCTCCGACCGCTGTAGGCTCGGAGATAAGAGGACTCTTGGAGTGTCAGTCCACATCTCCATAGCCAGACGGGTAAATTGTGAGGCTGCCAAGCCTTCTCACCACGTTCCTCGCTCTCTCCCACCTGTTCGAGTTCCCTCCGCTGATTAAAGAGTTATCCGACATTACAGCTGCTTTCCATCCTTCCCAAGGAGCTGTCTCCGGGAAAATATATATTCTTAGGAGAAGAGTAAGCAAAGTGACAAGGGATTGTCGCGCCAAGGAAGCGTCGTCGTTAAGATGTGAGCTATGGCGTCCTCATCAGGAGCTGTGGCAGGTAGTAGATGGTAAGGATGGCGGGGGTTCCTTCAGGAAAGTTTCCCTTCGTTATCCACCCGTGTTTGTCACTTGATGGGTGACAGCTCCACACTTTCCCTCGGTTCCTCTTTTGATCACAAATGATGCATTGGAGGGGGATTCGAGCCAGAAGACTTCCAGGGTCCTCATTCACCAACAGTCTGACAGCCCTTGTTTCTCTCCTGCCTGGTGCATGGAGGACGTTCTAAGCTGTAGGACCCCTACCCATGACAGCTGTGGGGGTGTTCACACCTCAAGTAAAACCCCTGAAGGGTTTCTTCATTGCTCATATAAATAGCCACTAAACACAGTGCAGATCAGCACCTGAGATCTCAAACCCAAATGTGACAATATGTCAGATATGAACTCCGACAGTAAAAATGATATAGGATAAAACAGACTTATAATACAGAAAAAAAGTCTTCAAGAACCACAAACCGCATTCTGGAATCTTATCATGCAGAGGCACAAAATGACTGTTCAGACCAAGCACAGCAGCGTGATGCACCCTTGCTGTGGCAGAAAAGCCCTCGGCACCTTCCCACCTACTTGTTTTGCATTTCTCTGGCCTCTGAAGGAAGATCGGGTGGAGGTAGATGGAAAACATGTAGGTGGGAAAGTGCAGTGAGCTGCTTGGCCACACCAAGGGTGCACCGCTCACCAACCATGGATGTGAAGAAGCCAAACATCCGACTCTGACTCCTCAATTTCCCTGAATCCGACTCCACCAATATGGGCAACGACTCTACAGCCCTGGTTAAGATGCCACATAGTTGACTTTGCCATTGGCCGTTGACTTAACCTAGGATATAGAGTAGACCTTCTGCTTTCTATTTGCTGGAGGACTTGTGGTGTAGAGCTTGCATCATAGTCACATTCTGGTTGACTTAAATGGTGACACCAAGTCTGTTCCCCAAATATTCCCAAAGGCTTCTGTGGTGTAAAAAAGCTTTGTGATTTTGATTAGGCTCAAAAACCATTGACCTGCTCAGGTCTTACCCGAACATGTGTAGTCCAATGAAAACCGCGTTCTGCTCCATGGCTTGGAAATAGACATTGGTCCCGAGAACGTGCTTCAAAACAGAGTAGGGAACCAAATAGGGTTTGTCTGCCCAGAAGATTGCATCAATGACTTGTAAGGAATGGCTCAGGAAATCAACTTTCTAAGGTCAAACATGACCAAAAAGGCCATTTCTGAAGTCTCCTAAACATTGTATATACTTATCTTATTCTACCACGATGTGATTACCTGCATCAACTAATAACACAGTAACTCAAATATTCCATAATAGAGATGAGCATAAAGATTCTCAGGACTCTGGCATCTATCGGGACTAATCAGAGGGGGTACTGAGGATGCCGGCATGTAAGGAGAGGTACTGAGGATGCTGGCATGTAAGGAGAGGTACTGAGGATGCCGGCATGTAAGGAGAGGTTACTGAGGATGCCGGCATGTAAGGAGAGGTACTGAGGATGCCGGCATGTAAGGAGAGGTACTGAGGATGCCGGCATGTAAGGAGAGGTACTGAGGATGCCGGCATGTAGGGAGAGGTACTGAGGATGCCGGCATGTAAGGAGAGGTACTGAGGATACCGGCATGTAAGGAGAGGTACTGAGGATGCCGGCATGTAAGAAGAGGTTCTGAGGATGCTGGCATGTAAGGAGAGGTACTGAGGATGCCGGCATGTAAGAAGAGGTTCTGAGGATGCTGGCATGTAAGGAGAGGTACTGAGGATGCCGGCATGTAAGGAGAGGTACTGAGGATGCCGGCATGTAAGGAGAGGTACTGAGGATGCCGGCATGTAAGAAGAGGTTCTGAGGATGCCGGCATGTAAGGAGAGGTACTGAGGATGCTGGCATGTAAGGAGAGGTACTGAGGATGCCGGCATGTAAGGAGAGGTACTGAGGATGCCGGCATGTAAGGAGAGGTACTGAGGATGCCGGCATGTAAGAAGAGGTACTGAGGATGCCGGCATGTAAGAAGAGGTACTGAGGATGCCGGCATGTAAGGAAAGGGACTGAGGATGCCGGCATGTAAGGAGAGGTACTGAGGATGCCGGCATGTAAGGAGAGGTACTGAGGATGCCGGCATGTAAGGAGAGGTAGTGGGGATGCCGGCATGTAAGGAGAGGTACTGAGGATGCCGGCATGTAAGGAGAGGTACTGAGGATGCCGGCATGTAAGGAAAGGGTCTGAGGATGCCGGCATGTAAGGAGAGTACTGAGGATGCTGGCATGTAAGGAGAGGTACTGAGGATGCTGGCATGTAAGGAGAGGTACTGAGGATGCTGGCATGTAAGGTGAGGTACTGAGGATGCCAGCATGTAAGGAGAGGTACTGAGGATGCCAGCATGTAAGGAGAGGTACTGAGGATGCCGGCATGTAAGGAGAGGTACTGAGGATGCCGGCATGTAAGGAGAGGTACTGGGGATGCCGGCATGTAAGGAGAGGTACTGAGGATGCTGGCATGTAAGGAGAGATACTGAGGATGCCGGCATGTAAGGAGAGGTACTGGGGATGCCGGCATGTAAGGAGAGGTACTGGGGATGCCGGCATGTAAGGAGAGATACTGAGGATGCCGGCATGTAAGGAGAGGTACTGGGGATGCCGGCATGTAAGGAGAGATACTGAGGATGCTGGCATGTAAGAAGAGGTACTGAGGATGCTGGCATGTAAGGAGAGGTACTGAGGATGCCAGCATGTAAGGAGAGGTACTGGGGATGCCGCATGTAAGGAGAGGTACTGGGGATGCCGGCATGTAAGGAGAGGTACTGGGGATGCCGGCATGTAAGGAGAGATACTGAGGATGCTGGCATGTAAGAAGAGGTACTGAGGATGCTGGCATGTAAGGAGAGGTACTGAGGATGCCGGCATGTAAGGAGAGGTACTGAGGATGCCGGCATGTAAGGAAAGGGACTGAGGATGCCGGCATGTAAGGAGAGATACTGAGGATGCTGGCATGTAAGGAGAGGTACTGAGGATGCCGGCATGTAAGGAGAGATACTGAGGATGCTGGCATGTAAGGAGAGGTACTGAGGATGCCGGCATGTAAGGAGAGGGTCTGAGGATGCTGGCATGTAAGGAGAGGTACTGGGGATGCCGGCATGTAAGGAGAGGTACTGGGGATGCCGGCATGTAAGGAGAGGTACTGAGGATGCCGGCATGTAAGGAGAGGTACTGAGGATGCCGGCATGTAAGGAGAGATACTGAGGATGCCGGCATGTAAGGAGAGGTACTGAGGATGCCGGCATGTAAGGAGAGGGTCTGAGGATGCTGGCATGTAAGGAGAGGTACTGAGGATGCCGGCATGTAAGGAGAAGGTCTGAGGATGCCGGCATGTAAGGAGAGGGTCTGAGGATGCCGGCATGTAAGGAGAGGGTCTGAGGATGCCGGCATGTAAGAGAGGTACTGAGGATGCTGGCATGTAAGGAGAGTACTGAGGATGCCGGCATGTAAGGAAGGTCTGAGGATGCCGGCATGTAAGAGAGGTACTGAGGATCCGCATGTAGGAGAGGTACTGAGCATGCCGGCATGTACTAGAGGTACTGAGGATCCGGCATGTAAGGAGAGGTACTGAGGATGCTGGCATGTAAGGAGAGGTACTGAGGATGCCGCATGTAAGAAGAGGTACTGAGGATGCCGGCATGTAAGAAGAGGTACTGAGGATGCCGGCATGTAAGGAAAGGGACTGAGGATGCCGGCATGTAAGGAGAGGTACTGAGGATGCCGGCATGTAAGGAGAGGTACTGAGGATGCCGGCATGTAAGGAGAGGTAGTGGGATGCCGGCATGTAAGGAGAGGTACTGAGGATGCCGGCATGTAAGGAGAGGTACTGAGGATGCCGGCATGTAAGGAGAGGTACTGAGGATGCCGGCATGTAAGGAAGAGGACTGAGGATGCCGGCATGTAAGGAGAGGTACTGAGGATGCTGGCATGTAAGGAGAGGTACTGAGGATGCTGGCATGTAAGGAGAGGTACTGAGGATGCGGCATGTAAGGTGAGGTACTGAGGATGCCAGCATGTAAGGAGAGGTACTGAGGATGCCGGCATGTAAGGAGAGGTACTGAGGATGCCGGCATGTAAGGAGAGGTACTGAGGATGCCGGCATGTAAGGAGAGGTACTGGGATGCCGGCATGTAAGGAGAGGTACTGAGGATGCCGGCATGTAAGGAGAGGTACTGGGGATGCCGGCATGTAAGGAGAGGTACTGAGGATGCCGGCATGTAAGAAGAGGTACTGAGGATGCCGGCATGTAAGGAAAGGGACTGAGGATGCCGGCATGTAAGGAGAGGTACTGAGGATGCGGCATGTAAGGAGAGGTACTGAGGATGCCGGCATGTAAGGAGAGGTACTGAGGATGCCGGCATGTAAGGAGAGGTACTGAGGATGCCGGCATGTAAGGAGAGGTACTGAGGATGCCGGCATGTAAGGAAAGGGACTGAGGATGCCGGCATGTAAGGAGAGGTACTGAGGATGCCGGCATGTAAGGAGAGATACTGAGGATGCTGGCATGTAAGGAGAGGTACTGAGGATGCCGGCATGTAAGGAGAGGTACTGAGGATGCTGGCATGTAAGGAGAGGTACTGGGGATGCCGGCATGTAAGGAGAGGTACTGGGATGCCGGCATGTAAGGAGAGGTACTGAGGATGCCGGCATGTAAGGAGAGGTACTGAGGATGCCGGCATGTAAGGAGAGATACTGAGGATGCTGGCATGTAAGGAGAGGTACTGAGGATGCCGGCATGTAAGGAGAGGGTCTGAGGATGCCGGCATGTAAGGAAAGGGACTGAGGATGCCGGCATGTAAGGAGAGGTACTGAGGATGCCGGCATGTAAGGAGAGGTAGTGGGATGCCGGCATGTAAGGAGAGGTACTGAGGATGCCGGCATGTAAGGAGAGGTACTGAGGATGCCGGCATGTAAGGAAAGGGACTGAGGATGCCGGCATGTAAGGAGAGGTACTGAGGATGCCGGCATGTAAGGAGAGGTACTGAGGATGCGGCATGTAAGGAGAGGTACTGAGGATGCTGGCATGTAAGGAGAGGTACTGAGGATGCGGCATGTAAGGTGAGGTACTGAGGATGCCAGCATGTAAGGAGAGGTACTGAGGATGCCGGCATGTAAGGAGAGGTACTGAGGATGCCGGCATGTAAGGAGAGGTACTGGGGATGCCGGCATGTAAGGAGAGGTACTGGGGATGCCGGCATGTAAGGAGAGGTACTGAGGATGCCGGCATGTAAGGAGAGGTACTGGGATGCCGGCATGTAAGGAGAGGTACTGAGGATGCCGGCATGTAAGGAGAGGTACTGAGGATGCTGGCATGTAAGGAGAGGTACTGAGGATGCTGGCATGTAAGGAAGGTACTGAGGATGCCGGCATGTAAGGAGAGGTTCTGAGGATGCTGGCATGTAAGGAGAGGTTCTGAGGATGCCGGCATGTAAGGAGAGGTACTGAGGAGGGCCGGCATGTAAGGAGAGGTACTGAGGATGCTGGCATGTAAGGAGAGGTACTGAGGATGCCGGCATGTAAGGAGAGGTACTGAGGATGCCTGGCATGTAAGGAGAGGTACTGAGGATGCGGCATGTAAGGAGAGGTACTGAGGATGCCGGCATGTAAGGAGAGGTACTGAGGATGCTGGCATGTAAGGAGAGGTACTGAGGATGCTGGCATGTAAGGAGAGGTACTGAGGATGCGGCATGTAAGGAGAGGTACTGAGGATGCTGGCAGTTCCTGAGGCTTTAGTGTGCCAGTCCTATCCATTGATAATTCTGCTGGACCAGGATCCTGCAAATATGTTGTGCAACGTAATAATCTAAAAAGTCCCGAAATGTAAGAATGTCTGGTGTGGAGAGAGGGAGAGAGGCCGCCTCTGAGGTGCAGCTCACCCTTCACAACAACTTCATTTGTTCTTTTGGGTTTAAGAAGAGAAATTGAATCCAATGAAGATAAAAATCCCATAATGATTTCTTAATTCCTGGAAGAGTTGTGAGTCTTTCTGCTCTTCTCTTTCCTTCTCCCTCGTCTGCTCCGTGCTGATCTCCGCCATTCTGGGCCGTTGTCCCCCTTTGTTAATAAAGTGAAATATTTGATCGGGGGTTACAGTTATCAGGCAGCGGAGAATGTAATTAAATGCACAGTTGTAAGTGAGCTTGAAGGGCCATGAAGGAATGAAGGATTTTAATCAAACGTAGAAGGAGCAATTAATGAAATGCCTGTAACCCTTCCAAGCTGCTGCTGCTCTCCGGGTCTCCAGCGGCATCCGGTGCCCTGTGTACAATCAGCGGAGAGCTGTGGGGGGGCAGAGATGCTTTCATCTCACACCAATCCCTGTGGAATAAGAAAATAGGATTGCTTCTTGGAAGAGGTATTGATCCGGCCGTACACATTTCTTAGATCGTTGCTAATACATCTTTAGTCCACTCTGGGCATTAAATAGCCCCACACGTGGGAGCTGAGCCGGTGTCTGGTACCTCCAAATTAAATGAGGTTTGTAACAAGTGTCATGTGATTAAACTATGACCCGGCCTTCCAAATCCACCGGGACCTGTGCGAGGGCGAGACGCCTTCTGGCCATCACATTGTTAAAGAATCATTAGCTGACATAATTGTGCCATACTTAGCGGTAGGCGTTGGGTTATTCTTTTCTTTTTTTTTACATTTTTGTATAGTTCCCTTAATCATGTTATCATAATTTTATATTTTATATATAGCTATTCTATTTTTTAACCTTTTATTATAAAATAATTGACTTTTCTTTTTTTATTACAGCCTTTTTCGCAATATATATTTTTATTCATTTTGGTTACATTATTCTTAAAACTGTAAAATATTGTATGTGTGTATATATTACATATATTAATTATATACTTAACTAAAAAGTGTGAAACAACTGAAAATATGTCTTATATTCTAGGTTCTTCCTTTTGCTTTGATTACTGCTTTGCACACTCTTGGCATTCTCTTGATGAGCTTCAAGAGGTAGTCACCGGAAATGGTCTTCACTTCACAGGTGTGCCCTGTCAGGGTTAATAAGTGGGATTTCTTGCCTTATAAATGGGGTTGGGACCATCAGTTGTGTTGTGCAGAAGTCTGGTGGATACACAGCTGATAGTCCTACTGAATAGACTGTTAGAATTTGTATTATGGCAAGAAAATAGCAGCTAAGTAAAGAAACACGAGTGGCCATGATTACTTTAAGAAATGAAGGTCAGGCAGTCCCAAAAATTGGGAAAACTTTGAAAGTGTCCCCAAGTGCAGTTGCAAAAACCATCAAGTGCTACAAAGAAACTGGCTCACATGAGCACCGCCACAGGAAAGGAAGACCAAGAGTCACCTCTGCTGCGGAGGATAAGTTCATCCGAGTCACCAGCCTCAGAAATCGCAGGTTAACAGCAGCTCAGATTAGAGACCAGGTCAATGCCGCACAGAGTTCTAGCAGCAGACACATCTCTACAACAACTGTTAAGAGGAGACTTTGTGCAGCAGGCCTTCATGGTAAAATAGCTGCTAGAAACCACTGCTAAGGACAGGCAACAAGCAGAAGAGACTAAAGAACACAAGGAATGGACATTAGACCAGTAGAAATCTGTGCATTGGTCTGATGAGTCCAAATTTGAGATCTTTGGTTCCAATCACCGTGTGACGCAGAAAAGGTGAACGGATGGACTCTACATGCCTGGTTCACACCGTGAAGCATGGAGGAGGAGGTGTGATGGCGTGGGGGTGCTTTGCTGATGACACTGTTAGGGATTTATTCAAAACTGAAGGCATACTGAACCAGCATGGCTACCACAGCATCTTACAGCGGCATGCTATTCAATCCCCTTTGCGTTTAGTTGGACCATCATTTATTTTTCAACAGGACAATGACCCCAAATACACCTCCAGGCTGTGTAAGGGCTATCTGACCAAGAAAGAAAGTGATAGGGTGCTACGCCAGATGACCTGTCTTCCACAGTCACCAGACCTGAACCCAATCAAGATGGTTTGGGTGAGCTGGACCGCAGAGTGAAGCCAAAAGGGCCAACAAGTGCTAAGCATCTCTGGGAACTCCTTCAAGACTGTTGGAAGACCATTTCCGGTGACTACCTCTTGGAGCTCATCAAGAGAATGACAAGAATGTGCAAAGCAGTAATCAAAGCAAAAGGTGGCTACTTTGAAGAACTTAGAATATAAGACATATTTTCAGTTGTTTCACACTTTTTTGTTAGGTATATTATTTCTCATGTGATAATTCATAGTTTTGATGCCTTCAGTGTGAATGTACTATTTTCATAGTCATGAAAATAAAGAAAACTCTTTGAATGAGAAGGTGTGTCCAAACTTTTGGTCTGTACTGTATACTTTGTGTGTGTGTGTGTATATAATAAATGTGTGTGTATGTATGTACTTATATACCATATGTGGTATATAAGCAAATGTCATAGACTTTGAGAAAGGGAATTGTGATATGACATGGACTTCCGTAGCCCCCACCCTGCAACTGTCTCATCCACCATTCCTGCAGTCCCACCATGGATCTGCCCCCATCCACCGTTCCTACAGTCCCACCCTGGATCTGCCCCCATCCACGGGTCCTACGGTCCACACCGTGGATCTACCCATCTACCATTCCTACAGTCCCCAGCTTAGATCTACCCCATCCACCGTTCCTACAGTCGCCACACTGGATCTGCCCCATCCACCACTCCTGCACTCCCCACACTGGATCTGCCCCATCCACCACTCCTACACTCCCCACTCTGGATCTGCCCCATCCACCACTCCTGCAGTCCCCATCCTGGATCTACCCCATCCACTGCTCCTACAATCCCTACCCATCATCCCCACAGTCCCTATCCCTATTGTACACTTGCTTTGGCAAAACTAATGTGTTTGTTGTCCTGTTAATAAAGCTGCCTTGAATCTTGAATCTGTGTGTATGTAAATATATATACAGGATATATATTTGTGTGTATATAAATATGTTTATATATGTAATATTTTGTATGAACAATCTATTATTTGGGTTATCATACATCCACTTAAAATAAATTATGAATTATGATATTTTTATTAATATTTTTCCATTTGACCACTAGGGACACTTTTCATAATCATTAGTATTCTGTTCTTTTATTTATTTTTTGTTACATTTGGTTCTTGTGGAGCTATTTATTTTTCTACATATGTATATCATAAATTCCATTTCTCTCCGCCGTCCCCGTAAAATGAGTTTGTAATTGTTTTCTGTTAAATATGCATTTATTATGCTTACATATTGCTTTGGAGAAGCCACTTTTGCATAATTACCCCCTTTCGTTTGTAGTTCTAATTTGCTGTGAAACACCATTAATGGCATGAAGGGAGGAAAAACATCTCCTTGCAAATAAATCCCCCCACCCCACCTCTATTCCTGAAAAAATTACCTTCAGTGGCCAGATAATGGAGAACTGGGGGGGGGGGGGGTGATAATAACTTCAAAGAATTTCTGCATATCCCTAATGCTTATTCCTAAATTGTGAATATTAGTTATTTTTTTAAATAGTTTGTGAGCGCGCGGCCTGGACCGGAACAGATTGCGTCACATCCTATCGATGATTATATATCATGGAATGTTCATTTTTGGACATATTACATAGCAACAAATCCAAATTAATATTTTGACCAATATGTAAAAATCATGTCAATTTTCGCTGTCCATAAATTCTTCTATACCGGACATAAGCAGCAATATCGTGGCAGCCAGTGCGTAACTTCAGGCCCAGGGCCCGATGCGAAAGCTCCAACGGGGCCCCCAATTATTGCAAATCTTTAATAGATTAGTCTTTTTCTATAGGCAAGAGGGACTTTTGGGGCCCCCCCCCGAGGTTCCAGGGCCCGGGTGCGATCGCAACCCCTGCACCTATTGTGGTTACGCCCTGGTGGCAGCCACGTATCTCGGAACCGACTTTGTACTGCTAGCTTGTTTCTGCAACATCTTGATAGCTAGTTTTGACGTTTGACCATAAACTAACCAAAAAGTGCTTCCATCCTTCTGTCTGGCCAGACAATGGTCTTGGGTAGAGTTGATGAAAATCTGTTACTAAGACGAGGTCCATCAGTCTTGATGGTAATCTGTAGCCACTGGACTAAAGCAAGGCTGTGGAGTCTCAGTCAGAGTCGAGGAGTCTTGAGTCAATGTCCATTTTGGGTGGAGATGGATTCCGGGAAATTGGGGGTTCCAAATCAGAGTCGTATGTTTGTCTTAGTGACTTTACAGCCATGGTTGTCCATTTCGGTGGAGTTGGATGTTTTGGTTTACCGATTCCCCAGCCGTGGACTAACCTCTGCTTTTTGGCCCAAACCTACCAGCTTCGAGTCCGGTACCATGACCTTGATATCTCTTCTTAATTTTGCTCCTGAGCCCTCATCGTTTCCTCCCGCTTCTCTCCTATACTTGAAGAAAGCCGGCAGCTACTCGCATCGATCTTAATCTCACAAATAAACTCTTCTAAAATTCCTTATCTCCCTCGGAGAGCCGCTTGGAAGGGGACCAAATCTGTCGGATTAAGACAGGGATGCGCTTGGAATGGTCCCAACAGCAAACCTGCTCATTGTTGTAGCCTCGCGTTGTTCAGATGCCTCTCATGCCTTAGATTTTCTTGATCTAAGAATTTCTACATTTTTTTCTTTTTAACTGAAAATGAGTAAAGGATGAACATGGTGATAACGTGCCCTTTTCCCAGAGCCGTCTGGAGGCCTATTAGTGACAAAGAGAAGCAGTTGGATATAGACTGAGCCATTGAAATTGCCACCACCTTGGCCTGTAGATCAGTGGGCAACAATAGTGGTCTCGTCACTTCACCATGCTGAAACCTCAAGGTCCTATTAATTTAGAGGAACTTGACCCAAAGGTCACTGAATTCTGACCTAATTCAACATTGGCATTGTAAAGTAGTCTCAAATAGAATATGGAGATTTTCTAACGAAAACCTAACCTCCCAAGAAGATCATGGTGAAGGGCGTCTCATATTGGACTTGCTGATGTTTTGTTGAGGCCTGCCCTTACCTAAACTTCTAAAACATTTTCCAGGTCCTCTATGCAATGAGGTGTAGCTTGTGGAGCCTTATCCACAATATACCTGGTTACCATGAGGCTGGTATCTTCATTCATGGTACTCTGATCTGAACCTCTACCAAGGCTGGACAAGCAAATGGTGTAGTGTTTATAGGAGTCGCCTAACTCTTTACCGGCAGGGAGAAGATCCTGGAGTTCCTACAGGGTGATCCTTTTGTTTTCTTGGAGATAAGTCACTGCCAGGGAGTCTTGACAGCGCTCTCCCACCAAAACACAGGAACACTCTGCCGAGCTCACCCGTACATGGGGGAAATTAGGCGAGAGAGCTGACGGCTGAACAGATTGGTATCGAGGGATCTTTCATGACCTTCTGGGATCGATTTGGCAATGACCAGCTCCGTTTTCTCACTCTAAATGTAACTTATTTAATGGGATCCAGATTAGTAAATGCAAAGATCTGCTTAATTGTTTTGAGTTTTGGTACTCTACACTTCAACGTGCCAAAACATATATTTAAGGGACCATGTGCTAATGGTTACACAATTTTGACTCCATGAGTTCTCACCGTGTGGACATTTTCCAACAACATGGTTGACGTCTTCATTCCTGATGCACAGATCAGAATAAGTAGCCTCTAGGGCTGATCTTGGAAATGACCTGCACTTTTTCTTGTTTATTTGAATGAAGCGTCTTATTGACTTCAGGCATAGATAATGAACCTTTTGTGCAAATCAGGCTGCATTGCTCTAAGTCGGTGTTCCCCAACGCCGGTCCTCAAGAGCCAACAACAGGTCATGTTTTCAGGATTTCCTTAGCATTGCACAGGGGTTGGAATCATCGTTTGTGCTGGTGATTAAATTATCTCTGTGCAATGCTACAGAAATCCTGAAGGCATGCACTGCTGGTGGCTCTTGAGGACTAGAGTTGGGGAACACTGCTCTAAGTTGCAAAAAAGCAGAATCATCCAATGTCCAGTCCACTGATTTTAGGTAAAAGCTTGTTGTTTATTAGAAAACTCACCTATAAATTGTATCACAAACACCACGTGAAGATAGGTTATAAAAACATGATCCACATCAGATGGTATGGTCGTTATATTGACGACCTCCTTCTGGTGTGGTGGGTAAGCCCGAACATTATCAGAGATTTTGTCCAATATATTGGGGATAACAAAATGAATTTGAAAATCACTTTTGAGCATAAAAAATATGAAATTTCGTTGGAACACACATCCTGGATCAGGGCAACCATCTTCTGATACTTGGTGAGCTGAAAACATTTCATTATATTATACTGCTTTAACGTTTTACAGTCCAAAACACACAAGCCAAACTTTGCCTTTGTAATGCGTAAAGTAAAACCTGCCTTGGCCCTCGACACCCAGATACTGCTATCTTGGTGGCTTTTCAGACATTTTGGTCACTAGCGCAACTTCACTTTGTCCTGTTATAGGTAGTGTTTCATTAACTGCAAAAAATAGATTTAACGCCCCGCATTACCTAATAAGTAGGCCATCGTTTCATAGTTCGCTCCTTTCTCGTTCATCCCTTGCTGTGCCCCCTGCAGAAGATGACTTCTAAATGGAATTAAATATATCACCCGCTTCCGATGTCATGGTATTATTAATAGGCCGCCTGATAATCTCCACTTAACACTCGCCGTATCCAAATCAGCAGCTCCATCTCCCCGTTCATCTTGTTCCTACGCTCAGGTGATACAATAGCGGACCAGGTGGCGGTGGTGGGGGGTATGTCCTTCACATGATAGATGATCTAACCTACTTTTGTGGACCAGTGATGCATTGAAGTTGCTTTATCTGGTAAGGTTGGGCGTCCAGCTGTGCGTTCTATTCTTGTAAGCCTCATGCTCTGGTAAATTGTCCTTCTAATGCCCGGCTATAATGACCTCATATTTCATTTCCCAATGGGTAGAAGTCCATGTTCTGCTAATACGCTGACATGCACCGGAGCTTTGTATGACTCGATGGGGTCACATGTCTTTCTTTTCTATCTTTCCATTCAGCTCATAATTCTCATTTTGCATTCCGGCTACGTGAGACACATTCTATTCGGAGGGGAGACGACGTAGACCTCCTATGGCGGGTCGCTTCAATGTTTTAATTCCAAAAAGCTTGCCTAGAGCTTCATATTTAAGAGGAACCAGCTAAATTAACAAGCAAGTCCATGTGGAATCTAATTACCTAGCAGCCGGCGGGCAAATATTAATAAATTTCAGAAGTGCCATTGACGGGGAGGTGTATCGGAGGAACGCATCTGTGACACAACCTTTTCGTTCCTTAGGAGTTAGAGAGAAAACGAGCTCGAAAAGAGAAACAAAACATCCTCTACATTTGGTTAGTGTTTCTGGGTTTATGGATGGAGCTGGAGGGGAGCGTTCCTCCATCACAGAACACACCGAGACATTCCAGATTTAATGTAGCGTTTCATCAAATCTCAGGGAGCTGTGTAAACCGCTATTGTTTAGGAGGGTTGTTTTTTCTGCTTTTGCCGGGATTGGGTATTTTATTGAAAAGCCTTGGGTACGTTTGAGCAAATGCAAAGATATTCGGAGGTCATTATGGGTCTTTTTGGGGGCAGGGGGTATTTTATGATTCAAGATTAGGCATGAACCCTCAGTCGGGCTTTTTGGCTTGATATTTTCTATAGTCAGGAGGTGAGCAAAAATGAGCAAATTACCCTGGTTCGACACCTAGATCTGTCCTCCATGGCACGCAGACCAGGGTAGTCTACACCGCTGTGCCCGCATCCTCTGTTTCCTACCAGACCCTGACCTTCGCCATGGCATTTCATAACAAGGTTCAACATTGATAAGAAAGACGAGATCCAGCTTCCGGTGCAAAAAGTCAGATTTATTTTACATTTCCAAGGTTCCATTCAAAGTATCACAGCCTAGTAAGTTGCCTAATGTCTATTCTCTGAGAGCCAGATGATAACTGCAATGTGGTGTAGGGTTCTCGTTTCTGTACCTGACTTTGTCCTTTGTCAAGCCTATATTTTTGCACCGGAAGCTGGGTCGCTTGTCAGTGATCTCTTGGATGTTGTCGTCTTGTACTAATAGAGAAGTAAATGGTGCCATTTTTAGGTAAAAAGCAAAGCCTTAGCTCTCATTTTGGACAGCCCCTTTGGTTTTCTTTAAGAAAATTCAAAAGTATGACAGAAGTATACAGTCTAGATCACGTGAAGTCATTATCCCCCTCTACTCCCTATGGTCAGACCTCATCTGGATACTGTGTCCAGTTCTGGGCACCACAAGACATCTACAAACTGAGCAAGATCAGAGAAGAGCGACCAGAATAGTGACCGGTCTGTAAACCATGTTCCTAGAGGAAAGGTTACAGGTTTTGGGAATGTTTTGCTTGCAAAAAGAAGACTGAGAGGGAGACTTAATAGCTTTCTACAAATATCTCAAGGGCTGTCACACTGTAGAGGGATCAGCTTTGTTCTCATCTGCAGAGGAAAGACTACAAGCAATGGAATGAAACTGAATGGGAGGAGACACGATTAGATATTAGTGAGAACTTTTGCAGTGAGGGTGATCAAGAGGAACAGGCGGCCACGAGAGGTGGTGAGTTCTCCTTCAATGGAAGTCTTTACACGGAGGCTGGACAGACATCTGTCTGGGAGGATTTAGTGAATCCTGGTTTGGGCAGGAGGTTGGACCAGATGACCCAGGAGGTCCCATCCAACTCTACCATTTAATAATTCCCCTGCAAGTTTATGTTGCATCCAGGTCAGGCCTCTGTGGCAGGTGTACCTGGGTAGTTCTAATATCTTGCTGGTTTTCTACCTATTGCCTCTTCAGATGTCTTGGAAACACTTCTATCTTCGTGAGATGACAACACTGGATCCTCTTATCCTAGAACTCTGCATTGTGCCGTTCCTCTCCCTCCAAATGTGGATATATGTTGATAATGGAGCGTCCTGGTATACTCCACAGTGTCCGTTCTGTGCTTTGTGTCTCAAGAGATGCAACACAGACTATCTGAGGAACATTCAACTGCTGGGAGCTGAGCTGCAAGACCGGACAAGACCCAAAATCATACACTTTTTACCAAATCTGGGTCCTCCCTACTGAAGGGCAGAAAGCGGAGCTCCGTGAGCAGACCACACTAGTGCTTAAAGAGACTCAGCACTGCTTGTCGTATTCCTTTATTTCCTAGAATATCCTAAATAATAAGAATAATTATTGGGGCACTACTTATTCTTAGAGATTTCCTACAAATAATGCAATATAGTGTATTATTTAACTTGCAGTACCTCTTTTCACCATTGAGTTTTCATAGATTGCAATGCAACAGCGCCCCCAGCTGCCAATGCACTTGAAGGGCAAATTTTGTCAAAGAAGCTGGAAATGCCAAATCCTTCTATTAATGATTTTTACCAATGACGCGGAGTAAGCGGGCTCTACCATGAGGCGTCTTCATGAGTTTTGCAAGGTTGGATCTGTAGACAAAATCTACCTTAAATGTCACCCCCAGGAATTAATGCGCCTGGTTGTGAAGAGCAAACGTACAGGCGAGACACCTCCGACATCGCATCTCTTGTGAAATCTCCTAGTCTCCATGCAAATGTAATCAGAGAGCGTTCCTGATCAGGCGATGAGTGGAGCGCCGAGCTGCCATCTTAGCAATGTTTGGGCTAAGTATCTTCTTTCACTTGTTCTTCAGGCTCCTGGATGAGAACGATTTGCAGATTCAGGTTGGGCTGAGATGTTATTTTAACCCATAAGAAGCTTTAATGGGAAAGTCCTGAGTTCTGTGACCTGCGGCTGTTTCCAGGCTGAGCTTTGCTCCTCCTCCCCTGGTCCAGCTCTGAGTCTGTGCCGCTGCTGTCCTATATCTCTGCAGCGTGACGCCATGTCGATAGCACTGCAGCGATGACGCCATGTTGATAGCACTGCAGCGTGACGCCATGTCGATGGCACTGCAGCGATGACGCCATGTCGATAGCACTGCAGCGATGACGCCATGTCGATAGCACTGCAGCGATGACGCCATGTTGATAGCACTGCAGCGATGACACCATGTCGATAGCACTGCAGCGATGACGCCATGTCGATAGCACTGCAGCAATGACGCCATGTCGATAGCACTGCAGCGATGACGCCATGTCGATAGCACTGCAGCGATGACGTCATGTCGATAGCACTGCAGCGATGACGCCATGTCGATAGCACTGCAGCGATGACGCCATGTCGATAGCACTGCAGCGATGACGCCATGTCGATAGCACTGCAGCGATGACGCCATGTCGATAGCACTGCAGCGATGACGCCATGTCGATAGCACTGCAGCGATGACGCCATGTCGATAGCACTGCAGCGATGACGCCATGTCGATAGCACTGCAGCGATGACGCCATGTCGATAGCACTGCAGCGATGACACCAAGTCGATAGCACTGCAGCGATGACGCCATGTCGATAGCACTGCAGCACTGACGCCATGTCGATAGCACTGCAGCGATGACGCCATGTCGATAGCACTGCAGCGATGACGCCATGTCGATAGCACTGCAGCATATAACTGATTACAGGAGCGCTGCGTGCCGTCAGTGTGGGCAGAGCCGCCAACATCATGTCAGACGTCATGTCGATAGCACTGCAACGCTGCGCCGTGTCGATAGCACTGCAGCACTGACGCCGTGTCGATAGCACTGCAGCACTGACGCCGTGTCGATAGCACTGCAGCACTGACGCCTGTCGATAGCACTGCAGCACTGACGCCGTGTCGATAGCACTGCAGCACTGACGCCGTGTCGATAGCACTGCAGCGCTGACGCCGTGTCGATAGCACTGCAGCGCTGACGCCATGTCGATAGCACTGCAGCGCTGACGCCATGTCGATAGCACTGCAGCGCTGACGCCATGTCGATAGCACTGCGCGCTGACGCCATGTCGATACCACTGCGGCGCTGACGCCATGTCGATAGCACTGCGGCGCTGACGCCATGTCGATGGCACTGCAGCGATGACGCCATGTCGATAGCACTGCAGCGATGACGCCATGTCGATAGCACTGCAGCGATGACGCCATGTCGATAGCACTGCAGCGATGACGTCATGTCGATAGCACTGCAGCGATGACGCCATGTCGATAGCACTGCAGCGATGACGTCATGTCGATAGCACTGCAGCGATGACGCCATGTCGATAGCACTGCAGCGATGACGCCATGTCGATAGCACTGCAGCGATGACGCCATGTCGATAGCACTGCAGCGATGACGCCATGTCGATAGCACTGCAGCGATGACGCCATGTCGATAGCACTGCAGCGATGACACCAAGTCGATAGCACTGCAGCGATGACGCCATGTCGATAGCACTGCAGCAATGACGCCATGTCGATAGCACTGCAGCATATAACTGATTACAGGGAGCGCTGCGTGCCGTCAGTGTGGGCAGAGCCGCCGACATCATGTCAGACGTCATGTCGATAGCACTGCAACGCTGCCGCCGTGTCGATAGCAGTGCAGCATGACGCCGTGTCGATAGCACTGCAGCGCTGACGCCGTGTTGATAGCACTGCAGCGCTGACGCCTGTCGATAGCACTGCAGCGCTGACGCCGTGTCGATAGCACTGCAGCGCTGACGCCGTGTCGATAGCACTGCAGCGCTGACGCCGTGTCGATAGCACTGCAGCGCTGACCCCGTGTCGATAGCACTGCAGCGCTGACGCCATGTCGATAGCACTGCAGCGCTGACGCCATGTCGATAGCACTGCAGCGCTGACGCCATGTCGATACCACTGCGGCGCTGACGCAATGTCGATGGCACTGCGGCGCTGACGCCATGTCGATGGCACTGCGGCACTGACGCCATGTCGATGGCACTGTAGCATATAACTGATTGCAGGGAGCGCTGCGTCAGTGTGGGCAGAGCCGCCGACATCACTGCTGCACACAGTCACACGCCGGGACTCGGCACTGCACCCACGAGGAGGATAGGGAAATCACCCTTGTGTTCTTGTTCTTTAACTTTATCTGGCGACAGCTGTTTTCTAAAATGGGACCATTCTATGTAAAACTGATATATTGCCGATCCTCATGGGTGGAGCTTAAAGGGAACCGGTCAGGTCCTCTGTGACCCAGAACCACACATCAGAATTCCCTGCTGAGCAGACCGTACATTTCTTTGAATACATAAACAAAAAATGTATTTCTAAAGTCCGTTTATGAGATACTAATTAGGGCTTTGAGTAGTCGAGGGGGCATTCGTTCCCCAGACTAGTTGGCCCAGCATGTTATCACGCCCTCTCTATTTTACCCTCTCTGTCGCTTTCTCTCTCCTTTTCTCTCCTTTCCTCTCTGTCCCTTTCTCGCTCTCTTCCTTTCTCTCTCCCGCTTTCTCTCTCTCTCTCGCTTTCTCTCTCCGCTTTCCTTCTCTCTCGCTTTCTCTTCCCCTTTCTCTCTCTCCCCCTTTCTCTCTCTCTCACCCTTTCTCTCTCTCTCCCCCTTTCTCTCTCTCTCACCTTTCTCTCTCTCTCCCCCTTTCTCTCTCTCTCCCCTTTCTCTCTCTCTCCCCCTTTCTCTCTCTCTCCCCCTTTCTCTCTCTTTCCCCTTTCTCTCTCTTTCCCCCTTTCTCTCTCTCTCACCCTTTCTCTCTCTCTCTCTCCTCACCCTTTCTCTCTCTCTCTCTCTACCCTTTCTCTCTCTCTCCCTCCCCCCTTTCTCTCTCTCCTTCCCTTTCTCTCTCTCTCTCTCCTCCCTCCCTTTCTCTCTCTCTCTCTCCCTCCCTTTCACTCTCGTTCTCTCCCTTTCTTTTCCCCATCTTTCCCTTTCTCTCTCGTTCTCTCCCTCTCTCTCCCTTTCTGCACCAAATACCCATCGCACCACATAGCCTTAATGACTCTCCCTCTCAGATCATACACTTGTCATCATATAATGTATCACTTTCTCCAGAAAAAAAGGTTTGGTTACCGTAGCCACTTAAGTGTCCATTTATTATATCTTGCACCTGCTCTGTCTGTGTATATATTTGTGTTTCTTCAGATACTTTGTTATACCCTGCCTGATGAAGAGACGTAAGGAGTCTTGAAAGCTCGCTATGCAACATCATTACTTACTTTTTAATGGCTAACAAAAAGTATCACAACTGCAAGATTGTTTCTCCCACTGAGAAATCAATGTCGTTTCTCCAGACGTTGTAACTATTCATGTTTCTCTTAGGAGATTCTAGAATTTAGGTAAATCTAGTGTCGACCCTTTAGCATTGTCGCCGTGCAGTAAAAGATCCCAGATTTCTTGACTTTGGGTCATGTATGTTCAGGAGTTCTGGAAGGAGGGAAGAGTAACTACCACTTGTATCTCAATGGTATCTTTATCCCATGCTTCAGTGATAAGTCCTGAACTAGAAATGGATTCTTGCATTCTTTGAGAAACAGCGCCACCCCTGGCCATGGTTTGTGTATGGTATTGCAACTCCATGGATCTTGATGATAAACCACAGGCTGCGACTGTATTGCAGCTTTGACAAATCGCTTTAGGTAGCGTTTCCCTTTAATTCTGTTTAGTGGCAAGGCTGCAGACTCTGGTTTATGGAAGTCCTTTTAGATTGTTAGTGCTGGGTCTTGCCGCCGCTGATCTCTCGTCTTTCCGCCTTTGTGTGCCGTCTTTTTGTTATGCAGATGTGATGCGCTAATTGTCGTCTGACCGGCAGAAAGATTAATGAATTACAAAGCAAAAAATCTGCAGAGATGGAAATGATCTCGGATCTGAAAGCCCATAAAACGTTCCTAGACCGCGCAATATTCATAAATTGTGCACTCCGCATGGCGCCGGCCATCTCTGGGCAGCACTGGCAGAAGTGCAAATATCTACCAGTGTCTACGATGGATTTTCTGATCAATCACATAATGTCGCCTTTTATTCCTCCCAACCTGTGTCAGATGTGCCAACACAGGGATTGGATTTATGTCTCGCAGCATTGGCGGCCCTGAGGTCGAACCCCGTAACTGCAACCCTAAAAAACTGGGTGTAGAGCACCTGTGATCAATCATCAGCATACAGGGTTGTCACCCAACTTTCCATCATTATGTGTTATTGACATTATTGACCCATCGCACTCCTTCATTATCTGGTGTTTTCGGAACATCTTCCCTTCTTACCAAAACATGCTAGACAATAGCTACACTCCCAGATCAGGTGGCCTTCACCGCTTTCTCTAAACACAGTCTATTACTTGATAGGAAAACATAACTTATTCTTCTTAAAGGCAAGCACTTAAAGGGATACATATATGCTAGATATGCAGTACAATACAGGATACAAGCACATTGGTCAACCTTTGGATATTTCCATATATATTGATATCCATAACAGTACCCTATGGCATCTTGGGTGGGCAGAAATGCTTTTCAGGGTCTCGGAGAGCTGTCTGATAGATTATTCAGAATCCAATTAATAACCCAGAAATGTATCCTAAAATCTTTACTTTCTGTGTTTTTACAGATACTTAATGTCAAAAATTCTAATTGTGGTCCGCGATATCCATTAACGTTGTTCAGTTGTTCACTCTGGATGTGAGAGTTACAATATAAGTTATTCTGGAGGTCACCCAGCTTTCCCAGTGTCCTCAATGGTTATAAAGCTGCTGTACATAAGCATCGCCACAGACCTGTGCTGTCCTGGGAAAGCTGGGTGATCGCTAGCATGGCTTCTCCTGTAGATGATCATCCATATGATTTATATGGCAGCCAAGCATAGGAGCAGACACCCAGCTTTCCCAGTGTCCTCATTGACAAGTAAAGCTGTTGTTGCATATAAACATCTCAGAGATTCTCTGCTGCCACTGGGAAAGCTGGGTGATCATCGATATGATTTATATGGCAGCCCAGCATAGGAGCAGACACCCAGCTTTCCCAGTATCCTCATTGACAAGTGAAGCTCCTGTTGCATATAAACATCTCAGAGATTCTCTGCTGCCACTGGGAAAGCTGGGTGATCACCCATTTGACATATATGGCAGCCAAGCATTGGAGCGGACACCCAGCTTTCCCAGTGTCCTCATTGACAAGTAAAGCTGTTGTTGCATATAAACATCTCAGAGATTCTCTGCTGCCACTGGGAAAGCTGGGTGATCACCCATATGATTTATATGGCAGCCCAGCATAGGAGCAGACACCCAGCTTTCCCAGTGTCCTCATTGACAAGTAAGGCTGTTGTTGAGTATAAACACCCATATTACTTAGGAGCTGACACTCATCTTTCCCAGGCCATTGAATGACAAATGTGGGATATCTCAGACCAGTACTTGGGAATTTTGCTATTGAGACATCTGGGAAATATAGGAGACCACTAGTATGGCTGCACTTTTTTTCCAATGCTGTATGGATGATGCCACTGGGCCAGGAAGTGAGTGATCCTTCACTGTAAAGCAAGGCGAGGAGGGCTGGAATAGCCGCCATATTGGCAGATCTGTAGATGAATTCTTTGTAATGTGTCTTTATGTCGTGGTCCTATAGTCTGATGCTCTATGATGTGATTTATGGGATTTTGTTGCTCTCTTCCCTGCAGGTCACCCGTGTGCCGGTTGAGAGTTGTGAGCAGTACGAGAGCTGTGACACCTGCCTGGGCTCCCGGGACCCCCACTGCGGATGGTGTGTGCTCCACAATACGTAAGTGTCCCGGGGGGCTTCTCAGACGCCTGCGTACCCTGCTGCCTCCTGACAGCCCCTCTCAGTCTTCAGCTTTAAATAGCAGCAGTCTATTCCCCCCTGAGCAGCCACAGGCTGCGCCCGGACCCTGGAGACGCCGGCAGAGCGAGGCGCGGTAATTTAGGCCAGGTGCATGCAGGACAGCGCTGGCATCCGTCATAAATACACATTTCTGCTGTAGGACATTTCTGAGCTTGTCACAAGGAAAAGTAAAAATTAAAGGGACCTGTCACAATTTCTTCCTTCTCTGCAATTATAGGGGGCAGCAATTCTCTCCATTTTAGGGTGCACATCCCCAAATCTTACTCCAGGGCCATTAAGGAGTCGCCACCTACTGGTCATTAGCAGCCGTGATTGCAATTAGGGGGATATGGGGGTCACTCATTTTGACTGGTCACTATACAGTGTTGTGTTCTGGGACTACAACTCCCATCATACCTTCACAGCTGCAGCTTTATTGTTCCAATTTATTATGTGGCCATTATTTAAAGGGACAGTACACTAAAGATTCAATAGCTACTGTAGCAAAATAAGAGGAGGGCTGATGTCGGTCATAGGTGGATGTAAATGTCTCCAGAGGTTCTTTGCACTGGAGATATGCGACAAAACCAAAGCTGGAACTTAAATGTGACCAATGCCGTAGGAGCATGTTCACACGGGCGTTATAATGGCAACAACAATAACAAGGAAAAAGTGAGCAAATACCTTAAAATAAATGAAAGTAAAATTCTATAATGCTTAAATATAAATAGGGTACTTGGTGACATTATTTTGATAAAGAAAAATGCACAAGCCATCCTACAGTGGCAAGGTTACCCCATCGGGACAGTCCCTACCTAGCAGTATTAAAACCTTACCATATGCCTATGTAAAGCTTCCCATTGCTGGTGCTCTCTGTTAGGACCCAGGACCTAATCATTTCTTGCCATGTACATGTCACAGGACATATGGTAAGGTTTTAATACTGGTAGGTAGGGACTGTCGCGACAAGGTGACCCCAACGGGACGGTCCCTACCTAGCAGTATTAAAACCTTACCATATGCCTTTGTAAAGCTTCCCATTGCTGGTGCTCTCTGTTGGGACCCAGGACCTACTAATTTCTTGCCATGTACATGTCACAGGACATATAGTAAGGTTTTATTACTCCTAGGTAGGGACTGTCGCGATAAGGTGACCCCCTTTGGGAAGGGCCCTACCTAGCAGTATTAAAACCTTACCATATGTCTGTAAAGCTTCCCATTGCTGGTGCTCTCTGTTAGGACCCAGGACCTAATCATTTCTTGCCATGTACATGTCACAGGACATATGGTAAGGTTTTGTTACTCCTAGGTAGGGACTGTCGCGATAAGGTGACCCCCTTTGGGAAGGGCCCTACCTAGCAGTATTAAAACCTTACCATATGTCTGTAAAGCTTCCCATTGCTAGTGCTCTCTGCTGGGAACCAGGACCAACTAATTTATTGCCATGTACACGTCACAGGACATATGTTAAGGTTTTAATACTGCTAGGTAGGGACTGTCGCGACAAGGTGACCCCATCAGGACGAACCCTACCTAGCAGTATTAAAAACTTACCATATGTGTGTGTAAAGCTTCCCATTGCTGGTGCTCTCTGTTGGGACCCAGGTCTACTCATTTCTTGCCATATACATGTCACAGGACATATGGTAAGGTTTTAATACTGCTAGGTAGGGACCGTCCTGACGGGGTCACCTTGTCGTGGTGGGACGTCTTATGCATTTTTTTGATCAAAATAATGTCACCAAGTACCCTATTTATTATTTTTATGCACTATAGCATTTTACTTTAATTTATTTTAGGGTATGTGCTCATTTTTTCTCCTTGTTGTTTTCACTGGCATAAAATATTGATCGGGGGAAAATAGGTGGCTGGGAGAGTTCTGCACAGTATGGCTGACACCAGGGAGTAATAGCTTGGCTCTAGGTGTAATGTCGTTTTCATCATTTGTTAGTAGACAGACGATCTTTATCTGAATTGCTTGCTGGGAGTTGTAGTTCACACCTCTGAGTTGCGAATCCTGGCATGAACCCGCGGACAGTCCAGCTTTGTATTCCGCGGATCCCGCTGTCAGTTGCTTGTCGGTGACCCGTCATCCGGGGGGGATTTCATCTGAATGCGGCGTCCATTGACACAATGTCAATACGCGCTCAGGTTAAGAGTCGGTGGCGAGTTTTGTTTTCCCATCGACCCTGCCAAGTACACGATGCGTGCAGCATTACAGGAGTGCGGAGCTGTAATCCCTCTACAGCTGGGATTACCGGCCGCCATGTGAAGAAAATCTAATGAAGAGCTATGCAACGTTCTAATATCAACCGACCCAGACCTCTCCCAAGATCTCTGCATGCTGTCAGTGAATGTACAATTCTCATTTACAACCATTGACACTTAAGTGCAGGGATCATTAGTTACAAGCTGTAATAGCTCTGATTGCTTGATCTGAATGATGACTCTGCTCTAGTTTTACCCCACCTGAAGGAAAAAACGTATTTTCCAGCATTTTTCTACTAATGACATTTCCATTGTTGATTTTTGACTCCAGTCACATCCATAGCTGCAAGCAAAAAATCAGTGTCCTATGTAGATCAGGACAGGGTGTAGATAAGCTGTAGGGTCACATATCTCAGTGAGGAGGGCAGATAATCTGCAACGAAGTACAAGTCAGTCGTGTATAAACCAGGTATATTCAACACGTCTCAGACTTTATAGGGTTAAAACTGAGGCTTTGTTTAATTCTACAGGATTCCAGGGAATGGAACATAGGTGATTGACATCTTACCCGCTCGGCCACCAGTAGGGTTCGGTTGGGGGTTGTCATCCTTTCTCGGCTCTGAGTGACGGCTGGACAGGTTTGGCAGCTCCTGGACTTGTAATTCCCCAATGTCTCGAGCTGCCAGGCTCGCCAACAAGCCGCACTTCACGTGTCCGGTCTGGCAGAGCGCGGACGTTGCAGCCGCCGGATGCCCGGGACAGGAGAGCTGTCAGTCTGCAGCACTAATGCGGACGGCGTCCCTCGCTCTTAGCTGTCACGGTTCCCGCCGAGCGCCTGTTGCTTGATGAAAGAGATTCTCACCTTGGCTGGAGCCGCCTCACCTTTAAGTCCCCGTCCAGAGAACCAATTAAGCTGAAGCGCAGTCACTCCGCGCAGGGAGATGGCGGGTTTATTCTGCAAACTTTTAGAGTTACGTGGGCAGGGTGAATTAGGCAGCGATATCACCTCTGTGCATGATACATATGAACATTTTATACATTACAGATGTTCTCGGAAGGACAAGTGCGAGCGCGCCGACGAGCTCCACCGCTTCACGACCGACCAGCGACAGTGTGTCCAACTGATCGTGCACCCCAAGAACATCTCCGTCACCATGTCAGAAGTCCCAGTGAGTCATAGTTCTATACATCTATCTAAACATGATTTTATAGGTCTGTTCGGCAGTCTGTCTGTCAGACGGTCTGTCTGTTTGTCAGTCGGTCTGTCTGTCTATCGGGTGGTCTGTTTGTCTGTTGGGCGGTCTGTCTGTTTGTCGGCGGTCTGTCGTCAGTCTGTCTGTCTGTACACTGTCTGTCGGGCAGTCTGTCTGTCTGTCGGGCAGTCTGTCTGTCTGTCGGGCAGTCTGTCTGTCTGTCGGGCAGTCTGTCTGTCTGTCGGGCAGTCTGTCTGTCTGTCGGGCAGTCTGTCTGTCTGTCGGGCAGTCTGTCTGTCTGTCGGGCAGTCTGTCTGTCTGTCGGCAGTCTGTCTGTCTGTCGGGCAGTCTGTCTGTCTGTCGGGCAGTCTGTCTGTCTGTCGGGCAGTCTGTCTGTCTGTCGGGCAGTCTGTCTGTCTGTCGGGCAGTCTGTCTGTCTGTCGGGCAGTCTGTCTGTCTGTCGGGCGGGCAGTCTTGTCTGTCTGTCGGGCAGTCTTGTCTGTCTGTCGGGCAGTCTTGTCTGTCTGTCGGGCAGTCTTGTCTGTCTGTCGGGCAGTCTTGTCTGTCTGTCGGGCAGTCTTGTCTGTCTGTCGGGCAGTCTTGTCTGTCTGTCGGGCAGTCTTGTCTGTCTGTCGGGCAGTCTTGTCTGTCTGTCGGGCAGTCTTGTCTGTCTGTCGGGCAGTCTTGTCTGTCTGTCGGGCAGTCTTGTCTGTCTGTCGGGCAGTCTTGTCTGTCTGTCGGGCAGTCTTGTCTGTCTGTCGGGCAGTCTTGTCTGTCTGTCGGGCAGTCTTGTCTGTCTGTCGGGCAGTCTTGTCTGTCTGTCGGGCAGTCTTGTCTGTCTGTCGGGCAGTCTTGTCTGTCTGTCGGGCAGTCTTGTCTGTCTGTCGGGCAGTCTTGTCTGTCTGTCGGGCAGTCTTGTCTGTCTGTCGGGCAGTCTTGTCTGTCTGTCGGGCAGTCTTGTCTGTCTGTCGGCAGTCTTGTCTGTCTAGTAGAAAAATTGGAATAGCACTTAAAAAAATACATTAATACGGGTGGAAAGCCTCCAAGAAACTAAACTGCACTGATAACTAATATAGAGCAAAAAAGGAAAGCTGCAAAGACTTAACAAAGTCTGTTAGCAGCCGAAATGTTGTTGCAGCATAAGGGCTATTAAAGTTCACTTTTTCATTTTTATTTTTTTAGTGTTTTTTTTTTTTTCATTATTTTATCTACTGATCCGTCTGCCTGTCGGTCGGTCTGCGCGTCTGCCTGTCGGTCTGTCTGCCTTGTCGGTTCTTCTGTCGGCTGTCTGCTGTCGTCCTGGTCGGTCTGCCTGTCTGTGTCTGCCTGTCTGTCGGTCTGCTGCTTCGGTCGCTGTCGTCGTCTGCCTGTCTGTCGGTCTGCCTGTCTGTCGGTCTGCCTGTCTGTCGGTCTGCCTGTCGTGTCGTGTCTTCGTGCCTGTCGGTCGGTCTGCCTGTCGGTCGCTGCCTGTCGGTCGTCTGCCTGTCGGTCGGTCTGCCTGTCGTCGGTCTGCCTGTCGGTCGGTCTGCCTGTCGGTCGGTCGCCTGTCGTCGGTCGCTGCCTGTCTATCTATCTATCTATCTATCTATCTATCTATCTATCTAGAAAAATCAAAAAACGAAACAGCACAATACTTCACCGTCGGGTGCAGAGCCCTTCTACCATTCCAATGGTAATTTAGATAGTTGAATAAATGAAAGGCAGCACTTCCTTCATAAGATCCAAATGGGGTTTATTAGCCCTAGGACTACAACGTTTCGGCTTCTTGCCTTTCTCAAGTTGAGAAAGGCAAGAAGCCGAAACGTTGTAGTCCTAGGGCTAATAAACCCCATTTGGATCTTATGAAGGAAGTGCTGCCTTTCATTTATTCAACTATCTATCTATCTATCTATCTATCTATCTATCCATCATAATTTTATTGCCATGTTCTTGCAGATGGTTCTCCAGGCCTGGAACGTCCCTGACCTCTCCGCTGGGGTGAACTGCTCCTTCGAGGATTTCACAGAGATGGAAGGACACTTAGAGGGAGAGAAGATTTACTGCACGTCTCCTAGCGCCAAGGACATCATCCCCATCACACGGGGTCAGGGTAAGCTCTATGGACATGCGATAACCTCATATCCCGTTGGGCGGTCACACTGAATTAACAGGGATATATATATTTGTGGAAGGCACTACTGCATATGGGGAGCTGCCATGTATAAACATCCTATTTGGGAGTAGAGCATTAACCCATAGGCTGCCATGACTTCTGTGACCCCTGACCTCCCACCTCTATTGTGGCTCAGAGTCTATGAATAGATCCATGATGCCGTATGATCTCGACATGTTTTCAGAACTGTATGTGCAGCTTTCGGGATCCGGCGCTCAGCTCTGTTTACGACCGATACTCAAGGGCGAGTGGGTGGTTGTGGAAATTGCAGCGCTCGTCATAGAGGGGTCATGAGACCCAGCATGGGCAGCCACGGGCATCAGAGGCTCTCAGCCGAGGGACGGGCGGGAGCGATGTTTTCTGGGCTTTAATAAATAGCACAAACAAAAGGCCGTAGTCTGGCTGAGAACGCCTCCTCCGCTCTCACCGGTTTCCCTTAATTCCTAAAGAGCCGGCTTTTGTTGGAGAACAGAAGCCTCCTCTGTTTTTCAATATGTCCCCCCATCCCCAGTCCTTCCACTAAGTCTCCAGTTTAACCGTTCCGCTACATGTTGGGCCTCAATGTTGCAAATACGTCATTTTGTTGCACCAGTTACTGAAGTCTGTACAGGTGTCTCCAGCTGCAGAGCGACCTCTCGCAGCGTGCCGGGGCAGAGGGAGTTGTAGTTTTGGAGTAGGTTAGAGAAAACTGAGAAAAATGTGTGAACGTTCGTAAACTCGAGACGTTTGTGGAGTAATCCTGTAAAAAAATATAAAGATCAGTGTCAGCCTGATCTCTAGGATCGATGTGGATCCATAGAATGAATTCTGCAATGCGGCCCTGTTACAGGTGTCCCTGCTTAGCACCCAAGCCATCCTGCCAGTACATGACTATGGGAGTCGAATCTTCAATGGCCACACTGATTCCATGCTACATCCCTTTAAGTGAAATTCCCTATACAGTGGCTCCTAAGAGCCTGCAACTGACCCCTACTCAGGTGAAGTGTTGTTAGCCCTGCACGGCCGGTTGTCGTCTCCCTGCGCGGTCTGTTGTCGTCTCCCTGCGCGGCCAGTTGTCGTCGTCTCCCTTCGCTGGCGGTTGTCGTCGTCTCCCTTCGCTGGCGGTTGTCGTCGTCTCCCTTCGCTGGCGGTTGTCGTCGTCTCCCTTCGCTGGCGGTTGTCGTCGTCTCCCTTCGCTGGCGGTTGTCGTCGTCTCCCTTCGCTGGCGGTTGTCGTCGTCTCCCTTCGCTGGCGGTTGTCGTCGTCTCCCTTCGCTGGCGGTTGTCGTCGTCTCCCTTCACGGGCGGTTGTCGTCGTCTCCCTTCGTGGGTGGTTGTCGTCTCCCTGCACGGCTGGTTGTCGTCTCCTTGCGCGGCAGTTGTTGTTGTCTCCCTTCGCGGGCGGTTTGTCGTCTCCCTTCGCTGGCGGTTGTCGTCGTCTCCCTTCGCTGGCGGTTGTCGTCGTCTCCCTTCACGGGCGGTTGTCGTCGTCTCCCTTCGTGGGTGGTTGTCGTCTCCCTGCACGGCTGGTTGTCGTCTCCTTGCGCGGGCAGTTGTCGTCTCCCTGCGCGGGCGGTTGTCGTTGTCTCCCTTTGCGGCGGTTGTCGTCATCTCCCTCCGCGGGCGGTTGTTGTCGTCTCCCTTCGCGGGCGGTTGTTGTCGTCTCCCTTCGCGGGCGGTTGTTGTCGTCTCCCTTCGCGGCCGGTTGTCGTCTCCCTGCGCGGCCGGTTGTTGTCGCCCTGCGCGGCCGGTTGTCGTCACCAGTAATTCTATCCCAGAGATAATCTATCACTGTTATTCCATGAAAGTGTTCTTAAAGTGACAGCCGCTCAGTCTTCATGTTGCACCCCATTACAGCACACACCCCTCGTTCTCTGCTGGGACCTGTAAGATACGGTCAATGTGATATTCTGCTTTTCTGTTTAATTTGCAGGAGACAAGAGAGTGGTGAAACTTTACCTGAAGTCCAAGGAAAGCGGGAAGAAGTTTGCGAGCGTGGACTTTGTCTTCTACAACTGCAGCGTGCACCAATCGTAAGCTCGTCCTCCACCTAGATCTGTTTAATTAAATCTATTTGGATCCACCTAAGGGGTGTGAATACTTTTGCTAGCATGTTGATTGTTCTAGTGCCTGTAATATAACTATATTTTTATATATTTCCGTATCGCCATCAAGCCAATAGTGTTGACCCAGCAGTGCACAGCGTCCATGCTGTCCGTGTCTCCATGGCTTCAGATGGCAAATTAACCCTATGTTGTATGATTCTGCGGTCATGTAACTCAACACCCCCCCACTCTTTTACTACAGCGCTTTAGCCTTCAGCTGGTGCTGCCAGGGCATGCTGGGAGTTGTAGTGCCCTTCATATCTCTGGCTATGTGTTGAGGTTTGCAGGCCGTCGCTCGTGCACCATATGTAGATGGACGATGCCTCCCTGTCCCGTGCTCTAGGGCATGTGATGGTCTCGGTCACGCAGGGGGAGGGGAGGGACGCTTCTTCCTCCGGTGGATGCACTCTTCATGCCTCCAGTGTCCATTTATGGTGTAATGAATCGTGCCAGGGTAATGTTTAGAGAAAAGATCCGGCGGTGGCTCCGGGGCCGGGCGAGCCGCTGCTCCTTTATAAACATGTATGTTCTGCGTCCGTCTTTTTTCCTTTATTAAGGCTTCGCTAATGGAAACTTTCGCCTTTGGATGTTGCTTGTAAAAGAAATCCTAGCTGCAGGCGGATCTGTTTTGTGGCACTCGGCAGGGTTTTCTTGTAGATCCCGCACCGTACACCTGACAGTCGAGCTTCCTTTTAAGTGGGGATCTATCTCAGACAGTGCGACCCCGGGGGAGTCTGCCAAGGGAGCCCCGTCTACCTTCTGTTAACTCTTTCTGGCTCATGGTACTTTGCTGACATTTATCTCTCTTTATTGAAGAAATCTTGATTTCATGGCACCAGATGCCCACTTTCATACTCACAAATCGGAGATCTCATAGGGTAACTCTAACACTCCCAAGTGGAGAAAGCAGCCGCCAGGCAGCTCTGGCTCCTCTTTGCATGTCCATGGCCCACATAAGAATAGATCCTGAACGTTGAGACTGATATCTTGGAAGTTTGGAACTTTTTTTCCTGCTCCTTGACAAGTTGTACCCCATACAATTTGCATCACGTGACTCTCAATATGACAGTGGGGGGTTGGCTCAGGGACCAAGGATGGGCAGATGTTTAATTCGCTGACCATAATAAGCCCCTCACTCTATATTTACTCAATCCTTATAGTTTGCGTTCTTCCCATGAGAACACCATGGATTGACCAGGGCTGTGAAGTCAATGTACACTTTGGGTGGATTTGGTGTTTGTTTTGGGTGGAGTGGGTGTCCACCTTTGGGTGGAGTGGGTGTCTGTTTTGGCTGGATTCGATATCCATCTTTGGGTGTGGAGTGGGTGTCCATCTTTGGGTGTGGAGTGGGTGTCCATCTTTGGTGTGGAGTTGGGTGTCCATCTTTGGGTGTGGAGTGGGTGTCCATCTTTGGGTGTGGAGTGGGTGTCCATCTTGGTGTGGAGTGGGTGTCCATCTTTGGGGGTGGAGTGGGTGTCCATCTTTGGGTTGGAGTGGGTGTCCATCTTTGGGTGTGAGTGGGTGTCCATCTTGGGTGTGGAGTGGGTGTCCATCTTTGGGTGTGAGTGGGTGTCCCCTCTGTGGGTGTGGGTGGGTGTCCCATCTTTGGGTGTGGAGTGGGTGTCCATCTTGGGTGTGGAGTGGGTGTCCCATCTTGGTGTGGAGTGGGTGTCCATCTTGGTGTGGAGTGGGTGTCCATCTTGGTGTGGAGTGGGTGTCCATCTTTGGGTGTGGAGTGGGTGTCCATCTTGTGGGTGGAGTGGGTGTCCATCTTTGGGTGGAGTGGGTGTCCATCTTTGGTGTGGAGTGGGTGTCCATCTTTGGGTGTGGAGTGGGTGTCCATCTTTGGGTGTGGAGTGGGTGTCCACCTTTGGGTGGAGCGGGTGTCCACCTTTGGGTGAGCGGCTGTCCACCTTTGGCCGGAGCGGCTGTCCACCTTTGGCCGGAGCGGCTGTCCACCTTTGGCCGGAGCGGCTGTCCACCTTTGGCCGGAGCGGCTGTCCACCTTTGGCCGGAGCGGCTGTCCACCTTTGGCCGGAGTGGCTGTCCAAAAAGGATTCAGAAGGGTCGCAGTTGGATGTTTTCCTTACCGACTCCACAGCCTGGGATTGGCGATTTAATCAGTATCTACTGCATTGTTAACTAGTCCAATATCCACTTTCTGACTCCTCTGGAGGTCGTACTTTGTTCATCCCTCTTGCTTTACACTGCAGGACTGCTTCTCAATGAAGCTATATAAGGTCTTAATAAATAAAAAAAATTACAAGCGCCTGAATCACTAGTGTGAGTAGAGATCTGCCCCTGGAAGGCAATAATCTCAGAGCAGCGATTCCTTATATTACTCTCCAGGGTCCCAGTTTAATGGGCTTGGACTCCCAGTATTCACTTCCGCCATTGCCCATGGCGCCACCACATTTACCACGAGTTCATCCGCGGAGCCCTCCCTCGATCACCTTCCATACTCACCAGAGAGTGACGGCTCGGCGCAGTCTTTAAATTAATATCCGCCGCCGAAATCAAACTGCATAAATTTGCATAAAGAGCGGCCAATTAACATGTTTGTAGGTAAAGCTAAAGGCTTCTCATCTCCAAAACGAGGGGCGAAGATGTTGCTGGAGACTTGGAAATGAATTTTTACTATTTTTTTCTTTGCAGGCAGCTTAATTAAATATTTCCTCAATGTTTGTCTTGTTGTGAAGGTTTTTTTGCTACATTTTCCCTGTATTTATATTTAATGGCTCGTCTCGCCGGCGGGGATGTTGGGGCGCGGGAAACTCGACTCCCCATAGACCGTCCTACCTTGACGTATTAAAGTGGAACTCGGAGGGGAGTTGGGAAAGATCCAGGATTGTTTTTGCAGTTTTTTCTTCCTTGATCTTGATGATTGTGTAAAGTCTTTTCTTTCTGATGTAAAGAAATCGCAATGATTATTTACGGATCCATCTTTTCCCGTCTGCTGTCGGCGCTAGACCTCAACCCCAAGTCCCAGACATCAAACCTCGCCAGCCGTAACATGATGGCGCATCACTATATAAGATGAGAATCTACTATATGCAAGCCCTATTCAGTCTGTGTGTAAGTTTGTCTCAAAAACAGCGTCACCTATAGGACATTGTGTAAATTACAGGTAAACTGTAATGTGATTCTTTCCCATAAGTCGATCAGTCAAAGAAAACAGCGCCACCTATAGGACATGTATGACGAGGGGCTCACATACTGTCTGGGACACTGGCCGCAGCGCAGGCATTCATTATCACCTGCGCCTGGGTCCGCTCCGTTATACCCTTGGGGTGGACCAATCCTGCTGCTGATGCTGTTCCTTAACGCAAAGGGGGAAAAGAGACTTTGCACAGGGGGAAAGAGACATTGCACAGGGGGAAAGAGGCATTGCACAGGGGAAAGAGGCATTGCACAGGGGGAAAGAGGCATTGCACAGGGGGAAAGAGGCATTGCACAGGGGGAAAGAGGCATTGCACAGGGGAGGGAAAGAGACATTGCACAGGGAGAAAGAAACATTGCACAGGGAGAAAGAGACATTGCACAGGGGAAAGAGACATTGCACAGGGGGAAAGAGACATTGCACAGGGGGAAAGAGACCATAAGAGGAGAGCATACGGGGAAGAGACAGCACAAGTGTAGAGAAGAGCGCACAAGGGGAAAGAGAAATGGCACAATGGGGGCCAGAGAGAGCACAGGGGGAGAAACAGCGTAAGAGGAGAGAGAGCACAAAGGGGAAGGAGACAGCACAAGTGGGGAGAGGGCACAGGGGAAGAGAGAGGGCACAAGGGAATAGACAGCACACAGGGGGAGAGAGCACACGGGATGGCCATCAGCAGCAGCACCTGTCAAGCCACTGCCACCTTGTGCAGCAGCGTCTTCCCCCTGCCCCCCTCGTTGGTGCTGTGATTAGTAGCGGGAGTAGTTGGACTAATATATAATCGCACAGGTTCTAGTATCACCCGTTGCATCAAATTGGGCCCCATCTAGTTCCACTGTAATATTTGCAAAGGGGAGCTCCACTTACCAGTTCAGGCTGGTTTCAGACTACTGTTTTCTTGTAATCCGGCTGAAACCGTATGCAATCACATGTGGTTTCTCCCCCATTGACTTTCATGGGGCGCAGGCTCATGTGGTTCTCTCCCTCACTGACTTTCATGGGGCGCAGGCTCATGCGTTCTCTCCCTCACTGACTTTCATGGGGCGCAGGCTCATGTGGTTTTCCTCCCCACTGACTTTCATGGGGCGCAGGCTCATGTGGTTTCTCCCCACTGACTTTCATGGGGCGCAGGCTCATGTGGTTTCTCCCCACTGACTTTCATGGGGCGCAGGCTCATGTGTTTCTCCCCACTGACTTTCATGGGGCGCAGGCCTCATGTGGTTTTTCTCCCCACTGACTTTCATGGGGCGCAGGCTCATGTGGTTTTCTCCCTCACTGACTTTCATGGGGCGCAGGCTCTTGTGTTTCTCCCTCACTGACTTTCATGGGCGCAGCTCGTGGCCTACTGACTTTGGTTTTCTCCCTCACTGACTTTCATGGGGCGCAGGCTCATGCGTTCTCTCCCTCACTGACTTTCATGGGGCGCAGGCTCATGTGGTTTCTCCCCACTGACTTTCATGGGGCGCAGGCTCATGTGGTTTCTCCCCACTGACTTTCATGGGGCGCAGGCTCATGTGGTTTCTCCCCCTAAAATATAATAGTGCCCTATGGAACCTGGATCTGGCAGTAGCTGCATCCGGACTCCAGATCTGGGGGTTTTGACTGAGCATGCCCAGAAGCCAGTGTCATGTGACACACCCACTAGGGGGCGTTTACCAAAAATATAATTTTTCACCGGATCCGTAAAAACAACGGACACAACTGGATGTTCCCGCACCGGTAATACACCGGATCCGTCAGCCGGATCAGAATAAGCAGCGCGGACCTAAATATTTGCATTTCTTGACCTGGATCTGATTTTGAGGAACAAAAATAAAAGCTGCATAACTGAAAACAAAAAGAGCATCATGTACTAAAGAGCTGCAATCACTATTCTGCTACTGAAAATGATCAGCCATCACCGGCTGATTATTATATGGAGATGAATCCTTACATCCCAGAATACAGATCACCAGAGCAGGACTGTACACACTGAACTAAAAGGGAATAATGAGATTTCAGCTCTGAATCCTGCAGAATAGTGAGTGCAGCTCTGGAGTATAATACAGGAGGTAACTCAGGATCAGTAATGTAATGTATGTACACAGTGACTGCACCAGCAGAATAGTGAGTGCAGCTCTGGAGTATAATACAGGAGGTAACTCAGGATCTGTGATGTATGTACACAGTGACTGCACCAGCAGAATAGTGAGTGCAGCTCTGGGGTATAATACAGGAGGTAACTCAGGATCAGTAATGTAATGTATGTACACAGTGACTGCACCAGCAGAATAGTGAGTGCAGCTCTGGAGTATAATACAGGAGGTAACTCAGGATCAGTAATGTAATGTATGTACACAGTGACTGCACCAGCAGAATAGTGAGTGCAGCTCTGGAGTATAATACAGGAGGTAACTCAGGATCAGTAATGTAATGTATGTACACAGTGACTCCACCAGCAGAATAGTGAGTGCAGCTCTGGAGTATAATACAGGAGGTAACTCAGATCAGTAATGTAATGTATGTACACAGTGACTGCACCAGCAGAATAGTGAGTGCAGCTCTGGAGTATAATACAGGAGGTAACTCAGGATCAGTAATGTAATGTATGTACACAGTGACTGCACCAGCAGAATAGTGAGTGCAGCTCTGGAGTATAATACAGGAGGTAACTCAGGATCAGTAATGTAATGTATGTACACAGTGACTGCCACCAGCAGAATAGTGAGTGCAGCTCTGGAGTATAATACAGGAGGTAACTCAGGATAGTAATGTAATGTATGTACACAGTGACTGCACCAGCAGAATAGTGAGTGACTCTGGAGTATAATACAGGAGGTAACTCAGGATCAGTAATGTAATGTATGTACACAGTGACTGCACCAGCAGAATAGTGAGTGCAGCTCTGGGTATAATACAGGATGTAACTCAGGATCATGTAATGTATGTACACAGTGACTGCACCAGCAGAATAGTGAGTGCAGCTCTGGAGTATAATACAGGAGGTAACTCAGGATCAGTAATGTAATGTATGTACACAGTGACTGCACCAGCAGAATAGTGAGTGTAGCTCTGGAGTATAATACAAGATAATAGATCAGTAATGTAATGTATGTACACAGTGACTGCTCCAGCAGAATAGTGAGTGCAGCTCTGGAGTATAATACAGGAGGTAACTCAGGATCGTAATGTAATGTTGTACACAGTGACTGCAGCAGCAATAGTGAGTGCAGTCTGGGGTATAATACAGGAGGTAATAGGTCAGTAATGTATGTACACAGTGATGCTCCAGCAGAATAGTGAGTACAGCTCTGGAGTATAATACAGGATAAGTCATGTAATGTATGTACACAGTGACTCACCAGCAGATAGTGAGTGCAGCTCTGGAGTATAATACGGGGATAGAGTCATGTAATGTGTGTACACAGTGACTCCAGCAGCATAGTGAGTGCAGCTTGGGGATAATACAGTATAAGTGCATGTAATGTATGTACACAGTGACTCCAGCAGCATAGTGAGTGCAGCTCTGGAGGATAATACAGGATAAGTCATATGTAATGTATGTACACAGTGACTCACCAGCAGATAGTGAGTGCAGCTCTGGAGATAATACAGGATTAATCAGGTCATAAGTAATGTATGTACACAGTGACTCCAGCAGCATAGTGAGTGCAGCTCTGGAGGATAATACAGGATAACTCAGGATAGTAATGTATGTATGTACACAGTGACTCACCAGCAGAATAGTGAGTGCAGCTCTGGAGGATAATACAGGAGGTAATTCAGGATCAGTAATGTAATGTATGTACACAGTGACTCCACCAGCAGAATAGTGAGTGCAGCTCTGGAGTATAATACAGGAGTAACTCAGATCAGTAATGTAATTAATGTATGTACACAGTGGCTCCAGCAGATAGTGAGTGCAGCTCTGGAGGATAATACAGGAGGTAACTCAGGATCAGTAATGTAATGTATGTACACAGTGACTCACCAGCAGAATAGTGAGTGCAGCTCTGGAGTATAATACAGGAGGTAACTCAGGATCAGTAATGTAATGTATGTACACAGTGACTCCACCAGCAGAATAGTGAGTGCAGCTCTGGAGTATAATACAGGAGGTAACTCAGATCAGTAATGTAATGTAATGTAACACAGTAAGCACCAGCAGAATAGTGAGTGCAGCTCTGGAGTATAATACAGGAGGTAACTCAGGATCAGTAATGTAATGTATGTACACAGTGTCTGCAGCAGCAGAATAGTGAGTGCAGCTCTGGAGTATAATACAGGATAAGTCATGTAATGTATGTACTCAGTGACTCCAGCAGCATAGTGAGTGTGGTTTTGGGTATAATACAGGATAAGTGATGTCTGTACATTCTTGCTCTTGTTATGGTTTAATTCATCACTACACAATGATGGCCTGTTCTTAGCGGGCCCTCGGATCCTATGACGCTGTGCGTGTCCCAGTATGTAAATTACCTTACTGATCTGATTATCATGTATTCTCCACAATTCTATGGACTGAACATAGAGAACGGCTTGTCCCTGTGGGTCATAGGTGAGAGGTCGGGGTGTCAGGACGGAGTCATGCAGTGGTGATCATTATACATGCACGGCTCCTGCGGTTTGCAGCATACTTGCGGTCTGTATCACATTAGGGCCCCGATCTTATCTGCTCTGGGACGTCTGACCCTCACATGGTGCGGAGATGAATGCTGGATATTATGACATCACGGAGGGTGTAATCCTGGCTATCATCTGCGGGAGGCTGAGCCTCTTATTGAATGGTTATGCTGATTTTCTCGGCTCTAATCTCTTTTGGCCTCGGAGTAAAAGATCAATACAGAATTTTATTTCAGCGTTTAATAGAGGAAAGCCTATTATAGGTATGATGATTTCTTCTCCGATCACCGCGCATTCTGCATTGTGCAGCTGGAAACCGAGATTGTTTAACCCACTGCTGCTGCTGCTGCTTTTAGTTGGGATTTTGCTCTTGTAGAACCATTTTTATGGCCAAATAATACGTTACCTGGTTATGATCTTCTTACTATATAACCATCCAGCGCTCATGCACCCACTGATATGGTCAGAAGCCGTAAAGGCTCAACCCGACCTACACCCTCAACATTCATCTTCATTTGATCCTCGCTAGGTCTTGTGACTGCACTGAGGAGCGACAACCTGTGCCCCATTGGCTTTTCAGTTCCCCAAAATTTTGTCTGCCTCCTCTTGGGTCCTTCAGGGCGGGAACTCAAGACGTCATGATAGATTATGATTGCAAATCACACTGCAAACATTAAATATCAGATTTTATTTACATAAAATGTATGTACTCAGATACTGCACCAGCAGAATAGTGAGTGCAGCTCTGGAGTATAATACAGGAGGTAACTCAGGGTCAGTAATGTAATGTATGTACACAGTGACTGCACCAGCAGAATAGTGAGTGCAGCTCTGGAGTATAATACAGGAGGTAACTCAGGATCAGTAATGTAATGTATGTACACAGTGACTGCACCAGCAGACTAGTGAGTGCAGCTCTGGAGTATAATACAGGAGGTAACTCAGGATCAGTAATGTAATGTATGTACACAGTGACTGCACCAGCAGAATAGTGAGTGCAGCTCTGGAGTATAATACAGGAGGTAACTCAGGATCAGTAATGTATGCACACAGTGACTGCACCAGCAGAATAGTGAGTGCAGCTCTGGAGTATAATACAGGAGGTAACTCAGGATCAGTAATGTAATGTATGTACACAGTGACTGCACCAGCAGACTAGTGAGTGCAGCTCTGGAGTATAATACAGGAGGTAACTCAGGATCAGTAATGTAATGTATGTACACAGTGACTGCACCAGCAGAATAGTGAGTGCAGCTCTGGAGTATAATACAGGAGGTAACTCAGGATCAGTAATGTATGCACACAGTGACTGCACCAGCAGAATAGTGAGTGCAGCTCTGGAGTATAATACAGGAGGTAACTCAGGATCAGTAATGTAATGTATGTACACAGTGACTGCACCAGCAGAATAGTGAGTGCAGCTCTGGAGTATAATACAGGAGGTAACTCAGGATCAGTAATGTAATGTATGTACACAGTGACTACACAAGCAGAATAGTGAGTGCAGCTCTGGAGTATAATACAGGAGGTAACTCAGGATCAGTAATGTAATGTATGTACACAGTGACTGCACCAGCAGAATAGTGAGTGCAGCTCTGGAGTATAATACAGGAGGTAACTCAGGATCAGTAATGTAATGTATGTACACAGTGACTACACCAGCAGAATAGTGAGTGCAGCTCTGGAGTATAATACAGGAGGTAACTCAGGATCAGTAATGTAATGTATGTACACAGTGACTGCACCAGCAGAATAGTGAGTGCAGCTCTGGAGTATAATACAGGAGGTAACTCAGGATCAGTAATGTAATGTATGTACACAGTGACTACACCAGCAGAATAGTGAGTGCAGCTCTGGAGTATAATACAGGAGGTAACTCAGGAAAAGTTATGTAATGTATGTACACAGTGACTGCACCAGCAGAATAGTGAGTGCAGCTCTGGGGTATAATACAGGAGGTAACTCAGGATCAGTAATGTAATGTATGTACACAGTGACTGCACCAGCAGAATAGTGAGTGCAGCTCTGGAGTATAATACAGGAGGTAACTCAGGATCAGTAATGTAATGTATGTACACAGTGACTGCACCAGCAGAATAGTGAGTGCAGCTCTGGAGTATAATACAGGAGGTAACTCAGGATCAGTAATGTAATGTATGTACACAGTGACTGCACCAGCAGAATAGTGAGTGCAGCTCTGGAGTATAATACAGGAGGTAACTCAGGATCAGTAATGTAATGTATGTACACAGTGACTGCACCAGCAGAATAGTGAGTGCAGCTCTGGAGTATAATACAGGAGGTAACTCAGGATCAGTAATGTAATGTATGTACACAGTGACTACACCAGCAGAATAGTGAGTGCAGCTCCTGGGTGTTGACTACTTTGGCTGCAGGGTTCATACTTGGCCTGATGTCGGCAGTAGTATATAGATTGTGTGATGCTGTGTATTTGGATCTTTAGGTTATAAACAGAAAACAACTGAAGCATTAAAAGAAAGTAGCATTTGCCCCAATGTGAGTTCAGGAGTCTCCGCTCATGACGTCACCTCATTGACTTTTAATGGAGCGGTCGGGCTGCTGTTCTCTGGGACGTGTTTGGGTCTTGCACACGGGTGAAATACTCCATTACCTGGTAGATAAATGAATATGAACTCGGGTTATCGGGCTAATTGCTTATTATTGTTAGCAGTCACGCATGTTAATAGACGCCAAGAATCCGCTTTATTAAAGAGCAGTATTTACAAATTGCTCTTAACACCTCGTTACCCGGAAGCTGCAGGTCTGATGGGTCCCTGTGCCGGGATCACTGCAGGGCTGTACAATGAATACTCTCCTGCCTGAGCATGATGAGAGTTGTAGTTTTACAATGGCAGGAGATTAACATCCAGATGTATCCAGACAGTGCAGGCTGTATCACACATGATACCCTGCAGACAATCAGCTTAGATACACGCCTCAGCTGACATGATGATAACATATGATGAGCTTATAAATACTGCATCATAGCAAATGGAATCACACATGATCGGCTCAGCAGACAGTGTGTATGATAAGCCTGGATGCCCCATTGTTACATTGTTGTAGTATGGTAATATGGGCTATGCTTGATACATTGTGTTGTAAACAGGCTTGGATACACTTCACAGGAGATGACATAATATGCTGAATCAGAGCAGAGACCCACACTTCATATGTAGCTCAGCAGACAATATCAATTAATTCTAGATACCCCATTGTTTTATTATTACATTGTTTCTGTAATTTGTCCTGTGTTTACGCTGTTGCTGTAGTTTGGTTGTAACTATAGCATGGCTCGATGTTACTTTGTTACTGTGGTTTGGCCAGTTGTTATGTTATACCTATAGTATGGCTGGCTGTTACATTGTTGCTGTAGTTTGGCTGCCTGTTACGTTATTGCTGTAGTTTGGCTGAATGTAACATGTTTGCAGTAGTTTAGGTGGTTATGTTGTTGCTGTGGTTTGCCGGTTGTTACATTGTAGCTGTAGTTTGACTGGTTGTTCCATTGTAGCTATAATACAGCTTTATGTTGTTGCTGTGGTTCGACAGGTTGTTCCATTGTTGCTGTAATTTGGCCGAATGCTGCGTTGATGCAGTGGTTTGGCTGATTATGTTGTTGCTGTAGTTTGACCGGATGTTATGCTGTTGCTTTGCCAGTTGTTACACTGTAGCAGTTAGTACAGTTATTACGATGTTGGTGTAGATTAGCCGGTGGTTACATTGTTGGTGTAGTTAAGCCAATGGTTACGATGTTGGCGTAGTTAGGCCAGTGGTTACATTGCATAGTCGGGGGTGCAGTAAATCTCTAATTTCCCGCTCTTATTCGGAAGGTCTTGGTGATCAGTCGGTGCCCTCCCCTCTCATGTGTTGGTATAGTTTAGCCAGTGGTTGCGTTGTTGGTGTAGTTTAGCCGTTGGTTACGTTGTTGGTGTAGTTTAGCCAGTGGTTGCGTTGTTGGTGTAGTTAAGCCGTTGGTTACGCTGTTAGTGTAGTTTAGCCAGTGGTTGCGTTTTTGGCATAGTTTAGCCAGTGGTTGCGTTGTTGGTATAGTTTCGTCGTTGGTTGCGTTGTTGGTGTAGTTTTGCCGGTGGTTACGTTGTTGGTGTAGTTTAGCCAGTGGTTACGTTGTTGGTGTAGTTAAGCCGTTGGTTACGTTGTTGGTGTAGTTAAGCCGTTGGTTACGTTGTTGGTGTAGTTTAGCCGTTGGTTACGTTGTTGGTGTAGTCAAGCCGGTGGTTACGTTGTTGGTATAGTTTAGCCAGTGGTTACGTTGTTGGTGTAGTTTAGCCGGTGGTTGTGTTGTTGGTGTAGTTTAGCCAGTGGTTGCGTTTTTGGCATAGTTTAGCCAGTGGTTGCGTTGTTGGTGTAGTTTTGCCGGTGGTTACGTTGTTGGTGTAGTTTAGCCAGTGGTTACGTTGTTGGTGTAGTTAAGCCGTTGGTTACGTTGTTGGTGTAGTTAAGCCGTTGGTTACGTTGTTGGTGTAGTTAAGCCGGTGGATACGTTGTTGGTATAGTTTAGCCAGTGGTTGCGTTGTTGGTATAGTTTTGTCGTTGGTTGCATTGTTGGTGTAGTTTAGCCGGTGGTTACGTTGTTGGTGTAGTTTAGCCAGTGGTTACGTTATTGGTGTAGTTAAGCCGGTGGTTACGTTGTTGGTGTAGTTTAGCCAGTGGTTGCATTGTTGGTATAGTTTTGTCGGTGGTTACGTTGTTGGTGTAGTTTAGCCGGTGGTTACGTTGTTGGTGTAGTTTAGCCAGTGGTTACGTTATTGGTGTAGTTAAGCCGGTGGTTACGTTGTTGGTGTAGTTTAGCCAGTGGTTACGTTGTTGGTGTAGTTAAGCCGTTGGTTACGTTGTTGGTGTAGTTTAGCCGGTGGTTGCGTTGTTGGTGTAGTTTAGCCGGTGGTTACGTTGTTGGTGTAGTTTAGCCGGTGGTTGCGTTGTTGGTGTAGTTAAGCCATTGGTTACGTTGTTGGTGTAGTTTAGCCGGTGGTTGCGTTGTTGGTGTAGTTGAGCCGGTGGTTTGTTGTTGGTGTAGTTAAGCCGGGGTTACGTTGTTAGTGTAGTTAAGCTGGTGGTTACGTTGTTGGTGTAGTTAAGCTGGTGGTTACGTTGTTGGTGTAGTTAAGCCGGGGGTTACGTTGTTAGTGTAGTTAAGCTGGTGGTTACGTTGTTGGTGTAGATTAGCCGTGGTTATATTGTTGGTGTAGTTGAGCCGGTGGTTGCGTTGTTGGTGTAGTTGAGCCGGTGGTTGCGTTGTTGGTGTAGATTAGCCAGTGGTTATATTGCATAGTTGTATTTCTGCAGTTCATTAGTCGGGGGTGCAGTAAATCTCTCATTTCCCGCTCTTATTTGGAAGGTCTTGGTGATCGGTCGGTGCCCTCCCCTCTCATGTGTCAGCTTCACTGAGCATCCATAGATTACACTGTGCCATGGAAATATCCGCGCCACTAAATGCATCTCCTTATTAACTCTCCATTTACTTTGCCTAATAGCTACAACGTATTCGTTAAACGAACGCATTTACCAAATGTCAGGGCCGTTCATGTAAGGAGTCTCCAGTGTAAATAAAATTATATCCGCTTCTATTAAAATGACTAATGACATCTACATATTCAAATACCAGAACAGACGCCGCACTGCCGACTTTAGTGAACTTATAGAAAAGAACCGCACTGCTAATACGTAACAGATCCAGGCAATATGGCACCGGCTGTGGCAGGTACAGGGAGAAGGATGCAGCCTCATGTAGACTAAGATGATAGAACTGGATTTTGGCCTCTCTGTCCGGCCATCAGTCAGTGAGCTCGGGTATTGGCTGTCAGTCACCAGGCTCGGCGCTGTCCGCCCGTGGGTCATTGAGCTCAGCGCTGTCCGGCCGTGGGTCATTGAGCTCGGCTCTGTCCGGTCATCGAGCTCGGCGCTGTCCCGGCCGTGGGTCATCGAGCTCTGCGCTGTCCGGCCGTGGGTCATCGAGCTCGGCGCTGTCCGGCCGTGGGCCATCGAGCTCGGCGCTGTCCGGCCGTGGGTCATCGAGCTCGGCGCTGTCCGGCCGTGGGTCATCGAGCTCGGCGCTGTCCGGCCGTGGGTCATCGAGCTCAGCGCTGTCCGGCCGTGGGTCATCGAGCTCAGCGCTGTCCGGCCGTGGGTCATCGAGCTCGGCGCTGTCCGGCCGTGGGTCATCGAGCTCGGCGCTGTCCGGCCGTGGGTCATCGAGCTCGGCGCTGTCCGGCCGTGGGTCATCGAGCTCGGCGCTGTCCGGCCGTGGGTCATCGAGCTCGGCGCTGTCCGGCCGTGGGTCATCGAGCTCGGCGCTGTCCGGCCGTGGGTCATCGAGCTCGGCGCTGTCCGGCCGTGGGCCATCGAGCTCGGCGCTGTCCGGCCGTGGGCCATCGAGCTCGGCGCTGTCCGGCCGTGGGCCATCGAGCTCAGCGCTGTACGGCCGTGGGTCATCGAGCTCAGCGCTGTCCGGCCGTGGGTCACTGAGCTCGGCGCTGTTTGGCGGTCAGTCATTACACAATCACCCCGGTATGAAGGATAACATCCGGTCAGAGCTGAGCTCGATGACTGACGGCCCGAGCAAAAGTTTAATGACTTTCTAGGAAAGCTGAGTGACAGCTAATATGGCCAGCCAGCTTTATTTTGGAGTCCTGAAAGTCTTTTTTAGCTAATTATGTAATACTATGCTCTGCTGGTGCAATACTGTATAATCGTTTTGTATTACAACTCTTATCATGCCATTGCACCTGTTACAGCCGGGGAGGGAAGATCAGGACCAGCTCTGGTCTTACTGACGGAATATATGTATTTTTCCTTTTCCAGCTGCCTTTCCTGTGTGAACGGATCGTACCCGTGCCACTGGTGCAAGTATCGCCATGTGTGCACCCACAATGCAGCCGACTGCTCCTTCCTGGAGGGCAGAGTCAACATGTCCGAGGTAAGAAAGCGAATCCCTGCGCTGAATACATTATATCTCAGTCTGCTCCCTGTAATTCACTCGTTTGTGCACAGTTGTATAAATTCTGTGTTTTTTAGGACATAGATCCCCAGGGTTCATAGCCAGCTGTGTCCTATGTGAGGGGGTAGAGAAGTCCAATGAATGAGTCTGGCCCCCTGTACCCTTCCCAATATCCCTCTTGCCCCCTCCTTTTCTGAAGCCTGCGTCCCTCCTGGCCCCTCTTCTTCCCATCTGCGGAGTATATAGGTCATCCGTATCCCGGGGTGGTTGGTTACATATATGGTGACTGACAGCTACGAGGAGCGGACGGTCGGAGAGGACACACAGCTGTCCTTGATCACTGCGCGGTTTTAACCTTTCCTCTTGTAGGAACACGAAGCCGATGGTGGTGTGTGTGTGTGTGTGTGTGGGGGGGGGGGGGGTTGCCTACTTTCACGTTGCTTTTGCCTTCCCTTTTTTTCCTTAGTATTGGTTGTAGAGAAGAGAATATGACTTCTTGAGGGTCCTACAGATCTGTGTGTTTGCGGGATCCAAGAATGAAAGGTGCGCAGTGACGTAGTGATGGTGGTGTATACCTGAAGGCGAGGTGTAGGCTGTTGTAGATGTATCTCTAGACCAGTGACCTCCAACCTTTGTGATGTGGAGAGCCACATTCGAGTCTGAGAGAGGGTTGTGAGCCATATCCAGCCTCTGTCCCCTCACAGTATTGACACCCAGACACCCCATGACCGGTATAATGTTCTACAGAAATCCCACTGAGGCGGTATGCTAAGGTCATCGTGGTCCCCTACCCGCATTTAGATCTTCTCTTCTTTGATAGGCTGGACCAGCAAAAGTCACCCTGATGTTTTATAGTTTGTTAGACCTGGTGCCAATACACCAAGTTGGGGCCACACAACATCGGCTCATGAGCCACCGGTAGGCGACCCTGCTCTAGACCTACCTGTATCGAGGAACGCTAGAGCGAGGGGGGATGTGTGAGATGGAGGCTTCTATGATGGATGGACCTAAGTAACCCTGGATTCTTCCACCCCCTCCTTCCAGATGGCTCTCTCCGTCATCCTCGCACACCACCTGGATGGCTGCGATGTCACTGTACGGCCCTTTTCCACTCCACTCTCTGGACGCCGCTCTATGTTCCCCCACCACACCACTCTCCATACGACTCTACTCAAGTATAAAGCCTTGCCTGTGCTCTTGACCACTTTATTCTGTCAAACGTCTTGTCTGGCAGAGAGACCAACGTCTTCCATTGTCGGCCATTTTGGCACTAATGGTTATAACATCCCGTCACTTGTTCACCCAATGACTCTCCTTTCCCCTGTTGTCCATCGCAGTAATGGCGCCTTCCCAACCATCTTGCTCCTTGCACAGGTGGACTTTAGAGACTCTGATTTTTGCCCGTCTAGGTGACAAAGTTGAGGTCTGCACCTCTGTCCTCCATTATTGGTGTGTCACCAGCTATAGCATCAGACCCTTCTTAACCCTTTGATCACTGGATCTAGCATTGGCGGGGTTAAGCCTCACACTTTTTGCCTCCAGCCCCTTCGTGTTATCTATGCAGCTCATGCAAGGGGCCATCTGAACAGCTGGGAAAAGAAGCTGCAATTCAGCAATGATTAATGATGTGTCCAGAGCCGATCCGGGGAAATATTTCCTGGTTGTATTCTCTGCCATTATTCCTCTCGTCTCCCTGACAGCCTCTTCCAGCGTCCGCAGATGACCAAATGTGCCGGTAATAAAGGATTCAGCAAGCTGTAGATGAGATGAGGTCTGAAAGGCAAGTGGCGGCCTGGTGTGCAGAGAGGGGTGGGCTGCGGTGACGCCGCGGTGTATGGCCTGCGGAATAGGGCATATCCCCAACCTATGAGAAAAGTAGGATTGGCAGGTTCAACTAGACCTTCATCATGGAGGGTGACCTCGCAGGGGGGTCCTCAGATCACACCATCCTTTCTCCTGGAGGTGCACATGTGTGCCTACTCTGCCCTCGCGTCAGTCACCTTCTGTTTCAATTGTGGTCTCATCCACCATCTAACAAAATAGTCTCAACCAGTAGTTCTTCAGTTGTACAAAACACTTTTCCCAACATGCTGGGAGTTGTAGTTCAGTACAGCTGGAGGGGCGCACACTGGTCTGACTGGTGCTGCTAAGTCTGGCCATGACTCTACTGCTCTCCTTCCACCATGGGGTCTACCGTCTTTGGTTTTGGATTTGCCACCTCTGCCCCTCTACATCTGTGATCTGGTCTATCTGTGGAAAAACTACAACTCCCAGCATGTCCCATCGCCACTGGAAGTTCTAGTTTCTTTACAGCCAGTGACCACTGATTCAATTGGTTCTGAGGGGGTTATCCATAACTGGACTGTTGTCCGTTCCTCTACAGACCCCTGATGTTTAGTTTCAAAGGTGTTACTTCTGTAACTACCGTGCCACTGTGGTCTGGTCCATCATCCATCCCAATGACTCCCATCTACGGCAAAACTACAACTCCCAGCGTTCCCCGTCACCACTACCGTGCCACTGTGGTCCGGTCCATCATCCATCCCAGTGACTCCCATCTACGGCAAATCTACAACTCCCAGCGTTCCCCATCACCACTACTGTGGTCCGGTCCATCATCCAACCCAATGACTCCCCTTATACGGCAAAACTACAACTCCCAGTGTTCCCCATCACCACTACCGTGCCACCGTTGTCCGGTCCATCATCCAACCCAATGACTCCCTATCTACTGCAAAACTACAACTCCCAGCGTTCCCCGTCACCACTACCGTGCCACTGTGGTCCGGTCCATCATCCAAACAATGACTCCCATCTACGGCAAAACTACTACTCCCATTGTTACCATCACCACTACCATGCCACTGTGGTCCGGTCCATCATCCAACCCAATGACTCTTTATCTACGGCAAAACTACAACTCCCAGTGTTCCCATCACCACTACCATGCCACTGTGGTCCGGTCCATCATCCAACCCAATGACTCCCCATCTACGGCAAAACTATAACTCCCAGCGTTCCCCGTCACCACTACCGTGCCACTGTGGTCTGGTCCATCATCCAACCCAATGACTCCCCATCTACGGCAAAACTATAACTCCCAGCGTTCACCTCACCACTACCGTGCCACTGTGGTCTGGTCCATCATCCAACCCAATGACTCCCCATCTACGGCAAAACTATAACTCCCAGCGTTCCCCGTCACCACTACCGTGCCACTGTGGTCTGGTCCATCATCCAACCCAATGACTCCCCATCTACGGCAAAACTATAACTCCCAGCGTTCCCCGTCACCACTACCGTGCCACTGTGGTCCGGTCCATCATCCAACCCAATGACTCCCCATCTACGGCAAAACTACAACTCCCAGTGTCCCATCACCATTACCGTGCCACTGTGGTCCAGTCCATCATCCAACCCAATGACTGTGTGACAACCCAATGACAACCCAATGTCTTGCCAGTCGATGACGGTTCTAGTTGCGTCAGAGTTGGATACCATCTTACCAATTCTGATGACGTTGACAATGGCTCAGCTCCTCGGACTGATGACCTTTAGGATTCGTCCAACTCTCCCCATCATTTCTTCACTGCTGGCACTTGTAGTACCACGACCATCGGAGAGAGTCATAACGACCATCAGGCCTAAGGTGCATTCATTCCTGAATAGTCTGAACGTGGCTGGATATCGGGAGTGTAGAGTAATAAGGCGGCACGTCAAAGTCTTCTTCTTAATTACACAGCCCACGGTGCTCCTGCAGACATCCTCTCCCCAGAGCGGAGAGCAGGAGGTAGGAGCGCCGGCCGGGGGAGGAAGGTGAGCGCCAACTTCTGTCTTTCTGACTCAACGGCCTTCTGTGGTGCATGCAATTAAAAATGAATTATTGTTTAATAAAAAGTCTGATCTCGGAGGATTAGATGACTGCCCCCGACTGCAGAGACTGAAGGTTGCTGGTGAATTGAGTCCGGGTTCAGTGCAAGGTGACTGAGAAGTTATATTAAGTGAAGATGCTTAAAGCAGAGATAATATCTAGTCCTTGTCTCTTCCCAATAGCTCATTATGATTGTGCTCACCTCCACTTACCCCAAAGCTGTCCCAACTCACTAAATCTGTGTTGTCAAGGAGAGTTTCTTAACAGAAAGGTTTCTGAAGGCAGCTCTGGAGTATAATTGAAGAGGTAACTCAGGAAAAGTTATGTAATGTATGTACACAGTGACTGCACCATAGAATAGTGAGTGCAGCTCTGGGGTATAATACAGGAGGTAACTCAGGATCAGTAATGTAATGTATGTACACAGTGACTGCACCATAGAATAGTGAGTGCAGCTCTGGAGTATAATACAGGAGGTAACTCAGGATCAGTAATGTAATGTATGTACACAGTGACTGCACCATAGAATAGTGAGTGCAGCTCTGGAGTATAATACAGGAGGTAACTCAGGATCAGTAATGTAATGTATGTACACAGTGACTGCACCAGCAGAATAGTGAGTGCAGCTCTGGAGTATAATACAGGAGGTAACTCAGGATCAGTAATGTAATGTATGTACACAGTGACTGCACCTGCAGAATAGTGAGTGCAGCTCTGGAGTATAATACAGGAGGTAACTCAGGATCAGTAATGTCATGTATGTACACAGTGACTGCACCAGCAGAATAGTGAGTGCAGCTCTGGAGTATAATACAGGAGGTAACTCAGGATCAGTAATGTAATGTATGTACACAGTGACTGCACCAGCAGAATAGTGAGTGCAGCTCTGGAGTATAATACAGGAGGTAACTCAGGATCAGTAATGTAATGTATGTACACAGTGACTGCACCAGCAGAATAGTGAGTGCAGCTCTGGAGTATAATACAGGAGGTAACTCAGGATCAGTAATGTAATGTATGTACACAGTGACTGCACCATAGAATAGTGAGTGCAGCTCTGGAGTATAATACAGGAGGTAACTCAGGATCAGTAATGTAATGTATGTACACAGTGACTGCACCATAGAATAGTGAGTGCAGCTCTGGGTATAATACAGGAGGTAACTCAGGATCAGTAATGTAATGTATGTACACAGTGACTGCACCAGCAGAATAGTGAGTGCAGCTCTGGAGTATAATTGAAGAGGTAACTCAGGAAAAGTTATGTAATGTATGTACACAGTGACTGCACCAGCAGAATAGTGAGTGCAGCTCTGGAGTATAATACAGGAGTAACTCAGGATCAGTAATGTAATGTATGTACCCAGCGAGTGCAGCAGCAGAATAGTGAGCGCAGCTCTGGATCATTATACAGGAGGTAACTCAGGATCAGTAATGTAATGTATGTACACAGTAACTGCACCAGCAGATAGTGAGTGCAGCTCTGGAGTATAATACAGGAGGTAACTCAGGATCAGTAATGTAATGTATGTACACAGTGACTGCACCAGCAGAATAGTGAGTGCAGCTCTGGAGTATAATACAGGAGGTAACTCAGGATCAGTAATGTAATGTATGTACACAGTGACTGCACCAGCAGAATAGTGAGTGCAGCTCTGGAGTATAATACAGGAGGTAACTCAGGATCAGTAATGTAATGTATGTACACAGTGACTGCACCAGCAGAATAGTGAGTGCAGCTCTGGAGTATAATACGGGAGGTAACTCAGGATCAGTAATGTAATGTATGTACACAGTGACTGCACCAGCAGAATAGTGAGTGCAGCTCTGGAGTATAATACAGGAGGTAACTCAGGATCAGTAATGTATGTACACAGTGACTGCACCAGCAGAATAGTGAGTGCAGCTCTGGAGTATAATACAGGAGGTAACTCAGGATCAGTAATGTAATGTATGTACACAGTGACTGCACCAGCAGAATAGTGAGTGCAGCTCTGGAGTATAATACAGGAGGTAACTCAGGATCAGTAATGTAATGTATGTACACAGTGACTGCACCAGCAGAATAGTGAGTGCAGCTCTGGAGTATAATACAGGAGGTAACTCAGGATCAGTAATGTAATGTATGTACACAGTGACTGCACCAGCAGAATAGTGAGTGCAGCTCTGGAGTATAATACAGGAGGTAACTCAGGATCAGTAATGTAATGTATGTACACAGTGACTGCACCAGCAGAATAGTGAGTGCAGCTCTGGAGGATAATACAGGAGGTAACTCAGGATCAGTAATGTAATGTATGTACACAGTGACTGCACCAGCAGAATAGTGAGTGCAGCTCTGGAGTATAATACAGGAGGTAACTCAGGATCAGTAATGTAATGTATGTACACAGTGACTGCACCAGCAGAATAGTGAGTGCAGCTCTGGAGTATAATACAGGAGGTAACTCAGGATCAGTAATGTAATGTATGTACACAGTGACTGCACCAGCAGAATAGTGAGTGCAAGCTCTGGAGTATAATACAGGAGGTAACTCAGGATCAGTAATGTAATGTGTACACAGTGACTGCACCAGCAGAATAGTGAGTGCAGCTCTGGAGTATAATACAGGAGGTAACTCAGGATCAGTAATGTAATGTATGTACACAGTGACTGCACCAGCAGAATAGTGAGTGCAGCTCTGGAGTATAATACAGGAGGTAACTCAGGATCAGTAATGTAATGTATGTACACAGTGACTGCACCAGCAGAATAGTGAGTGCAAGCTCTGGAGTATAATACAGGAGGTAACTCAGGATCAGTAATGTAATGTGTACACAGTGACTGCACCAGCAGAATAGTGAGTGCAGCTCTGGAGTATAATACAGGAGGTAACTCAGGATCAGTAATGTAATGTATGTACACAGTGACTGCACCAGCAGAATAGTGAGTGCAGCTCTGGAGTATAATACAGGAGGTAACTCAGGATCAGTAATGTAATGTATGTACACAGTGACTGCACCAGCAGAATAGTGAGTGCAGCTCTGGAGGATAATACAGGAGGTAACTCAGGATCAGTAATGTAATGTATGTACACAGTGACTGCACCAGCAGAATAGTGAGTGCAGCTCTGGAGTATAATACAGGAGGTAACTCAGGATCAGTAATGTAATGTATGTACACAGTGACACCAGCAGAATAGTGAGTGCAGCTCTGGAGTATATTAATTGATCAGTACAGAATAACTAAGAATTGCCTAAATTTAAAGGAAATGTAACTTTGTGTTTGGAGGTGGCCATGCCCTTTAAGCCTGTATGACCTGATGGTGTGATGAGCGTAGAATGATACATTTGGAGTCAGGACATGAGCGTCTTGCACAGATTACATTCTTTTAGGCTGTTGGTGAACGAGGACTTGAAATCAGTCTCTTGGAGTAAAGTCGCCATTTGATTGTTAATCCGCCGCTCGTCTTTGTTTCCATCCATCCTTGGAATGCCAATGAAGACTTGAGCGACACGGTTCCTCCAAAATGACAGAGTAGGCAGCGTCCCCGGCGCTCGTCCCGTCAGTCTGCCGAGCGCTCTGCTGTCTGGAGTGTATTTATTGAGACTCTTGACAGACAGTAAAACACGCTGGGATTTGCATAGATCTGAGTAATTGTGAGACGCTCTCGGCTCCTGATTGGTTTCCGCCTTTCCATTCCTGCGCCATTTCCATCTTTGAAGAAGTCCTTTGTACTGTGAGGGACTCGGAGATGATTCACAGATGACGCAGTGCACATCAGTCTATCATGTCAGAGCGAGCGACGGAGCGCTCCAGCGTCACATAGAGATGGTGCCGATAAAGGGCCCCCTACGACCTGTCCGGTATCTGCTAATATCTGCAGAAACAGCTCCCCTCTCATCCGCAGGTTGTGTCTGGTATTTCATCCTGTGTCTGATCGGGTCGGTCTACCTATACCTACAAGGAATCTCTGACTTTTTGGACCTTCCTATACTATTTTTATATCCGACAGTAAGAGCAGAGGAAGAGTGGGTGTATATATGAGGGAGGACGGATAACAGCCCAGAGCATTATCCCCTGCACCAAACTGTACAGTGGGCACAATGCAGGCAGGCGGGTAATATTCTTTGTTCACCAAACCCAGACTCCTCTATCAGATGCAGATAGGGAAGTGTGATCCATCACTGCACAGACACGTCTCCTCCAGAGTCCAGTGGTGGTATCTTTACTACCGCTTCATCTGATGCTCAGCATTGTGCTTGGTAATGTACGGCTGCAGCTGCTCGGCCATGAAGCTCCCGACGAGCGCAGTGTTTGGCTTGGTGATGTACGACTGCAGTTGCTAAGTCATGAAGCTCCCGGCAGCAGTGTTTGCAGTTGGTAATGTACGGCTGCATTCGCACGGCCATGGTGCTCCCGGCAGTTGCAGTGTTTGTGCTTGGTGATGTAGGCTGCAGCTGCTTGGCCATGAAGCTCCGGGGGGGGCGCAGTGTTTGTGCTTGGTGATGAACGCTGCATGTGTTCAGTCATGTAGCCCTCCCGGCGGGCTCAGTGTTGTGCTAATATTACCAGAGGAGGCTGGACTCTGCAGTTTATGGGGTCACCAGAGCAGTGGGGAATTTTCTGCTCCTCAGCACTCAGCCCATGCTTTGCAGTTTTACTGAGGACTCCACGTTGGGGACTGAGTTGCTTCAGTTTCTTCTTCTCAATAATATCTCTCAGGTGATGGGGAAAATTTTAGGAGGAACAAATATCATGAACAGACTTTTCTACCCCGGTGCTTCTATTACAGGATGCGCTGTGTCCATGAGCTCTGCACTACGGCAGCTCTGTCACATGTTAGTAAAGTCAGATGGCATGGTGGAGGGCCGGAGGTTATTCACCAGGGTAAACGCAGTTGATATACACTGAGTGGTGAGGGGTCAGATGTTGTTCACTGGGTCGTAAGGGGCGGATGTTGTTCACTTGGGTCGTAAGGGGTCCGGATGTTGTTCCTGGGTCGTAAGGGGCCGGATGTTGTTTCATGAGTCTAAGGGCCGATGTGTTCACTTGGTCGTAAGGGGCCGATGTTGTCACTGGGTGTGAGGGGTCAGGTGTTGTACGCCGGTTGGCGAGGGGTCAGATGTTGTACGCTGGTTGGCGAGGGGTCAGATGTTGTACGCTGGTTGGCGAGGGGTCAGATGTTGTATGCTGGTTGGCGAGGGTGATGGTACTGGTGTGAGGTCAGATGTTGTACACTGGGTGGTAAGGTCAGATGTTGTAGCTGGTTGGCGAGGGTCAGATGTTGTACGCTGGTTGGCGAGGGGTCGATGTTGTATGCTGGTTGGCGAGGGGTTGGATGTTGTACACTGGGTGGTGAGGGTCAGATGTGACCTAGGTGGAAGGGACAGATGTTTTATACCAAAGGCTTCAGGGTTGAATGAGAACCCAGAATTCATTGATGATGGTCATGCGTCCTTTTCTCCATATAGTCTATATGAGAGGGGCTGTATCCAGCCCTAGCTGATATGACGTCCACTCGCTGCTCCTGTTACTTAGGAACCAAAACAAACTCCTGGATCCTAAACATAATGGCGGAAACATTTTATTTTACAATCCTGCCAAGTCGGCACAGAGGCATCTGCTCAGGAAGCCGGAGCACAAGCCGTGGGCGCTCCGGCCAGAAGCTTAACCTTTTCCTGGTGACTGATGTGACATTGAGATCTACAACAACCTCCGCCTGTGTCACCTTTTCTTAAAGCAAAACTCCACTTTTATCATCCGATAATGAAAGTTCCAGCCATTCTCTCCATGATCAGATCTGTTTGCTTTAATTAAAAGTGGAGAATCTTTAAATCTGAGCAGTAAAACTTGTGCAGAACTAATATCACAGCGGAGGTCGTACTGCAGATTTTTTTTTTGACAATCCTAAATACTGTTTCTAGTTTTTCAATGTATCAGTGCTGAAAAGACTGTGATCACCTCACATTAGTGCCCTTATTTTGGTGTAGACTGGCAATAAAGATCCTGTCCTACACACCAAACATTTCACTAAGGCACAAAACTATTTGCCTCCTCGTCGGGCTTCGTCCCCTTTCCTCGTCGGGCGTCCCCTTGCCTCGTCGGGCGTCCCCTTCCTCGTCGGGCGTCCCCTTGCCTCGTCGGGCGTCCCCTTGCCTCGTCGGGCGTCCCCTTGCCTCGTCGGGCGTCCCCTTGCCTCGTCGGGCGTCCCCTTGCCTCGTCGGGCGTCCCCTTGCCTCGTCGGGCGTCCCCTTGCCTCGCGGGCGTCCCCCTAGCCTTGCCGGGCGTCCCCTGCCTCTGCGGGCGTCCCCTTGCCTCGTGCCCGTGGCGTCCCCTTGCCTCGTCGGGCGTCCCCTTGCCTCCCTGTCCGGGCGTCCCCCTGCCTCTGCCGGGCGTCCCCTTGCCTCGCCGGGCGTCCCCTTGCCGTCGGCGCCCCGGGCGTCTCCCCTTTTCCTCGCGGGCGTCCCCTTGCCTCGGTCCGGGCGTCCCTTGCCTCTCGGGCGTCCCTTGCCTCGGGCGTCCCCTAGCCTCGTCGGGCGTCCCCTAGCCTGTCCGGGCGTCCCCTTGCCTCGTGCTCGGGCGTCCCCATACTGTCTGGCTATATCATTATAACAAACCCTCCGCGGTGAGAAGTATGAGACAATCAGCCTCTGATGTAAAGAATAATGTCGCCAGTTACCAACTGCTAGCAGAGATTTTGAAAGACTGCAAAGCATTAAATCACTCAGGATATGAGAAAGTGCAGAACTTTCCATCATACAAAGGGTCACAGATGCTGACTGTTGCCACAGATCTGAGGACCGGTGCCCTCATGGACTGTAGTATTCGCCCGTTTTTCATTCTCTGTTAATCTGGGCCATTCTGTGAGCACGTGCCTGGTGGGATGAATTCCTGAGGACGCGTCTCCGCTCTGCATGTGGCTGGGCGTGCGGCTCTCCAGGTGTTTCCTGTTTTGCATACTTTCGGGATGATGTCGAGCTGGGACCCTTGAACGTTGCAGGCGACCTTTATGGCTGAGATAAAAGACTGGGTTGACACAAAGCCCTGGTGGGTGGATATTGCTTTTATTATTGCTATCATCTTGGAAAGTTGGGTGACTGGTTGGCAGCAAGCCTTTCTGCACATCTAATAGATGAGATGTGGGTTATATCTATATCTGTAATGACCTGGCACTATTGAGAGCTGGGTGATTGAGGCCTATAGGTTGCCGTTCTGTTTTTTACACAATGGGTCTGATGAGGCATCGGTGGCCGGAGTCTGTCATGTCTCTGGCACTCAATACCTTTTTCATATCTCAATCAGCCGTCTGGCCGCGATCACATTATTCTTCCCAGCCGCACGTGCAGCATGTTCATTGCCTGTGCCAGGGCCACAGATGCTGCGGCTCAGGTGCTGCGGCGGCTTGTGCTGTGTCAGCAGATTCTGTCTGGTCCCCAGGTAGCGGCTTCATCTTCTTACCCGTCCTCCCCACAGGCACAGGTGCAGAGTCCTGGCACGCTCCACTCTCGTCTTTTGCACTGTATTGCCCTATTGTGGCTGACATTAGTAATGCCGTCCTGTCTATAATAGCCACAGTCCTTCAGCAGTGCCGTCCGTCTTCTGCATTACTTGTTACATTTTACCTGCTGTGACACATTGTATCGGTCTGAACTGCAGGTTGTTACATTTCCAGAGGATTGTCAAGATAGGATACAATTATGACGAACCTTTCCTTTAGGCCCCTTTCACATCACGATTTTTGTGCATCTTTGGCTATCGGTTGTAACGGATAGCCACGGATCTGGCCCCCTGTATCCCTATGTACATGGATGGGCACGGACTGGTGCTTAATGGCCATCCGTGTCTGCAGGGATCCGATTGTGTCCTCTGTTTTCACGTTCCCAAAACAGACTGCTCCGATTTTGGGCACAGCGGACACAATCGGACAGAATCTGATCCGACGCGGTCCGCTTCAAATAACATGGGAGTCTATGGAGCTCTGATCCGGGAAAAATCAGGATCGTTTCCCTGATCCGGTGTTAGCGTGCTGGGCATGCTCAGTACACAATCACTGCTCTGTTCCTGTAATCTCACTTTAGCAGTGTATCTACATGCACTATCTACATGCACTGCTAGAATGAAATTAAATAAAGCAATGTGTTAAAAATAAAAAACACTTACCGTATATACTCGTGTATAAGCCGACCCGTGTATAAGCCGACCCCCCTACTTTTGCCCCCAAAACCTGGGAAAACCTATTGACTCGTGTATAAGCTGCGGGTGGACCCCAGCACAGGTATACAGCCCCCAGCAGTGTGGTATACAGCAGCCTCCCCAGTGGTATGTAAAGCTTCAGCCCCAGTGGTAGTATACAGCAGCCCCAGTGGTAGTATACAGCAGCCCCAGTGGTAGTATACAGCAGCCCCAGTGGTAGTATACAGCAGCCCCAGAGGTATATACAGCAGCCCCAGTGGTAGTATACAGCAGCCCTTAGGTAGTATACAGCAGCCCCAGAGGTATATACAGCCCCAGAAGTATATACAGCAGCCCCCCCCATATCAGTATACAGGGCCCCCCCTTGTTTAGCAATCCTGTAAAGGAAGAGATTAGTATACTTATCCCTGCCACTGTCCCGCTGCCGCTGTCCCGCCGCCGTCATCGCACTGCTCCGGCTTCAGCCAGCGTCTTCCGTCTTCTTCCGGCTTCCTCCTCTGGCGCGCAGACAATGACTTCATTGCCTGCGCTCACTGGAGGAAGCCGGAAGAAGCCGGAAGACGCTGGATGAAGCCGGAGGAGCGCGATAGCGGCGGCGGGACAGCGGAGGGATAAGTATACTAATCTCTTCCTTTACAGGATTGCTAAACAAGGGGGGGGCCTGTATACTAATGGGGGGGCACTGTATACTGTATACATTGTATACAGTATACAGTGACTCGCGTATAAGCCGAGGGGGGGACTTTTCAGCCCAATTTTTGGGCTGAAAAACTCGGCTTATACGCAAGTATATACGGTACCTCTCTGCGGCTGTCCGGGACCCGAGGAGACGTCCGAATGCTGCCAGGACCTTGACCTAAAATGTGATTGGCTGGTAGAGATCAGGTGGTATGTCACGTTATATATCACATGATCGCTACCTGCCAATCACAGGTCCTGGCAGCATCCGGACGTCGTCTCAGTTCCCGGACAACCGCAGAGAGATAAATATATATATTTTTTTATTTTAATACATGTTTTCTCTTTAATTTTGCTTTCACAGTGTAAGTAGATAGTGTATGTAGATACACTGGGAAAGCAAAACTTCAGCCCCGACATGTCACACAGGGGAAGGAACACAGGATTCTTTTCCCCCCCTTCCCCCGTGTGACATAACAGGCTCGGCTCCTCCCAGCTCTTTCTGTGTCCGGATCCCTCAAAATCACGGATCCGGACACAGGAATGGCATCCGGAGTTCATATCCAGGCCTGTCTGTTCCTGTCTGTGTGATCCCATAGTACTCCATTTTAGCAGTCGGAAAGGGGAGAGACACACACAGAGAGACACACACACAGAGAGACACACACACAGAGAGACACACACACAGAGAGACACACACACAGAGAGACACACACACAGAGAGACACACACACACAGAGAGACACACACACACACAGAGAGACACACACACAGAGTGACACACACACAGAGTGACACACACACAGAGTGACACACACACACAGAGACACACACACACACAGACACACACACACAGAGACACACACACACAGAGACACACACACACAGAGACACACACACAGAGAGACACACACACAGAGAAACACACAGAGAGAGAGAGAGACACAGAGAGGGACACACTGGTGACACTGGATGGCAGGGCGGCTCCATTAAGCTCTATGCATTGTTTGTGCACTTAAGCAAGCACCCTCAGATGAGGATGAAGCAGAAGGGATAGGTCCTCTATACTGATCAGTCCCACCTTTGCATGATATCTCATCACTTATCCCAATATCAATCGTATATGTATGGAGCGAGTACACGCCCTGACCCCACTCTATACTTAGCGGGTGATGGCTGTTTAATACTGAAGAAACCGACCAGTAACTACTGTCATTGCACCTAGCTTTAATCACGGTAGTTTATATGGAACCTGTTGTCTTTTTATCATTAAACCACTCCCAATGTTATTTAGAACATGTAGTGTTCAGTAATAACCTATTTATTTATTTTTTAAATCATTGTATTCATCCTAAAAAACATTTTAGATACATATTTTTATTAGTTAGCAGCCCCAACAGTCATACAGTCATCCAGCGTAATAATAGTTAACCGTTCTGTTAATTGAACTTGTAGCAAAGCCGAATGCTCTGTATAAAGGACCTGTGTGATGTGACAACCATGTGACTATACTGAGCGGAACGAAGTCTACATAGACCTTAACTCCGCCCATTACGGTCACATGGTTGTGACATCACGCAGGTCCTTTATGCAGAGCATTCGGCTTTGCTACAAGTTCAGGGACATAAGTGCTAACTATTAACCAGTCAGATGCCTGCTTGACTGTCTGCCCAGCTAGCTAATACAAATATTTATGTATCTAAAATGTGTTTTAGGATGAATTCAATGATTTAAAAAATGTTATTAATGAACACTACATGATCTAAATAACATTGGGGGCAGTTCTAAGAACAAAAAAGTATGTGACAGGTTCCCTTTAACCCCACCAGATGCCTTGGTGAAAATTGGTTATAGGAGGGGGGTGCCTTCCTTCACATTCTGTATGTTCCCAGATTAATGTGCAGGAACTGGGGTGGGGGGTATCGGACCTTCGCTATGTACCCCTGTATAAATATCCAATGATTTAGCAGAAAACTCATGATTTCTCCCCAATTGGGTCCTCCTGACACCCTTGGATGTATTAATTGCAGAAACCAGGACCCTATACCGAACCATAGGACTTCTCAGTAACACAGTGTCGACTTGTGGCTCTTTAGTTGTCGTAGAACTACAGTTACCAGCATGCCCGGACAGCTGCAGGCTTTGGCTGTGGTGGTTGGGTCATGCTGGGACCTGTGGTTTTGCAACAGCTGTAAAGCTCCAAATCAGCAGTGTCTGCAGCCTGTGTAGCCAGATGTAGATATACGGCCCTCTAGGTGGCACTGAGCTTTGCCCTCCATGGTTCCAGGTGGCATTGCCAAGCTCTGCAGCGGTCCTGTGTGACCAGGATTGTCCTACTGTGAATGCTTTACCTTCCAGTCACGTCCTCTTGTGTTTATCACCTAACATGAGTTAATCAAGCAGGAGTAGCATAAATCCAATAGTTTTGTCACCCACTTAATATCACCCAGTGACGCCTCGGCCCTCCAGAGAGGGTCCCTCCGGTGCCACTTTGCGGCTTCTGAAAATTGCATTTTCCTTTGTTTGGTGTTTGCAATGAGCCGGATTTATGTTCCCGTCCATCGCGAAGAATATTAATGTGCCCGCTCCTGCAGAATGAAGCCGGCGTCCCGCTCAGACCCAAGTGACAAATGAATTGGGCCTGATGGAGAGTGAAGGCGTCCAGGACCTGTGGGGCAAGTCGGGGGCTGCCCAATGTGTCATGAATATCATTAGCTGACAGGCTTGCATTGGGGTAGACCCTTTTAGCATCAGGAAGTTTCTTTGGCTTATTGGAGTCTTAAAGGGACAGTACACCTTGAAATAAATGTGGAAAAAGAAAGCGAATACCATCGTCCACCAATTTGTAGAACGTTCTGCAAAAGTCGTGAAGAAATCTGATTTATAAGTGAGATTAAGCCTTCCCTCTCACTTAAATGAGGTGTGGTGCATTATAGACAAAGCATTACACTTTACAAAGAAATCTCCTCCTCCTTCCTCACTGTGTCTGCAGCAGAGCCTCCCCCCATTTTCCTGTCTGCAATAGAACATAAAGATTTTGAAGCACACACTTACACATTCCCCAGTTGAAAATACTATAAATCAGTAGATTACTCCGGGTCCTCGATGGATTGTTCTTTTAGGATTTCTGTTTTATTTTATAATTTATGGTTGTTTAGGTTGGTGGTCAAAACCTGCTTACTTTTAAGATCTTGCAAATCATTCACCCTTCTTGTGATCCGTAAGGATCTAATCCTTATATGCGTAAAAAATGATTGACAGAGCCCCTCCGTACTGCGTAGCTTTTGTCCCATGACGGCCATTAAAAGGCGCGAAGTTCCAATAGTTATTCATCATGTTCTTTATTCAAGCCAATCAAACTAACATCCGCACTAATCTGAACCTCCCACTCCCGGCTCCAAGACTTCTCCCGAGCTGCACCAAATCTCTGGAATGCTCTACCCCAAGAAATTACGACTATCCACAATTTACATAGTTTTAGGCGCTCACTAAAACACTACCTTTTAGGGCAACCTATCATGATCCCTATTTGAAGTCCTTTTCACTATTTCTCTGAACATAACTGTCCATCAAAAGGTCTACACAGATGGGCTGGTGATGACTCACACAGCTTTTATCTATCCCCCATTTCTTCCAGTTGGCTGGGCCATCATTGTAAATAATCACCTATTCTCTGTGTCACCCTCTCCTCATTGTAGATTGTAAGCTCTTATGAGCTGGGCCGTCATTATTTTTGCTTTAATTATTGTATTTATAAACTGTTTCTTATGGCTGTGCATGAATCTCTGAATTGTAAATTTGTGAATATGGTGGTGCTGTATAAATAAAGATTATTCTTAATCAAAAAATGGATTAAAAAATTGCACAAAAATCGAATTGCCGTACCAGAACTTACCAGTAGGTGGTACCATGGGCATCTTGAGAGAGAAAACTTGTCTTTGTGGTCACAACTCTCTTGGCAAAGGCCGTTAGTTGTTCAAATGCAAAGTTTTAAAAAGGTATAAAAAAAATAATTTGTGTTTTATTATTATCAACCAGCACATGTCACATCAGATGTCACTTGCCCCCTCTAATCCCCCCAGCTCCAGGGCTCCCCTCTAACCCCCCCAACTTCAGGGCCCCCTTCTAACTCTCCCAGCTCCAGGGCCCCATTCTAACTCCCCCAGCTCCAGGGCTCCCCTCTCACTCCCACAGCTCCAGGGCTCCCCTCTTACTCCCCCAGCTCCAGGGCCCTATCTAACTCCCCAGCTCCAGGGCCCTATCTAACTCCCCCAGCTCCAGGGCCCCACTCCCACTCCCCCAACTCCAGGGCCCTATCTAACTCCCCCAGCTCCAGGGCTCCCCCTCTCACTCCCTCCCCCAGCTCCAGGGCTCCCTCTCACTCCCCCAGCTCCAGGGCTCCCCTCTCACTCCCACAGCTCCAGGGCCCCCCTCCCCCAGCTCCAGGGCCCCCTCTCCACTCCCCACTAGCTCCAGGGCCCCCCTCTCACTCCCCCAGCTCCAGGGCCCCCCTCTCACTCCCCCAGCTCCAGGGCCCCTCTCACTCCCCCAGCTCCAGGGCTCCCCTCTCACTCCCCCAGCTCCAGGGCTCCCCTCTCACTCCCCAGCTCCAGGGCCCTCTCTCCCAGCTCCAGGGCCCTCTACTCCCCCAGCTCCAGGGCTCCCCTCTCACTCCCCCAGCTCCAGGGCCCCCTCTCACTCCCCAGCTCCAGGGCCCCCTCTCACTCCCCCAGCTCCAGGCCCTTCCTCCAGCCAGGGCCCCCTCTCACTCCCCCAGCTCCAGGGCCCCCTCTCACTCCCCCAGCTCCAGGGCTCCCCTCTCACTCCCCAGCTCCAGGGCTCCCTCTCACTCCCCAGCTCCAGGGTCCCTCTCACTCCCCCAGCTCCAGGGCTCCCCTCTCACTCCCCAGCTCCAGGGCTCCCCTCTCACTCCCCCAGCTCCAGGGCTCCCTCTCACTCCCCAGCTCCAGGGCTCCCCTCTCACTCCCCCAGCTCCAGGGCTCCCCTCTCACTCCCCAGCTCCAGGGCCCTCTAACTCCCAGCTCAGCTCACTCCCAGCTCAGGCTCCCATCTCTCCCCAGCTCCAGGGCTCTACTCCCCCTCACATCCCCCAGCTCCAGGGCTCCCCTCTCACTCCCCCAGCTCCAGGGCCCCCCTCTCACTCCCCCAGCTCCAGGGCCCTATCTAACTCCCCCAGCTCCAGGGCCCCTATCTAACTCCCCCAGCTCCAGGGCCCCTCTCACTCCCCAGCTCCAGGGCTCCCCCTCACTCCCCAGCTCCAGGGCTCCCCTCTCACTCCCCCAGCTCCAGGGCTCCCCTTCTCACTCCCCCAGCTCCAGGGCCCCTCTCACTCCCCCAGCTCCAGGGCCCCTCTCACTCCCCCAGCTCCAGGGCCCTATCTAACTCCCCAGCTCCAGGGCCCTACTATCCCCACTCAGGGCTCCTCTACTCCCCAGCTCCAGGGCCCTATCTAACTCCCCAGCTCCAGGGCTCCCCTCTCACTCCCCCAGCTCCAGGGCCCTATCTAACTCCCCAGCTCCAGGGCCCCCTCTCACTCCCCCAGCTCCAGGGCCCTATCTACTCCCCAGCTCCAGGGCCCCTCTCCAGCCATCCCCCAGCTCCAGGGCCCTATCTAACTCCCAGTCCAGGACCCCCTCTCACTCCCCAGCTCCAGGGCCCTATCTAACTCCCAGCTCCAGGGCCCATCTCACTCCCCCAGCTCCAGGGCCCTATCTAACTCCCCAGCTTCTGGGCCCCCCTGTAAGTCACCCAGCTCAGGGGCCCCCCTCCTCCATCAGCAGATCTCATAGTTATTTTCCTCCTAGTTCTCTCTGCATCATAACATGTTATTAGCTTCTCCTGCGGATGCGTCTGCCCTGTACTTAGACCTGCGCCGCTCTCGTCTCCGGGGCTCCCGGCTCTCTCTGTTGACCCGTCCCGGATGGGTTGACCATGTAATAAGGCTCTGTGAGTTGCATCAGAGTTTTTGTGCTGATTCTAAAGCCCCGGAGGGAAGAGCTCTGTTTTTGCTTGTCAGGTCCCTGAACGCAGACGGCATGAGCTGAGAGATCAGTCCTAGGGTAATTTAGAAGTCAGCGTTTTATACTCGCTCACTGTCACATTTCCAATAGTGCAGCTGTTCTAAGCATGCTGGGAGTTGTGGTTCTGCAACATCTGGAGAGATAGAAATTGGTCAAAGTCTTTATATTCTGAACAGAACAAAAAAAAAACGGTTCTGCACCACTTTTTTTCCTTTTAGTCGGTCAGCAGATATCTAGCGGCATATAGACATGGAGCATATGGGAGTGCCAAATGGCTAACAGGTGGCGCTCACCATGTCTATGCCTAAAATGACTTCTTTATTGCATGTCTTAAAATACAAGCAGGTACAGAGGGACGATCACAGCATGTCGTTCCGGGATTACAGCTGTTTCGTGCTGACTTGACATTCCAACTGATCCTCACCAGTGCTAAATCAGCACGAAACAGCTGTAATCCCTGGTAGATACGCTGTGAACGTCTGTACCTGCTTGTATTTTAAGACATTCGCATAAAGAAGTTGTTTTAGGCATAGACACGGTGAGTGGTACCTTTCTATTTCTTGTCATGGTCTCTTTATATTCTGTGACGGGGCTGTATTTTATACAGGGGTATAGGCCAATCTCCTGATGAACCCATCATTTTAATAGTGCAGCTGTGCCATCGCACTAGTGCCCAGATGGTTCCAGATTATCCGGGGCGATCTCTGTGTGTCTTGCTCCTTTCGCCTCCTCGTTGCTTTGCTCTCGTGCCAGGCGCGATGAGTGTGAAAACCACAGAAATGTGCTGATCCCGTTCATGATAATCTGGGACCATCTGCTCCCCGATCTCTGCTCGCCTAACTTGGGTTTCCAGACTTATCAGTAAGAGGAATTTTTTTTTCCTCCTTTTTTATATTTATTTTTTTACACCTGCTTCTCCTTCTGCCATTGTGCTGTCCCCTACACAAAGACAAAGCATCCAGAGCCTCACAGGCTATTCATTATTAAACCTACGCCGTAGGTATAACCGATAGGAAAATATATATGAAGTTATATGGTAAGGAGCAGTATTATAGTAGTTATATTCTTGTACATAGGAGCAGTATTATAGTAGATTATATTCTTGTACATAGGGGCAGTATTATAGTAGTTATATTCTTGTACATAGGAGCAGTATTATAGTAGTTATATTCTTGTACATAGGAGCAGTATTATAGTAGTTATATTCTTGTATATAGGGGCAGTATTATAGTAGTTATATTCTTGTATATAGGAGCAGTATTATAGTAGTTATATTCTTGTACTAGGAAAACAGTATAATACTAGTTATATTCTTGTAATAGGCAGCAAGTATATATATATAGTTATGTATCATTGATACATAGGAGCAGTATTATAAGTAGTTATATTCTATGTACATGGGGCAGTATTATAGTAGTTATATTCTTGTACATAGGGGGCAGTATTATAGTAGTTATATTCTTGTACATAGGAGCAGTATTATAGTAGTTATATTCTTGTACATAGGAGCAGTATTATAGTAGTTATATTCTTGTATATAGGAGCAGTATTATAGTAGTTATATTCTTGTACATAGGAGCAGTATTATAGTAGTTATATTCTTGTACATAGGAGCAGTATTATAGTAGTTATATTCTTGTAGATTGGGCAGTATTATAGTAGTTATATTCTTATCATAGGGCAGTATTATAGTAGTTATATTCTTGTATATAGGGCAGTATTATAGTAGTTATATTCTTGTACATAGGGCAGTATTATAGTAGTTATATTCTTGTATATAGGGCAGTATTATAGTAGTTATATTCTTGTACATAGGGCAGTATTATAGTAGTTATATTCTTGTACATAGAGGCAGTATTATAGTAGTATATTCTTGTACATAGGGGCAGTATTATAGTAGTTTTATCTTGTACATAGGGCAGTATTATAGTAGTTATATTCTTGTACATAGGAGCAGTATTATAGTAGTTATATTCTTGTACTATAGGAGCAGTATTATAGTAGTTATATTCTTGTAGATTGGGGCAGTATATAGTAGTTATATCTTATTCATAGGGGCAGTATTATAGTAGTTATATTCTTGTACATAGGGACCCGTATTATAGTAGTTATATTCTTGTATATAGGAGCAGTATTATGTAGTTATATTCTTGTACATAGGGGCAGTATTATAGTAGTTATATTTTGTACATAGGGCAGTATTATAGTAGTTATATTCTTGTACATAGAGAGTCAGTATTATAGTAATTATATTCTTGTACATAGGAGCAGTATTATAGTAGTTATATTCTTGTACATAGGGGCAGTATTATAGTAGTTATATTCTTGTACATAGGGGCAGTATTATAGTAGTTATATTCTTGTACATAGGAGCAGTATTATAGTAGTTATATTCTTGTACATAGGAGCAGTATTATAGTAGTTATATTCTTGTACATAGGAGCAGTATTATAGTAGTTATATTCTTGTATATAGGAGCAGTATTATAGTAGTTATATTCTTGTACATAGGAGCAGTATTATAGTAGTTATATTCTTGTAGATAGGGCAGTAGTATAGTAATTATATTCTTATGTACATAGGGGCAGTATTATAGTAGTTATATTCTTGTATATAGGAGCAGTATTATAGTCGTTATATTCTTGTACATAGGGGCAGTATTATAGTAGTTATATTCTTGTATAATAGGGGCAGTATTATAGTAATTATATTCTTGTACATAGGAGCAGTATTATAGTAGTTATATTCTTGTATATAGGAGCAGTATTATAGTAGTTATATTCTTGTATATAGGAGCAGTATTATAGTAGTTATATTCTTGTACATAGGGGGCAGTATTATAGTAGTTATATTCTTGTATATAGGGGCAGTATTATAGTAGTTATATTCTTGTATATAGGAGCAGTATTATAGTAGTTATATTCTTGTACATAGGAGCAGTATTATAGTAGTTATATTCTTGTACGTAGGAGCAGTATTATAGTAGTTATATTCTTGTATATAGGGGCAAGTATTATAGTAGTTATATTCTTGTACATAGGAGCAGTATTATAGTAGTTATATTCTTGTACATAGGAGCAGTATTATAGTAGTTATATCTTGTATATAGGAGCAGTATTATAGTAGTTATATTCTTGTACATAGGAGCAGTATTATAGTAGTTATATTCTTGTAATAGGGGGCAGTATTATAGTAGTTATATTCTTGTAATAGGGGCAGTATTATAGTAGTTATATTCTTGTACATAGGAGCAGTATTATAGTAGTTATATTCTTGTACATAGGGCAGTATTATAGTAGTTATATTCTTGTACATAGGAGCAGTATTATAGTAGTTATATTCTTGTACATAGGGGCAGTATTATAGTAGTTATATTCTTGTACATAGGAGCAGTATTATAGTAGTTATATTCTTGTATATAGGAGCAGTATTATAGTAGTTATATTCTTGTACATAGGAGCAGTATTATAGTAGTTATATTCTTGTACATAGGAGCAGTATTATAGTAGTTATATTCTTGTAGATTGGGGCAGTATTATAGTAGTTATATTCTTATCTATAGGCAGTATTATAGTAGTTATATTCTTGTATATAGGAGCAGTATTATAGTAGTTATATTCTTGTACATAGGGGCAGTATTATAGTAGTTATATTCTTGTATATAGGAGCAGTATTATAGTAGTTATATTCTTGTACATAGGAGGCAGTATTATAGTAGTTATATTCTTGTACATAGGAGCAGTATTATAGTAGTTATATTCTTGTACATAGGGCAGTATTATAGTAGTTATATTCTTGTACATAGGGCAGTATTATAGTAGTTATATTCTTGTACATAGGGGCAGTATTATAGTAGTTATATTCTTGTACATAGGGCAGTATTATAGTAGTTATATTCTTGTAATATGGGGCAGTATTATAGTAGTTATATTCTTTACATAGGGCAGTATTATAGTAGTTATATTCTTGTACATAGGACAGTATTATAGTAGTTATATTCTTGTATATAGGAGCAGTATTATAGTAGTTATATTCTTGTACATAGGGGCAGTATTATAGTAGTTATATTCTTGTACATAGGAGCAGTATTATAGTAGTTATAATTCTTGTACATAGGGCAGTATTATAGTAGTTATATTCTTGTACATAGGAGAGTATTAATAGTAGTTATATTTCTTGTACATAGGGGCAGTATTATAGTAGTTATATTCTTGTATATAGGAGCAGTATTATAGTAGTTATATTCTTGTACATAGGAGCAGTATTATAGTAGTTATATTCTTGTACATAGGAGCAGTATTATAGTAGTATATTCTTGTACATAGGGCAGTATTATAGTAGTTATTTCTTGTATATAGGGCATATTATAGTAGTTATATTCTTGTATATAGGGGCAGTATTTATAGTAATTATATTCTTGTAATAGGAGCAGTATTATAGTAGTTATATTCTTGTACATAGGGGCAGTATTATAGTAGTTATATTCTTGTACATAGGGGCAGTATTATAGTAGTTATATTCTTGTACATAGGAGCAGTATTATAGTAGTTATATTCTTGTACATAGGAGCAGTATTATAGTAGTTATATTCTTGTACATAGAGCAGTATTATAGTTAGTTATATTCTTGTACATAGGAGCAGTATTATAGTAGTTATATTCTTGTAATAGGAGCAGTATTATAGTAGTTATATTCTTGTAGATATGGGCAGTATATAGTAAGTTATATTCTGTATCATAGGGGCAGTATTATAGTAGTTATATTCTTGTAATAGGAGCAGTATTATAGTACGTTATATTCTTGTTACATAGGGGCAGTATTATAGTAGTTATATTCTTGTATATAGGGGCAGTATTATATTTATTAGAGTATATATATATTCTTGTACATAGGAGCAGTATTATAGTAGTTATATTCTTGTACATAGGGGCAGTATTATAGTAGTTATATTCTTGTACATAGGAGCAGTATTATAGTAGTTATATTCTTGTACATAGGAGCAGTATTATAGTAGTTATATTCTTGTACATAGGAGCAGTATTATAGTAAGTTATATTCTTGTACATAGGAGCAGTATTATAGTAGTTATATTCTTGTAATAGGAGCAGTATTATAGTAGTTATATTCTTGTACATAGGAGCAGTATTATATAGTTATGTTATATTCTTTAATGGGCAGTAGTATTATAGTAGTTATATTCTTGTAATAGGGGCAGTATTATAGTAGTTATATTCTTGTACTGGATAGTATAGAGTAGTTATTTGTATGATATAGTAGTTATATTCTTGTGACATAGGGCAGTATTATAGTAGTTATATTCTTGTATATAGGAGCAGTATTATAGTAGTTATATTCTTGTACATAGGAGCAGTATTATAGTAGTTATATTCTTGTACATAGGAGCAGTATTATAGTAGTTATATTCTTGTACATAGGGCAGTATTATAGTAGTTATATTCTTGTACATAGGGGCAGTATTATAGTAGTTATATTCTTGTACATAGGGCAGTATTATAGTAGTTATATTCTTGTACATAGGGCAGTATTATAGTAGTTATAATTCTTGTTACATAGGAGCAGTATTATAGTAGTTATATTCTTGTACATAGGAGCAGTATTATAGTAGTTATATTCTTATGGCATATGTGAGAGTTAATTTATGTAGTTATTATATTATATTTACATAGGGCATATTATAGTAGTTATATTCTTGTATAATAGGAGCAGTATTATAGTAGTTATATTCTTGTATATAGGGCAGTATTATAGTAGTTATATTCTTGTACATAGGGCAGTATTATAGTAGTTATATTCTTGTACATAGGAGCAGTATTATAGTAGTTATATTCTTGTACATAGGAGCAGTATTATAGTAGTTATATTCTTGTACTATAGGGCAGTATTATAGTAGTTATATTCTTGTACATAGGAGCAGTATTTAGTATGTTATATTCTTGTACATAGGCAGTTTATATAGTTATATTCTTGTACATAGGAGCAGTATTATAGTAGGTATATTCTTGTACATAGGGGCAGTATTATAGTAGTTATATTCTTGTATATAGGGGCAATATTATAGTAGTTATATTCTTGTATATAGGGGCAGTATTATAGTAATTATATTCTTGTACATAGGAGCAGTATTATAGTAGTTATATTCTTGTACATAGGAGCAGTATTATAGTAGTTATATTCTTGCGCATAGGGGCAGTATTATAGTAGTTATTTTCTTGTACATAGGGGCAGTATTATAGTAGTTATATTCTTGTATATAGGGGCAGTATTATAGTAGTTATATTCTTGTATATAGGGGGCAGTATTATAGTATTATATTCTTGTACATAGGAGCAGAATTATAGTAGTTATATTCTTGTACATAGGGCAGTATTATAGTAGTTATATTCTTGTACATAGGGGCAGTATTATAGTAGTTATATTCTTGTATATATTATGCTCATTTAGGTTGAGAACCATTTTTTGTGTGACTTAAGCGTGTTGGAGCCATAGTTGGACCTACATGGGACCATTCAATGCTGCTTGTTTCAGGTCCTGACTTGTGTGAGGGTCACTCGGGGATTGGCTCTTGTCCTGTATATTGCAGCTCATATTATGTTGCAGCAGTTACGTTTACTGGGATATTAGCTAGAACATAGGATATCCTTCTTGTTTGCTGAATCAATACTATGGAGACCGCAGCTCATCCATTTAACCTGCGCTCCTATCATCATCATTACTGCATCAAACGCGTCGTGAGTTGCTAAATTGCTGCCTTTGAGAGAAGGATGAATATTGGGAAGCTTGAGAGCTTATCACTAGATGCCGGGGGTTAAATGGTGTCCTCACCGTTCAGGTTTGTAGCCTTGGCTTCTTATCTATGATGATCATTTATACAGATGACCTCTCTACTGATGAGTATTGATGGAGCGTTGCCAAAACTGTAAAAGAACTCAAGTCAACGGCATTGATGATCAGGAGAAGGCTTCTGAAGAGTGTGCAGAGGAGTAAATGATAGATAACCCGTCTCCTGCCAGCATGCTCTACAGATCCCAACAGCTGGCATCTGCCGGATGTGGTACAAATGACTCTAAGATGAACCATACGGGTATCCTGGCACATTATGTATGCGGTGGTTAGCACTTCTCATCTCTTCGTTAGAGTGTTGGATGGAACATAAGCCTCACGTTTTCCGTCTTTCTGAGGCCACTAAGTAGACTCACCCAGCCAGTGTCCCATTTTTTTGGTATAAAATGTGAAGGTCTACATCGAGTCATTGACTTAAGTTCATTTTTGTGACACTTGATAGGAACTTACTATTGTTGGAGGTTTTGGCCAGTTGGGAATTTGTCTTATTACACTGTAGAGGACATTTTTTAACCTCTAAAATAACAACGTCAGGCACCAATCTACTTGTAAAGGTAGATGAGAAGGAGCCAATGACTAAAAGTTCAACGTTGTATATGGGTCTTAGAGTGAATGTCCATCTATACAGCCCAAATGCTTGTGTATAATAATTGATATATAACATAAAATGGAGGAAAACATCATCTATGTAACGTACACAGTAGTTTTTAGAGAGGACCTGGCACTCGGCCTTAATATAGCAATATAGAAATTATACCTAGTGTAAATGTGCCTCTCTCTGGGTCCGGTTCTTTTGTTCCTTCTCCTCTCTGTTCCTGAGATATGTTCCCCCCACCCCTCCAAATTGGCATGACCCTCAAGGAGACCCCCATAGAGAAGAGTCAAGCATCATGCCCACTTGTCCAACAAGAGTAAATTTATATACTGAGAGTATGTCCATGAAATAGAGATTTACAAACAATGAAGAACAGGAAAGAGAGAACAAAAAAAAAAAAAAGAAAACCGCAGCGGATTCAAGAGAACAGCATAATTTATACCAAGTGAAAAAATAATAGATATTCTAAGTTATAGGTCTTCTTTATTGCAAAAAGTAAAAAAACTAACCAGCAGCTCCAAACAGGATAAAACAAGTGTGAAAAGGTGCAAGTTGCTTTGACTGCATAATAATGCACATATAGAAGAACACTGCAGTTTCTGTAAGCAACAGTCATGGTCAAAAGTGTTGGCACCCTTGAAATTGTTGAAGAAAATGAAGTATTTCTCCTAGAAAATCGTTGCAATGACACGTTTATAGCCTTTGTGTGTATTGGGAGAACACTAAAAACAATCGAGCAAGGTGTCATAAAATCTGAAGATACCAGGATTCTGGGTCACAATGTAGAGTCCAGTGTCAGAAAGCTGGGGGCGTCCTAGGTCAGGGGTCTCCAGCAGGACAATGACCCCAAACATCAAGAAGCCCCAGAAATGGAGGAAACAAAGCGCTGGAGAGATCTGAAGTGTCAGCAATGAGTCCGGATCTAAATCCCATTGATCACCTGTGGAGAGATCTGAAGTCTCAGCAATGAGTCCGGATCTAAATCCCATTGATCCCCTGTGGAGAGATCTGAAGTGTCAGCAATGAGTCCGGATCTAAATCCCATTGATCACCTGTGGAGAGATCTGAAGAGGCAGCTATGAGTCCGGATCTAAATCCCATTGATCCCCTGTGGAGAGATCTCAAGTGTCAGCAATGAGTCCGGATCTAAATCCCATTGATCACCTGTGGAGAGATCTGAAGAGGCAGCTATGAGTCCGGATCTAAATCTCATTGATCACCTGTGGAGAGATCTGAAGTGGCAGCAATGAGTCCGGATCTAAATCCCATTGATCCCTGTGGAGAGATCTGAAAACTGGGAGAAGACGAGAGACCGGGAGCAGATTATAAAGAGGAGAAACTCCAGGAGAAGAAGCTTTGGAGGTATAGGAGGAGACTGATCACAGGGATTTATTATAAAGAGGGAAACCAAATATTAAGATGAGGAACAACAATTGTTCCGGACCTTTTTGTTTTTTTTATTGTGAAATTATGTCCAATTTGCATTTCTTACTCTTTTTTTTTTTTTTTTTTGTGGTGTTCTTATACACAAGCACACAAAGGAAATACACGTGTATAACTACAATAATTTGGTGGAAGAAATACTTCATTTTCTAGAACAATTTCGAGGATGCCAACACTGTTGGCCCTGACTATGTGAACACTGACCATATAAATCATTGAACTGCATTGCATGAAATATAGTTAAGAAAATAAAGGTACTTGACACATAACTTGGGCCAGTTCATGAGAACCTGTCTTCTTTATCTTCTTTGTCTTCTAATAATCACCGGCTACGTTACATAGATGACGTTTTTTGCCGTAAATGCTGCTTTTGTGTGATAAATTCTACACAAATATTTATGGCAAGTGATGTGAAATTCCCTTTTAACTCCATTATAGTGGACCTATCATGGGTTGTTAGGATATGTGGATTTCATAGGGGGAACATCCTTAATTTTGGACCCCCTTCTTCTAACTAGAATGGATAGCAGAGCAGCACTGCTAGTGACTCTTTTATGGATGCCATTTCTAGGTGCCTATGCTTCTCTCCAAGCCTTTGACTTTAAGTGTACCGCTCCTTTAAGGTCAGTGACCTCAATGCCTCGGTCTTGATTGTCCTTCCCAGTAAATCAATAGATTGCTTTTTCAATAATGATGGATTGGACATTTGCGGTGTGTGGTAAGCACAAGATAATCATTGTAGGTTTTCCTTCCGCAGCAAAAATCAGCCAAGGTTATTTGCTCAAATTTCCTTGTTGTTCATGTACCGCCATATGTTATGGCATTGCCCATATTGTCAGACTGGCCTCCATTGTGCATTCAAACTATGAAAAATTGGATTTTCAGCTGGCAGCTTTCTGGTGGGTGAGGTCCTGGCATAGTTGATCATATACCCTCTCCCCTCTCTTACAGGACTGCCCTCAGATTCTTCCTTCAACTCAGATCTACATCCCAGTTGGGGTGGTGAAGCCGATCACACTGACCGCCAAGAACCTTCCCCAGCCGCAGTCCGGACAGCGCAATTACGAGTGCATCTTTCACATCCCGGGCAGTGTGACGCGGGTCACAGCTCTGCGCTTCAACAGCACCAGCATCCAGTGCCAGAACACCTCGGTAAGTGTCCGCTCTACAGCTGCATGATCCTTACTGTGGGCACATATGTGTGGGGTGCGGATGTAGGAAGAGTAGCGGTAGCATGGTCTCCTAGTCTCTGCTTCATGAGGACACCTAACATGTCTAGCAAGTTGGATTGTATTCTAATCTTTACTTTTGGGCCCAGAAGCTTCATCTTAAACATGAGTTTGTGTATATGTGAGTGTTTTAACATATATATTTGTTTCTACCTAGGGCTTTTCCCATCAGACGGGCATTACAGGGGTTGTACCATAGTTGGTCTAAGAGCAGGAAATACATCAAGATATTCAAACATCCAGCGTCCGTCCATCACATCCACAGGACACCTGCAACCGATCACTGTCCTCAGTGGTGAACATAGCACATTAAGCCCAGTGATTGGTTGCAGCGGTCATTGATGGCCGGCAGTGATCACTAGAACGGCTGCCAAGGTGCTGCTCAGCACCATATAGATCATGGACAAGCATCGCACATGTGGACACCTGCATCTATGGGGTCCTCATGGCATTTCACCCGCAATAATTGTTAAAGCCATTTCAGTGAGGCTCAGATCACACCTGGGATAGGGGCGTCCGTCTCATTCTGTCCTGGTGCTGCACTGTCGGCGGTCAGGGGAAGTCGCCATTTCTTTTACACTTACTCTTTGGAGCCATAACACAAGTGGATGATATGGCGAGCGCTGTTTAATGACTTGTTGCTTTAAGGCTAGGTGCACACTGGCCGGCAGGTTGGTCGGCGGGGGCTGGGCGGACCCGCCAGGAAGCTCCGAAGCCGTCCACCGGCATCCTGGCGGGTATGTGCGGCGGGTGCCGGCGGGTGGCCAGCGGGTTAGCGCCGGCGGTTCTGCAGCGGCTGGAAGCAGTACATGATTCTGCTTGCAGCTGCTGCAGAGCCGGCCGGTTTTATAGAACATGCTCATTCGTTGCTAACCCACTGGGAACCCAGCGGGTTAGCAACGGATGAGCATGTGTAAACCGCCGGTGTGTGGACACCGGGTGTCGGTTTACATAGGTTTTAATGTTAATCCAAACGCCGGTTTGGATTAACATAAATTTACATGAAATTTATATAAACCGACCGGCGGTTTACACACCTAAACCGACCATAACCCGGCCAGTGTGCACATACCCTTGTAAATGTTTATTAAGTAATGACGGACGAGAGACCAATGAACACCGGGCGGTTCAGAGATGACAGCGCCAAATCCCTGCAATCAATAACTGCAGCCTATGGGATTACAGAGAGGAGAGGGGTCCTGATCTATGGATCTATTTATCATCTCTCAGTTTATCTGTGTATCTATCTGTATGTGTATCTGTGTGTGTATCTGTGTGTGTATCTGTGTGTGTATCTGTGTGTGTATCTATCTGTGTATCTATCTGTGTATCTGTCTGTGTATCTGTGTGTGTATCTGTGTATCTATCTTTGTATCTATCTGTGTGTGTATCTGTATGTGTATCTGTGTGTGTATCTATCTGTGTGTGTATCTATCTGTGTATCTATCTGTGTGTGTATCTATCTGTGTGTGTATCTATCTGGTGTGTGTATCTATCTGTGTGTGTATCTATCTGTGTGTGTATCTATCTGTGTGTGTATCTATCTGTGTATCTATCTGTGTGTTATCTTGTCTGTGTTATCTGTGTGTGTATCTATTGTGTTATCTGTGTGTGTATCTATCTGTGTGTGTATCTGTGTGTGTATCTATCTGTGTGTGTATCTATCTGTGTATCTGTGTATCTGTGTGTGTATCTATCTGTGTATCTATCTGTGTATCTGTGTGTGTTCTATCTGTGTATCTATCTGTGTATCTATCTGTGTATCTATCTGTGTATCTATCTGTGTATCTATCTGTGTATCTATCTTTTGTATCTATCTGTGTATCTGTGTGTGTATCTGTGTGTTATCGTGTGTGTATCTATCTGTGTTCTATCTGTGTGTGTATCTATCTGTGTATCTATCTGTGTGTGTATCTGTGTGTGTATCTATCTGTGTATCTGTGTGTGTATCTATCTGTGTGTGTATCTATCTGTGTATCTATCTGTGTATCTATCTTGTATGTGTATCTGTATGTGTATCTATCTGTATGTGTATCTATCTCTCTTTCTTTCTAATTTCTATCTGTCTGTCTGTTTCTATCTATGTATGTATGAAGTCATATAAGCTTTATTGTCAGAACTAAATACACATTAGTTTTGCAAAAGCAAGTGTACAATAGGGAATAGGGACTATGGGGATGTTGGGTAGGGATGGTAGGAACAGTGGATGGGGACAGATCCAGGGTGGGGGCTATGGAAATCCATTATCCTATCTATCTATCTAATCTATCTATCTAATCTATCTATCTATCTATCTATCTATCTATCTATCTATCTATCTATCTATCTATCTATCTATCTATCTATCTCTCCCTCCTATGTAGCAATCTAATATCTGTCTATGATATTTTATGTATGTGGCTTCCAGTCTCTGCATATGACGGGCCCATTTCAGCGTTGTTTTCCTCCTAATAAACCTATTTACATAGTGTTTATTTCCCAGAGGTGCAGACGGGATTTTATGATTACAAAACTGCAGCAAATTAATGCAAAACAGGAAAGCGCAAAATGTAAAATACGGGAATGTAACCCAAACCGAGGAGCTGATCGCTGGGAGCTGCTGTTCTCTATGGTCCAGCCAAACTTGTGGCCAGAAAGTGTCTCTCTCCGTCCCCCTGTGCCGTCCTGGGTCTGTACATGGAGCGGAGCGCTGGTTCTGCACAGTTTTCTTGCATATTGGATGTGAGCTGGAGCTGTCATTGGGGATTTGGTGGATGTCTGTGTTCTGCTGTGCTGTTTTGAAGGTCAATAATTGTGTTTGTTAAGGAGCTTGTTTATATGCTGCTCAGTGCAATATTTTACAGAATGACTGGTCCCGGTGGTCTATACACAGCTTATAGGAATGTGTAGTATTCTGCACAAAGTGCACATCTAATATAACACATCTATTATTGTACTGATCCTGAGTTACCTCCCGTATTATACTCCAGAGCTGCACTCACTATTCTGCTGGTGCAGTCACTGTGTACATACATTACATTACTGATCCTGAGTTACCTCCTGTATTATACTCCAGAGCTGCACTCACTATTCTGCTGGGGCAGTCACTGTGTACATACATTACATTACTGATCCTGAGTTACCTCCTGTATTATACTCCAGAGCTGCACTCACTATTCTGCTGGTGCAGTCACTGTGTACATACATTACATTACTGATCCTGAGTTACCTCCTGTATTATACTCCAGAGCTGCACTCACTATTCTGCTGGTGCAGTCACTGTGTACATACATTACATTACTGATCCTGAGTTACCTCCTGTATTATACTCCAGAGCTGCACTCACTATTCTGCTGGTGCAGTCACTGTGTACATACATTACATTACTGATCCTGAGTTACCTCCTGTATTATACTCCAGAGCTGCACTCACTATTCTGCTGGTGCAGTCACTGTGTACATACATTACATTACTGATCCTGAGTTACCTCCTGTATTATACTCCAGAGCTGCACTCACTATTCTGCTGGTGCAGTCACTGTGTACATACATTACATTACTGATCCTGAGTTACCTCCTGTATTATACTCCAGAGCTGCACTCACTATTCTGCTGGAGCAGTCACTGTGTACATACACTACATTACTGATCCTGAGTTACCTCCTGTATTATACTCCAGAGCTGCACTCACTATTCTGCTGGTGCCGTCACTGTGTACATACATTACATTACTGATCCTGAGTTACCTCCTGTATTATACTCCAGAGCTGCACTCACTATTCTGCTGGCGCAGTCACTGTGTACATACATTACATTACTGATCCTGAGTTACCTCCTGTATTATACTCCAGAGCTGCACTCACTATTCTGCTGGTGCAGTCACTGTCTATATACATTACATTACTGATCCTGAGTTACCTCCTGTATTATACTCCAGAGCTGCACTCACTATTCTGCTGGCGCAGTCACTGTGTACATACATTACATTACTGATCCTGAGTTACCTCCTGTATTATACTCCAGAGCTGCACTCACTATCCTGCTGGTGCAGTCACTATGTACATACATTACTGATCCTGAGTTACCTCCTGTATTATACTCCAGAGCTGCACTCACTATTCTGCTGATGCAGTCACTGTGTACATACATTACATTACTGATCCTGAGTTACCTCCTGTATTATACTCCAGAGCTGCACTCACTATTCTGCTGGTGCAGTCACTGTGTACATACATTACATTACTGATCCTGAGTTACCTCCTGTATTATACTCCAGAGCTGCACTCACTATTCTGCTGGTGCAGTCACTGTGTACATACATTACATTACTGATCCTGAGTTACCTCCTGTATTATACTCCAGAGCTGCACTCACTATTCTGCTGGTGCAGTCACTGTGTACATACATTACATTACTGATCCTGAGTTACCTCCTGTATTATACTCCAGAGCTGCACTCACTATTCTGCTGGTGCAGTCACTGTGTACATACATTACATTACTGATCCTGAGTTACCTCCTGTATTATACTCCAGAGCTGCACTCACTATTCTGCTGGTGCAGTCACTGTGTACATACATTACATTACTGATCCTGAGTTACCTCCTGTATTATCCTCCAGAGCTGCACTCACTATTCTGCTGGTGCAGTCACTGTGTACATACATTACATTACTGATCCTGCGTTACCTCCGGTATTATACTCCAGAGCTGCACTCACTATTCTGCTGATGCAGTCACTGTGTACATACATTACATTACTGATCCTGAGTTACCTCCTGTATTATACTCCAGAGCTGCACTCACTATTCTGCTGGTGCAGTCACTGTGTACATACATTACATTACTGATCCTGCGTTACCTCCGGTTTTATACTCCAGAGCTGCACTCACTATTCTGCTGATGCAGTCACTGTGTACATACATTACATTACTGATCCTGAGTTACCTCCTGTATTATACTCCAGAGCTGCACTCACTATTCTGCTGGTGCAGTCACTGTGTACATACATTACATTACTGATCCTGAGTTACCTCCTGTATTATACTCCAGAGCTGCACTCACTATTCTGCTGATGCAGTCACTGTGTACATACATTACATTACTGATCCTGAGTTACCTCCTGTATTATTCTCCAGAGCTGCACTCACTATTCTGCTGGTGCAGTCACTGTGTACATACATTACATTACTGATCCTGAGTTACCTCCTGTGTTATACTCCAGAGCTGCACTCACTATTCTATGGTGCAGTCACTGTGTACATACATTACATTACTGATCCTGAGTTACCTCCTGTGTTATACTCCAGAGCTGCACTCACTATTCTGCTAGTGCAGTCACTGTGTACATACATTACATTACTGATCCTGAGTTACCTCCTGTAATATACTCCAGAGCTGCACTCACTATTCTGCTGGTGGAATCACTGTGTACATACATTACATTACTGATCCTGAGTTACCTCCTGTATTATACTCCAGAGCTGCACTCACTATTCTGCTGGTGCAGTCACTGTGTACATACATTACATTACTGATCCTGAGTTACCTCCTGTATTATACTCCAGAGCTGCACTCTCTATTCTGCTGGTGGAGTCACTGTGTACATACATTACATTACTGATCCTGAGTTACCTCCTGTATTATACCCCAGAGCTGCACTCACTATTCTTTAGACTTCAGAGCGGAAATCTACAAGCTTGTTCAGTGTTTGCACATGTGTTTTACTGGTGATATTCATTGTTATGTTTTTCCTTATATCAGGCATTGTACAGTAATCTAATGTTAAAGTGCATTCCCCCTGTATTGTGAGGGCAAAGCTAAACTGTCAGTGGTATATGTTTGGAATCTGACAACAAAGTATCGGACCTACCAATGATTATTGGCAGAATTCTGAATGCAGCTCTGGAGTATAAAAAAGCTAATAACTTATAATAATAATACATCGGTTTCAGTGCCACCTGCTCCTCAGAGGTGTCTACATTAACCTCAGGGTTTCCGCTATCTCTTGGCTTTATGTGTCAGACCATTGTGGACTATGGGCCCTTGGTCAGTCATGGCGGCTGCTGTCCAGTTCAGTCTCTTGTTCTCTTTTTGCATATTGAGCTGCTGGTGGTCGGGATCCTCCTTTATTTCTTCAGTGTCTGCTTGTATTAATGGGAGAACAACAGATGGAAGGTGGTCGATTTTGCTCCTTAGAGGAGCCTGTACTCTGATATACAGGAGGTCTTGTGATGTCCCAGGGAGTTTCCATGCTGAGCTATGGAGAGCGCAGAAGCCGGGTCAATGTGAGCGTGAAATCCATGAAAGAAGTTCACTTCACCAAACCTCAGTAGATTAATTGTGTTTGCAAAGCTCTCCAGCCAAGAAAATACAGATCTAATGTATTGATGGACAAGGTGTCTCTGGGGATGGAGGCTGCTCCACGCTGCCGGCAGCCGCCTTCCCTCCTCGGAGTGCACGCTCCGGCTGCTGCACGCTACTTACCTCCCAGCATGTGCATTGTGTTTTCTATGTTGGCCCTTGGCTTTGTGTATCCAAAAATCTGATCCTGACTATTGATGAACAATGAGCAATTCTCTAAGCCCATCCTTAACCCCTACACAACTAGAAATTATTTTATATTAATCTCTTGGAGAAAACAAATACAGATTGTTCCTATGTACAAGAATATAACTACTATAATATGTTCCTATGTACAAGAATATAACTACTATACTGCCTCTATGTACAAGAATTAACTACTATAATACTGTCCTATGTACAAGAATATAACTACTATAATACTGCCTCTATGTACAAGAATATAACTACTATAATACTGCCTCTATGTACAAGAATATAACTACTATAATACTGCCCCTATATACAAGAATATAACTACTATAATACTACCCTATGTACAAGAATATAACTATTATAATACTGCTCCTATGTACAAGAATATAACTACTATAATACTGCCCCTATGTACAAGAATATAACTACTATAATACTGCTCCTATGTACAATAATATAACTACTATAATTACTGCTCCTATGTACAGAATATAACTAATATAATACTGCTCCTATGTACAGAATATAGCTACTATAATACTGCCCTATGTACAAGAATATAACTACTATAATACTGCCCTATGTACAGGAATATAACTACTATAATACTGCTCCTATATACAAGAATATAAGTACTATAATACTGATCCTATGTACAAGAATATAACTACTATAATACTGCCCCTATGTACAAGAATATAACTACTATAATACTGCTCCTATGTACAATAATATAACTACTATAATACTGCTCCTATGTATAAGAATATATCTACTATAATACTGCTCCTATGTACAAGAATATAACTACTATAATACTGCCCCTATGTACAAGAATATAACTACTATAATACTGCTCCTATGTACAAGAATATATCTACTATAATACTGCCCCTATGTACAAGAATATAACTACTATAATACTGCTCCTATGTACAAGAATATATCTACTATAATACTGCCCTATGTACAAGAATATAACTACTATAATACTGCCCCTATATACAAGAATATAACTACTATAATACTGCCCTATGTACAAGAATATAACTACTATAATACTGCCCCTATGTACAAGAATATAACTACTATAATACTGCCCCTATGTACAAGAATATAACTACTATAATACTGCTCCTATGTACAAGAATATATCTACTATAATACTGCCCCTATGTAAAGAATATAACTACTATAATACTGCTCCTATGTACAGAATATAACTACTATAAACTGCCCCTATGTACAAGAATATAACTACTATAATACTGCTCCTATGTACAAGAATATAACTACTATAATACTGCTCCTATATACAAGAATATAACTACTATAATACTGCTCCTATGTACAAGAATATAACTACTATAATGCTGCTCCTATGTACAAGAATATAACTACTATAATACTGCTCCTATTATAGAAATATAACTACTATAATACTGCTCCTAAATACAAGGATATAACTACTATAATACTGCTCCTATGTACAAGAATAGAACTACTATAATACTGCCCCTATGTACAAGAATATAACTACTATAATACTGCTCCTATGTACAAGAATATAACTACTATAATACTGCCCTATGTACAAGAATATCAATACTATAATACTGCTCCTATGTACAAGAATATAACTACTATAATACTGCCCCTATGTACAAGAATATAACTACTATAATACTGCCCCTATGTACAAGAATATAACTACTATAATACTGCCCCTATGTACAAGAATATAACTACTATAATACTGCCCTATGTACAAGAATATCAATACTATAATACTGCTCCTATGTACAAGAATATAACTACTATAATACTGCCCCTATGTACAAGAATATAACTACTATAATACTGCCCCTATGTACAGGAATATAACTACTATAATACTGCCCCTATGTACAGGAAATATAACTACTATAATACTGCTCCTCCTATGTACAGAATATAACTACTATAATACTCGCTTATGTACAAGAATATAACTACTATAATACTGCTCCTATATACAAGAATATAACTACTATAATACTGCTCCTATATACAAGAATATAACTACTATAATACTGCCCCCATGTACAAGAATATAACTACTATAATACTGCTCCTATGTACAGGACTATAACTGCTATAATACTGCTCCCTAGATACAAGAATATAACTACTATAATACTGCTCCTGGTACAAGAATATAACTACTATAATACTGTTCCTATGTACAAGAATATAACTACTATAATAGTGCCCCTATGTTCCTCACTGTTGGGGGGGTCTTTGTGAGCTCTCTGTATTTGTATGTATGGGTTGTCTGTATATTGAGGTGAGTGCACTGTGTATTCTATATATAAATATATTTATTTTTTTTACACTTGAGAGATCGAAGACTAATAGATATTTGCTCTTAGTCAGTGGAGTGGATCTTCTCCTTCCAGCATTTATTTTGCAGTAATGTTTCCTTTTATTCATTTTTTCCCTTTTCTGTATTGAGTTTTCAGATACAAAAAAAGCACAAATTTGGTGTGAAGCCCTCGTTATTCCCCCGCTCCTCCTTTCTCTCTCTCTATGCGGTCGTCACATTTATCTTGCTCGTAGCCGGGTTTTAAAGTGAGGAGGGAGAATCAGGAGAATTTGATAGGATCCAATTAAATTTGTGCAGATAAAATGATGATGAATTGCAGCCGGTTCCACAGAGACACCCGGTACGATACCGCGGCCCCGGAGCCTGCGAGAGCTGAGGTCATCAGCTGCAGAAAAAAGGAACACATCTGGGAGTCATCGAGGGGGGAAGGAGCGCGTCTGCAGTCACGGGTGGAGAGCGTGCGTCTGCAGTCACGGAGAGAGGAGTGCCGTCTGTAGTCACCGGGTGGCAGAGCGTGCCGTTGCAGTCACGGGGGTGGGGTGTGCCGTCTGCCGTCACTGGGGGTGGGGGAGCGCCATCTGCAGTCACCGGTGGGAGAGCGCCATCTGCAGTCACCGTGGTGGGAGAGCGTGCCGTCTGCAGTCACCGGAGGGAGAGTGCCGTCTGCAGTCACCGGGGTGGCAGAGGTGCGTCTACAGTCACGGGGGGGAGTGCCGTCTGCAGTCACCGGGGTGGCAGAGTGTGCCGTCTGCAGTCACCGGAGGGGGAGGAGTGCCGTCTGCAGTCACCGGGGTGGCAGAGCGTGCCGTCTGCAGTCACCGGGGTGGCAGAGCGTTCCGTCTGCAGTCACCGGGGTGGCAGAGCGTGCCGTCTGCAGTCACGGGGGCAGAGTGTGCCGTCTGCAGTCACCGGGGGCAGAACGTGCTGTTACAGTCACGGAGGGGGAGGAGTGCCATCTGCTGTCACGGGGTGCAGAGCGTGCGTTGCTGTCACCGGAGGGGGAGGAGTGCCGTCTGCAGTCACCGGGGTGGCAGAGCGTGCCGTCTGCAGTCACGAGGGGGGGAGTGCGTTGAGTCACGGGGTGGAAGAGCGTGCCGTCTGCAGTCACGGAGGGGGGAGTGCCGTCTGCATCACCGGTGTGGCAGAGGTGCGTCTCAGTCACTGGGGGTGGGGGTCCATCTGCATTCATGGAGGGGCGTCTGCATTATCTGTGTAAGGTGCAAATACAGCTCTGGCAAAATTAACAGACCACTGCAAAATGTTCAGTTTCTCTGAATTTTCTCTTTGTTGGTATATTTTTGAGTAAAATGTATATTGTTGTTTTATTCTATAAACTCCTGACAACATGTCTCCGAACTTCAAAGCTACAAATTCTGTGTTTATTTGCAGCAAATGAGAAATCCATCAAAATAAGAAACCGAATAGTGATTTCAGATCTCAAATAATGCAAAGAAAACAAGAAAACAAGTTCATATTCATTTAGAAACAACAATACTGATGTTTTAACTCAGGAAGAGTTCAGAAATCAATATTTGGTGGAATAACCATGATTTTTAATCACAGCTTTCATGCGTCTTGGCCGCTTTCCACACCAGTCTTTCACACTGCTTTTGTGTGACCTTATGACACTCCTGGCACAAAAATGTAAGCAGTTCTTCATTGTTTGATGTCTTGTGACTATCCAGCTTCCTCTTGATTACATTTCAGGGGTTTTCAATTGGGGTTCACATTTGGAGATTGGGCTGGCCATGACAGGGTCTTGATGTGGTGCTCCTTCATCCACACATTGATGGACCTAGATGTGTGGCACGGGGCATTGTCCTGCTGGAAAATACAGTCCTCAGAGTTGGGGAACATTGCCTGAGCAGAAGGAAGCAAGTGTTTTTCAAGGATAGTCTTGTATGCGGCTTGATTCATACGTCCTTTGCAAAGATTAATCTGTCCAATTCCAGCCTTGCTGAAGCCTCTCCAGACCATGACCGATCCTCAGGCAGGCGATATACAGTCCTGCCAGGACCTGCCGTGATGTCATAGTGGCATTCCCGATGCGAGCGGCCAATCAGCACCAGGAACGCCCCTCTGACATCACGATAGGTCCTAGCAGGTCAATTCCTGCAGCGGCTCCCGGACTCCAGAACCGCCGTCGGAGGGTAAGTATTCATTCTTTATTATTTTTCATATACCGTATATACTCGTGTATAAGCCGAGTTTTTCAGCCCAAAAAATGGGCTGAAAAGTCCCCCCCTCGGCTTATACACGGGTCAATACGGTAATCCTATGGTGGGAGGGGGGCGCGGGGGGTGGGGGGGCGCTGCGCAGTATTTCTTACCTTGTCCCCCGTTCTGCAGTGCTTTCCGGTGTCCTCCGTGCTCCGTTCCCGGTCTGCTGGGCCTTGTGGTTCCTCCTGGTTCCTCTTCCTTCGGTTCCATCATGGGGGCTGCCATCTTGCTTCTTCTCTCCGCCCCCGGCCAGTGATGTCAGAGCAGGCCGCGCTGTGATTGGCTACCACCCGTGATCACATGTCACAGCGCGGCCTGCTCTGACATCACTGGCCGGGGGCGGAGAGAAGAAGCAAGATGGCAGCCCCCATGATGGAACCGAAGGATGAGGAACCAGGAGGAACCACAAGGCCCAGCAGACCGGGAACGGAGCACAGAGGACACCGGAAAGCACTGCAGAACGGGGGACAAGGTAGGAAGCTGTGTGTGTGTATGTGTATATATGTGTATGTGTGTGTGTGTGTGTGTGTGTGTGTGTGTATGTATATATGTGTGTATGTATGGGTATGTGTATGTAAGTAGGCTGGCTGCCAATATAAGCCATACCTCTGGGCTGCTGTATATACTTCTGGGGCTGCTGGATACTACCACTGGGGCTGTATATACCTCTGGGGCTACTGGATACTACCACTGGGGCTGTATATACTTCTGGGGCTGCTGGATACTACCACTGGGGCTGTATATACCTCTGGGGCTACTGGATACTACCACTGGGGCTGTATATACTTCTGGGGCTGCTGGATACTGCCACTGGGGCTGTATATACCTCTGGGGCTGCTGGATACTACCACTGGGGCTGTATATACCTCTATGGCTACTGTTTACTACCACTGGGGCTGTATATACCTCTGGGGCTACTGGATACTACCACTGGGGCTGTATATACTTCTGGGGCTGCTGGATACTACCACTGGGGCTGTATATACCTCTGGGGCTACTGGATACTACCACTGGGGCTGTATATACCTCTATGGCTACTGTATACTACCACTGGGACTGTATATACATCTGGGGCTACTGGATACTACCACTGGGGCTGTATATACTTCTGGGGCTGCTGGATACTGCCACTGGGGCTGTATATACCTCTGGGGCTGCTGGATACTACCACTGAGGCTGTATATACCTCTATGGCTACTGTATACTACCACTGGGGCTGTATATACCTCTGGGGCTACTGGATACTACCACTGGGGCTGTATATACCTCTGGGGCTTCTGGATACTACCACTGGGGCTGTATATACCTCTGGGGCTACTGGATACTACCACTGGGGCTGTATATACCTCTATGGCTACTGTATACTACCACTGGGGCTGTATATACCTCTGGGGCTACTGGATACTACCACTGGGGCTGTATATACTTCTGGGGCTGCTGGATACTACCACTGGGGCTGTATATACCTCTGGGGCTGCTGGATACTGCCACTGGGGCTGTATATACCTCTGGGGCTGCTGGATACTACCACTGGGGCTGTATATACCACTGGGGAGGCTGCTGTATACCACACTGCTGGGGGCTGTATACCTGTGCTGGGGTCCACCCTCAGCTTATACACGAGTCAATAGGTTTTCCCAGATTTTGGGGGCAAAAGTAGGGGGGTCGGCTTATACACGGGTCGGCTTATACACGAGTATATACGGTATTTGACTTTGTTTAATTTTGATTTCGCAGTGTATATTAATACACTGTGAAATCAAATTTGGGCGGTCACACATAGCACAGAGGAGAGGAGGAACAGGATTCATCCTCCCCTCTGTGACATGAGATCCAGCAGCGCCGGCCCCTATGGGAGAAAACGCAGGAGCTGCTGCGTAAAGAATTTGCATGTCAATTCTTTATGCAGCAGCGTTTTCTCCCATAAAAGCGCTGTGCAAAATTACACAGTGTCTGCACAGCAAAGTGAATTTCCCATTCACTTTGCTGCCAGACACAAAACACATTGCGTATTTTTGAAAAGCGCGCATAAAAAAGCGCACAAAAATAAGCAATGTGTGAACGAGGCCAAAGAGGAACAATGTCGGGGTGAGTGGAGCCTCCTCCATCCTGCTATTCACCCCCAACTACCCCTGCTCACCCCATATAGAACCCCACTCTCACCTGCTCAGCACCCACTCACCCATCTGAGCACCCAGTCACCCCCGGCTCGGCGCCCAGTCACCCCCGGCTCGGCGCCCAGTCACCCCCGGCTCGGCGCCCAGTCACCCCCGGCTCGGCGCCCAGTCACCCCCGGCTCGGCGCCCAGTCACCCCCGGCTCGGCGCCCAGTCACCCCCGGCTCGGCGCCCAGTCACCCCCGGCTCGGCGCCCAGTCACCCCCGGCTCGGCGCCCAGTCACCCCCGGCTCGGCACCCCACCGACACTGCGGCGGCCACGACCAATCGGTGATATTGGTGCTGGATTTATACCCAGCTTCGCATTGCATTATTCTTACATCTTCATAAATAAACTATGCTACGTACATATTCTAGAATACCCGATGCGTTAGAATCGGGCCACCGTCTAGTTATTTATAATGTTTATAGGTACATTATTATTTTATTCATATTTCATTTTTTAATTCTCTATTGTCTACTGTCTATTCTCTCTATTCTCTACTGTCATTATTTATAATAGTAATGCACAATTCAAAAATAAAATAATGAATACAATAAATGTAGAATTAATGTACTTATTTTATAAATGATAGTAATAGACAATTCAAAAATAAAATATTAAATATACTTGTACAGTATTATTACTTTTATTGTATTCATTATTTTATTTTTGAATTGTGTATTACTATCATTATTTATAATATAACTAGATGGAGGCCCGATACTATCATATGACGTGGCATCACAATGGGATCATACTGTGTGGGACTGCGGGCGGCAGCTGTCTCTGTCTGCTGTGTGCTATGATGTCATAATACCCCACTGTGATGTCATAATAACCGCTGTGATGTCATAATACCCCAAACTGATGTCATAATACCCCAAACTGATGTAATAATACCCCAAACTGATGTCATCATACCCCAAACTGATGTCATCATACCCCAAACTGATGTAATAATACCCCAAACTGATGTCATAATACCCCAAACTGATGTCATCATACCCCAAACTGATGTCATCATACCCCAAACTGATGTCATCATACCCCACTGTGATGTCATCATACCCCACTGTGATGTCATCATACCCCACTGTGATGTCATCATACCCCACTGTGATGTCATCATACCCCACTGTGATGTCATCATACCCCACTGTGATGTCATCATACCCCACTGTGATGTCATAATACCCCAATCTGATGTCATAATACCCCAAATTGATGTCATCATACCCCGCTGTGATGCCATAATACCCCAATCTGATGTCATAATACTCCATTGTGATGTTATAATATCCAAAGTGATGTCATAATACTTCAATGTGATGTTATAACACTCCATTGTGATGTCATAATACCCTACTGTCATGTCAAGTCCTTAATGTGATGTCATAATACCAGGGGCGGACCGTCACCCCCGGGGGCCCTGGTGCACAGGAGAGGACCGGGGGGGGCGGGGCTACTGGCCGTCGGTGCGGCCCGGGGGGGAGGGATGCTGTCGGCACGGCCCGGAAAGGGGGGGGAAGGTGCTGCTGGGAGCCGCAGGGAGCCGCAGGCGCGATGCTCTTCTACCTGGGAGCCGCGCCGGATGTATGCTGGGGGCCAGAGGTGAGGAGGTGCGGGATCAGGCAGGGGAAGCAGGAAGCTCTCTGCTTCCCTTGCCTGACCCTCCTCTCCTTTGACGGCGGCTTGCGGGGGTCGGCTGGGGGCCCCCCTCCAGGCTTCAAGGGGCCCCCAGCCGGTCGGGGCCCTGGTGCAGCTGCACCAGTGTAGTTCCGCCCTGCATAATACCCACTGTGATGTCATATATACCCCAATCTGATGTCACAATACCCCAATCTGATGTCATAATACCCTACTGTCATGTCATAAGTCCTTACTGTCATGTCATAAGTCCTTACTGTGATGTCATAAGACCCTACTATGATGTCATAACACCCCCTGTGATGTCATAATACGCCCTGTGATGTCATACCCACTGTGATGTCGTAATACCCACTGTGATGTCCTAATACCCACTGTGATGTCGTAATACCCACTGTGATGTCGTAATACCCACTGTGATGTCGTAATACCCACTGTGATGTCCTAATACCCATTGTGATGTCCTAATACCCACTGTGATGTCCTAATACCCACTGTGATGTCCTAATACCCACTGTGATGTCCTAATACCCACTGTGATGTCCTAATACCCACTGTGATGTCCTAATACCCACTGTGATGTCCTAATACCCACTGTGATGTCCTAACACTCCACGGTCATGTCATAATACCCCATTGTAATATGGGTACAACCGGATGCAGGGGGCAATGACAGACGCCACAAAGCTATTAGATATGTAGATTATTATTATTTTATTTCCTATCAGTTGTGTATTACTGATAATATATTATTGTTGATATTCTATTGATTTCTTCCCCCGTTGTTTTGGTCCCAGCCTCTCTTATCTTGGCTGGTGTATGTGGTGGTGATGAACAGACGTAGTTCGTGGCCGTTTCTGCCATTTCCCATCACTTTCCATCTCACCTGGTGCTTCCCATTCCCAGTGTTTGGTTGATGCTTTTCACCGTTGGTATAAACCATAAATTCTCGTCGGCCTCTCTGCTTTTTTATTTATTTTTCCTTTATTTTCCCCCCGCAGTAAATAAATCCTAAAATTAATTCCGGAGGCGTCTGTAGTAAACATGACACAAAGCCTCTAAATCACAGTAATGTCTTTAATTTCTCCACGTCAACTTCTTTTTTTATATATGTTTATATTTTTCCAATGATTGAGATCTACCAGTAAGCAGATTATTACCGGGAGCCCTCCGCAAAACTGCATTTTATTGTATTCTGTGCCAAAAAATGAATTTATTGCGATGATCAAGCTGCTAAATCCTTATTAATCGAACAGTTTATGTTCTTTATGTCGTGTTGGCAGTAAACACGTTTTTTCTTTGTAGAGGGCTGCTTTTATTTTTTGTTCTTTTTATGGGTTATTTTCCTTCTCGTACCTTGTGAAGATCCAAAAAATGGAGAAAGCTGCAATAATAAGAGGAGTAAATCTTATTAGGTTGAGGGTAGTTGACCCATCACATAAAGGAGATCAGACATTTTCTTTGGTAGCCAACATTACAAATCACAAGCTATTATTATGGAAGCTGGTGTTGGATTTTGGGGGTTGTTAATCGAGGATCCTTTAGTTGATCATTAGGTTAAAGGTGGATGAACATTGATGTGCCTTAGACCCTGACAGCACGGCTGTGGAGTTGGTAAGCCAAACATCTGGCTTTGACCACTTAAAATGGACACCGACTTCATGACTCCCAACTCCATAACCATGGCTAGGGAGTAAGTAAGCCAAGTGTTGACCGAAGACACAGTTGTGTCCGTTCAGTCGGTGTTCTGGAATCTCATGGACCCCTCATAGCCAGGCCAGGTCTCCATGAGGACCCATAAAGCGGTTTCTTCAACATTGAACGAGTCAGGGGGCGTTGTTTGGCCTTTTTAGGCTTCTCATTTCCTAAAATGGTTTTCCTAACTTGGATTTTGGTGTATCGGTTGGCTCTACCTCCAACTTTACCAAAATGGAAACCGACTCCAACTTCACAACTATGGCTGTGAAGTCAGTAAGCCAAACATCTGACTCCTCAATTTCCAGGAATGCGATTCCAACTCCACCAAAATGGACACCGACTCCACAGCTCTGTCTGACAGATGGGGTAAAATGATCCGAAGCAGGCTCAGGTTAATGTTGGAGTTGGATTAGATGCCTGTTGACCAAATTTTTGTTCACCCCTGGAATATATACTAAAAACCATCCAAAAGGTTTAAGAGATCTTAAGTATACCAACTCTACCGACACCTCATCATTCCTCTTCCACTGCGGCAGCAGATTCCCCGAAGGTCTCTTTACAACCTACTCTGGCCAAACAGCCAATCACTGCCTGCAGCGGTTACACGTTGGCCACACGTCTGACTTTATAGTTGGCCGCAGCAGTCACTTTCCTGACATGATCAAGCAAAGTTCATAGGGTGGTTTGGGATCCAAGCTTCTTAAGAAGAGGATCAGTCACGCGAGTGGACAAACCCTTAAAAAAAAATCACCGCCATCACGTGTAATGCTTACTGTCCATACATGTAAAACATCAAACAGGTAGCTCTGAAGACCGAATTGTATCTGTTCAGTCGATGTCCTGGAATCTCATGGACTCCTCATAGCCAGGCCGGTTCTCCATGAGGACCCATAAAGCGGTTTCTTCAACTTTAAGACGACCCAAAGACCATTGAACAAGTCAGAGTGCTTCATTTGAGGCCTTTTAGGCTTCTCATTGCCTAAATTGGTTTTCCTAACTAGCAGTGTGGGGTAAGTTTGGCTTTTTCGACAAGTCGGTAAGCCAAACCTCCAACTCTGGCACCAACTCCCCAACTCCGACTCCACAACCCTGGTTGTGCCTATTAGTCTTGCTTTGTTATAAACTCACCTTATGGTAATTGCAACAAAAACCTTATACTCTCTAGTGAATGTGCAACGTTGCTTTTTGTCATCCAACTGCGTTAAGCGCAAATCTACACATGACAAAACACTTCCCCGTATCCACAATGTAAATCAATGATTAAAATGTTGACTTTGTGGTTTTAATGAATCTTTCTCCATCTATTCCCCCCACCCCCCCCCCAAATGCTTTCAATGCATTTAATGTGTTTCCATCAATATATTTCCCAATTTCCTCGGTAACATCGTGTCGCTCTGGTTAAGTGCTTTATTTTGAGATAGTACACTGCGCTTTTGCTTAATGCCGATGTTCGGGTGATGAATTGTGTATTCAGGTAATGGATGCCTTCAAGTGATTTTTTTTTTCATTGAGTACCGAGTTCGGCACATTAAACCCATCACGCGAGCGAAGTAGTGGTGGTCATGTAAGGATTTCCTGTACGGAAACGTCGTCCGGTGCCGCAATCCTCCGGAGACTTTGTTATTAAGCATGAGCTCTGTAAAATATTTAACGATGTGTTGATCTAGGGGGAGCGGAGGGTAAAAGTGCCCAATCCCCCACTGACGGAGGGGACCGGCTGTGAATTCATTTACTTGAAACTGATAACCTCTGGTCTTTTCTGCAAATTATTTATTCATTGGGAATGCAGTCATGGAGAAGATTCAGTGGATTCACCCTATACAGTACTCTACCTTAGGCGGCTTTTAGTCTCCTTCTCCACTGAGCATGCATGTATTCTTCACCAAAATGAGGATGAGCGGTGCCAAAATCTCTGACCATAGGCGTACCTCCATAGAGAGTGCAACATGCTCGCTGCTCCTTACCCCTACAAGCCTTGTAGATGTTGCGCAGTCCAACTGGTCGCCCCAAAATTGGTTGATGTTGCCAAAAATCTATATTTCATTAGTTTGTAGACTAATTTTTCCCATTTTTAAGTGTTTCAGAAAGCTTAGGCCAGATTGGTAAAATCGATGATCGTGAACACTTTTTGATTCAGTGCCAAATCCATTTGAACCCGATCGGCTGCATGTTGGTTGTGTTTGAGCTGGCAAGTTCCCCTTCGGCGGTTAGCCATGATACATTACCCTCCTCTCATGTCTGTGCTGTACCAATGTAGATGCCCCCAAGATCAGATTTGCCTACCAACATGTCTTTGGCCATCAAGGTAGCTTTGTTGGCTCTGTCTACCATGGTAAGTGTTGACCCAACTGGACACAGCATTAAAAAACTACCGGGGAATGAAGGTGCCCGAGTAGACACCAAGACTTAGGACATTGCACAGAATAGCTGGAAACATGACCAAGGCAGCAAACTGAACCTTTACCCCAGATGAATAAAGCGGTGGGGCCTTTCAGGATGGAGATCTTTTGTAGACCTGAACGTTCCAGAGAGAAGTGACCATGGGCTCTTGGAGTTTTGGGGCACCTCTTCATTTCAATCTCTCATGAGGTCACGTAACCTCTAGTGACCCTCCACCTCTGTCAGAGACCGGGATGGATTTGGTCTTAACTATCTCAATCCTTTCCATTTTTGTGCCCTTTCGAATTAGGAATAATTTCTTTAATGTTCTTCATATGGGCACACATCTTCTCTATAAACTTCTAACCAACCATCAAAAAAATAAAAATTCCCAGACGCTGTTGAGAAGACTCCGGACGCAATCTGTTCCTCAACGAAATCTGGAATTCATTTTTTGATGGTTTTCTCCTGACTTTAATTGCCCATTTCAAGGGTGATGGCGGCCGACTTTGAATAGACTTCTATTTACTCAACTTTGAAAGTGAAATTTACTAATGACAGCCATCTGCAGGATAAGCCGGGGCAGGAGAGGGACGTGTTTCTTGTGATGAGTCGAGGAGCATTTCGGTGAGTAATCTCATGGAAAAGCCGAGGCGGTTAACCTGCTGACTGAAGCGTGCGCGGCTCTCTTGGCCTGCACTGAAACATGAAGTCATCTCTTCTGGTTGCAGAGCAGATGTGCGACTCTCCAGTCAGGGTGTGTCTCGCACTGACACCAGATGTTAGCTGAAGGTTAAGGCCGCTCACAAAATTTGCTTTTTTTTAAATTATTTGTTATTTTTAAATTTAGATAATTCCCCAATTTTTATCAAACTTGCTTCATTGGGTGTGAGGAGGACCCAATTATCCCACAGGGCAGTCTAAATAAAGGTTTTGAGGTCAAAATATCCTACATGGATGATAAACTACAGGAGTTGAGCAGCGCATGTTATGCAATAGCATTATCTCTACCCTAGAGCTGGGCATTTACCGCCACCACACGGGGGGCTCTTTATCCCCACCGGAGCGGGCGCTTTACCTCCACCACTACCACCGAGCGGGCGCTTTACCTCACCACCACCACCGGAGCGGGCGCTTTACCTCCACCACCACCACCCATGCGGGCGCTTTACCTCCACCACCACCACCCAAGCGGGCGCTTTACCTCCACCACCACCACCGGAGCGGGCGCTTTACCTCCACCACCACCACCGGAGCGGGCGCTTTACCTCCACCACCACCACCAAGCGGGCGCTTTACCTCCACCACCACCACCACAGAGCGGGCGCTTTACCTCCACCACCACCACCGAAGCGGGCGCTTTACCTCCACCACCACCACGGAGCGGGCGCTTTACCTCCACCACCACCACCGGAGCGGGCGCTTTACCACCACCACTACCACCGGAGCGGGCGCTTTACCCCACCACTACCACCGGAGCGGGCGCTTTACCACCACCACTACCACCGGATGGGGCGCTTTACCACCACCACACCACCGGAGCGGGCGCTTTACCACCACCACTACCACCGGAGCGGGCGCTTTACCACACACACTACCACCGGAGCGGGCGCTTTACCACCACCACTACCACCGGAGCGGGCGCTTTACCACCACCACTACCACCGGAGCGGGCGCTTTAGCACCACCACCATACCACGGAGTGGCGCTTTACACCACCACCACCGGAGCGGGCGCTTTAGCACCACCACCACTACCACCGGAGCGGGCGCTTTAGCACCACCACCACTACCACCCGAGCGGCGCTTTAGCACCACCACCACTACCACCGGAGCGGGCGCTTTGCACCACCACCACTACCACCGGAGCGGGCGCTTTAGCACACCACAACATCTTACCTCCTGATTCCCTATCCATTATACCACCCCGGGACACTGCACATGCTCAGTGCTGCTCCATTCCTGCAGGGGTCTTTGTGATCACTTCTTTTTTCGGATTCATGGAAATCTCAGCTATTGGAACCTTTGGTGATCCTTCATTCATCTCTTATCCTGTGGATAGGTGATACATTTAGTTTACAGGACAACCACTTTTAATATGCCTCGTTGAAAAATTAAAAATGATAAAGAAAAATAAATGAATAGATTTACCTTCTCCTCAAACCTTAGGTGGTCTAAGCAGCTCTAAAGATAACTTATTAAGAATTATATATGTTTAAAAAAAAATACAAAAATCAAGGAAAGAAATTCTTATAGTAGGATGTGGAAACATTAAAAAAAAATATATAAATATATTTGTTTACGATTTATGTACTATTTTCCTTCTGAATCTGTTAATTTTTTTTTAGAGTAACCCAAATGATAAAATTAAAAAAAAAATATCCAAAAAGTCATAAATAATTCACAAATTCACAAGGTCGTATTTCTAATACGTTTATTGCAAAAAAAAAAAAAAAAAAATCGCATTTGCGTCCTAATAATGCGGCGGATTTTTCTTGCTCCGCTTGTAGTTTGGCTCGTCTGATATTTCCAGTCCGCTCACGAGTCTGAGATGTTCTGCAAACCGGTCTCGTTCCTGTGTTAATCCGCCTGCGTTAATGTGTCAGGCAGGGCAATCCCTGGGTTCTTGTTGGGAGGGAATGTAATCTCATTTGCTGCCACAGCCAATGCAGCGGGAAGCCACAGCTTCAGGATTCATTCTGACCTCCTGGCCTGCTCCATCTCCCTGTAAGTAATTCACGGCATCATTATCTCAGAATTACGGCATGTCACTTTGTAATATGACGGAATGCAAGAGTCTCATGCCTTGTAAAATGATATTGACAGCTTGGCAATCAACAAGTTAAATGGCCGAGTCTGAGCAGTGGTGGGGGGGGATGACTTCAGACAGAGCTGGGGGAAGAACCTGATGGGGAAGGTGACATGGTGCATGTTAAAGGGGATCTTTCACTAGGTTTTTGCCACCTAAATGAGAGCAGCATAATGTAGGGCTAGCGATCCTGATTCCAGGGATGTGTCACTTACTGGGCTGCTCAGTGTAGTTTTGATAAAATCACTGTGGATATTATCATTAGTAGTCCAGCATATTCATGAGCTGCTAGTAGAGAAAATGGTAATTTTATCAAAGAGCAAGCAGCTCAGTAAGTGACACATCGCTGGAATCAGGGTCTCTGCCTCTACAAGATGCTGCTCTTAGATGGGATGGCAAAAACCTGGCGACAGATTCCCTTTAAGCACATTGTATCCTATGGACATGCTTCCTTTGTATCCTTACTTTCCCTCTGTCTCTTTGCAAAAAGAAATGTCTGACGTCATGCGTAATATCTGTGCAAAGAATATTTTATTTTTTACTTTTTCTGGCCTATAATTCACTCTTTTTTTTTTTTTCACATATGACAAAAATGTTTTGTGTTTCATCATTTTTCTCGGATAGCAAAAATAAAAAATGCCCCAGATTCTGCTATCTAGATGAAATCCTGGTGCTGTCCGCGGTGCGGACATGGGGCAGGTTTGTGCCCTGTGATTTCAATATCAGGAGAATGGCTGGAAAGTGCTGGAAAATGCATTGCAAAACTTGACATGCAGCAGCAAAATCCGTACTGGAAAGCAGCATGAGTGCAACACTTCAGAAGTCACACAGACTGCACCTTTTCCACAGCAAAAACTGTGGCAACAATACTGTGTGGGCACAAAGCCGTAAATGTCATCAGTGTGACGGCAGGTCACATGAATGACAGTATTTTTTTATATCAAACCCAAAGTCCATTATATACAACAGAGGTCCCCAACTCCCGTCCTCAAGACCGAGGTTCCCCAACTCCAGTCCTCAAGACCGGAGGTTCCCAACTCCAGTCCTCAAGACCGGAGGTCCCCAACTCCAGTCCTCAAGACCGAGGTCCCCAACTCCAGTCCTCAAGACCGGAGGTCCCCAACTCCAGTCCTCAAGACCGGAGGTCCCCAACTCCAGTCCTCAAGGCCGGAGGTCCCCAACTCCAGTCCTCAAGGACCGGAGGTCCCCAACTCCAGTCCTCAAGACCGGAGGTCCCCAACTCCAGTCCTCAAGGCCGGAGGTCCCCAACTCCCGTCCTCAAGGCCGGAGGTCCCCAACTCCCGTCCTCAAGGCCGGAGGTCCCCAACTCCGTCCTCAAGGCCGGAGGTCCCCACTCCCGTCCTCAAGGCCGGAGCTCCCCACTCCCGTCCTCAAGGCCGGAGGTCCCCATCCCCGTCCTCAAGGCCGGAGGTCCCCATCCCCGTCCTCAAGGCCGGAGGTCCCCATCCTCCCGTCCTCAAGGCCGGAGGTCCCCATCCCCGTCCTCAAGGCCGGAGGTCCCCATCTCCCGTCCTCAAGGCCGGAGTCCCCAACTCCCTCTCAGCCTGTCCCTCACCAAGGCCGGAGGTCCCCATCCCCGTCCTCAAGGCCGGAGGTCCCCATCCCGTCCTCAAGGCCGGATGTCCCCAATCTCCCGTCCTCAAGGCCGGAGGTCCCTTCCGTCCTCAAGGCCGGAGGTCCCACTCCCGTCCTCAAGGCCGGAGGTCCCCAATTCCGTCCTCAAGGCCAGGTTCCCCATTTTTCCTTTCCTTCAAGGACGGTTGGTCATTACCCTCCTGCAAGGCGGGATCCAATCTGTCCACAAGCTAGGGAATCCCCAAACTCACTGTTGGTGGGCCGAGACTCCTGCCTTCAGCCCACCAACAGTCCATTTTTTCCTTAGCAATTGACGGTTGGTAATTCAGTCTCCTGCACAGGTGACGATTCCAACCGTCAATTGCTAAGAAAATCCTGAAAACATGCTCTATTTGTGGTCTGAGGACTGAAGTTGGGCACCTCTGGTATACAGAATCGTGCAGATTCACTTCTTTAGAATGTACAGGAGCAAAAATATATGTCTTGCAGATTAATTGCAACATGAAGATCTGCACATGTTCTGCGCTCAATCCCGAGCAGGATTAACATGTTCTTTGCTGAAAAAGTCTGCGGAATGTGGATGAGATTTGTAACCTCAACCTTTCCGACCTCAGTGGACTTATCCTAAAAACTGGCTTCATTTCAGATCATCACAAATGATACATTAGTGATCATTTTATTCTCCGGTCACATCCAGAGCTGCGGTCAGGATTCTGCTGGTCGCACATCACTGCTGCTCCCTGCTGGTCGTGTCTCTATTCCCATCCACAGCTCTCTGCAGACGTTTGGTGATCAGATTCCAGACTTCTGTACAGCACATGCTCTGTGCAGACGCTGAACCAGCAAGGGGTGTTTATCCTCGGTTTAAGATGGAGTTTTTGCTGCAAAATTCACTTTTTTGATACGTCGCTCAGCACTCGTGATCCGACATTTTTACCCCAGTTTTCGTGCAATGTATTAACACGATACAGTTTTGGAAAGGATCAGTGCATCTCAGGTGGGGGCAGTATTCCTCCTTGGGGATTTGTGCACACAGATTCTTTTTTTAGGCAGATTTGAGAAGAAACTGCAAAAACTCCGCAAAAAGACCCAATGCACACATACCGTCAGCTGTTCTTAGTAATATTTGTTTTTTCAGAAAGTATTGGTTCTGGGGTAATATTCCCACCTGACTTTTTTGGAATCCTAAATGGCAGACCTGCCTAGTTATAAGGGTTGCATTTTTGTATTGCTAGCCTAGGCCCTAGGACGCAGCAGTCTGGGGGGTGAATATGCATAAGAAATAGCAACCAAATATTTACAGCTTTTTCACTATTATTTGAAAAGCCCCATATAAAGTGCTATTTTTAAAATTTATACCCATATAAATAAATTAGTGGTACATTTACTTTTCCCATCTCTAGCTTGCGCTGTCTTGCTCAGTCACAGGGTCAGCGCTGCAGTTACTACACTTTCTTGCAGTCACTGTCCCTGCTGGGTGATAGATGCTGTGGGAGATGTGATTGCAGCACCGATCTGTGAAGATGCGTGGGGAGTGAGACACTGTGAGGATTGGTGAGTGCTGAGGTCGACAGCCTGGATCCCGGGTGATAGATGCTGTGGGGATGTGAGTTACAACGATGGCCTGGATCCTGGGTGATAGATGCTGTGGAGATGTGATGCACGACTGCTGGATCCTGGGTGATAGATGCTGTAGGGGATGTGAGTGCAGCGCCGACCTGAATCTGGATGTAGGCTGTGGGAGTTGTGATGCAGCGCAGCCTGGATCCTGGGTTATAGATTCTGTGGGAGATGTGATTGCAGCGGACTGCCTGGTTCATGGGGTAGATTTGTGGGGATGTGAGTGCAGCGCTGGATCTGGTGATAGAGCTGTGGGGATGTGATGCAGCGCAGCCTGGATCCTGGGTTGATAGATCTGTGGGAGATGTGATTGCAGCGCTGCCGGTATCTGGGTGATAGACGCTGTGGGGATGTGAGTGCAGCGCGGCCTGGATTCTGGTGATAGACGCTGTGGGGATGTGAGTGCAGCGGCCTGGATCCTGGGTGATAGATGCTGTGGGGATGTGATTGCAGCGCCGGCCTGGATCCTGGTATGATGCCTGTAGGAGATGTGATTGCAGCGCCGGCCTGGATCCTGGGTGATAGATGCTGTGGGTGATGTGAGTGCAGTGCTGGCTGGATCCTGGGTGATAGATGCTGTGGGGATGTGATTGCAGCGCCGGCCTGGATCCGGGGGCTGTGATAGTGTGGAAAGTGATTGCGCCGGTCTGGATCCTGGGTGATAGATGCTGTGGGGATGTGAGTGCAGTGCGGTCTGGATCCTGGGTGATAGTGCTGTGGGAATGTGAGGCAGCCGGCTTCCTGGGTAATAGATGCTGTGGGAGATGTGATTGCAGCGCCGGTCTGGATCCTGGGTGATAGATGCTGTGGGATATGCGAGTACACGCCATCCTGGGTGATAGATGCTGAGGGGGATGTGAGTTGCAGCGCCGGCCTGGATCCTGGGTGAGAGATGATACTGTGGGGGATAAGTGCAGTTATCTCCTCTGCTGCTGTAGCTTCTTACTGGGACAAAAGACGTCATAAGGTGGAGAGTTAGTAGCAGTGAGTCACAACAATACCAGGGTGCGCAAGATTATATGCTTTTAGGGCCAGGGCATAGAAATGTATAACTCCAGCTCTGCTATTTATTCCGGATTCTGGGGGGGTGGTTCTGGAGTCCTGGAGTCGGAATGGTAATGGCAGTCATATTTGGTGCCACTCCGCGTACCACAACCAGATAACACGGCTGAATTGTTAAGGACAAAGTATTGGATAATTACAAAATGAGGGGGAAATGCTCTTTAGGCTCCCACAAGTCACCGGTCTTTTTATCGGTGAAGGCTTTGGCTATTTATTTTTTTCTTTGCGGCGGTTTCTGCAGAAATTAGTATTAAGTAGCCGGACAGCTGTAGGCTTAGATGCATTCTGAAGATCCCGGGGTCCCAAATGAGACATGTCAGAGTACAAATTGAAAATGCCAATTTCACTTAGAAAGGTGCAACGCGTTTCACAGCTAAATCCCACTGCCAACCCCCCTAAGCTCCACTTGCAAATGGCATTGTGACTTCTGATTGTTTGCAAAAACACACAAAGGAAGAAATCATGGCCGTCTACCCATGTATGAATCCGAATATCCATATAATAGATATAATAGATCTTGAAACGTGTGGCCGGGCCATCCGGCGTGTCGTCTCCTTATGTTTCATTGTAATTTTTAGCTGTCGGTCTTTGTGTATATTCATTCCTGTAAATGATGCGGTCGTTTATCTTAATGCTCTGGCATGTCAGCAAAAGGATGAAGAACGGAAGGGGTTAAGGCTTGATTGTCAGAGGGGTCTACGGTGTCCCACTTTATCATCTGACTCATCCGCCATCAAATAAATTACAATCTCCCTCTATTTCTGGAGGGGGCGTCCATGATGAGCGCAGGATCAGAGGTGATCAGTGTCTTGCTGCCAGGGATGTGATGTCATCCTGAAGTCATACTTTTTCCTTCTGGATCAATTTATCTCCTTATGTTGTCCTATATGATGTCACTTTAAATTGACTCTGTAAGGAAAAATGTATATATTGATCTACACCTAGTGTGCAGATTAGGTGAAGTCATGTATGGTCCTCCAGACTTTACTGCTCTACCTTTTGCAGCATTTTTTCTCCATTATGGCTTTTCTGGTGATTGCTCATGCCTTCTGGAGTCTGGCTATGGCTTGTGCCGTCTGCGGAGAGCTCGTGCCGTCTGCGGAGAGCGTGCCGTTGCGAGACTCGTGCCGTCTGCGGAGAGCTCGTGCGTCTGCGGAGAGCTGCGTCTGCGAGAGCTCGTGCGTCTGCGGAGAGCTCGTGCCGTCTGCGGAGAGCTCGTGCCGTCTGCGGAGAGCTCGTGCCGTCTGCGGAGGGCTCGTGCCGTCCTGGGAGGCTCGTGCCTGCGGAGAGCTCGTGCCGTCTGCGGAGAGCTCGTGCCGTCTGCGGAGAGCTCGTGCCGTCTGCGAGGCTGTGCCGTCTGCGAGGCTCGGCCGTCTGGGAGGGCTCGTGCCGTCTGCGAGAGCTTGGCGTCTGCTGGTTGGCTCGTGCCGTCTGCGAGACTGTGCCGTCTGCGAGAGCTCGTGCCGTCTGGGAGAGCTCGGCGTCTGCGGAGGCTCGTGCCGTCTGCGTGAGCTCTGCCGTCTGCTGAGGCTGTGCCGTCTGGTGATGCCTCACAGCGTCTGTGGTTGGCTTGTGCCGTCCGGCTATGGCCCTCGCCACAGTTTGGGATGGCTCACGGCGTCTTTGTTTTTGTCTTGCAGTACAACTATGAGGGGAATGACATCAGCGATCTGCCTGTGAATCTTTCCGTCGTCTGGAATGGAAATTTTGTCATCGACAACCCAAGAACATACAAGGTGAGGCCGGCTGTCAGCGCCATCCAACTGTTCGCCTATATATATATATATCATATATATTTTCTAATATATAAAGCTGTATGTATGTGGGGTGTATGTCCGGGATTGGCATCTACACCGTCGCAACAAAGCCACAAAATTTTGCGCAGTCACACGTCTGGACCCCAGAGAAGCATCATAGGGTATGTTGTGTGGCAAAATTTTAACCCTGCGCATTCCAGTTCACCAAACAATTTTGCCCGTATCTACATAATGGGGAAAAAGTGACAGTTACCAGTTGACTGTTGTGAATGAGAGGGGCTTAATGACAGCGCCAAAGACTAACAGCATATACCAGCATATAGTCACTAAGGTGGGGCCCCAACATGGATATTCACCACTCATGGGGACATGTATACGCACCATATGCACACAAAGAGTAACAGCTAAGGTGGAGCCCCAACATTGGATACTCACCACGCACCAACACACACACACACACAACACACACACAGCCCCCACGGGGTACACACACACCCTATAGCGACACATGCACTCACCCCACAGGGAAACACGCCACAGGAACACCCCCCACAGAGACACACACACCACACAGACCCCCCCCCACAGGGACACACACACATACACGCCCTATAGGGACACATGCACTCATCCCACAGGGACACACACACACCCAGGGACACACACACCACACAGACAGACACAGATGTTCACAAATCACCTCACACAACTCGCCTCATACGTCTTTGTATCTTTAATTTCCAAATATAAACATCTGATTAAAAACAGCCATTGTGCAACACATGTGCCATATAGGGAATTAAGGCAGATGTCAGTCACATGAGCTGTCTATTATGTGTATGTGTGAGGTAACATATACTGCCCGGCCGGGGAGGGTTTACAGTTGGCTGGAGATTTATTAGGCTGCCTATAGCAATCAATCACAGCTCAGCTTCTATTTTCCTACAGGTCATTAATATGACATATTCAAATTCTATTTTGTTATAGCTAACGGCAGTTATTTATTATCCCGGGCGTAGCCGGGTACTACAGCTAGTATTAAATATATATATATATATATATATTTTGTTGTTGCACTGGGCTTTTTATACAGGTTATTTGATTTTGTCTGACATGCTCAGCGAAGGCCTGGAGTTGTAATACATCGCTAATTAGTAAGGCCATGTCATTAATTCATTAATGAGCACAGCGTGTGGAGATATTGACTCTCCGGTTTGTTCCGCAGCCCACCTCTACAAGTGTTCAGCCCTGCGGGAGAGTTGTGGACTCTGTTTGAAATCCGATCCCCGCTTTGAATGTGGTTGGTGCGTGACCGAGAAAAAATGCACCTTGCGCCAGAACTGTCTGATGTACGAAAGCCCATGGATGCACGTCAGCACCCCCCAGAGCCGCTGCACCGACCCCAAAATCACCAAGGTATGTAGCCAATAAAGTCTATTAAAGTACTGCTCCTAGGTACAAGAATATGACTACTAGAATACTGCTCCTATGTACAAGAATATAACTACTATAATACTGCTCCTATGTACAAGAATATAACTATATAATACTGCCCCTATGTACAAGAATATAACTACTATAATACTGCTCCTATGTACAAGAATATAACTACTATAATACTGATCCTATGTACAAGAATATAACTACTATAATACTGCCCCTATGTACAAGAATATAACTACTATAATACTGCTCCTATGTACAAGAATATAACTACTATAATACTGATCCTATGTACAAGAATATAACTACTATAATACTGCCCTATGTACAAGAATATAACTAATATAATACTGCTCCTATGTACAAGAATATAATACTATAATACTGCCCTATGTACAAAATATAACTACTATAATACTGCTCCTATGTACAAGAATATAACTACTATAATACTGCTTCTTATGTAAAGAATATAACTACTATAAATACTGCTCCTATGTACAAGAATATAACTACTATAATACTGCTCCTATGTACAAGAATATAACTACTATATATACTGCCCCTATGTACAAGAATATAACTACTATAATACTAATCCTATGTACAAGAATATAACTACTATAATACTGCTCCTATGTACAAAATATAACTACTATAATACTGCTCCTATGTACAAGAATATAACTACTATTATACTGCCCCTATGTACAAGAATATAACTACTATAATACTGCTCCTATGTACAAGAATATAACTACTATAATACTGCCCTATGTACAAGAATATAACTACTATAATACTGCCCCTATATACAAGAATATAACTACTATAAACTGCCCCTATATACAAGAATATAACTACTATAATACTGCTCCTATATACAAGAACATAACTACTATAATACTGCTCCTATGTACAAGAATATAACTACTATAATACTGCTCCTATTACAAGAATATAACTACTATAATACTGCCCCTATATACAGGAATATAACTACTATAATACTGCTCCTATGTACAAGAATATAACTACTATAATACTGCCCTATGTACAAGAATATAACTACTATAATACTGCTCCTATGTACAAGAATATAACTACTATAATACTGCTCCTATGTACAAGAATATAACTACTATAAACTGCTCCTATGTACAAGAATATAACTAATATAATACTGCCCCTATGTACAAGAATATAACTACTGTAATACTGCCCCTATTACAAGAATATAACTACTATAATACTGCTCCTATGTACAAGAATATAACTACTATAATACTGCCCTATGTACAAGAATATAACTACTATAATACTGCCCTTATGTACAAGAATATAACTACTATAATACTGCCCTATGTACAAGAATATAACTACTATAATACTGCTCCTATGTACAAGATATAACTACTATAATACTGCCCCTATGTACAAGAATATAACTACTATAATACTGCTCCTATGTACAAGAATATAACTACTATAATACTGCTCCTATGTACAAGAATATAACTACTATAATACTGCCCTATGTACAAGAATATAACTACTATAATACTGCCCCTATGTACAAGAATATAACACTATAATACTGCTCCTATGTACAAGAATGCAACTACTATAATACTGCTCCTATGTACAAGAATATAACTACTATAATACTGCCCCTATGTACAAGAATATAACTACTGTAATACTGCTCCTATGTACAAGAATATAACTACTATAATACTGCTCCTATGTACAAGAATATAACTACTATAATACTGCTCATATGTACAAGAATATAACTACTATAATACTGCCCCTATGTACAAGAATATAACTACTATAATACTGCCCCTATATACAAGAATATAACTACTATAATACTGCTCCTATGTACAAGAATATAACTACTATAATACTGCCCCCTATGTACAAGAATATAACTACTATAATACTGCTCCTATGTACAAGAATATAACTACTATAATACTGCCCCCTATGTACAAGAATATAACTACTATAATACTGCTCCCTATATACAAGAATATAACTACTATAATACTGCCCCTATGTACAAGAATATAACTACTATAGTACTGCTCCTATGTACAAGAATATAAACTACTATAATACTGCTCCCTATATACAAGAATATAACTACTATAATACTGCCCCTATGTACAAGAATATAACTACTATAGTACTGCTCCTATGTACAAGAATATAACTACTATAATACTGCCCCTATGTACAAGAATATAACTACTATAATACTGCCCCTATGTACAAGAATATAACTACTATAATACTGCTCCTATGTACAAGAATATAACTACTATAATACTGCTCCTATGTACAAGAATATAACTACTATAATACTGCTCCCTATATACAAGAATATAACTACTATAATACTGCTCCTATGTACAAGAATATAACTACTATAATACTGCTCCTATGTACAAGAATATAACTACTATAATACTGCTCCTATGTACAAGAATATAACTACTATAATACCGGCCACTATGTACAAGAATATAACTACTATAATACTGCTCCTATATACAAGAATATAACTACTATAATACTGCTCCTATGTACAAGAATATAACTACTATAATACCGGCCACTATGTACAAGAATATAACTACTATAATACTGCTCCTATATACAAGAATATAACTACTATAATACTGCTCCTATGTACAAGAATATAACTACTATAATACCGGCCACTATGTACAAGAATATAACTACTATAATACTGCCCTATGTACAAGAATATAACTACTATAATACTGCCTCTATGTACAAGAATATAACTACTATAATACTGCCCCTATATACAAGAATATAACTACTATAATACTGCTCCTATATACAAGAATATAACTACTATAATACTGCCCCTATATACAAGAATATAACTACTATAATACTGCCCCTATGTACAAGAATATAACTACTATAATACTGCTCCTATGTACAAGAATATAACTACTATAATACTGCTCCTATATACAAGAATATAACTACTATAATACTGCCCCTATGTACAAGAATATAACTACTATAATACTGCTCCTATGTACAAGAATATAAACTACTATAATACTGCCCGTATGTACAAGAATATAACTACTATAACTATAACTACTATGACTACTATAATACTGCTCCTGTGTACTAGAATGTAACTCATTTCTTGCCCGGTCTTCCATGTTTCTTGGGTTTTCTTCCTTTGAGCTCCTCTCCTTTATGTGTGTGGTCAGTGTTGATAAATTGAATTTATTCTAATGCGGTCCCTATAATGGGCACATGTGGGAATTGCTGACCCCGGCAGCCTCGGCCCCTGTGTGATATTTCTAAGGGATGAATCAGAGGGGAGCGAGCTGAGGCTCGGAGCACAGATCTCTAGTTGTGAGATCAATGGCGGCCTCCTTCCTGTGATCCTCTGCCTTCACCTCTCGCTTCTGCATATCTCTCGCTGAAGACGTGTTTCTTTTTTATTTTTCAGACGAGATGTTTGTTGTTTTATTTAAAAGTTCCCCTGTGAAACCAATTAACGGAGAAGCGAGAGGCGGGCGGGGGAGGGGGAGCGCTGCTCTGCAGGAGAACATGGCTGAAATACAGGTGGTAGGTGCGGAGGAGCGAGGCCTCCACGTGTGATCACTGCCCAAAAATGGGGCCGAGTGGCCTGTATCTACAGCTGGGGACCACCGAGAATGGTAATCCGGGGTCCACTTACTGCAGGAAGGTTGTGTCTTCTGCCGAGAACAAGAATTAATAAGAAGACGGTTGGGATTTCTTCCAGGAGTAGCTGCGTTTATGTGGGTCAATCTGGCGGCTTTTTGCGTGGGATGATGCGTCTGATCCGATGACCCGTTCAGTTGGTTTTCTGACCCCGTTCACCTGCTTGGAAAAAGAAGCTGCAGAACGCAAATAAAACCTTGATGTCGGGTAACGCGGCTGATCAGGGCGGACCCGGTGCCCTCGTAGAATGGTGCAAGTCAAACGCCGCTGCCCACCCGCTAGGGACAATGTCGCGGTTTGCCATTTCAACGCGTGGGAGCGTTCTGCACCAAATGGTTTTTCCGGAACTTCAAGCATCGATTGTGGATCATCGTCAGATTTGCTCTGGTTTCAGTATCTTGTGGTCATGAAGGGATCCAGTTAGTGGATCCCGTAGGAAATGCTCCATGTCCAGGTCTGGAAGCCGGATTGGCCTCATGTCAGCGAGAGAATGGGAAAAGTAGCCTGGCAGGAGTCACTCCTGTTAATCACCCCTTTAAGGAAAAGTAGCCTGGCGGGAGTCACTTCTGTTAATCACCCCTTTAAGGAAAAGCAGCCTGGCGGGAGTCACTCCTGTTAATCACCCCTTTAAGGAAAAGTAGCCTGGTGGAAGTCACTCCTGTTAATCACCCCTTTAAGGAAAAGTAGCCTGACGGGAGTCACTCCTGTTAATCACCCCTTTAAGAAAGAGAAGCCTGGCTGGAGTCACTCCTGTTAATCACCCCTTTAAGGAAAAGTAGCCTGGTGGAAGTCACTCCTGTTAATCACCCCTTTAAGGAAAAGTAGCCTGGTGGAAGTCACTCCTGTTAATCACCCCTTTAAGGAAAAGCTGCCTGGCAGGAGTCACTCCTGTTAATCACCCCTTTAAGGAAAAGTAGCCTGGCAGGAGTCACTCCTGTTAATCACCCCTTTAAGGAAAAGAACCCTGGTGGGAGTCACTCCTGTTAATCACCCCTTTAAGGAAAAGTAGCCTGGCGGGAGTCTACTCCTGTTAATCACCCCTTTAAGGAAAAGTAGCCTGGTGGGAGTCTACTCCTGTTAATCACCCCTTTAAGGAAAAGTAGCCTGGCAGGAGTCACTCCTATTAATCACCCCTTTAAGGAAAAGCTGCCTGGCGGGAGTCACTCCTGTTAATCACCCCTTTAAGGAAAAGAACCCTGGTGGGAGTCACTCCTGTTAATCACCCCTTTAAGGAAAAGTAGCCTGGCGGGAGTCTACTCCTGTTAATCACCCCTTTAAGGAAAAGTAGCCTGGCGGGAGTCTACTCCTGTTAATCATCCCTTTAAGGAAAAGAACCCTGGCGGGAGTCACTCCTGTTAATCACCCCTTTAAGGAAAAGAACCCTGGTGGGAGTCACTCCTGTTAATCACCCCTTTAAGGAAAAGCAGCCTGGCAGGAGTCACTCCTGTTAATCACCCCTTTAAGGAAAAGAACCCTGGCGGGAGTCACTCCTATTAATTACCCCTTTAAGGAAAAGTAGCCTGGCGGGAGTCTACTCCTGTTAATCACCCCTTTAAGGAAAAGTAGCCTGGTGGAAGTCACTCCTGTTAATCACCCCTTTAAGGAAAAGTAGCCTGGCGGGAGTCACTCCTGTTAATCACCCCTTTAAGGAAAAGTAGCCTGGCGGGAGTCACTCCTGTTAATCACCCCTTTAAGGAAAAGTAGCCTGGCGGGAGTCACTCCTGTTAATCACCCTTTAAGATAAACGCCAACATTTCTTCGTATATGCAAATTTGCACTTCACTAAGGAAGTTGAGAAACTCCCATGCCACATTTAAGCAGCTTCCTCAAAGTCATAATCGCTTTCCTACAAGCTTTTAATATAACTAAGGGATTTGTGCCAGATCAGAACCCCAAACTACAGACACTGCGTTTCGGGGTACCTGCCCCTCATCAGTGTAGTGTGTGGCATATTCTGATCTGGCAGAGTGAGTGGGCTAAGAAATTTTTGTCGTGCCCCCAGCCCACCCCCCATAATGCCCACTTTTGGGCAAGTATTATATAAACTTTGCCACATTCCTGAACAGGCATCCTGGGAGAGTTGACGACTATGCTTTACAATGTCATGACCTCATGACTCCCAGTTTCATTCCATAAAAGAATAGTCTGAATTAAAGGGAATCTGTCACCAGGTTTTTGCCATCCCATTTGAAAGCAGCCTAAACGAGGCTTCACAGACTCTATTTGCATATCAGCAGTCAGAGACCCTGCTTCCAGCGATGTGTCACTTACTGAGCTGCTTGCTGTCATTTTGATGCAAATTACTGTTTTCTCTGCTGCAGATTTAGCAGTTCATGAATATGCCAGACTACCTGGCAGCCAAGTAGTCCTCTAATGATAATCTCCTGCTGATTAAACAATGATTTTATCAAAACACCACTGAGCAGCCGAGTAAGTGAAGCCTCTGTTTGTGTCAGAACTGCTGCACCCAGTAAACTAAGTGATACATCGTTGGATTCAGGGTCTCATTGCCTACATCATGCTAGACAGATGAGGTAGCAAAAAGCTTCTGACAGATTGATTTTAAGTCAGTTTCCAGTGCTCCAGTCTGTGCTCCAGAACTGCGGTTCGTCTGGCAGCTTTAAAATGCAAGAGAGAAGCGCCCCCAGAGGTATATACCCGTATGTGCGGCTCAGCTTCGCCCTGTAATGACCGCTCCGGGACGCTTTCCGCAGACGGACAATGGACTCTGCAAAAGTTAAAAATAAAGGCTAAAGTGAACGTAATTAAAGATGGCCGCTCATAAATTGCCCCGTCCTCCATCCCGCTCCCAACGGCAAATCGGTAACGAGAGCCATAATTCCAGAGAATGAGATTGTGCAGCCGTCGCGGGGAGACATTAATTCCATTTAGTGCCCGCAGGTGTGTGACGAGTGATGGGCCGCTCCGGAGGCAGGCAAAATCTGGTGTGAAATTGCCCGTAATTAGCTTGTTATTGGTGTTGCCGGGCCACCGCCCCTCCGCTCATCAGTCATAATGCTGCCTTTGTCACACCGCACCTGTCCGCCTTATTGGAAATAATCGTACTAAATGTGTCTCATCAGACCGCCGAGGATCCCCTCCCCCGCCAATGAGAGGCTCGCCGGGGACGCAGGTCTGCCGTGTGTGTCACAGCTTCCATAGATGAAAGCAGGGAACAATAGAGCACGTCCTACTGTAAAGCGGTGCAGTGTCCGGTCCCTGTCCTATCATGTCACTCGGTTTCCAGGGACGTCGTGTACAGGGCGCTCGGGCCGGAGCCCCTCGTGAGCCACTTTACCCTGCAGGAGTTTTATTGTTCAGATGGTGCCTCGCTCTCACTCTACGGGTGCCGTTCTCTGTCAGTACCATGTTAATGGCCCTTTAAATCGCCATATGCTGCTGAGCAATGTGTGATGGAAGTGGTGACATTGTGTCCTTGCATTGTGCCATGGTTATGTGCCATGTGTTTGAGAGATCTATATAATGGGAATATCTTTCTACCACTGAATCCAGCAACCCAGTGCGGGCGCCAAACATTGAAGCTGTATTAAAACCATATAGACTTGGTGTGAGCCCACCAGCCAGGACAAAGCCAACTTTCTTGTGATGAGACCCCGAGCATCAAACCATCAAACTCACCTCTCACAGGAACTTTGGTTATTTTTCTTTTTTGCATCCATCTGTCTGTCTGCAGTCCGTCTCTTCCATCCCCTCCGATCTAGCGCTCTGCAGTCCATCTCCTCCAATCTCTTCGTGGTCTATCTCCCCCATCCCCTCCAATCTATCTGTCTGCGGTCCGTCTCCTCCATCCCCTCCTATCTGTCTGCAGTCCGTCTCCTCCATCCCCTCCTATCTGTCTGTGGTTCGTCTCCTCCATCCCCTCCGATCTGTCTGTGGTTTGTCTCCTCCATCCCCTCCTATCTGTCTGCGGTCCGTCTCCTCCATCCCCTCCAATCTGTCTGCAGTCCGTCTCCTCCATCCCCTCCGATCTGTCTGCAGTCCGTCTCCTCCATCCCCTCCGATCTGTCTGCGGTTCGCCTCCTCCATCCCCTCCGATCTGTCTGCAGTCCGTCTCCTCCATCCCCTCCTATCTGTCTGCGGTTCGTCTCCTCCATCCCCTCCGATCTGTCTGCGGTCCGTCTCCTCCATCCCCTCCGATCTGTCTGCGGTCCGTCTCCTCCATCCCCTCCGATCTGTCTGCGGTCCGTCTCCTCCATCCCCTCCGATCTGTCTGCGGTCCGTCTCCTCCATCCCCTCCGATCTGTCTGCGGTTCGTCTCCTCCATCCCCTCGATCTTCTGTCTCTGTCCTCTCCTCCATCTCTCCATCCTCGATCTGTCTTGCGTCTGTCCCTCCCTCATTCTCCTCCCTCGATCTATCTGTTTGCAGTCTGTCTCCCCATCCCTCCATCTATCTGTCTGTGTTCCGTCTCCTCCATGCCCTCTCTGTGGTCCGTCCCCTCCGATCGATCTGTCTGCGGTCCGTCTCCTCCATCCCCTCCGATCTATCTGTGGTCCGTCCCCTCCATCTCCTCCGATCTGTCTGCAGTCCGTCTCCTCCATCCCCTCTATCTGTCTGCGGTTCGTCTCCTCCATCCCCTCCGATCTGTCTGCGGTCCGTCTCCTCCATCCCTCGATCTGTCTGCGGTCCGTCTCCTCCATCCCTCGATCTGTCTGCGGTCCGTCTCCTCCATCCCCTCCGATCTGTTGCGGTCCGTCTCCTCCATCCCTCCGATCTGTCTGCGGTTCGTCTCCTCCATCCCCTTCGATCTATCTGTCTTCTGTCCATCCCTCCATCTCCTCCGATCTATCTGTTTGCAGTCTGTCTCCCCATCTCCTCCGATCTATCTGTTTGCAGTCTGTCTCCCCCATCTCCTCCGATCTATCTGTTTGCAGTCTGTCTCCCCATCCCCTCCAATCTATCTGTCTGTGGTCCATCTCCTCCATCCCTCCGATCTATCTGTCTGCGTCCGTCTCCTCCATCCCCTCCGATCTATCTGTCTGCGGTCCGTCTCCTCCATCCCCTCCGATCTATCTGTGGTCCATCTCCTCCATCCCCTCCGATCTATCTGTCTGTGGTCCATCTCCTCCATCCCCTCCGATCTATCTGTCTGCGGTCCGTCTCCTCCATCCGCTCCGATCTATCTGTGGTCCATCTCCTCCATCCCCTCCGATCTATCTGTCTGCGTCCGTCTCCTCCATCCCCTCCGATCTATCTGTCTGCGGTCCGTCTCCTCCATCCCCTCCGATCTATCTGTGGTCCATCTCCTCCATCCCTCCGATCTATCTGTCTGTGGTCCATCTCCTCCATCCCCTCCGATCTATCTGTCTGCGTCCGTCTCCTCCATCCCCTCCGATCTATCTGTCTGCGGTCCGTCTCCTCCATCCCCTCCGATCTATCTGTGGTCCATCTCCTCCATCCCCTCCGATCTATCTATCTGTCTGTGGTCCATCTTCTCCGATCTGTCTGGTCCGTCTCCTCCATACCCTCCGATCTGTCTGTCTGCGGTCCGTCTCCTCCATCCCCTCCGATCTATCTGTGGTCCATCTCCTCCATCCCCTCCGATCTATCTGTCTGCGTCCGTCTCCTCCTCCCTCCGATCTATCTGTCTGCGGTCCGTCTCCTCCATCCCCTCCGATCTATCTGTGGTCCATCTCCTCCATCCCCTCCGATCTATCTGTCTGTGGTCCATCTCCTCCATCCCCTCCGATCTATCGGTCTGTGTCCATCTCCTCCATCCCCTCCGATGTATCTGTTTGCAGTCCATCTCCCCATCCCCACCTATCTATCTGTCTGCGATCCGTCTCCTCCATCCCCTCCGATCTATCTGTCTGCGTCCGTCTCCTCCATCCCCTCCGATCTATCTGTGGTCCATCTCCTCCATCCCCTCCGATCTATCTGTCTGTGGTCCATCTCCTCCATCCCCTCCGATGTATCTGTCTGCGGTCCGTCTCCTCCATCCCCTCCGATCTATCTGTGGTCCATCTCCTCCATCCCCTCCGATGTATCTGTATGTGGTCTGTCTCCTCCATCCCCTCGGTCCTGTTCTGTTGGTCGGCACATAATGAAATATTCATGGACCCGCTTGGGTTAGTGTCTCTCGGTCTCGCAGCTTTTCTCGGGTTTTCGGGCTTAACGACTCCATTTCACTTTGCTTTTCAAACTCAACAGGGATGTATGCAGTTTTACAAAGAGCCCCCCGCCTGCGTACATTAACGTACCAAACACAGAAGCCTGCGGTAAGAAAGGGCCGCACAGCGGGACGATGACTACTTCATAGCCGACTGCCGCGGTAACAAAGGCCGCTCGCTCATAAGCACAATAATCTGGGACGCTCTGTCACTTCCCATCTCAGGTTCAGAATGGAAAACTCGTCAGCGGCACCTGAGGAAAGCACTTACCTTAATTAACTCTGAGGGTAGGGGCTGATATCGTGACTGCCGTCAGTGGGATCTCACCTTACAGGACCCTGGAAACGCTGGTGGTTGTAGTTCTGCCACGGAATTGTCTGAATGTGAACAGACAGTTTTTGACCTTTTCTATCACTGTTATCAAGTGTTTCCAAAAATTACATTTTCATCCAACAATCCAGAAATCCTTATAATCCAACACGTTTAATTGTCAAATCAAAAAACTACAGGAAAAAAACTCATAAATGAATATATTTATTGGTATGCTTTAAAATCCAGTGCAGTCTATTGATTCAGTGTAAATAAGTGTTTCAACACTTGACACACCCACCGACATACCCACCGACACACAACAATTACCACTTAAGGAAAGGAAGAGAGAGTCTTTGTCGATTAGAAGGTTTTGTATGTCGGTGGGTCACAGATTATTATGCGATCGTCCTTAGACAGGTCTAAATACACAGGAATGTCTTCAGAACAAACCATCCAAAGAACCAATTGCTTTTAATGGTTTGTGAGTATGGTCTGTGTACCACTAACCTACGTACTTGGTCACTAGTGGCAGTGAGTTCTCTAAGATTAATATTGTATGTTAAGGTCGAAAAGTCAAGGTTTTACACTCTCGTCCAAGGTTCTCAAGAAAGGGTAGAAGAGATGAAACATTAGTATCTGACCGTTAAAATGGTTTTGCAAACCACCCGACGCGTTTCGCCAATTCACAAAAGGCTCATCAGGGGGCAATAGTCGTAATTTATGATACAATGGATACATCAACTGATAATACAGGTACGATATGGTGACCTGATATATTGTGAGTCTGGATTACCAGACGCCTCCATGCAGTCCAGGAGGGAACTTGTAAAGAGAAGAATGTACGGGGACACCTCTTTTGGGAAAAATTCAGTCCTGATGAAAACAACATGAAAAGATAAGGGTAACTATCCGCCCCACATCTCATCAGGCTTATTACCCTCCACTATATACCCAAAGGGGATAAGTAATCCATTGATGTATGTTACTCTTAGTGCACCCATGGTGTTGATGGGAGGGGTACAAGGGGGGAGGAAAGAGGTGTAACTGGTCTGTAAAGTTTATAAAGACATGTACTGGTAGTATAGGTTCCAGTACTCCCCCAGATCTATTAAGAAGGTGGGTAGGATTAGGTCCAAGACTGTATGCCACGTTTATTGAGGCCACGTACCCTCTAGTCACCTCTGATATCATCATAAAGGTATAATGGTAGAATGAATGAGCACTTATCTTCCCTTCTTCTTCTTTTGGTGGTGGGGGGATGAAGTTGGAGTATATTTTAGACCTTAAAAAATATCTGATGCCTTTTTAGCTTACTCCGGAGACTGGACCAAAACAAGGTGGGACGCGGCTGACTATCACCGGAGAGAACCTGGGCCTGAGGTTCGAGGACATCCGCTTCGGTGTTCGGGTCGGACAAGTCATGTGTGTCCCGTTAGAGAGCGAATACATCAGCGCCGAGCAGTAAGTTCCTTTACCCCAAAAGTCACATTTGTGCCTGAACTGATGGGACCTTGTACATGTTTCCTTCATGTAGGGTGGACTTCCACTCATGACCACCTGATAACAGAGAACAATAGATTGCATGCAGCCATGACCTGCTGTTATGTCTCCTGCTTGTAGGATTGTCTGTGAGATTGGAGAGGCTAAAGTAATGCCGCCACGCGATGTCACTGTTGAGGTCTGCATAAGAGACTGCTCGAAGGAATACATGACGACTGCACCTAGGTCCTTCTCATTTGTGGTAAGTCGCCTTCGGACCCAGACCCCCGAATTCTGACCTCCAGCCTATGATTTATTATGTAATTATACCTATGAACACTATTTATTAAAAATAACTTCTTTAAAGGGGTGTTTTAAAATGATCCTTTAGCCACAGGATAGAGGATAACTTTCCTAACACTGGGGCTCTGATAGCCGTGATCCCTACGATCCAGAGAACTGAAGCTCTGAAGAGCCCCAGCTGACAATTGGAAAGTTATCCCATCCTGTGTATATAGGGAATAACTTTAAAGAGCTACTCCAAGGAGATAAAAACTATTCTAATACCCATGCCATTCTAAAATGTAAAGATTAGATCCATAGTGCCGTTTCCCACCCTTCCAGTACCTGTAATTCAGTGTGATGCTATAGCTGTTCCTTGGTGCTCCCCCTCCTTTCTGGGATGTTACATCACACATCAATGGTCGTGGCCTGCTCCTGGTGTCTAGTAGCTGCCAGTTCCTGATAAAATCTTCAGTCCCAGATTAGGGAACAAGCTACAACCCCACCACACCACACCACCAGGGAAGCAGATATCAGGGGTCTGGCAGCTACTAGACACCAGGAGCAGGCCACACCACTGATGTGTGATGTAATGTCCCAAAAGGGAGGGGGAGCACCAAGGAACAACGCCAGCATCACACTGAATTACAGGTACGGTGAAGATGGGAAACAGCACTATGGAAGTTATGTTTAGAGTTTGAGGGCATGGCCATTATCATAATTTATTCTCTCCCTGGAGTACCATAAACATAACACCCCTTTAAGTTAAATCCTGGTGATCATACACGGTATACACTTATCCTGTACTGATCTTGAGTTATATCCATTATTATATACCAGAGCTGCACTCACTATTCTGCTGGTGCAGTCACTGTGTACATACATTACATTACTGCTCCTGAGTTACCTCCTGTGTTATACTCCAGAGCTGCACTCACTATTCTGCTGGTGCAGTCACTGTGTACATACATTACATTACTGATCCTGAATTACCTCCTGTATTATCCTCCAGAGCTGCACTCACTATTCTGCTGGTGCAGTCACTGTGTACATACATTACATTACTGATCCTGAGTTACCGCCTGTATTATATACCCCAGAGCTGCACTCACTATTCTGCTGGTGGAGTCACTGTGTACATACATTACATTACTGATCCTGAGTTACCTCCTGTATTATACCCCAGAGCTGCACTCACTATTCTGCTGGTGCAGTCACTGTGTACATACATTACATTACTGATCCTGAGTTACCTCCTGTATTATACTCCAGAAGCTGCACTCACTATTCTGCTGGTGCAGTCACTGTGTACATACATTACATTACTGATCCTGAGTTACCTCCTGTATTATACTCCAGAGCTGCACTCACTATTCTGCTGGGGAAGTCACTGTGTACATACATTACATTACTGATCCTGAGTTACCTCCTGTATTATACTCCAGAGCTGCAGTCACTGTGTACATACATTACATTACTGATCCTGAGTTACCTCCTGTATTATACTCCAGAGCTGCACTCACTATTCTGCTGGTGCAGTCACTGTGTACATACATTACATTACTGATCCTGAGTTACCTCCTGTATTATACTCCAGAGCTGCACTCACTATTCTGCTGGGGAAGTCACTGTGTACATACATTACATTACTGATCCTGAGTTACCTCCTGTATTATACTCCAGAGCTGCAGTCACTGTGTACATACATTACATTACTGATCCTGAGTTACCTCCTGTATTATACTCCAGAGCTGCACTCACTATTCTGCTGGTGCAGTCACTGTGTACATACATTACATTACTGATCCTGAGTTACCTCCTGTATTATACTCCAGAGCTGCACTCACTATTCTGCTGGTGCAGTCACTGTGTACATACATTACATTACTGATCCTGAGTTACCTCCTGTATTATACTCCAGAGCTGCACTCACTATTCTGCTGGTGCAGTCACTGTGTACATACATTACATTACTGATCCTGAGTTACCTCCTGTATTATACTCCAGAGCTGCACTCACTATTCTGCTGGGGAAGTCACTGTGTACATACATTACATTACTGATCCTGAGTTACCTCCTGTATTATACTCCAGAGCTGCAGTCACTGTGTACATACATTACATTACTGATCCTGAGTTACCTCCTGTATTATACTCCAGAGCTGCACTCACTATTCTGCTGGTGCAGTCACTGTGTACATACATTACATTACTGATCCTGAGTTACCTCCTGTATTATACTCCAGAGCTGCACTCACTATTCTGCTGGGGAAGTCACTGTGTACATACATTACATTACTGATCCTGAGTTACTTCCTGTATTATACTCCAGAGCTGCAGTCACTGTGTACATACATTACATTACTGATCCTGAGTTACCTCCTGTATTATACTCCAGAGCTGCACTCACTATTCTGCTGGTGCAGTCACTGTGTACATACATTACATTACTGATCCTGAGTTACTTCCTGTATTATACTCCAGAGCTGCAGTCACTGTGTACATACATTACATTACTGATCCTGAGTTACCTCCTGTATTATACTCCAGAGCTGCACTCACTATTCTGCTGGTGCAGTCACTGTGTACATACATTACATTACTGATCCTGAGTTACCTCCTGTATTATACTCCAGAGCTGCACTCACTATTCTGCTGGTGCAGTCACTGTGTACATATATTACATTACTGATCCTGAGTTACCTCCTGTATTATACTCCAGAGCTGCACTCACTATTCTGCTGGTGCAGTCACTGTGTACATACATTACATTACTGATCCTGAGTTACCTCCTGTATTATACTCCAGAGCTGCACTCACTATTCTGCTGGTGCAGTCACTGTGTACATACATTACATTACTGATCCTGAGTTACCTCCTGTATTATACTTCAGAGCTGCACTCACTATTCTTCTGGTGCAGTCACAGTGTACATACATTACATTACTGATCCTGAGTTACCTCCTGCATTAGACTCTCCTGTGTATTAGTGTTGTGATTATTGTGATTAATCCCATTGTAGAATCCACAGTTCTTCCGTGTGACGCCCGCCCGTGGCCCTTTGTCCGGTGGTACATGGATAACCATAGAGGGGAGTAACCTGAACGCCGGCAGTAATGTGTCTGTAGATGTCGGAGGACGGCCCTGCGCCTTTTCCTGGTATGTGACAGTCGGGACCATGGACATGAAGTGACACCTTTTATTCCTCTTTTCTGACCTCCTAGCTGAGGGTTTGCTGCAATGTTGCAGTCTCAGCATTACTCTGTTAGATTGTATCACTATATGTAAAATGTATGAGGACGGGGGATTTGTGCTGCGGCTGATGCTCTTGGCTGAGAGTCGCCTCCTGCCGTTTCCCTGAGTCTCCTTGATCCCCGGCACTTTCGGCTGTGTGGTATGAATGCGGTTTGCATGTGAGCAGAGCGAGCCGTGGAGCGACACGTGTCCACCGGAGGATGCGCCGCGCTGTAGAAAGCCATTGAGAATCATCAGGAGAGCATTTAGATAGCGGCACATTGTGACTGGGAGACGTGGGTTTAAGTGTGTGCCCCAGGCTGCTCCTCTCCCGCGCCGCCGCTCCCTCTGCCCGCGCCTCTCTGCCATAGGAAGTGCATAATTTCTAGATTACGAATGATAATAGAGCGGGTCTTTAAATATTTTCCTGTGGTAATTGCTGGTTATCAGCGCTAATAGCTGCTGTTTGCAGGGTGACGGCGAGTTCTAGTGCAGCAAAAGCTTTTATACTCTGGCTGCTGCGTTACCCATCTGCTGCCGAGGAAGACGGAGCCATCTGACGCCACCGCTGCCCCCGAGGGTGGCACAAGCTGAGCTGCCCTCATCCCTCCTACCATGTGATGACCCTAAGTCCGGTGGGGTTAAATTAAGGATGAGAGCAGCAGTGTGCATGCTGGGAGTTGTAGTTTAGATGCAGGTTTCCTTTATAGTCACACAAGACCGGATCGTTCATAAGGACCGAGTCGCCATTTTCTTCTGAACACATTTGGACTGATGGCGGCTGAATGTCTCCTCCTTCCACCTCTAGGAGAACCGGCAAGGAGATCCGCTGCAAAACACCCCAGGGGCAGAACCCATCCAGTGCCGAGATCCAGATTCACATCAACCGAGCGGTGCTGCACAACTCATTGGTCAAATACAACTACACCGAGGACCCTACTGTGCAGAAGATCGAGCCGGAGTGGAGCATCACCAGGTAATGGCCCTGTGTTATCAGGTAATAGCCCACACTGTCAGATAGCAGTCCTCCAGCTAATGTCCTCATGTTATCAGGTAGTAGATCTACAGGTAACTATCAGGTAGCAGTCTTCCATATAATATCCACCTGCTGTCAAGTAGTATTCCTCCAGGTAATGTTTTCCCCCCCCTGCTGTCAGATTGTAGTCCTCCAGGTCTCCCGCTGTCAGGTACTAGTCCTCCAGGTCATATCTTCCCACTGTCAAATAGTAGTCCTCCAGGTCATATCCTCCCACTGCCAGGTTGTAGTCCTCCAGGTCATATCCTCCCACTGTCAAGTATAGTTCTCCAGGTAATATCCTCCCACTGTCAGGTTGTAGTCCTCCAGGTCATATCATCCTGCTGTCAGGTAGTAGTCATCCAGGTCACCCACTGTCAGGTTGTAGTCCTCCAGGTCATATCCTCCCACTGTCAGGTTCTAGTCCTCCAGGTCATATCCTCCCACTGTCAGGTTCTAGTCCTCCAGGTCATATCCTCCCACTGCCAGGTTGTAGTCCTCCAGGTCATATCCTCCCACTGCCAGGTTGTAGTCCTCCAGGTCATATCCTCCCACTGCCAGGTTGTAGTCCTCCAGGTCATATCCTCCCACTGCCAGGTTGTAGTCCTCCAGGTCATATCCTCCCACTGTCAAGTAGTAGTTCTCCAGGTAATATCCTCCTACTGCCAGGTTGTAGTCCTCCATGTCATATACTCCCATTCTCAGGTTGTAGTCCTCCAGGTAATATCATCCTGCTGTCAGGTAGTAGTCATCCAGGTCACCCACTGTCAGGTTGTAGTCATCCAGGTCACCCACTGCCAGGTTGTAGTCCTCCAGGTCATATCCTCCCACTGCCAGGTTGTAGTCCTCCAGGTCATATCCTCCCACTGTCAAGTAGTAGTTCTCCAGGTAATATCCTCCTACTGCCAGGTTGTAGTCCTCCATGTCATATACTCCCATTGTCAGGTTGTAGTCCTCCAGGTAATATCATCCTGCTGTCAGGTTGTAGTCATCCAGGTCACCCACTGTCAGGTTGTAGTGATCCAGGTCACCCACTGTCAGTTGTAGTCATCCAGGTCACCCACTGTCAGGTTGTAGTCATCCAGGTCACCCACTGTCAGGTTGTAGTCCTCCAGGTCATATCCTCCCACTGTCAGGTTCTAGTCCTCCAGGTCATATCCTCCCACTGTCAGGTTCTAGTCCTCCAGGTCATATCCTCCCACTGTCAGGTTGTAGTCCTCCAGGTAATAACTTCCCACCCTCAGGTAGTAGTCCTCCATGACGCTGGTTGGCATATGGTATATAATTCTTGTCTTCTTCCTTGCAGTGGTGGGACGCCTCTCACGGTCACTGGAGTGAACCTGGCCACCATCAGAGAGCCAAAAATTCGAGCCAAATACGGAGATGTGGACCGTGAGAATGTGAGAACCTCCTCGTCTCTTTGGGGAATTTTTGGATTATTTTAAATTCTGTCAATATGGATCCTGGTTCCTGTGGCGGTACATGGTGATAGAGATGAGGCTGGGTGGCCCTCACACTGTGCCCACTACGCCATTACACCCCACATGTGTTTTCTTTTGTGACGTTCCTTTGTCTTCTCCTTCCAGAATTGCACTGTCTACAATGACACCACCATGGTGTGCTTAGCACCTTCCATTGAAAGCCCATTGAGGTCTCCACCCGAGAACGGCGATCGCCCAGACGAGCTCGGATTCATCATGGACAACGTCCAGTCTCTGCTCATTGTCAACACGACGACTTTCATCTACTACCCGGATCCAGTTTTGAGCCCCTGAGCACCGCTGGGAACCTGGAGCTGAAGCCGAGCTCTCCTCTGATCATCAAGGTGAGGGAGTCCTCGATGAAGGGGATGGATTTACTTTTCATCAGGTCACTTCTAGCCTAGAAAATAATCATCTTCTACCTGCAGGGTCGGAACATCCTTCCAGCCGTTCCCGGAAACTTCCGCCTAAATTACACCGTGTTAATCGGAGACACCCCCTGTGCGCTCACCGTCTCCGAAACACAGCTCCTGTGCGAGTCTCCCAACCTCACCGGTCAACACAAAGTGACAGTAAGTCCACAACGCACCCACTGATCTTATGAAGAACGTCCCTATTGTTTCGGGAGGGTAACGAGCTGTCTCTTCTCACCTCTCAGATCAAAGTTGGAGGGTTTGAGTTTTCTCCCGGCACCTTACAGATCTACTCCGATAGTCTCCTGACCCTACCGGCGATCATCGGCATCGGTGGAGGTGGTGGACTCCTGCTTCTCATCATCATCATCGTCCTCATTGCCTACAAGCGAAAGTCAAGGGACGCAGATCGCACCCTGAAGCGTCTCCAGCTGCAGATGGACAATCTGGAGTCACGGGTGGCCTTGGAGTGCAAAGAAGGTGAAGACGGGAACGTGGGGCGACATTGGGGAACGTGTTCTTTCTCACACCATGTAATCTTGTTCCAAGAAATCTCAGCCTTGAACAGATCCTCCACTTTTGTGGGAGCCTTATAATAATCCTTAGCTTGTCCCCGCTTGTACAGATCCTGCAGAGCCCATTAATCTCCCCGGGAAGCCACTTGTGCACCACGTTCTGCTGGCCCATGTTTGATATCTGGCCTCTTTCCTGATAATGGAGTCTTCATTTTTGATCCAGAATCAAAGAGCGTTCCTGTGGGAGTACAGGCGGGGGGGGGCTCGCAGTGTTCGAATAGCAGATAGTTAAAGCCGGTTCCATTTATATCTTGCCATCTTCTGAGGTGGACCGTATGAAAGGGAAGAGTTGGCAAGGGAAAGAGGGTGAGACAACCAGGTGTCTCATTATATGGAGGAAACTGGGACAAGGAGCCTGCAAAAACTCGCCAAAGGCAATTTAATTGCCCATTATCCGCGGGAAACGGAACGTGGTGTCACAACCCGGCCGACTGCAGCGGGTCTAGAATTAGGGGGCAAGAGGTTGGCGGCACAAAAAAGGATGAAGGAACGAGTTCTATATGTGTGCGCCTATGTGTACGCTATATAAAGCTGCAGATGGAGGGAGCGACACGGCAGTGCCAAGGATGATCATCAGTAATATCCTACAGCTGCCAGATAAAAGAGCGGGCTTTTAATTAAGCGGCATGGTATCTCTACCCATCCTATGCCTTTGAGTTGCTCCGCGGACAGATTAGAGATCTCCGCTCGCTCCTCCAGCTCCCCCCCACTCTCCGCTCGCCCCCTCCACCTTTCCAAGCATCTCAGCGCTGCCACATAAATTTAATTGAATTCCTTTCACAGATCTGTGTCTCGTGAACCGTCTTACCTGCACTCCTCCAGGAGGCAACAGCAGGGCCGGTAATGGAGATTGCTGGTTATTTGCCTTGTATGATCACTAGACGTCGTGTCTGACACCCGGGAAGCAAACGCTCTTTGTTCTCCGGGACGTGGTGACCTGTGATTCTGCCGCACCATGCGGAGGAACACAAAGTATCCTTATAAATAATGAGATACAGTGTAACAAGAATCAGGAAGATGCCGAATAATGACATGATATGGACTCAGAGGGCTGCGTTATCCCCATCATGGTCCCACACTGGGCTGTGTGCCCGCCGGCTTTGGTATTTGCTCAGCACGTCTGGCACTCGTGACTATTCTCCACGGACGAGTGGTGTGACTGGATCTCCTGATTCTTTAATGAACACGACGGTGGTGATAGTACAGCGCTAGGACATGGCATCACTTTGCTGTGGCCCTTCTGCTGGTGCAGTATCTGCAGTATTAACGGACCTTGCCTGCAGTGCGCTGTGCTGCTGTGTCGCCTGCAGAGACACTTCTTTCCCAGAATCCACAGTCGACGTAGTAATTACATGATGCCCTCCCGAAAAGCAGCTCCAACCTCCCGCACCCCACGGATGGCTGCTGTCATACCCCTATTGCTGCTCCTGAGGTTCTCATCAGGACACGAAGGGGTAATGATTGGACCCATGCCTGCAGAGTCTTCTTAAAAGCTGCAGCAATTGGGTAACTGGAACATCTGATGACTCGGCATTCCAGTCATGTGACCCCCAATGCCAATTACAGGCCTCTACTTCAATGGTCAGCTGATGAAATAACGTCACCCCTCCATGTCCTGGTGCATACCCTGGAATGGCCTGTCCTAGATCATGACAATGTTACCCCTCCATGTCCTGGTGCATACCCTGGAATGGCCTGTCCTAGATCATGACAATGTTACCCCTCCCTGTCCTGGTGCATACCCCGGAATGGCCTGTCCTAGATCATGACAATGTTACCCCTCCCTGTCCTGGTGCTAACACCCAAAATGGCCTGTCCTAGATCATGACAATGTTACCCCTCCCTGTCCTGGTGCATACCCCGTAATGGCCTGTCTAGATCATGACAATGTTACCCCTCCTGTCCTGGTGCATACCCTGGAATGGCCTTTCCTAGATCATGACAATGTTACCCCTCCCTGTCCTGGTGCATACCCTGGAATGGCCTATCCTAGATCATGACAATGTTACCCCTCCCTGTCCTGGTGCAGACCCTGGAATGGCCTGTCCTAGATCATGACAATGTTACCCCTCCCTGTCCTGGTGCATACCCTGGAATGGCCTGTCCTAGATCATGACAATGTTACCCCTCCCTGTCCTGGTGCATACCCTGGAATGGCCTTTCCTAGATCATGACAATGTTACCCCTCCCTGTCCTGGTGCATACCCCGGAATGGCCTTTCCTAGATCATGACAATGTTACCCCTCCCTGTCCTGGTGCATACCCCGGAATGGCCTTTCCTAGATCATGACAATGTTACCCCTCCCTGTCCTGGTGCATACCCTGGAATGGCCTGTCCTAGATCATGACAATGTTACCCCTCCCTGTCCTGGTGCAGACCCTGGAATGGCCTTCCTAGATCATGACAATGTTACCCCTCCCTGTCCTGGTGCATACCCTGGAATGGCCTTTCCTAGATCATGACAATGTTACCCCTCCCTGTCCTGGTGCATACCCTGGAATGGCCTTTCCTAGATCATGACAATGTTACCCCTCCCTTTCCCGGTGCATACCCTGGAATGGCCTTTCCTAGATCATGACAATGTTACCCCTCCCTGTCCTGGTGCATACCCTGAAATGGCCTTCCTAGATCATGACAATGTTACCCCTCCCTTTCCGGTGCATACCCTGGAATGGCCTTTCCTAGATCATGACAATGTTACCCCTCCCTGTCCTGGTGCATACCCTGGAATGGCCTTTCCTAGATCATGAATGTTACCCCTCCCTGTCCTGGTGCAGACCTGGAATGGCCTGTCCTAGATCATGACAATGTTACCCCTCCTGTCCTGGTGCAACCCCGGTATTGCTTGTCCTGGATCATAGTGTGTCACTCCCTGCCCCGTGCAGACCTACAAGGATGGATCTGTCCCAGGATCATTATAGTGTCACCCCTCCCTGTCCTGTTTCAGAGCCCCGGAATGATCTGTCCTGGATTATAGCCGTGTCACCCCTCCCTGTCCCGTGCAGAGCCCCAATGGCCTTCCGGATACTGACATTGTCAACCCTCCCTGTCCCAGTTTAGACCCCCGGAATGGCCTGTCCTGCATCACCGGGGGACAGAACAGGGGAGAGCACCTGAATTTAATTTCATGTTAGTTGATCATGGCACGGGTGGAGAAAACAGCAATTATCTCAATTAAGGTAGACCCCCCTCCCCCCGCAGTGCAACTCTGAAAAGCCTTCCCTCCCAGTTCCGGCCATAGATAAGTCTTGGATGTTGTTCTTGTCCCCGGACATCTCTCTGACTTTCTCTTCCTCTTGTTCCTTAGCCTTCGCCGAGCTCCAGACGGACATCCACGAGCTGACCAACGACCTGGACGGGGCCGGCATCCCGTTCCTCGACTACCGCACCTACGCCATGCGTGTCCTGTTCCCCGGCATTGAAGACCACCCTGTGCTGAAGGAGATGGAGGTGGGCCGCGTTTCTTTATTTTTATCCATTGTGCGGTGAGCGCCCGGCCGCAATAATCGCTCATAACACATTTTTTACTTGGCTTTGTTACAGGAGGCGGCTTTGTTCACGTTTCTAAATTGGGTCTTGGGATGAAATTTCCCGCTCATTATAGCGCTATTGTTAAGTGGGGGAGAAAAAAAGAAAACAAAATCAAAAGCCACTGTAAAGAATGTTCTAGATTGTGCTCCCGGAAAGGGTTAACCTGTTATTTCGGAGCCCATTGTGTAGAAATGACTGTGCAGCGCGCGGCGGCTCGTGCGCGCGCCTTTTGTTTTCTCGCGCTATGCGAACTGTTCCTTGTCGCAGTGGGTGGGGCTTTATCATTTATTAGCCATTTGTAGAACTACATGTCCCAGCATGCCTTGCTCTATGGTTTTACTGTCCGTAGGGATATTGGTCTTGTACCCGAAACATGGCTGTCTCTTTTTTTATCCCAGAAATTGTGCCGCCCTGTCTGTACTGCTGTAAATGGTGCTGAGCTGCAGTACCAGACACATTCTTCTTAGTCTTAGGTGGCGCTGTTTCTGAAAGAAATCACTGTTTTCTTAAATGCTGGAGAACCCCTCCTTTTAATGCACTCGTTTTAGCGTGAATTCTCTCGGTTTTTGCCTTGTTTAGTTTCGGACACAGGTGACCGTCTGCAAACTGCATCACGAATATGGCGGTAAAACACACAAAGGAGCCCTAGACTTAAAGGACTAGTCTTCCTCACCAGGAGATACCGTTACCCTGCGATTGCTGGGGGGTCCCCACTGATCATCCGGAGAATCAAACAGAATTGGCACCACATCACCGGTTTTCCTTGCACAGCGGCGCTCCGACCAACCTAAAAAGTGTTGCTCACCTGAACGGAGCCATACGGGTGGTCAGGAGCGCCGCTGTACAGAACGGAAAACTGACCAAGTGCTGCAATGCCTTGATTAGGTTTAGTAGGTGGTCCCAGAGGTCAGAACTCCCCTAGAAATGTGCCATCAATCAGAGATGCCAAAACCCCTTTAAGCTTCTTGGACATGAGGACAGGTTTGCAGCAAATGAATGTTAACAATGTTTCCTTTCACTGATTGCAAGCAGAGATCTTGAAACAAAGAATAGAGGACTAATGCAGAAGGTGTCATTGTTCTGAATGAGGCTCACAACACTGATTGGGCAATACCAGATCCGGAGCGGACACGCGTGTTATTTTACCCCACTTCTAGTCTTTGCCATCATTGTGGTACACAGGTTTATTATTCCCCTCTCCATGATACAGATCTGCACCCATCATGTTGCTTTGCCAAAATTGTCCACACCCCTCCAGGACTTGTGCATTAGCTGGCACCTCCATGCCGTATAAATATTGTCATCAGTGTCCCCCTCGGCGCTGCATGTTACTGTCACGGGTGTGTCAGGAGGCATGAATGAGTCTGTAGAGGCCACTCGCAGAAGGTCCCAGTGTTTGGCCAAACAGTCCACATCCTAAAGAAAAAATGTCTGTCGCTTTAAGAGGCATTTCCCTTTTAGTTAAAGCTGGAGGTCACTAGGACCCAGCTGATCCCTTACCTTGGAGCTGCCTATATATTTTTCCTTGACTCCCAGGATGCACTGCTGGTGATAGCCTCAGGATTGATTCTTGGATCAAAGCAGTGTTTCCTGGAGTCTGTTGGTTTGCTGCTTGGATCTGCTCAAGCTAAGTGTATCTCTTCCCACTTTGTATGTTTCCCTTGTGTGTTTCTCTAGTTGCTAGCTGGCTGACTAGTGATCATCCGCTCTGATCCCTGTGTAGTGGTTGTCCAGGGACAGTCAGGGAATAGGTATCCTGGCGGCGACAGTTGTGGAAACTGTATGGGCATGTTAGGGGAGCCAGGGTCAGCGCTAGTTGTTCTAGGGGTCGCCATCCCCCTTTTTGCCCTTAGTATCAGGGACTTCTTCCCCCCCCTCCTGTCGTCGTCCAGTGCTGGGTGTCTCCTTATACCCAGTGTGACAGTTACCCCTTCTCCCCGACCCCTGTATACGGGCCTCCTATATTACAGCCACTCACTCTCCCGTCAGTACGACGTCCGATACAGACACAGCCAATTAGGCGTCCTGCATTTCGTGCGCTCGTTTCATAGCTCGATATGTTTAATGGTTTTCCAAATTTACTTTCTGTAGACGACTCGTAAAACAAACGGCAAATCTCCCGGCCGTGTAATCTGCAATCTGCTGTGTCTACAGGTGAATGAGGACGACCTTCTGTAATTGGGGGGGGGTAAAGGTAAATCTTTCTCCATTGGATCTCCAGATGGTCACACACAGCGGCGACGCTTACCTCGCTCTTCAGCTCGCCATAAATACAAGGATGTGCCATAGATAATGCCAGAAAATGCCGAAAAGATGGAGGACATTCTGCTTATAACATGTCTCCAAACACAGCCAAAGCTGCATGCAGAATTCTGCACAGGGATATATTATATGCAGTCCGTCATTGGAGCGACTGGATGGTAAAATTGCCCCTGAGAAATATTAATTCCCCCTGTGAGTGCCCTAGAAAGTATTAATGCCCTTTTTGCAAGTATAATACTCTGAGGACATCTCTAAAGTGAGAATATCCTTTAAGCGCTAATTTAACAATGAATATCACCCCTGTAAATAATAGTAGCACATAAGTGTCCCCTTCATTTACATCCCCAGGGCTTCAAAGAGTAATCGTGCCCCCTCAATGCCAAATAAAAGTAATAATGCATCCGGAGCTCTCCTTGACAAAACAACCGAGCTGGTGGCACGGGGGCCGCTCGGCTGGTGGCACGGGGGCCGCTCGGCTGGTGGCACGGGGCCGCTCGGCTGGTGGCACGGGGACCGCTCGGCTGGTGGCACGGGGGCCGCTCGGCTGGTGGCACGGGGGCCGCTCGGCTGGTGACACGGGGGCCGCTCGGCTGGTGCACGGGGGCCGCTCGGCTGGTGGCACGGGGGCCGCTCGGCTGGTGGCACGGGGGCCGCTCGGCTGGTGGCACGGGGGCCGCTCGGCTGGTGGCACGGGGGCCGCTCGGCTGGTGGCACGGGGGCCGCTCGGCTGGTGGCACGGGGGCCTCTCGGCTGGTGGCACGGGGCCTCTCGGCTGGTGGCACGGGGGCCTCTCGGCTGGTGGCACGGGGGCCGCTCGGCTGGTGGCACGGGGGCCGCTCCTCCTGTCTTTATGTCTAATGCCATGTAGGATGCCTTGTGGAAGATATGTCATTTCTCCATTAGGGTGTGATTGTATATCTTACCAGCAGGGGGCGCTAGGTTTTGCAGCCAACTGCTTACTACAGACCCAACCGTCGGATGCTGCTTTGGATGTGAGTGGAGTCATTTCAGGAAGATATCAAGTGAAGTTAATGATGAGTTGTATATGGATGACGTCGTGTGCTGCGCTCCATTCTCCACCTTGGTCAGTGCAGTGGTTCCATTGCTTTCCACCAGGTCCAGTGACTGTCTGCTCATTACGGCGCACACTATACTCCGCACACTATAGCACGCACCGTGCTGGATAATCGGAGAGGCTGGCACAGATCAGTGGCTGCCATGTCCCTCAGCGACTCTGCAGAGTCTGATCCTAATTTCCCGGCTGCAGATTTTGCACGTTCCTCCTCAGAAGCCTCCGTTACACAATCTGCTGGAAGCCAAGACTTGTATGTCTCCTGCGCCTCCCCAAAGACTTCCAGGCAGCACAAGAAACACAGACAGCTCGTTCCTGGTAATAAGTAGCGAGAGGTCGAGGTGCGGAGAGGACGGGGCACAGCTCGCTCTCCTTATACTAGAACACAAGCCATCCTCTCCTGAGCAAAGATGTCTGGGGCCTCTGGTATTAAGGATGGAGATCCCTTGGGGGTATATTGTATACTGGGAGTATAAGTAAGGGGGTGAAGGTTTAATTTTGAAAGCCTTTTTCAGAAATAGACAAATATTACTGCTTTCTCACACAAACTGCGCCACACCTCTGCACAGGTTGTGTGTGGTATTGCAGCTCAGCTCCTATTAAGTGAACGTGTCTGAACTGCAATAACACACGACCTCTCCATAGGTGTAAGGTACAGTAAACCTGGACACTTTAAGGACAGAAAACATTATTTAATTGAAAGATGACTTTCATTGGATTCCATCAAATGGTGTAAACTAGTATACATACTGTAGTGTATCTACCAGAGCTGCACTCACTATTCTCCTGGTGCAGTCACTGTGTATATACATTACAGTACTGATCCTGAGTTATATCCTGTATTATACTCCAGAGCTGCACTCACTATTCTGCTGGTGCAGTCACTGTGTACATACATTACTGATCCTGAGTTACCTCCTGTATTATACCCAGAGCTGCACTCACTATTCTGCTGGTGCAGTCATTGTGTACATACATTACATTACTGATCCTGAGTTACCTCCTGTATTATACTCCAGAGCTGCACTCACTATTCTGCTGGTGCAGTCACTGTGTACATACATTACATTACTTATCCTGAGTTACCTCCTGTATTATACCCCAGAGCTGCACTCACTATTCTGCTGGTGCAGTCACTGTGTACATACATTACATTACTGATCCTGAGTTATATCCTGTATTATACTCCAGAGCTGCACTCACTATTCTGCTGGTGCAGTCACTGTGTACATACATTACTGATCCTGAGTTACCTCCTGTATTATACCCCAGAGCTGCACTCACTATTCTGCTGGTGCAGTCATTGTGTACATACATTACATTACTGATCCTGAGTTACCTCCTGTATTATACCCCAGAGCTGCACTCACTATTCTGCTGGCGGAGTCACTGTGTGCATACATTACATTACTGATCCTGAGTTACCTCCTGTATTATACTCCAGAGCTGCACTCACTATTCTGCTGGTGCAGTCACTGTGTACATACATTACATTACTTATCCTGAGTTACCTCCTGTATTATACCCCAGAGCTGCACTCACTATTCTGCTGGTGGAGTCACTGTGTGCATACATTACATTACTGATCCTGAGTTACCTCCTGTATTATACTCCAGAGCTGCACTCACTATTCTGCTGGTGGAGTCACTGTGTACATACATTACATTACTGATCCTGAGTTACCTCCTGTATTATACTCCAGAGTTGCACTCACTATTCTGCTGGTGCAGTCACTGTGTACATACATTACATTACTGATCCTGACTTACCTCCTGCATTATACCTCAGAGCTGCGCTCACTATTCTGCTGGTGCAGTCACTGTGTACATACATTACATTACTGATCCTGAGTTACCTCCTGTATTATACTCCAGAGCTGCACTCACTATTCTGCTGGGAGTCACTGTGTACATACATTACATTACTGATCCTGACTCACCTCCTGCATTATACCTCAGAGCTGCGCTCTTTCTTCAGCAGTGTATATAGAATGTTTTGCTCTATATCAGGTTATATGAGTCTAGCGTTACTCGCAGTCCCAGTTACAGTTTCGGGGTGACTTCTCCATCTCCTGGCAGTGATCCGGCCGGTGAGTGGAGGTGACGCTCCTGTTCTTCAGATCTCGGCAGGAATACCTGTTAAAAGCAATTGGCGCGCGACGAAATACCCACTTGGCATCTTCCGCCTTTAGTGCCCAATGAATTACTGTGAATGGCGCTGTGATTAGTATGGCAGCTGCGGGGGCTTTTGTGGAGGACTTTTTTTCGCTTTTGGAAAGGTTGAGGACTCTTGAACTATATGAAACCTGAGAGATAATTTCACCTAATGGTTGTATTAATCAGCGGGGAGGAACGGGTAAGACACAAGGAGCGAGCCAAGGCAATGTGTGCACAGGATTGGTGCTAATATCCCCTCTCCACACACTCCACCATGATGAAGAGCCCCTATACCGGGCTACGCTTACACTCACCTGCGGGCGCATTAATACACAGGTGGCGCCATTTATTGCTTTGTATGAATTTCTTGCAGCAGAAATGTCATACATAAGTAGGTGCTCATTTAAAGGGACATGAACTTAATGTCCTCAGCCTATAACCGTTCCGCTGCTCTGTAAGAGGAGCAGCTGACACCATAGTAAGCAATTAGCTGAAATGGCTGAAAACAGAAAACGAATAGACTGTATTTACAGGAGATGGAAAGTTTACATGATTGCGATTTTATGTACTGATTGTTGTTCTCATCGCAGGTCCAAGCTAATGTGGAGAAGGCTCTGAACCTTTTGGGCAGCTCCTGAACAAGAAGCATTTCTTACTGACCTTCATCCGCACCCTGGAAGCCCAACGCAGCTTCTCCATGAGAGACCGAGGAAATGTCGCCTCCCTCATAATGACGGGATTACAGGGTGAAATGGAATATGCAACCGGTGTCCTGAAACAGCTTCTGTCTGACCTGATTGAGAAGAACCTGGAGAGCAAGAATCACCCGAAACTGCTGCTGAGAAGGTGAGAATGGCTGGAAAATACCCTATATTGTCCTTCAGAGCTGCACTCACTATTCTGCTGGTGCAGTCACTGTGTACATACATTACATTACTGATCCTGAGTTACCTCCTGTATTATACTCCAGAGCTGCACTCACTATTCTGCTGGAGCAGTCACTGTGTACATACATTACATTACTGATCCTGAGTTACCTCCTGTATTATACTCCAGAGCTGCACTCACTATTCTGCTGGTGCAGTCACTGTGTACATACATTACATTACTGATCCTGAGTTACCTCCTGTATTATACTCCAGAGCTGCACTCACTATCCTGCTGGAGCAGTCACTGTGTACATACATTACATTACTGATCCTGAGTTACCTCCTGTATTATACTCCAGAGCTGCACTCACTATTCTGTTGGTGCAGTCACTGTGTACATACATTACATTACTGATCCTGAAGTTACCTCCTGTATTATACTCCAGAGCTGCACTCACTATTCTGCTAGTGCAGTCACTGTGTACATACATACATACTGGGATCATGAGTTACCCCTGTATTGATACTCCATAGCTGCACTCACTATTCTGCTGGTGCAGTCACTGTGTACATATACATTACTGATCCTGAGTTACCTCCTGTATTATACTCCAGAGCTGCACTCACTTTCTGCTGGTGCAGTCACTGTGTACATACATTACATTACTGATCCTGAGTTACCTCCTGTATTATACTCCAGAGCTGCACTCACTATTCTGCTGGTGCAGTCACTGTGTACATACATTACATTACTGATCCTGAGTTACCTCCTGTATTATCCTCCAGAGCTGCACTCACTATTCTGCTGGTGCAGTCACTGTGTACATACATTATTACTGATCCTGAGTTACCTCCTGTATTATACTCCAGAGCTGCACTCACTATCTGCTGGTGCAGTCACTGTGTACATACATTACATTACTGATCCTGAGTTACCTCCTGTATTATACTCCAGAGCTGCACTCACTATTCTGCTGGTGCAGTCACTGTGTACATACATTACATTGCTGATCCTGAGTTACCTCCTGTATTATACTCCAGGCTGCACTCACTATTCTGCTGGTGCAGTCACTGTGTACATACATTACATTACTGATCCTGAGTTACCTCCTGTATTATACTCCAGAGCTGCACTCACTATTCTGCTGGTGCAGTCACTGTGATACATTACATTACTGATCCTGAGTTACCTCCTGTATTATACTCCAGAGCTGCACTCACTATTCTGCTGGTCAGTCACTGTGTACATACATTACATTACTGATCCTGAGTTACCTCCTGTATTATACTCCAGAGCTGCACTCACTATTCTGCTGGTGCAGTCACTGTGTACATACATTACATTACTGATCCTGAGTTACCTCCTGTATTATACTCCAGAGCATGCACTCACTATTCTGCTGGTGCAGTCACTGTGTACATACATTACATTACTGATCCTGAGTTACCTCCTGTATTAACTCCAGAGCTGCACTCACTATCTGCTGGTGGAGTCACTGTGTACATACATTACATTACTGATCCTAGTTACCTCCTGTATTATACTCCAGAGCTGCACTCACTATTCTGCCCTGTAAGTTTATATGACCTTTGCTGGTGCAGGGGCAGATATTATCATTAATATTTCATGTACTTTCTTGCATATCTTGCTGGTTGAGGTCACCTGGATCTCCTGTATATTATAGTATGAGCTATATGAGGTCTCAGCCTCCTCTCAGGGATTATACGGATGATGATGAGTTTGGTTACAATGTATCAGCTGAGCCTGCAGCATTCAGCAGCCGAGCGCCTGCAGTGCTGACATCCCATCCACTTGTCCGATCCCGTATCCTGAGCACAATGCTCCGCACATGCGAAAATGATTAAAAAGGCTGAAAGAAATCAATCGGCGCACAGAGCCGGCGCTGAAAGAAGAAATTAGACACAATCAAATCGATTTCCGAATGCAAAAGCCGAGGTTCTGCTAAAAAATACATTATCTTCATTAATTCAATATCTTCCCATCCTCTGTGTATTGATCACAGGCTGGTGACAGAAATTGCACTTCAACTCTGTGACCGTCAGATTTGGCTGTAAATGAAGCTCTTAATGTTTATTTATTGCTTTCTCCCTACCTGTCCATGATCCTCAGTACACAGCCCAAAATGCTCAAAAACACAGGCCGAGAGCTCCTCATCAAATACCCAAAATACTCATCACCGTCACCGATAAACTGGGATTCATGTCATAAACATTCACTCCAAAATTATACCGACAATACTACAAGATATAACTACTATAATACTGCTCCTATATCCAAGAATATAACTACTATAATACTGTCCCTATGTACAAGAATATAACTACTATAATACTGCTCCTATGTACAAGAATATAACTACTATAATACTGCTCATATATACAAGAATATAACTACTATAATACTGCCCCTATGTACAAGAATATAATACTATCAATACTCCCCTATTACAAGAATATAACTATATATACTGCTCCTATGTACAAGAATATAATACTATAATACTGTCTATGTACAAGAATGTAACTACTATAATACTGCTCCTATGTACAGGAATATAACTACTATAATACTGCTCTTATGTACAAGAATGTAACTACTATAATACTGCTCCTATGTACAGGAATATAACTACTATAATACTGCTCCTATGTACAAGAATATAACTACTATAATACTGCCCTATGTACAAGAATATAACTACTATAATACTGCCCTATGTACAAGAATATAATTATAATACTCCTATTACAAATATAACTACTAATCTGCCCCTATTACAAGAATATAACTACTATAATACTGCCCCTATGTACAAGAATATAACTACTATAATACTGCCCCTATGTACAAGAATATAACTACTATAATACTGCCCCTATATACAAGAATATAACTACTATAATACTGCTCCTATGTACAAGAATATAACTACTATAATACTGCCCCTATATAAAATAACTACATAATACTCATTAAAGAATATATATATAATACTGCCCCTATATACAAGAATATAACTACTATAATACTGCCCTATGTACAAGAATATAACTACTATAATTACTGCCCCTATGTACAAGAATATAACTACTATAATACTGCTCCTATATACAAGAATATAACTACTATAATACTGCCCCTATATACAAGAATATAACTACTATAATACTGCTCCTATGTACAAGAAATAACTACTATAATACTGATCCTATGTACAAGAATATAACTACTATAATACTGTCCTATATACAAGAATATAACTACTATAATACTGCTCCTATATACAAGAATATAACTACTATAATACTACCCCTATGTACAAGAATATAACTACTATAATACTGCTCCTATGTACAAGAATATAACTACTATAATACTACCCTATGTACAAGAATGTAACTACTATAATACTGCTCCTATGTACAGGAATATAACTACTATAATACTGCTCTTATGTACAAGAATGTAACTACTATAATACTGCTCCTATGTACAGGAATATAACTACTATAATACTGCCCCTATATACAAGAATATAACTACTATAATACTGCCCCTATGTACAAGAATATAACTACTATAATACTGCCCCTATGTACGAGAATATAACTACTATAATACTGCTCCTATGTACAAGAATATAACTACTATAATTCTGCCCTATATACAAGAATATAACTACTATAATACTGCTCCTATGTACAAGAATATAACTACTATAATACTGCCCCCTATATACAAGAACATAACTACTATAATACTGCCCCTATGTACAAGAATATAACTACTATAATACTGCCCCTATGTATAAGAATATAACTACTATAATACTGCTCCTATATACAAGAATATAACTACTATAATACTGCCCCCTATATACAAGAATATAACTACTATAATACTGCTCCTATGTACAAGAAAATAACTACTATAATACTGATCCTATGTACAAGAATATAACTACTATAATACTGTCTCTATATACAAGAATATAACTACTATAATACTGCTCCTATATACAAGAATATAACTACTATAATACTACCCCTATGTACAAGAATATAACTACTATAATACTGCTCCTATGTACAAGAATATAACTACTATAATACTACCCCTATGTACAAGAATATAACTACTATAATACTGCTCCTATATACAAGAATATAACTACTATAATACTACCCCTATGTACAAGAATATAACTACTATAATACTGCTCCTATGTACAAGAATATAACTACTATAATACTGCTCCTATATACAAGAATATAACTACTATAATACTGACACTATATACAAGAATATAACTACTATAATACTGCTCCTATGTACAGGAATATAACTACTATAATACTGCCCCTATGTACAAGAATATAACTACTATAATACTGCTCCTATGTACAAGAATATAACTACTATAATACTGCTCCTATGTACAAGAATATAACTACTATAATACTGCCCCTATGTACAAGAATATAACTACTATAATACTGCTCCTATGTACAAGAATATAACTACTATAATACTGCTCCTATATACAAGAATATAACTACTATAATACTGACACTATATACAAGAATATAACTACTATAATACTGCCCCTATGTACAAGAATATAACTACTATAATACTGCTCCTATATACAAGAATATAACTACTATAATACTGCTCCTATATACAAGAATATAACTACTATAATACTGCCCCTATGTACAAGAATATAACTACTATAATACTGCCCCTATATACAAGAATATAACTACTATAATACTGCCCCTATATACAAGAATATAACTACTATAATACTGCCCCTGTGTACAAGAATATAACTACTATAATGCTGCCCCTATATACAAGAATATAACTACTATAATACTGCTCCTATGTACAAGAATGTAACTACTATAATACTGCTCATTCTGGATCTGAAGGGGGCGCGTGGTATGATGTGACTGCAGATCATTCTCAGTTTGGCGGTATTTTGGACCTTTGTCCAGTTACGGTATTACAGTTTGTATCTGTTGGGAGTCCCCCCCCCCCCTTCCCCTTACATATAGGATGAAAGCCTCCTGTCTCTATTAGCAGATCGGCTGCTGTCACGTCTGACAGACGTCTACTATGTGATGTTTAACCCCTTGGGCGCCGCACGTCCTCCAGGAGCGGAGGGATTAATCCGTGTGATCTGCAGGTCCCTGATCTGGTCCTGTATAATGGCGCATGAATGCATCTAATTACGGCGCAGCTCCGGCTGCTGTAAGTGATCGCCCTTTGATGTCGGGTCTCTTCTTTGCTGGTACAAAACTACGACTGCAGTTTTTTTTTTTTTTGGTTCCCCGGGGCCCGACTACTAAAGAGAAGGAATTTAATTTATATAGAGATCAATGGAGATGGCTGCTCGCCGCCCCTGGGTGGTTGCAGATTATTATAATCTGCACGTTTGCCGCGTCATGGTGGCAGCGTCAGTGAGCGGCACATCCTCTGTATTTACATGGGATCCTATAGAGACCTATAGACTCTCGGAGGTATGCATTATACCACCAGTGCCAGAGCCAATCCACACCATTACCTTGTTGGGTTCTAAATTTAAAGGGACAGTAACACATTTTAGGCAGCCGTTATGCACCTGCACAATTGTAATTTCTGCCTTTTCTATAATAGTTCTCTATTTTTTTGTTGCAGGACGGAGTCTGTGGCTGAGAAGATGCTGACAAACTGGTTCACGTTCCTTCTGTACAAGTTCCTAAAGGTACATATCTGTTATTTAATGGGGAAAGAACGACGTGATTGATTTTATACAATGTACAATAGATTAACATTGTCTTGACATAATCATTTCAAGGTAGAAAAATTGAAAATAATTCTTGCAAATTGACATCACTAACTCCCATAGTGTAGAACACCCCCATTTTGTGTGTGTAATGGTCTGTTCCACAAAGATGTAGTCATCTTAAAAGGAGAAATGCTTTGTGTGAAACAGAGTGGACCACTGAACACTGATTTTTAGGGGGGTTCTGGTGTACTGAAGAATAATGTAAACGGCGATCAGTGATATGTTTGGCGTTTTTCAGGCTTCTCCGTAGATTCGATCTATGCACAGGATCCTCCATAGTTATCCCCTGATCTGCAGAGTTGTCTCATAATAATAATATTTATTCACTTATATTGTTCCTTATGCCGCGTGAATCTTAAAAAAGTGAAATAATGAGAGGACGCCTCTGCCAGGAAGGTTTTATTGTGATTGATCCCACCAGGGGAATGCAGATGGCGATCCCCATCCAGGAAACACGACGGCGCCTTTTTAAATTACCGTGTATTTTTTTTGCGCCATATGGAAAGAAATAAATATTGAGACATCGAAACAATCAAAATAAAATCAACAGAACGGAAATATGGAACAAAATATTTTGGCAAAAAGGTTCAGAAGTGACGGCGGATCCTGATTACAGCACAGTGCACTGCGTGAGGTATGCTTAAAGGGGCCCTGCACCCTGTAACACAAAGATGTGGGCAGAGCCTCCGCTGTCCTGTACATAAGGCAGAGCGCTCTGCGGTGTAACGTTGTGTGGGTGTAATGCTCTGCGGTGTAGCGTTCTGCGGTGTAACGTTGTGTGGTGTAATGCTCTGCGTGTAGCGTCTTGCGGTTACGTTGTGTGTGTGTAATGCTCTGCGGTGTAGCGTTCTGCGGTGTAACGTTGTGTGGTGTAATGCTCTGCGGTGTAGCGTCCTGCAGCTGTGCGGTGTAGCATTCTGCGGTGAAACTTTCTGCAGCGTAACGGTTTGTGGTGTAATATTCTGCGGTGTAGCATTCTGCGGTGTAGCATTCTGTGGTGTAAAATTCTGCGGTGTAATGTGCGGTGTAGCATTCTGCGGTGTAATATTCTGCGGTGTAATGTGCAGTGTAATATTCTGCGGTGTAATGTGCGGTGTAATGTGTGGTGTAGCATTCTGCAGTGTAGCATTCTGCGGTGTAATGTGCGGTGTAATGTGTGGTGTAGCATTCTGCAGTGTAGCATTCTGCGGTGTAATGTGCGGTGTAATGTGTGGTGTAGCATTCTGCGGTGTAGCATTCTGCAGTGTAGCATTCTGCGGTGTAATGTGCGGTGTAATGTGCAGTGTAGCATTCTGCAGTGTAGCATTCTGCGGTGTAATGTGCGGTGTAATGTGCGGTGTAATATTCTGCGGTGTAGCATTCTGCGGTGTAGCATTCTGCAGTGTAATGTGCGGTGTAACGTGTGGTGTAGCATTCTGCAGTGTAGCATTCTGCGGTGTAATGTGCGGTGTAATGTGTGGTGTAGCATTCTGCGGTGTAGCATTCTGCGGTGTAATGTGCGGTGTAATGTGTGGTGTAGCATTCTGCGGTGTAGCATTCTGCGGTGTAGCATTCTGCGGTGTAGCATTCTGTGGTGTAAAATTCTGCGGTGTAATGTGCGGTGTAATGTGTGGTGTAGCATTCTGCAGTGTAGCATTCTGCGGTGTAATGTGCGGTGTAATGTGTGGTGTAGCATTCTGCAGTGTAGCATTCTGCGGTGTAGCAGTCTGCGGTGTAGCATTCTGCGGTGTAGCATTCTGCGGTGTAGCATTCTGCGGTGTAGCATTCTGCGGTGTAGCATTCTGCGGTGTAGCATTCTGCGGTGTAATGTGCGGTGTAGCTTTCTGCGGTGTAATATTCTTCGGTGTAATGTGCGGTGTAATATTCTGCGGTGTAATGTGCGGTGTAATGTGCGGTGTAGCATTCTGCAGTGTAATATTCTGCGGTGTAATGTGTGGTGTAATATTCTGCGGTGTAATGTGCTGTGTAATATTCTGCGGTGTAATGTGCGGTGTAGCATTCTGCGGTGTAATGTGCGGTGTAGCATTCTGCGGTGTAGCATTCTGCGATGTAATGTGCGGTGTAATATTCTGCGGTGTAGCATTCTGCGGTGTAGCATTCTGCGGTGTAATGTGCAGTGTAGCATTCTGCAGTGTAATATTCTGCGGTGTAATGTGTGGTGTAATATTCTGCGGTGTAATGTGCTGTGTAATATTCTGCGGTGTAATGTGCGGTGTGTAGCATTCTGCGGTGTAATGTGCAGTGTAGCATTCTGCAGTGTAGCATTCTGCGGTGTAATGTGTGGTGTAGTATTCTGCAGTGTAGCATTCTGCGGTGTAATGTGCGGTGTAATGTGTGGTGTAGCATTCTGCAGTGTAGCATTCTGCGGTGTAATGTGTGGTGTAGCATTCTGCAGTGTAGCATTCTGCGGTGCAGCATTCTGCGGTGTAGCATTCTGTGGTGTAAAATTCTGCGGTGTAATGTGCGGTGTAGCATTCTGCGGTGTAGCATTCTGCGGTGTAATATTCTGCGGTGTAATGTGCGGTGTAATATTCTGCGGTGTAATGTGCGGTGTAATGTGCGGTGTAATGTGTGGTGTAGCATTCTGCAGTGTAGCATTCTGCGGTGCAGCATTCTGCGGTGTAGCATTCTGTGGTGTAAAATTCTGCGGTGTAATGTGCGGTGTAGCATTCTGCGGTGTAGCATTCTGCGGTGTAATATTCTGCGGTGTAATGTGCGGTGTAATATTCTGCGGTGTAATGTGCGGTGTAATGTGCGGTGTAATGTGTGGTGTAGCATTCTGCAGTGTAGCATTCTGCTGTGTAAATTCTGCGGTGTAAATTCTGCGGTGTAATGTGCGGTGTAATGTGTGGTGTAGCATTCTGCAGTGTAGCATTCTGCTGTGTAAATTCTGCGGTGTAATGTGCGGTGTAGAATTCTGCGATGTAATGTGCGGTGTAATATTCTGCGGTGCAGCATTCTGCGGTGTAATGTGCGGTGTAGCATTCTGCAGTGTAATATTCTGCGGTGTAATGTGCGGTGTAGCATTCTGCAGTGTAATATTCTGCGGTGTAATATTCTGCGGTGTAATGTGCGGTGTGTAGCGTTTTGCGGTGTAATATTCTGCGGTGTAATGTGCGGTGTAGCGTTTTGCGGTGTAATATTCTGCGGTGTAATGTGCGGTGTAGCGTTCTGCGGTGTAATATTGTGTGGTGTAATATTCTGCGGTGAAACTTTCTGCAGCGAATTGTTCTGCAGTGTAACGCTCTGCAGCAAAATGTTCAACAGTGTGACGCTCTGTGGTGTGACGCTCTGCAGTGTGACCTTCTGCGGCAAAATGTTCAGTAGTGTGACGCTCCGCGGTGTGACGCTCTGCGGTGTGACGCTCTGCGGTGTGACGCTCTGCGGTGTGACGCTCTGCAGTGTGACTCTATGCGGTGTGACGCTCTGCGGTGTGACGCTCTGCAGTATAACACTCGGCCACTTTCCATCACACCGTGCGGCTGATTCACCATTTGTGCTTCGTCTTCTACTTTTCACTCATTTTTATGAAGTCATTGAATCTTTTGGTTTTTTTTTTTGCAGTTCAGAGTTAAAAAGTTGCAAAAAACAATTCATTAATGCAGAGTATTGGAGAATTATCACACGAGCCAAACACCGTGATGGCAGCGGCCCAGGGCCTTTGTGTGTAATATTCTCATCCTTTCTGAGATCTCTGCTTGCTGTCCTGGAAGTAACACAGGTTTTATAATCAATCAGAAGTCTTGTGAATTCCCTTGTAGGATTTTACTCCATTTGGATGGATTTTCTATGTTTTCATCCTCAGATCATCTTGTCTTACTCCTGCTCTCATACAGCTGCAGGGTTTGTTGCAGTGTATCAGTGCAGTCAGTCCTCTGTGAGCGATGCATAGCGCCAGCATATATGTCCGTGCTCTCCAGGATGAGACACATGTACATGTATGTGCAACAGCCGCGCCCGGACTGTGCAACAGCCGCGCCCGGACTGTGCAACAGCCGCACCCGGACTGTGCAACAGCCGCACCCGGACTGTGCAACCGCCACGCCACGACTGTGCAACAGCCACGCCCCGACTGTGCAACAGCCACGCCCCGACTGTGCAACAGCCACACCCTAACTGTGCACGCCCGCTGTACACTCCCTGCCTGATTTGCATGTGGCTTATGCATTAATTTCCTCATGATCGGATCATAGGATTTCTGCAAAATAGATGTGATTTTTATTGGGGTACAGGCACTCACCCAGCCATACCACTAATATATGTAAATGTACGAACAGGTTTACTGCACTGATACATTGTAGCGAATCCTGCAATCATATGAACAGTGGAACGTTTAAAGAGGCTCAAGGCGTCATCACAGTGTTCCCACGCCCTGACAGCAAGCAGAGATCTGGCCATGACCTTCACCAGCACCCCATTGTGATTTGGGGGTTGTAGGATTCGTTTTGCCCCCTTTATCCTGGCTCCTACTTTCCACTTTCTTGCCTTTATAGTGTTCCTGTAGATTTCCCCTTTGTAGCATTTCTTACACTTTGTGCCTGCACCTCTGTAGGTGTATTATTAGGCCGAGTGCTTGAAGCCTCCGCAGCCTCGGCTGAAAGTGGCCATTTAATCTGCAGTAAACTGGTAAAAGCTCTACATCCTCCAGGGACCCGCTTATACGTCCACCTACCCGCTCATTACCCGCTCTTAATGAACGCACTGGTACAGCTCCGCCGGGCACTGAATGAAGAATCCAGCCAGCGGGGGACGCTCCTACCTCCGGAGCCGCCGCTCACATCAGTCACCGACTCTACAATAATTTTACTGCCAAATTACCACTTTTACCTACAAGTGTAATCTGCAGCCTGGCGCCCTGGCATAATGTGCCAAGTATGTCCTGGAAATAAAGGAACTCACTAAATAAAACCGGACTTGTGTCCTCCTAGTGAATCTGCGGTTATATTGCCCAGTGGCGATCTCTGGGGGTGAAAGACGATGTTACATAGTAATGTGTGACCATCAGCCGTCTGGCACATTACTAACTGGAGAATTTCATGTACATGAAATTTAATTCATTTTTTTGCCTCATTATTTCCAAGATCTCTGCTAGGTCTATGGAGTCAGTAAGCCAAACGTCCGACCAACGCCAGCTCCTCAATTTCCTGAATCCGACGCTACCAATATGGACCCCGCCGGGACTCCCCGCCGTCCGGACTCCCCGCCGCCAGACTCCCCGCCGCCGGACTCCCCGCCGCCGGACTCCCCGCCGCCGGACTCCCCGCCGCCGGACTCCCCGCCGCCGGACTCCCCGCCGCCGGACTCCCGCCGCCCCCGCTCGCGACCCCCGCCTCCGACTCGCCGACCCCACGCCTCCGACTCGCCGACCCCACGCCTCCGACTCGCCGACCCCGCCTCCGACTCGCCGACCCCACGCCTCCGACTCGCCGACCCCCGCCTCCGACTCGCCGACCCCACGCCTCCCGACTCGCCGACCCCACGCCTTCCGACTCGCCGACCCCACGCCTCCGACCCAGCCAACCCAACGCCTCCACTCGCCACCGACCCTCCGACTCGCGACCCACGCCTCCGATCGCCGACCCACGCCTCCACCGCCGACCCCACGCCTCGACCGCGACCCACGCCTCGACTCGCCGACCCACGCCTCCGACTCGCCGACCACCCTCCGACTCCAAGCAGGTTGTTTCAGTGTATTCAGTCTGGACAATCTCTACAACATCCACATTGATCTCCTTCTGTGCTGATAGTTTGTTACAATGTATAGTCTAGGTCCTGGGTGTTCAACTCACAGAGCATTGTCTAGAAAGAATACAATTGTAACAAACCCCCAGCTGCGAGAAGTAAATCAGGACACATTTTCAGCCTCTGTATGTAAGTAGGAATGTTCCCATTCAAGGGCAGCAAGCGGAGCTTTTTATAATGGATAATACATGGAAACACAACATGTGTTATCAAACTGAGCGAGAAACTTAGATTGTGAGCTCCTGTGCCCAGAGCAGAGCGGCTCACAGGATCTCATCCTTCTGACATCGTCCCAGGGTGCGGGGGGACTCGGATTTTGCTGGTTTTTGCCGCATTGACAATCAGTCAGTCATGTAAAGGTCTCCAGGAGGTGACGGGGCGGCTTTAGCCTAAATGTCACCCCCCGCTGTGATCACTCCGCCACATAATCGTTGGGCACTTTTTTGTACTATTTTGCGCCAGTCTCCAGTAGCTTTCACCCCCCCCAAAACCCATTACCCTCTTCCAGGAGGCTTTAGCTCCTATCGACCAGCAGCTCCAATCCATTCCATCTTCATTACTAGTAGCCGGCTGCTTTCTTCCTGAGCTCATAGCCCATCTGTTATCACGGGCTTACGGAGCAATGCATCATGGGAGGCCGTGGAGAACCGTCGCGGGGCCGCGCCACCGGATTTAAAAAAAGGAAAGAGCAGATGCTTTTCCTCTGGAGATTAGGAAAGCCGGGTGGCTCAGTGTTTGCATTGTGTCACTGTTAGTATATATACAGTGTATATATACTACACAGTGACACAATGCAACACTTATTTACTCCTCCACCTCTTACATCCGCCATTGTTATTTATCAGTAGGGTAATGAGACATTCCCTGCAAAGCGAGAAAAGCAACGGAGAAAGAAAGCGACTCTGTAGTCTTGACAAACGCGCAGTATTAGATGCCTGATGAGCTGGAGCCGTCAATAAGGCTCTGCTCTTATTTGTAGCTTTCTGCTCGCCAGCCGCTCCAGGGTTTGTATGGGATGTTTACAGTGGATGTGCCACCGGAAATTCTCCCCTTAAAATTTGGCCATCGGTTCATGGGGCCAAGCAAAGAGGTTCCAGTGGAATCTACTAGGACGCACAACATTCAGGGCACTAAGAGGAGATAACTCCTCCCCCCTGACTACAGGAGTCATGTAATCAGTTACAGCTTACCTAATAGGAATTACAGTGGGAGGTACGTTTTAGGGGGTGCGACCCATCCGTAGGTTGAATGCCCTAAAAGGTGCTGACCCGTTGGATTAGATGCCATAGAATGCGCTCAAACATCATATCAAATGCCTTAAAAGGTGCTGACCGGTCACATCTGACGCCTTAGAAGGCACGACCCCGTCGTATCGGACGCTTTAAAACATGCTTACCTTTCACATTGGACGCCTTAGAAGGTGCCAACTGTTGGTGCTGTCGGATCTGACACCCTAGAGGGTGCCGACTTGTTATATGGGACACCTTAGATCATGCTGAACCATCAGATCGGAAGCTGTAAAGCATGCTGACCTGTTGCAATGAAGGCCCTAAAAGGTGCCAACTTGTTGTATCAGAAGTCATAGAAGGTGCTGGTCTGTGACATCTGACTCCTTAGAAGATGCTGAACCATCACATCGGATGCCTTAGAAGGTGCTCAACGGTCGGATCGGACGCCTTAGAACATGCTGAACCATCTCATCGGAAGCTTTGGAAGATACTAATCTGTCGGATATGATGTCCTAGAGGGTGTCAACCTGCCAAATAGGACGCCCGAGAGGGTGCCGACCCGTTGAATCGGACGCAAGAGAAGAAGGTGCCGACCCACTGGATCAGACACCCTAGAAGAAGGTGCCGACCCACTGGATCAGACACCCTAGAAGAAGGTGCCGACCCGCCGGATCGGACACCCTAGAAGAAGGTGCCGACCCGCCGGATCGGACACCCTAGAAGAAGGTGCCGACCCGCCGGATCGGACACCCTAGAAGAAGGTGCCGACCCGCCGGATCGGACACCCTAGAAGAAGGTGCCGACCCGCCGGATCGGACGCCCGAGAGGAAGGTGCCGACCCGTCGCATGGGACGCCCTAGAAGAAGGTGCCCACCCGCCGCATGACAGCATATGAGATTCTCATCTGTGGGCTTGGACCTCACGGTTCTTCTGATTATGTTCACAATGCAGGTGGCTTGGAAGAAAGTCATTATTTAATTCTAACCATCATTGTTTGCCTATACTTAGTCCTTTCACACTTGGCCCATCTCCATCATGCACTCACAGATTTCATGCGGCCGCCCACACCTGACTCTCCGCAGACCTCATGAATGTAAAGATGGCCACTTAAACAGCGCACAACCATTGCTGCCCTCCCCATCAAGCTGCTCTGCACGGACATCAGTCCCCTCTGGGTGGATAATCCGCCAATCATCCGGCCAGGCTCCCCGAAAACTTCTGACTCCTCTTTATCTCCAGAACGATTAATTATTCTCCGCGCGGCCAGGCGCAGGCTGCTTCCTCTCAGATCCTGCGCATCGCCTTCCCCAAGTTGAATTAATGAAGCTAAGTTTGCAAATGAACCATAATTTCAAAGACAAGCGCGTTGTTGGAAGGTCTGGGGATGATGTATGCCTGCTCTCGCTCGTTAGCAGCTGTCTCTTTAATTACTGCAGATGCTAACGAGATGCTAACAGCATATGGTGACAGGGAACTACTTGCACTTTTGCACCAAAGCAGATTGACACGTGAAAGCCGCTCTATGTCCAAGTCCATGGTGGCCAGGGGTGTTGTCAGCATGCGCTGCGTATCGTGACTCCACCATCATCTCATCGGGAACCATAATTGGTGTAAGGTCGTGTATATATAAGCAGATCACTAAGATCAGACCTGTATGGAAAACCGGTCAGATTTACTGACAGCTTGCTGAGTCTGGGGGGGAAATCTGCATAATAGTAATGCAAAATGGTCGGATTACCCACGAGATGATGCATGTTACTCTGTATTAGCATCCATGCTTGTATACACCCTTTATTAGGTTTAGTATCATCTCTTCGTCTCATTCACAACTTTAAAAAGAAAGTTCTAAAATTTTAAATTTTTCAAACTTTATGAAAACAAAGCAATTACCCTGTGGACTAAGATGATCCACACTAGATCTGCGCGGGATGGGACCGGGCAATTAGAGGAGTCTGCAAATCTCATCCGCACATTGCACTTAACTGTTCAGAAGGTAAAATATGGGGCGGATCCTACAATCTGCACGGTCACTTCTGATGACCCCTTGTAATATATCTGGGGTAAGTCCGCAGCACAATCTACAGTGGATTTGAGCTCACATGATCAATACACAATATAAGAAGCGATTCTGTAAATGGGGGTCCCATAGTCTCCAGGGTGAATGGAGCTGCTGTGCACATGAGCATCACTCCCATAGAAGTCAGTGAAACGGTCCATAAACTTTTATTGGACACTACCACCGCCACAGATGTATTAACCGCGCTAAACAGATGGGGGACAGTAGGTCTACACAATATTTATTTGGGAGTATGACCACTGGGATCTTGAGATTAATTTTCCTAAAGTCCCCTTTGTGAATGGAGCATCAGTGCGCATGCGTTACCTTCAGTCTATCCAGTGGCAGTGCGCCTGCGTTACCTTCAGTCTATCCAGTGGCAGTGCGCATGCGTTACCTTCAGTCTATCCAGTGGCAGTGCGCATGCGTTACCTTCAGTTTAATCAGAGGTAGTGCGCATGCGTTACCTTCAGTCTATTCAGAGGTAGTGCGTATGTGTTACCTTCAGTCTCTTCAGAGGTAGTGCGTACGCGTTACCTTCAGTCTACTCAGAGGTAGAGCGCACATGCAGTACCTTCAGTCTATCCAGAGGTAGTGCGCACGCGTTACCTTCAGTCTTTTCAGAGGTAGAGCACGCATGCGTTACCTTCAGTCTAGTCAGAGGTAGTGTGCACGTGTTACCTTCAGTCTATCCAGAGGTAGCGCGCACACTCGTTACCTTCAGTCTAACTAGAGGTGGTGCACACACGCGTTACCTTCAGTCTATTCAGAGGTAGTACACACGCGTTACCTTCAGTCTATTCAGAGGTAGTACGCACGCGTTACCTTCAGTCTATTCAGAGGTAGTACACACGCGTTACCTTCAGAACTAGAGGTGGTGCACACATGCGTTACCTTCAGTCTATTCAGAGGTAGTGCGTACGCATTACCTTCAGTCTATTCAGAGGTAGTGAGCATGCGTTACCTTCAATCTACTTAGCGGTAGAGCACACACGCGTTACCTTCAGTCTACTTAGCGGTAGAGCACACATGCGTTACCTTCAGTCTATTCAGAGGTAGTGCGCACACATTACCTTCAGTCTATTCAAAATATAGCAAATTGTGGGGTATTAGTTTGTCTTTTGGTCTAAAACACGTAAGCTTGTGAGCCACTACACGGCTCCCCACGGATCACAAGTCCTATCCACTAAATTCTCATTTAAAGCGAAAAAAGGACACAAATAGAAAATACATTTTCTTACCCAGCAGATTTAGGTCAGGAGACCATTACACTCAGTGCTGTGTGCAGCCTTGCCCAGGATATAACTGAAGGCATCATGAATGCAGGACACCAGCCCCAATCACTAGCAACCTCCTTTTTCACAGAGGGAGTGACCACTGGTTGTCCTGCAAACACAATGGGTTTCATATAGGGCGCAGTTCACACAGGCTTGCACAGTGTATGCCCTGCCTCTTATATTAACCCCCATCTCAGTAGGCGGGCTGCTACGGAATTCAAACACCGCCACCTGCGCCGGAACAACGCACCCACATGACCCAGCTACACACAGCAACAAAAGAGTGCAAAAAAAGCACCACAATGACAAGTGCTGAAATTGTGGAAAACTAGTTAGCGGTAGAGCACACACGCGTTACCTTCAGTCTATTCAGAGGTAGTGCGCATGCATTACCTTCAGTCTATTCAGAGGCAGTGAGCATGCATTACCTTCAGTCTACTCAGAGGTAGTGCACACACGTTACCTTCAGTCTGTTCATAGATAGTGCTCACACATTTCTGTCACTCCATTCACATTCATGTAGAGGTAGCGTGCATGCGTTCCCTCCATCACTTGTCTTGGGAGCAGTGGTCATACATTCATACTACACTTCCATAGACCCATAGAAGTGAATGGAGCGGTTCTCACACATGCACATTACCATTTGGGACCCATCTTTTTGTGATGCTGTGGGTGGGGGATAAATGTTTCTGGGAGACCCCTTTGGTGTATGATATGTACGTGGTGTCAGATAATTGAATGTCCTGTCCTCTCGTCCCATCCAGGAATGTGCCGGTGAGCCGCTGTTCATGCTGTACTGCGCCATCAAGCAGCAGATGGAGAAGGGGCCGATCGACGCCATCACAGGAGAAGCGCGATACTCCCTGAGCGAAGACAAGCTGATCCGCCAGCAGATCGACTACAAGATGCTGGTCAGTCTCCGGAGAATGGGGATCTGTGCCGGTTTGGGATGATTCTAGTGCAGGGTAGCCATGAATCATGCAGGAAAGTAGGGGTGGTCGTCCACAGCGGTGCCCCCGTACCCAGTGCAGATGGGGGCAGACATATTTGTGTACTGGCCTTGACCACTGGCGTTCTTTCCGGATGAGTCTGTGGCTGCTTTGTTAATGGTGATTTCCCGCCCGTTCATCTTACATTGGTATTTTTTTCTCTCTTTCTCTCTCGACAACCTGTCTCTCCCTCTTCTGTGTGTCTCACTAATGTGGCTTGCCTGTTAATGGATTGAAGAATCCTTGTGCCGATGACGGGCTGAGCGATGAATCATGTAGCCGCTCGCCTCAAGTAAGTTTACTCGCTCCCCCTTCCTCCGCTTTGGTGGTGGTGGTGGGAGGGGGGTCTGTAGATGGGATCCTTCAATCCATTTCATGGCTTCATGTCTATCCAAGTACTGGTGCCCCTCTGGCTATGGTCACACGTTGCGTCTTGCAGGGTTTGATGCCAACGAAAAGCTGCTTTTTACAGTTAAAGCTCTGAGAAGTCAGAAATCTCATGCACCCCATTGATTTCTTCCCCCTGACAAATGGAAAGTGCTGCATTAAAGACACAGCGTGTCAATTCATTCTCTGTTTTTGCAGCATTTTATTCACCATTAAAAGTAATGAGAAAATGCAAAAATGCAACCACTGCGTTTATGATGAATGAAACTAACTTCATTAAACATGCAGCAAAAAGTAAATAATATTTATAGCCAAGAGAGCAGGTTTGGCTGCAGAAAAAATTAAGCCAAAATGCAACGTGTGACCATGGCCTTACACGTATCCTGCTTGGCGCAGGCAGACCCTTACTGGTTTTTATAAGGTCAGTGACAATCTGACGTCTCTAGGGGCTCTACCCTCGTGACGGGTTCATGTCCCATTCTGTGTGCTTTCCTGATACGAAACTCCAGATCCCCTGCATATAGACAGGTGCATGACATATTGCTGGCTGCCTGCAGTTACCACCAGGGGGAGCTCAGGAGCTCCTGTAGACAGTGCTGATATTGAAGATGTTTTAAGGATTTATTCAGTACCTTCCAGAGCGCTCACTTTCAGGTCATGGCCATTATGACGTGCATGATTGTCGGTATATTGTGTCCTGTGCATTGATGTTCTGACGTGAGCACGAAAAGAAGTGAGCAGCTGTGGATGTCACCGGATGCCCCTCTTTTGAAACTCTTTAAAGGGAACCTGACAGCTCGTTCTACTCCCCTCTGCTACCACTAGCTGCCTCTGCACCTTCTAGCTGAACTCTAACCATCCCTGTCTCACCTAAAAGCTACACTATAAAGTTTAAGAAAATGACTTGCATACTTACATGTAGTCTGCATCGTAGACTGATGGGCGGGCTCCGGGGCTCCATTCTCCCTCCTTGCATGTTTCTCTCCCCTGGCGTCATCATTTCTCTTTCCCTTTTTTCAAATTTCACGCCTCCTCTTCTACTGTAAAGCGCCGTCCGGAACGTCATATCCGGCCTGGTGCATTGTGGGGCTGATCACGTGGGGTACGCTGAGCTCCGGCGCATGCCAGTGCGATATTGAAGCTGAGCCGTGACGTCATAAGCCCCCACAATGCACCAGGCCGGATATGAGTTCGGGTGGCGCTTTACAGTAGAAGAGGAGGGGGAAATTTGAAAGAAACAGAAGAAGGAATGAGGACGCCCAGCGGGGCGAGAGAACAAGCGAGGAGGGGAGAATGGAGCCCCGGAGCCCACCCATCACAGTCTACGAGATGTAAACTTAATGTAATATGCAGTCAGGGATGGTTAGGGTTCAGCTAGGAATGTGCAGGGACAGGTAGTGGTAGCAGAGGGGGGTAGAACAAGCTGTCAGGTTCCCTTTAATACTTTGTTTCGGTCCATACATTTAATATTGCTTGAAGGAAATCCTATATTCCGATGCTGGAAACCAGTCCTGACCTCAACCTGTCTCAGAGCTGATGATTTGTTCCAATGTATCAGTGCAGGTAATCCTGATCTTTCCCAATTGGAGTCCCATGTGATCTGCAGAATGATTGATCTCGATCTCTTGCAGCAAAGGAGACTATCGTTTTTCATGGATCAGGTGTTTGTCGGCAGCACATCTTTTTTGTAAATAGAGAATATGCTGCTGACAAAAACCTGATCAATAAAGAACGATCATTTCCTCGCTGGCAGAGATCGGGGTGCTGTTGAATGTTTCAGAAGGGGACGACCATCATCACCAATTCTACTCTAGATAGGTCCAGAGTGGAAAAAGTGATGAGCGCCATTTTACTGTATCATCATTAGGCTAGGGTCAGACTAGCGCTATCCCTGCAGTTCAGGGGGTTGATGAAAAATTTTAAGTTTTACATGGAACCCGCTGAACGCTGGTCTGACCATAACCTTAGGGCTTGATGTACCCGTGCATATGAAAGGTAACTGCACTGACACTTTGTGACAAAATTGAAGGTGGTCTAAGAGGAGGAACAATCCCCAATTTCTATCCGCTTTACACCTTACCATGTGGACACCACACACCACCAGGTGCAGGGGTTGCAATCACACCGGCCCTGGAGCCTAGGGGGTTCAAAGTCCTTAGCTATAGAAAAAGACTATTGCTATTATAGATTTGCAATAATGGGGGCCCTGTTGGAACTTCCACATCAGGACCCATGAGCTAAAAGTTACGCCACTGCACACCACCATTTTGACCAGGGTGCTATAACACGGAGGGTCGTGTTGTGGCGCGTGGTCGGCCGATACTTTGCTGTATGAAAATCTATATAAGTACAGGTGAAGCACTTGCTTTTATTAGTCGTAATACCGCCACTGGGACTCGTCATGTCCGCTTGTGTAATAGTCCCAGGTCCAGACTTATTCATCTCCGTGCTGATATTCGAGCATGATGGTTTTGGTGCCATGGCGGTGATGCCCCCTGCTCATGGTTTCTGAGTAGAGGGCTGAAATTGTCGGCACGTCTACTCTTTCAGCATGAGACGGGTTTAATGAGCATCAATAACGAATCTCTGCACCTCGCACCTGTGATCTCAGCTCCTTGGGGGAGTTGCGCTTATTAAAGCCATAAATTCTAGGAAAAAAAAGTAAAAAGGTAGAATAATTGAATTAGTTCATTACGGGTCGTGCAGAATTCCTATATCTCTTGTCACAATGCAAACTCTTGATTACAGACGCTGAATTGTGTGAACCCTGAGAATGAAAACGCCCCCGAAATTCCAGTGAAGGTGCTGAACTGCGACACCATCACCCAAGTGAAGGAGAAGCTGCTGGATGCGGTGTACAAAGGGGTCCCCTATTCCCAGAGACCCAAAGCAGGAGACATGGACCTTGGTAAGAGTCTGGAGTAACAACTCCTCTATTGCTGCTTAGAAGGAAGGGGCCAAGGTAGACAACAGGGAGGTATCTATACAAGATATGTGGGTCTTGGAGGGAAACAGGGACCAAGACTAGGAGTCAAGGATCTCTGCAAGAACCTGGAGCTTAGTCTTGTTCGTAGCGGCTTAGAAGGGAAAGGGTCACAGTAGACCGCAGGGAGATATCTATATGAGATTTGTGGGCCTACAAGGCAAACTGGGTCCAAAACTAGGAGTCAATGACCTCGGTAAGAGCCTGGGACCTCGTCTCATTCATGGCTGCTTAGAAGCAAAGGGCCAGAAGTAGACAACAAGGAGGCATCTATACAAGATATGTGGGCATTGAAGGAGACTGGGACCAAAACTAGGAGTCAAGGACCTCAGTAAGAGCCTGGGCTTAGTCTCATTCATGGCTGCTTGAAGAAAACCGGCCACAGGGACCTATATATCTATATAGGATATGTTCACCTCGGAGCGAGACTGGGACCAATACTATGAGTCAATGACCTTGTCAAGAACCTGAAGCCTTGTTCCAGTCTGGTCAAGAGCAAAGAGGGCTATGCCATAAATGTCTGATAAATGGAGGCTCCTTCTCCGGGCTTCTAACCTGTAGGAACAGGCGGATCTGAAAGGAAAATACATGGCCCTTAGTAAGACACTGGAGTCACACTTGTCTTGCCCTAAGACACCTTGTAGTCGGTCTAAGTGGGCCACCTGTTAATAGGGCACATGTTGTAAATGTCCCAAGTTCTTGGAGAAAATGGGCTCCCAAACCGGAGACACAGTCCCTAGTAATGATCCATGATGCCCCATGCTCTTACCCCCTCCGCCCCTGCCCTTATGTAATATTGGAGATTATTAACAATTGGCACCTTGTGAAATTAAAAAACCAATGGGACCATCTACTGGAAGAACTGGACCCCTCCAGACTCCGGAAGTGGTCTTTGTTGTGGCAATGGTGGGTTCAGCATACCAGATCCGCTGATCATTCTTGCCGGCTGTTTTTGGCCTCAGACCCCCCATTTTAGTAGATGTTGATGGTCCTCTTGATATGTGATAGTTGGTTGTCTACCTAAGTGAATGTGTTTTCTCCTATATCCCGCAGAGTGGCGCCAGGGTAGGATGGCCCGAATAATCCTGCAAGACGAGGATGTGACAACCAAAATAGACAACGACTGGAAACGCCTCAACACATTGGCTCATTACCAGGTGTGTAGCCTATGATCCGTGCATGCATGAGGGCAGCGGTCAGAACACAAGTGCATAGACACCGGACTGCTGGTTTTGACATGACTGGTCCCACTCTTACATGTATGCAGTCAATGACTTTTAAACCTGATGGCAGATGTTACAGAAAAGTAGGATTAGCCATGTTACCGTTCATCATGCCCAATCCTGTGTTCTCAAATTAGATGAGCCGAGGCTGGAAGTGTCCGGCAACGACTTACTCACGTCTCCCAGTTGAGAACATGTGTCTGCTCGGAGAAGTCCACCATCATGTATGTCTGACGGCTCTTGATTGTACATGGACGTTCTTCTCTCTCGCTGCAGGTTATTGATGGATCTTCGGTCGCTCTGGTGCCCAAACAGAACTCGGCCTACAACATCTCCAACTCATCCACGTTTACAAAGTCTCTGAGTCGATACGGTGAGTGCCTGGGACAGCCGCCGCTCCAAGCCGTCAATTCATGACAATGGGAATGGGAACGTTAAACTGCCGCGTCGGCAACAATCTGATTGGCTGCAACAGATCGTCATTACTTATTAGGGATGAGCTTTCTCCTCCATTTACATCTAAAGCTAAATTCCAGATCACTACTTCCTACGACCAATAGAGCATTGTGGGAGCTCAGATGGCAAACGGCTTCATAGACATACATGAAAGTCAGTGGGGCTGCCCGACTGTCAGGAGAGAGAGGACGGGCAGTTAGTGGTGAAGACCTAAGCCTACACTGAGTACGAGGGGGGATCACAGTCAGCGGTGGAGATATAGGGGCTGCACAGAGTACGAGGGGGGATCACAGTCAGCGGTGGAGATATAGGGGCTGTACAGAGTACGAGGGGGGATCACAGTCAGCGGTGGAGATATAGGGGCTGCACAGAGTACGAGGGGGGATCACAGTCAGTGGTGGAGATATAGGGCTGCACTGACTACGAGGGGGATCACAGTCAGTGGTGGAGATATAGGGGCTGTACAGAGTACGAGGGGGATCACAGTCAGTGGTGGAGATATAGGGGCTGCACAGAGTACGAGGGTGATCACAGTCAGTAGTGGAGATATAGGGGCTGTACAGAGTACGAGGGGGATTTCAGTCAGTGTTGGAGATATAGGGGCTGTACAGAGTACGAGGGGGATCACAGTCAGTGGTGGAGATATAGGGCTGTACAGAGTATGAGGGGGATCACAGTCAGTAGTGGAGATATAGGGCTGTACTGAGTACGAGGGGGATTTCAGTCAGTGTTGGAGATATAGGGCTGTACTGAGTACGAGGGGGGATCACAGTCAGTGGTGGAGATATAGGGGCTGCACTGACTACGAGGGGGATTTCAGTCAGTGTTGGAGATATAGGGGCTGCACAGATCAGGACTAGTCAGTGCAGCCCCTATATTCCACCACTGACTGTGATCCCCCCTGTACTCTGTGCAGCCCTATATCTCCACCGCTGACTGTGATCCCCCTCGTACTCTGTACGCCCCTATATCTCCACCGCTGACTGTGATCCCCCTCGTACTCTGTGCAGCCCCTATATCTCCACCGCTGACTGTGATCCCCCCTCGTACTCAGTGTAGGCTTAGGTCTTCACCACTAACTGCCCGTCCTCTCTCTCCTGACAGTCGGGCAGCCCCACTGACTTTCATGTATGTCTATGAAGCCGTTGCCATCTGAGACTAGGACTAGGCCCTTTCTTGCTCTTATCCTTGTCACGGTCCGTGGTGCCATGTTTGTCTTCCAGTAACGCATTGTCTGGAGGTCAAGCAAATATCCTTCCTTTTAGTTACTAATTAAAGCTGCAGAACCGATCTGAAATCAGAGGGAATTGATAGCGAAGCTGAAATTAATTATGGCACATAATTGGCTTTGAAGTGTCAGCGTCGGAGCGAGCGTCTGCTTCTCGTAGGTGTTGTTTATAGGACGGCGGGGGGGCAAAATAGACATAGAAAAAACGTGTGTTTTATGTATCTCAGATCAGACGGCGGTCACACAACGCCTCGCTATGTACTCACTTTTCTGCTGCACGGCCTTGATGGAGGTGCACTTAAAGGGCCAGTAACCCTACAATTAACAGCTTATCATGATCTATCAGTGGTCGTGTATACAAATCTTCCTGAGGTTTCCCGCTCTATTATTGATCGTAGGACAAACACTACAGTCCCCCCACCCCCTAGTCTGGCTGATAACAGGGAATGATAGCTGTACTTGCATTGGGTCATCTTTTGGTTTGCAGCTTCATTACATGGAGCGACGGCTTCTCGAGTGGAGACATTTTCTCTCAGATGCCGTCATGGGTTGTGAGCTAAATAGATAATAATAGATAAAAAATGAGATTGATGAAACGGAAAATGAGCGGTGGATCTCGCCTGCGTTGGGTTATTCTGGAGTCTGAGTGATTGGTGGGACCTGACGGGGAGACGTGTGGGATTGTGATGACAGTAATATGTTACCGGCAGTCAAGCGACTCGAGACACATCATGAAGTTCAATTAGAAGCCGCAGTCAATGCTTCTCCAGCCCGGTGAGGTCTGCGTAGATACTACAACTCCCAGCATCCAACATGACCCCAGGCATGCAGGTTGTAGACCACCTTGTCCTCCTGACCTTCCGCCATTGTCCCTCCAGAGAGCATGCTGCGGACGGCGTCCAGCCCTGACAGCCTGCGATCCCGCACGCCCATGATCACTCCCGATCTAGAGAGCGGCACCAAACTCTGGCATCTGGTGAAGAACCACGACCACCTGGACCAACGGGAGGGAGACCGAGGGAGCAAGATGGTGTCCGAGATCTACCTTACCCGATTGCTGGCCACCAAGGTAAGACATCTGATGTATCTTCAGGTCAATGAGGTCTCCGCTCCGGCCAACGTAACAGTAATATTTGTGGGGTCCAACAGTAATGAATAATTCTGCAACATTCAAATAAACTTTGTTTTAGCCCCTACTGCAAAGATCTCTGCTGGCTGCCAGTGATGGTATCTAGGGGTTCAGATATAGTGTGACAAGGGGCACCCGTGCTGGTAAGAGAGGATCAGTACTGGTCCACACCTTTCCATTCACTGGAATGGAAAACCTGTGTAATTTAGTGAAGACTGGAATCTGAAGAGTGTGGCAAAGATGATCTAATTACAAGACAGGAAAATGCCATTTCATGCAATCAAGATATGTTAATCCAGAATTTATAGAAATAAAGATGTTTGATAATCTGGAATAACTGGGGACGAGTAGCTATTTCTAGCAGTCCATCTGATGAGATGGAACACTCCCTCCTCCTCTGGCGATCAATCAGATGGGTCACCCCCTCCTCCCTGGCGATCAATCGGATGGAATACTCCCGACTTCCCCGGCGATCAATGTGATAGACACTCTCCTCCCTGGTGTTCGATCAGATGAGACACTCCCTCCTCCCCCGACGATCAATCAGATGGGACATTACTTTCCCCCGACGATCAATCAGATGGGACATTCCCTCCCCCGACGATTAATCAGATGGGACACTCCCTCCTCCCCCGACGATCAATCAGATGGGACATTCCCTCCCCCGACGATTAATCAGATGGAACATTCCCTCCCCCGACGATCAATCCGATGGAAAGACAAAAGGAGAGAAAGGGAGCGCAATGGTGCAATATCGCCTTAGTCTCTGTTAACTTATGGTTCTATGTCTACTAACCTCCTAGTGTTGTGCGGTCCATGCACAACACTGGTGTAAGTGTGAGCGATTATGGGGGTCTCCCCCTTAAGCCAGGCTGTTCCACTTGAGAAAGACGGCACTACACCGTCGAAACATGTCGTGGTGACGGAGGTTATTCTTAATAAAGGACTTGCCCTGTTCCACTGATCAATCAGATGGGATATTCCCTCCCCCGACGATCAATCAGATGGGACATTCCCTCCCCCGACGATCAATCAGATGGGATATTCCCTCCCCCGACGATCAATCAGATGGGACATTCCCTCCCCCGACGATCAATCAGATGGGACATTCCTTCCCCCGACAATCAATCAGATGGGACATTCCCTCCCCTGGCGATCAGTCAGATGGGACACTCCCTCCTCCCCTGGCGATCAATCAGATGGGACACTCCCCCCTCTCCCGGCGATCAGTCAGATGGGACACTCCCTCCTCCCCTGGCGATCAATCAGATGGGACACTCCTCCCTCTCCCGGCGATCAGTCAGATGGGACACTCCCCCCTCTCCCGGCGATCAGTTAGATGGGACACTCCCTCCTCCCCTGGCGATCAGTCAGATAGGACACTCCCTCCTCCCCTGGCTATCAGTCAGATGGGACACTCCCTCCTCCCCTGGCGATCAGTCAGATGGGACACTCCCTCCTCCCCTGGCGATCAGTCAGATGGGACACTCCCTCCTCCCCTGGCGATCAGTCAGATGGGACACTCCCTCCTCCCCTGGCGATCAGTCAGATGGGACACTCCCTCCTCCCCTGGCGATCAGTCAGATGGGACACTCCCTCCTCCCCTGGCGATCAGTCAGATGGGACACTTTCTCTGCACCACGCCACCCTTTGTCCATCAACCCAATCAAATAGTATGCTTGGTGACAAACCTGCTCCCCCATTCCGCAGCCTCCCCCTCCCTTTCCTTCGTGGATTAATCTGATGAGAAGGAAGCAGCTGATACGACACCTCACCCCCTCCTCTTTCAACAAACAGATCCTGATAATCCGGCAGCCCTCAGTCCCGCGGATTCAGGGGAATTGCTATGCACATTCCTTCACCTTACTACTTGATGGCGGAGCAGGCGCAGACCCCCGGCCGGCGGCGGCTGCTGCATCTATTTTCCCCGGTAGCTGCCCTCGATGACAGTGATTGGCGGAGTAATTTCACTTCCTCAACATCAGCAAATCTAAAGGTGGGGGGATGGGATTCACCGCTCAATCGATGGGTTATGACACAAATCACCCGCCGTTTTATAATGTGCATTTACAAGTTCCTACATAAACCCCCGATATAAAATGGCCGCTAATTACAGGAGCCGTAAATCTCTGGCCGCATTAGTTACACAACCCCCCCATATACACATATACATTCAGGCTGGATATATATTTGTTCAGCAGCGCACAGTATTTACGGCGGCTCTATGGATATTAACGGCTGCAGGAAAGATTAATTCTTCCTTTAATGAGCTTTTCTGCGGACTCTGAGCCTTCAGCAAATCTTCCTCGCTACATATCGTCTCCGCCGGCGTAATAACTCCTAATTCTATGGGGGAATCTGCCGCCGAGAACAACAAAATTAATTGCGGATGCGAGAAGGAAATATTTCTGTGATTTCTGGAGGATTCCTGATGTATTTGTGGGAATCCCCAGAGAAGATCGGCTGTTATATCACCCCCCTCCCCCCGACAAATGTGAAAGATATTAGATAAATGCTGCTGTAATTCTGTACATTAACGTCAGATGGAAACGGGGGGGAAAGCGTAAAATCAGTTTATCTGTTCCTGGAAAGCGGATTGTGGCTGCCGGTGCACCTCTCTGGGGGTTGTAGTGCCAGTGATGAGTCCCTTTTTTGCTCAGATTATGTGCATTGTGTGTTATCCTCACCATCCCCCCTCGCTTTATGTACAGGGCACGTTGCAGAAGTTTGTGGACGATTTATTCGAGACCATTTTCAGCACCGCACACCGCGGCAGCGCTCTACCTCTTGCCATCAAGTACATGTTTGACTTCCTGGATGAGCAGGCGGACAAGCACCAGATCACGGACTACGACGTGCGGCATACATGGAAGAGCAACTGGTAAGTGGACGCACCGCCATGTGATTTACTGAGGGATTGTGCACTGCCACTCGCAGCATCTGCAGGTCGTCACTCTGCTGCCGCTTGCAGCATCTGCAGGTCATCACTCTGCTGCCGCTCGCAGCATCTGCAGGTCGTCACTCTGCTGCCGCTCACAGTGTCTGCAGGTCGTCACTCTGCTGCCGCTCACAGTGTCTGCAGGTCGTCACTCTGCTGCCGCTCGCAGTGTGTGTCAGACCGTCACTCTGCTGCCACTCGCAGTGTCTGCAGGTCGTCACTCTGCTGCCACTTGCAGCATCTGCAGGTCATCACTCTGCTGCCGCTCGCAGCATCTGCAGGTCGTCACTCTGCTGCCGCTCACGGTGTCTGCAGGTCGTCACTCTGCTGCTGCTTGCATCGTCTGCAGGTCGACACTCTTCTGCCGCTCTCGGCATCTGCAGGTCATCACTCTGCTGCCGCTCGCATTGTCTGCAGGTTGTCACTCTGTTGCAGCATCTGCAGGTTGTCACTCTGCTGCTGCTTGTGACGTTTGCAGGTCATCTCTCCGCTCACCTTATAGTGTGGAAAAGAGCAACCTCTCAGCATTTGTAAGAAAAGTTCCGAAACTTGGTATACTTATTTATTCCCATTTTCAAGATTTCTGCTTACTGTTGCTCATTGGAAGCATTCTCTAATTACTAAAGAATCATCCAGACCTTATTCCTCTCACAGCTGAGGGTTTGCTCCAATTGTGCATACTCTGTACAATCCTCTGTGAGCTGTCCGGTCTACAGTCCAGACTGAATACATTTTGCCTGCACTGATACATTGTAACAAACTATCAGGACAGGAGGGAGAATTGTCCTTCTGTGTTTAGTAGCTTCCAGAGGATTATCTAGACCGGATAGGATTGCAGCAAACCCTCAGCTGTGAGAAGTATCAATCTCGTATGGGTTTATCTGTACAGCAGCTTTGTCCGTAGCCCTGCAGACTGTAACCTATCTGCCGGCATCCAGGCACCTCTTGATTAGCCAATCTGGAGTGATGTCATGATACATCGATGATGTCACCAGACTACCGGCAGGTAGCAGGAGGTTTGCAGGGCTTCAGGCTGGTGACTTGGACTACGGATGTGGCTTCCGGACCAGGATCCTGGCATTTATTCACTAATTTATAGTTTACAGTTATTTTACTATTTGGTAACAGAAAGCAGAGACGTTGTGAATGTGGAGACACTGGAACATTTTGGTACTTTATGCAGAAGAAAACCTCCTTTAGAGAAAACCTGTTATCAGGATTATGCAAGTAAAGGTGCGGCCACTATGGCGGTGTTATACTGATACAATAGGAACCTTCAATGAAGAAATTTGCAGCCTGGTTGTTGTTTAATCATTATTAGAAATTTGCCTTTCCTAAACTTATGGTGCAGTCGGGCGGGACTGTTAGGGCGGCGGGACTGTTAGGGCGGCGGGACTGTTAGGCCGGCGGGACTGTTAGGCCGGCGGGACTGTTAGGCCGGCGGGACTGTTAGGCCGGCGGGACTGTTAGGCCGGCGGGACTGTTAGGCCGGCGGGACTGTTAGGCCGGCGGGGCTGTTAGGCCGGCGGGGCTGTTAGCGCGGCGGGGCTGTTAGGCCGGCGGGGCTGTTAGGCCGGCGGGGCTGTTAGGCCGGCGGGGCTGTTAGGCCGGCGGGGCTGTTAGGCCGGCGGGGCTGTTAGGCCGGCGGGGCTGTTAGGCCGGCGGGACTGTTGCGGCCGGCGGTTCTTAGTCTGTCCCTGCCCCTCTTCCACCTTTGGCATCTGTATCTCCCTCCTGTCTTACAGTTTGTGCCAGCAGCGTCCTATCCATGAGCAGTATAATATCCGGACGGTTTTCAGGAAGATGGTGGTGCCTGTACACCTTGAGATCTCGGCTCATCATCGACCTGAAATCTAAATCTGTTCTTGCAGCGACATTTTCTTGAAGACCGGCCGGACATCAATCTACACAAACTCTGCCCATACCACATATTCACAAAATGTACATATAGCCCAAAAAAAAAAATAAAAGTATAAAGCTTTATTAAATATATATTTTAAAATACAAGGCATAAAAGATTGGAGATATAAAGGGCAAAGCCGGAGCCGAGGACGGTACAGAAGTGCAGACTCAACAAATGGCTACAAAGTACACAAAAATTGCAAAACTGAAGCAACCTGATAGACAGGCTCTGTCATGTGTGAACTATATGTATCAATAATCACAGTGAATATGAGGTTATTTACCAAAGTACGTTTACCAAAATCTAACATAATAATGAGCAGATGTATAATGTATATACTATAAAGTAGTTTACCCAAAAAAGTAATAATACAGCTAAAGTGTGAACACTCATCAAGTAGCGATCATCAATAATAATGGGGGTGATCGGGCAGATAGCCAAACATAAGTGCAAGTGTGATGATACAGATACCAAGATCCAACGCGCGTTTCGACATACAGCCTTAGTCAGGGGGCCATGGTCAAGGGCTATATGACGAAACGCGTGTTGGATCTTGGAGTCAGCCTAGTGGGAGGAGATGTATGTGTATCATCACACTTGCCCCCCACATACCCAAAGCATAGGAAAACCCAAACTTTCTAAAATGATTAAACATAAATCAGGCTTCAGACTCCTTCACTGCAGGTTCCTATTGTATCAGTATAACAGCCCATCATGGCTGCACCTTTACATACATAATCCTGATCTATATCTTCTTTTAGCACAGAAGGAATGATCACTCTCATGTTTAGGGCGTTTACTGACAATTAAAGGATGAATGGTGAGAATAGTCTGCAGCGCCATTCTTATTGTCAAAAGTTGAGCAACCCCAGCGGATCCAAGCCTGTCGGTGACTGTTGGGATCCGATGTGTCCTGAGGTTGTCAGTTGATTCCCCCTTATTATCCGGAGGATGCTTCCACGCCCGATCTCGCTCATTCTCATATCTCTGAGTTGTCGCTGTATGATTCCTTCCGCCGGTCCGTGCCACTATCTTCTCATCCCCTGGAGCAGGCTCTCCCTTGGCGTCCGGTCACCTTTACGACGGCCCCTGTGGAGTTTCCTCCTCTCTCATCCTTCGTTCTGGTTTTGTGATTACATCTCGTTGCCGGTTTTTCCTGCCAGCGGGACGTCCCCCCTCCTATGACATTTGTAACGTGGCAGATAAATTGCTTCGGCATGGTCCAATGGCCGCCGGCAATTAGTGACGGTGACTGGAGCGACATAGGTATCTATAGACAGAGGCTGCTCTTAACCTCTTCAGATCCCCCTAGTAAAGGAGTTGGGCTTGGATAGAAGTTACTGTAAGTGGGCTTTGGGTAGCCTTCCCCTTTAAGAAGCAAAAAAAAAATTAAAGCAGTTGCAGAGGTGTGTGCAATAGGAAACCTATAGTGTATGTTACTCGGTCTTAAAGGTACAGGCACATGTGATTTGGGACCAGAGCTGCAGCGCCTCGCTGGTCACATGACGTCTGACGTCTCTCATTTCTTCCAGTTTACCCCTGAGGTTCTGGGTGAATGTGATCAAGAACCCTCAGTTTGTTTTCGACATTCACAAGAACAGTATCACGGACGCCTGCCTCTCGGTGGTGGCACAGACATTCATGGACTCCTGTTCTACGTCGGAGCACAAATTGGGCAAAGACTCGCCCAGTAACAAGCTGCTGTACGCCAAGGACATACCCAACTACAAGAGCTGGGTGGAGAGGTACGATCAGCGCCACCCATAGCCGTAGGCTGCGGCTGGTATTGCACAATGATGACTATTTTTGTCCTTTTTTTTCCAGGTATTACGCAGACATCGCCAAAATGCCGGTAATCAGCGACCAAGATATGAGCGCATACCTGGCCGAACAATCCCGGTTACACCTGAGTCAGTTCAACAGCATGAGCGCCCTGCACGAAATCTACTCCTACATCACCAAGTACAGGGACGAGGTGAGCGCACACTCCGATCTCAGTGACCAATCAGATCACAGGAAGGCGACTTTAATCGGCTACAGCCGCGGGGGTCAGGGAGCTGCACGTTTTGCTCACTCTATCATCTTCCGGTCTCGGAGTTGGGATCTAATCGTCTATTGAGCTGCAATTTCCCTTATTACATTGATGATAATTGTATCGAGGATAATTGTGGAGGCTGTAAGAAGTGTTGTGACAGCAGCGAAATGTCAGAAGGGGCAGCCAAGACGTAATTAGAGGGGCTGATTAGTGCTGACATCGCTGCAGATTACACAGAAAAAGAGTTCAACTTTGTTTTTAAATAGACAATCCCTTTAAGTCATTTTTGTATCTTTGGGGGACATTCAGATATTTTTGATTCAAAAATCATTTTTCATGAATTTAGTTTTGCTTACTGTAGCACACAACATATGGCTGACTGCAGAATGAGTCAACTGAGAATCTGTCAGTGAGCTCCTCTCACATGATTGATTGTGATCACATAGCAAGTTAATGTGGAAGAAAGCAAAAAGTCTAAAATATTTAATAGAACCTGCAAAAAAAATTGTTTCTTTGGAAATTCGGTAGTATTAGTATTGATTATAGAACCTAACATCAAAAATTTATTTGGAGGCCAAAATACATACATATAAGTAAAAAAGAAACATCCCAAAATGAGATTAAATAAAACATTAATTGAGTACATCCCAGTCTACAGATGGAGGTGCATTGCATCCAATAAGAAAAAGCTGTGGCACTCCCTGACACGTAATGTGAACAGGTGCAATGCTGCAATGACCTATTGTAATCAAAGGACACTGCACTCTGAATACTAAGTCATGCTAATTGGAGGTAAAAGAATATAAAATAACATTACAGCTAAAGATAGGCATGAAAAAAAGACACTTGGCCTATAAATATGGCCATATCTGTATCCACCCAGTAGCCACGTCGAGGCGCATCTCCTTACTGGGTTTACTTATTATATATAGATTTTTTCTTCAATATATCATGGGGACTTAGATTCCAAATTAAATATGGTGGCAGACTATAGATATAGATGGGTCATATTCAGCTACTATCCTCAACATGTTTCACTATGGCTTCATCAGGGGAAGAGGCTATCATAAGAGGATAAACAGACAGCAAAACCTTTTAAAGGGACACTGTCAGGTCATTTTTCAGATGATACTAATATTACCCTTGAATAGTGCCTGGGCAGCCCTGTTAAAAACATGTAAAATCACTATTGTACACTTTCTAGTTTCCATGCTATCAGCATTTTCACACCCTGCAGGGTGTTTACTTTGACATCTGAATAGTCTGGCTGTATAATGTTCTTTAAATATCCTCGCCTATCTAAGCTGGTGTTCTGTCCCTCCCCTCTGTGCTGGAAGGGAGGAAGTGCTATCTGTAAGAGATTTCTATTATAGGAACATTGGTTTTCCTGCAGACATGTAACGTGTGTATCTGCTGATCAAATGTTCTTATCACATGAAATATCTCAGACTGCACATATATGTCTCAGATACACACAATGAAGATCTCTAAACAGTACACACCTCCTCACCCTCCTTTCTGCTCTGCAATGAATCCCCACAGCATACAGATCTCAGGAGGGCAGGGCTGTGTAGTGATACATGAATATTCATTCCTTGGTGAGTGGGCAGCAGAGAGCTCACGGCGATTGACAGATGGAATTTATCTTTTACTTTGAAGTTTATAGAGGATAGGAGGAAAGTATAAATAATAGAAATACATGAATAGAGCAAGCTTAGAGGGAGGAATTAAAAAATGATACCAGTTACATATAGATTTTTTAGTTGACAGTTTCCCCTTTAACGGTTAGGTTTTGACATCACTCAGTTGTCTACCAATCAGTATGATTAATTCATAGTGAGTCAACATGAAAAAGCAAATCTAATAGGTTAGGAATACATGGTGACTTTTGGCGCAACAGATGTTGCATGACCGGAGTTTTCTCGGTGTTGCTACCTCTTTGTGACACCGACAAAAGTCGAACCAAGTCTGATGTTGTGGGACTTGTTTGTCACTGTGTCGGTAGTGTAGATGTCACAAAGCGTCTATCTTCACCTCTGTAATGTAGCAGCAACACAGAACAATCTTCAGCAGTGTCACATTGATGGTGGATCACGCAAACTTCTTAATTCCGCCATGAATGCAACGTTTCGATCCCAGGTGCTTGAGAACGATCCAGTTTGGATGGGATTGAAACGTTGCATCAATGGCGGAATGAAGACGTTTGCTCGATTCACCATCAACGTGAGGCGCTTACCCTTGATTTATAGGTTCTGGATACCAAGTTGACTCCTTGGATTGGATGTGTGCCCCAACTGGGGTAAAGTATCTCCTGCTTGGCCAGGACTGAAGATTGTTCTATATAAGGACAAAGTTGTCATGTGTCCCCCAACCTAATGATGGGTGAAGAATGCAAGTCATCTACTTCTGTGTCCACCATTTCCAAACATTTGTCTTTCAGATCCTAACCGCGTTGGAAAAAGACGAGCAAGCGAGGAGACAGCGGCTACGAAGTAAATTGGAGCAAGTCATCGACACAATGTCTCTCAGCAGTTGAAGTCTATGGAGGGTCTGCACGAGAAGGGTCTCTTAGCAGTGGCTACTGAGAGAGAGAGAGAGCTGGACGGGGAGGGGAGCGCTAGAAACTGACCACTTTCCAACGCATGTGGCCTTCAAAATCCACGAGCTGCAGAACCGGACTGGAACATTCTTGAATCAATGAAAAAAAATGTACATAAAAGACTCTAGAGAACAACATAGAAACCTTTATAAATGGATTCAAAAACAAAAAAAGTAAGGGACCCAAAAAATTTCAATACAAAGTATAGATTTAAGACAATGAGAGCTGCCTGCGCGTTCCAAGGGGGAGAGGAAGGGTCCACCAGCCGTGACAATGAGAGCTGCCTGCGCGTTCCAAGGGGGAGAGGACGGTCTACCAACCGTGACAATGAGAGCTGCCTGCGCGTTCCAAGGGGGAGAGGACGGGTCCACCAGCCGTGACAATGAGAGCGCCTGCGCGTTCCAAGGGGAGAGAGGACCGGTCCACCAGCTGTGACAATGAGAGCTGCCTGAGCGTTCCAAGGGGGAGAGGACCGGTCCACCAGCCGCGGAAGAGACTAGACCCAACGGGGGAGAAATGAAAAAAAGTTCCTTTTTTTTTTGTTTGGCCGCCGACATTCATAGATCAAAGAAAAAACACAGCAATCCTCTCTCTCTTTGGCTTTCAGCCACTAGTGTTACTGCTACATTTGCACAATTTAACGGAAATTCCTGGGGTTTTTAAAGAAACGAAGAAAAAAAAAGACAAAAAAAAAGACAAAAAAATAAAAAGTGACAAAAATCTGATAAAAGGAATGTGTTTGTGTTCTCGGAAAAAAAAAAAATATACAAAAGCTAAAAGAATCCCACATATCTGACCCCACCCCCGCGGAACGGACAAAGTAATCCAGAACCTTTGATATTTTTCTAGACTATATTCTGTGCCATGTTCATTTCAATGTTGTTTTAGTGAATAAAAATGCAAAAAAAAAAAGAGTTTTTGAAAAATTTAGAAGTGAGGAAGGGGGTGCGGATCAAACCACCTATAGTTTTGGGGGTGGGGTTTCATGCAACGTATGGTAAGAAGGGGGGAGTCTTGACTTTTCTTCCTTAACCCCCCTGTGTATCTTATTTTGGAATGAATTGTGATTAATTTCTTTTTATATATATATTTTTTTCTTGTTCAGAATGATGTTTGAGATAAAGTGGCTGCGGAAAGCACAGAAATTCACCTGTTAAAATGAATGTACATATATACGGTCTTGGTTGGCAGAGCCCTTACCCACAATGCTTTGCTGCATTAGATAATTATGTGGGCATTAATATATATATATATTATAAAATATACTGTCTCTGGTTACAGTTTATGGTACAGGAACTCAAAGTGCTGAGTGGTTTCATGTCGTCCTAATTTATTATAAGTTCCAGTTTCACCATGAAGGAAGGGGGGGATCAGTTTGGGGAGGCGCTGAAGATCTTAACATCCCTTCCCCCCCTAAGTTGTGGCCGTAATGAATTGTTCCAAAAATGTTAAATAACACTAGGTATACTGAGATGGTGTTGGTTTGTTTTTGTTTTTTTTTGAGCATTCCATTGTAACATGCATGGGTGGGTTCTGGACATTAAAACTGACAAATTGCTTAATTTGGTTTCGGGTCGTTAGACCGGAGGAGTCCGCAACACTTGGTGCAGTGCCGAAAATGGCTTACTGGAAATGTATCCCTCCTGAGACTTGTGTCTCAGGAGGGATTTTCTTTTGGACAAGTTGTTTTTTTTTTTTGTTTTTTTTTTAAGGTGGGAGGTGCTTAGTAAAAGAGGGCGTGACCTACCTCAGAGCCGTAACAGCCTATCTGCATGGTAGCTGACGTTTAGGGGCTCAGGCTGGGCTAGATCTCATTTTCTGGGCAACCCAAAGCTGAGCTACATGTATCCTCTTAATAGATTTGTCTCACCTTAAAGATACAAGACTGGTGAAAAAATAGTAGTCTTGACAAATTCCTGCGCCATGTGGTCAGGCACTAACAGATTCACCGCCAGCGCTCCAAGCCTTGGCCGATTGACAGATGTTAACGAGGAAGTGACATCACTGTAGAGTAAGGGTACAGTCACACGAGGCCATATCGGCGGTGATTTTATAGGCGACGCAGGAGCCTAATGTAAATAGGCACTGGCGACTCCTACCCTAAGGCCTGTGATATCATAGGACTGTATTCAATCACGTGATGTAGATTCATAACCCAGACACTTTGGGGGAAACAATACAAAGACATTTTTTTTCCTCCTTAGGTCCCTTCTTGGGTCCACACCATTTCACTTATTTTTACATCACTAACATGGTATTTATCTTAAAAAAAAAAAAAAAGCCTTTATATACTGAGGTGACTGCACACACATACCTGGCTTCAGTCATAGGGGAGGTGACTGCACACACATACCTGGCTTCAGTCATAGGGGAGGTGACTGCACACACACACCTGGCTTCAGTCATAGGGGAGGTGACTGCACACACATACCTGGCTTCAGTCATAGGGGAGGTGACTGCATACACATACCTGGCTTCAGTCATAGGGGAGGTGACTGCACACACATACCTGGCTTCAGTCATAGGGGAGGTGAATGCACCCACATACCTGGTGTTCAGTCATAGGGGAGGTGACTGCACACATACCTGGCTTCAGTCATAGGGGAGGTGAATGCACACACATACCTGGTGTTCAGTCATAGGGGAGGTGACTGCACACACATACCTGGCTTCAGTTATAGGGGAGGTGACTGCACACACATACCTGGCTTCAATCATAGGGGAGGTGACTGCACACACATACCTGACTTTAGTCATAGCGGAGGAGCTTTTGCTTACTGTCACTTAAGTTTATTCATGATATTTTTTTCATTTTGTCATGTCCCCTGCATTGTAATTTATTGACTTCACTGCGGGACCTGTGGTAATGTCACGACCATGCGACTGTAATGGGTGGGGAACTAAGCAGACCTGAAGTGAAAAACCATTTGAGCTTAGCTCCGCCTATTTTGGTCACATGTTTGTGACATTACCACAGGTCCTGCAGAGATGTTAATCAATTACAATGCAGGGGGCATGACAAAGTTCAAAACATACTATGAGTAAACAAAAGTGCCTCCCCTATGACTGAAGCCAGGCATGTGTGTGCAGTCACCTCCCCTATGACTGAAGCCAGGCATGTGTGTGCAGTCACCTCCCCTATGACTGAAGCCAGGCATGTGTGTGCAGTCACCTCCCCTATGACTGAAGCCAGGCATGTGTGTGCAGTCACCTCCCCTATGACTGAAGCCAGGCATGTGTGTGCAGTCACCTCCCCTATGACTGAAGCCAGGCATGTGTGTGCAGTCACCTCCCCTATGACTGAAGCCAGGTATGTGTGTGTGTGCAGTCACCTCCCCTATGACTGAAGCCAGGTATGTGTGTGCAGTCACCTCCCCTATGACTGAAGCCAGGTATGTGTGTGCAGTCACCTCCCCTATGACTAAAGCCAGGTATGTGTGTGCAGTCACCTCCCCTATGACTAAAGCCAGGTATGTGTGTGCAGTCACCTCCCCTATGACTGAAGCCAGGTATGTGTGTGCAGTCACCTCCGTATATAAAGTGTTTTGTTTGTTTTTTTAAGATAAATACACAGAATTTTCTTTTTTAGACAACCATGATTCATACGGCATCATTTAAAACATTAGGGGCAGTTTAATATCACAAAACTACACAACAGGTTCCCTTTAAAAGGAACCAACCACTAATATTTAACCACCTGCAATCCAGTGCAGCAGATGATTGATGAGTGCACCATGACATCATTATTTGGATATTTTTATTCCTCCTCTGTGGGCATGGCAGCCTGCTGCAAGACAAACCCCCTGAATGACTCTGGATGAGAGTTTGGGGGCTTGGCTTACAGCAGGCTGCCATGCCCACAGCGGAGGAGAAGAAAAAAAAAACCCCAAATAGTGATGTCATGCTGCACGCATCAATCACCTGCTGCACTGATTTATAGGTGGTTAAATCCTGCTGGTTGGTTCCTTTAAAGGGTTACAGCCATGTCAGGTTATTTCTTTTGAGGGGAGGCATTGCTAGCCTGGTGGAAGAGTAGAGAGTTGGGTAAGGCGCAAGTAGTCACTGAAAGAAAGTGGACTTCCACTAACCACATCTTTTATAGGTCCAACCATAGGTTCATCTTAGGTCCTAATATTTCATGGGCAACTCTTAGTGGCTTCAGTCATCCATGTCTGCCGGCACTGAGTCCTGTGAGCCCCCTACCTGCAGGAATACCTGGCACCATGTTATGTCTGCCCTTTCCTATACCTAGTATAGCAGCGGTGCCCATACGATGCCAGCTCACTGGGTGTGTATAGCGGCCCGGCTCGTTATTGCCACGTCTCGCTCCTCCAGTTAATGATGTTTTTGCATTACTCCATCCTTTAGCGAGGTGCGTTACATCTCTGCGTCTGCAGGGGATTCGCTAACCGTCTGATATACCGGTCGATTAAAGGGAAACAAACATCAAACGAGAATAAAAGCTTTTATCCATCTACTAAATGTAGCAAATCCCCCGACAGAGCCCGGGAACACTTCCTCTTTACATCTGTTTATATTAGCGATTTGGCCTCTAATGGAGAGATAGCGGCATCCATTCATCGCACCCAGACCGCGACGCGTTTCCAGCGCTGGGCGTCACTCACTGTACGGGTGTTGCTGGCTCCTCTGTGGCCTTTAGAGGGTTAAACATTACTGAGAATAGATGCGGAGGCACCCCCCCTGTGTGACTGATGAAGTGAATGACCCCCACCCCCTATTAGAACTTTTCCATAAGAGTCAAGGGGAAGCAATTTGTCCACTTAACCCCTCCATTGCTGCAGTGAAGTGGAGCAATGGCATTTTCTGGCCTATAACAAAAAAAAAAGAAACACACTCTTGATTGTGACCCGACGCCCGCTGAGCCATCCTCTGTAAATATCTTACTATTTTAATGTTGCTCAGATTTAGTACCTGTAAATAAAATCCTCGCATCACAAAGAGATTAAACATTTTTGCTAAATAAAATGTGACTGCTTGTGTTATTTCTTATTTTGGGGCTATGGAGAGTGAGGGGGGGGGGGGGGGGGAGGCAAAATCCATTAGATGAATGTAAAAACTTAATCCGCTGCAGCCACAGACTGAGCGGCTTCTCGGTAATAGCTTTCCTGGAGGCGGCCATATCTGAAGCACGCACCTCTACAGATGCTGCAGCGGGGTGTGCATCCTTTATGGCAGCTGCAATGAATTAGAGGTAAAGGACAGAAAAGTGTTAGTGGACTAATACAGGCTCCAGAAAGCAGGGCCTGTCTTCGTCTGGTCCTCTCACCATTTTCAGACATGACTATCATACCCTTAACAAGATGACCCTGTTGACCCTACCCCTAACGAGCTGACTCTACCTCTAAAGGCCACTTCACACACACCGATATCTGAGTCCAATATCTGAACAGATCTCTGGTTGCAGTGAAATCATGGACACATTGCTCCATTTTGTGGCTGTGTACAAATGATGCAATGTATCCATGATTTCACTGCAACCAGAGATCTGTTCAGATATTGGACTCAGATATCTGTGTGTGAGAAGTGGCCTTAAAGAGATTATATTAGAGGGTAGGGGTTAGCAGAGTCATTTCAATTTTGACCTAACCCCTAACTGTTGACACGAGAATACCATTTTGACCCTATCCACTAATGAGATTGCTAACCCTAACCTCTCAAGGTGGTAGAGTCATCGCGTTATGGTTAGGGTCAGCAATTTCAATTTTGACCCCATCACCTCTATAGGTGTAATCTCTATAGATTACATTAGAAGGTAAGGTTAGCAGAGTCATCTCATTAGTGGATGAGGTCAAAATTGTAATCTTGTTAAGGGGTAGTGTCAACACAGTCATCCCGTTAGGGTGTGGGGTCAGCAAACTAATTATAGTAGAGGTTAGGGTCAGTAGGTCAAAGTTGACTCCCACCTTTTCTAATAGTGCTAGAGTCAGCAGAGGTATTTCAGTCATTTTAACTTTGACCCCACCCCCTAACCTCTACTTTAATTAGTTTGCTGACCCCACCCCCTAATGGAATGACCATATTGACACTACCCGCTTAACAAGATTACAATTTTGACCTCATCCACTAAGGAGATGACTGTAACCCTACCCTCTAATGTAATCTCTATGGGTCAGGGGTCTCAAACATGTGGCCCACAAGGCTTCACACTGCAGCCCGTGGCACCATGGAAATAAGCATGATGCGGTCTATTGTACAGGGGGCCGCCGCAGTACCCGCTTTATTGTGACTTCCGGGTACCGCTCAATCAAGCTTCCTCACTCTTGTACATCAATGCAGGCCGGCAGCTGGCGGACCAATCAGAAGCCTCCTGTTGACGTCATACACCGATGTCAGCTGCAGGCTTCTGATTGGTCCGCCGGCTGCTGGCCTGAATGGATGTACAAGAGTGAGGAAGCTTGATTGAGCGGCACCCGGAAGTCACAATAAAGCGGGTACTGCGGCGGCTCCCTGTACAATGGACTTCAGCATCGTTAAGGGGAGTGTGATTGAGAGTGAGTGTGTGAATATGTCTGAGTGTGTGTGTGTGTGTGTGTATATATATATATATATATATATATATATTATAACTAGAAAAAGTACTCTGCAGCACTCAGTTACTATCAATGACGTACAAATGCTAGCAAGCTGTATGTATATGAGAAAAAAGTTTAAAAACTTCCGTTTTTTCAAAAAACTCAAAAATCTTATCTTTTTATTTCTGAAGTTCTTGGTACATACATTGGCCAATGTCTGCTTGCTCATCAACTGCGACAAAGTGACTTCAGGTCTGATGAGTCCTATCGCTGACATCCCTGTCCTCCTTGTCCACCCCCCACCTCTCAGTGGGCAGACTCCATCTTGACCCTAGATCACCTGTGGTCAATGAGGGTGCAATTGCAGCAAGGAGCCTGCAACTCCATATGATACAAAAAAGAGAAAAAAAACTGCACAGCACTCACAGACTAAATGTGAACTGGTGCCAGCAGGGACGCTGGGTCAAATAACTAGAAAAAGTTCTCTGCAGCACTCAGTTACTACCAATGACGTACAAATGCTAACAAGATATATGTATATGAGAAAAAAGTTTAAAAACTTACGTTTTTTCAAAAAACTCAAAAATCTTATCTTTTTATTTCTGAAGTTCTTGGTACCTCATTGACCACAGGTGATCTAGGGTCGAGATGGAGTCTGCCCACTGAGAAGTGGGGGGTGGACAAGGAGGACAGGGATGTCAGCGTTAGGACTCATCAGACCTGAAGTCACTTTGTCGCAGTTGATGAGCAAGCAGACATTGGCCAATGTGTGTACTAAGAACTTCAGAAATAAAAAGATAAGATTTTTGAGTTTTTTGAAAAAAACGTAAGTTTTTAAACTTTTTTCTCATATACATATAGCTTGGTAGCACTGTGCATCATTGGTAGTAACTGAATGCTGCAGAGAACTTTTTCTAGTTATTTGACCCAGCGTCCCTGCTGGCACCAGTTCACATTGTGTCTGTGAGTGCTGTGCAGTTTTTTTTCTCTTTTATATATATATTATATATATATGTGTGTGTGAGTATGTACTGAATGTATGTGTGTGTGACTGTATATGTGTGAGTGTGTGTTTTGTGTGTGTGTGTATGTGTGAGTGTGTGTATGTGTGAGTGTGTGTATGTGTGAGTGTGTGTATGTGTGAGTGTGTGTATGTGTGAGTGAGAGAACAAAAAGAACAGACACCAGGTTATGGGGACATCACTACAAAATGGCGTCAGGATGGGAGAGATTACTACAAGATGATAAGGGAGGGAACATTACTGGATGGGGACATTACTACAAGATGGAGACCAGGATGGGACATTACTACAAGATGGAGACCAGGATGGGACATTACTACAAGATGGAGGACCAGGATGGGGACATTACTACAAGAAGGGGACCAGGATGGGGACATTACTACAAGATGGAGGACCAGGATGGGGACATTACTACAAGATGGAGGACCAGGATGGGGACATTACTACAAGATGGAGGACCAGGATGGGGACATTACTACAAGATGAGGACCAGGATGGGGACATTACTACAAGAAGAGGACCAGGATGGGGACATTACTACAAGAAGAGGACCAGGATGGGGACATTACTACAAGATGGAGGACCAGGATGGGGACATTACTACAAGAAGAGGACCAGGATGGGGACATTACTACAAGAAGAGGACCAGGATGGGGACATTACTACAAGAAGAGGACCAGGATGGGGACATTACTACAAGAAGGGGAGCAGGATGGGGACATTACTACAAGAAGGGGAGCAGGATGGGACATTACTACAAGAAGGGGATCAGGATGAGGACATTACTACAAGAGGAGGACCAGAATGGGAGACATTACTACAAGAGGTGGACCAGGATGGGGACATTACTACATGACAAGGACCAGGATGGGAGACATTAATATAGGATGGGGACCAGGATGGGGACATTACTACAAGATGAGGACCAGAATGGGAGACATTACTACAAGAGGTGGACCAGGATGGGGACATTACTACATGACAAGGACCAGGATGGGAGACATTAATATAGGATGGGGACCAGGATGGGGACATTACTACAAGATGAGGACCAGAATGGGAGACATTACTACAAGAGGTGGACCAGGATGGGGACATTACTACATGACAAGGACCAGGATGGGAGACATTAATATAGGATGGGGACCAGGATTGGGACATTACTACAAGATGAGGACCAGGATGGGGACATTACTACAAGAGGTGGACCAGGATGGGGACATTACTACATGACAAGGACCAGGATGGGAGACATTAATATAGGATGGGGACCAGGATTGGGACATTACTACAAGATGAGGACCAGGATGGGGACATTACTACAAGAAGGGGATCAGGATGGGGACATTACTACAAGATGGAGGACCAGGATGAGGGACATTAATATAGGATGGGGACCAGGATGGGGACATTACTACAAGATGGAGGACCAGGATGAGGGACATTCCTACATAAAGGGGACCAGGATGGGAACATTCCTATAAGAAGATGATCAGGATTTGTACTTCACCACATTGAGCAAAAAATTTTGGTATTGCTAAAATGTCACTTAGTCCTACAAGGGATGCGGCCTCCCGATATCAATTTTTTTCTATGTCCGGCCCACCAACCCAGCCGAGTTTGAGACCCCTGCTATAGGTGATGGGGTCAAAATTGAAACTGCTGACCCTAAGCATAACGAGATGACTCGTCCTCTTATACTATGAGGCTTCTGTTGGAGTTTTTAACCCCATAATAAATCCATCTGGCCCCAATATCACGGCTCTCCATAGACGAGGCTGCCGGCCGATGGCTGCCCATTCATTACTCCGCTGCTCTCATCCCCGGCATCTCGTCACTTATCTTCTACTATTTATTTTTCTGCTTCATGATGATTTCCCGTTAAAGCAGATTACACCGAGACTGACTGATCTTTCCAAGTGATACAATCCTGAGCCGCGCGCTTCTTACTCTGTGGCTTCCAAATCTCAGGAGGGAGAATATTTCCGGCTCCATTGCTGACAGCGCCGAGGCGATATACATCTCAAAGCCATCAATACGGTAATCAACGGGGATCTGGGTGCGGCGGCAAATAACGGAGAAGCGAAAATCACTGGAACCATGTCATCAAATTGTATTATCAATGGGAAAGGAAATGTAAGACGTGACTACACCAACAGGCGGGATATAACTGAAGCCCTCAGGATGACCCCACTCTAGTCAGAGGATACTCAAGTCTATATTATGGGGTGTCCAGCTGTGTACATGGCTCTAGTCGAGACCAAGCAGCCATGTCTTCCTTGCTAGGTGCCACTATGGTCATATGTGATCAAAAGAAGTTTGATCTCCTATACAGTATACTGCCTCTCTATTCTACACAGACTTGCTCTTGGTCACGCCCACAAGGGGAAAATATGCAAAGAAATCATAACTTTAAGATACAAACAGAAAACAGCAAATGTTGCCCCATCTATCTCCAAATATTGGCCGAGAAAATAGGGGCAAATGCTCTGGTAACTCCACCATCGTCATTCACATGTCAAGTCTTCTAGGTACATGGGCCATCCGTTATTTTTCCAGATACATTGTGCACTAATTACAATGAATGTGCTGTTCAAATGTCCTTTATGTTGCAGACAGATCGCAAAATTAAAAAAAATATATATTAACACAGATACCCGTCCTACTTTGATCCGTGTTACGGATATACGTCTCCAAGTCAGTGGCACAAGAAAAAAAAGATCTAATCAGATTGTGCCCGGTTTTCATCTTACTGGCTGATGATCAGGAGAAGCAAAAAAAAAATGTCCATAGAGAAAAACAATTGAGACAAAGATTGTAAAAAATGGACACTGATTAAAAATGGATCCAGCAGACCGAAAACGACAATTTTTCACATAAAAAGAACAAAATTGATGAGTGAAACCGGCAATCAGATGCAGAAGACTTTTGGCTCTTTCTGGGTCCATGTTACACTGTAATATTTATCTGACTTCAGATCGATCTTGAGCCATGACGATTTGATGAATGAACATTCTGTAGGAAGATCGATCTAGTGCAGCCTAGATATGTCCACCAGGGTCTTCTCCAAGCCTAGATAGGTCCACCAGGGTCTTCTCCAAACCTAGATAGGTCCACCAGGGTCTTCTCCAAACCTAGATATGTCCACCAGGGTCTTCTCCAAGCCTAGCTAGGTCCACCAGCGTCTTCTCCAAACCTAGATAGGTCCACCAGGGTCTTCTTCAACCTAGATAGGTCCACCAGGGTCTTCTCCAAACCTAGACAGGTCCACCAGGGTCTTCTCCAAGCCTAGCTAGGTCCACCAGCGTCTTCTCCAAACCTAGATAGGTCCACCAGGGTCTTCTCCAAACCTAGACAGGTCCACCAGGGTTTTCTCCAAGCCTAGCTAGGTCCACCAGCGTCTTCTCCAAGCCTAGATAGGTCTACCAGCTTTTTCTCCACCATTATCATGATTGTATCAAGCCACTGGGTTGCTGATCTTCATCCTTGCTTTGTTCCTTCTATTCTTCCTAACATGATGTCCTTCTCCAGTGATTTCTCTCTTTGTATGATATGTAGATAAGTCGTAGCTTGGTGATCCTTCCAGTGACATGTCTTTCTTGATTTGTTCCAGAATTGATGTGTTTCTTCTTCTTGCTATCCATGGTATTGATAATATCCTTCTCCAGCTCCACATTATGAATGTGTTGATTATTCCTCTGTCTTGTTCCTTTATTGTCCAGGTTTCTCTTCCATATGTGACTACAGAATAGACCAGACTATGTATGAGCCGTGTCTTCATCATCAGTGAAATGTTACTACAGTACAGAACAGACTATGTAGAGCCGTGTCTCCATCACCAGTGAAATGTTCCTTGATGTGAAGATCTTGTCCAGTGACTTCATTGTGGATTTGCTATTCTCCTATTGACTTCCGGTGTCATCGGTGCATCTTGAGTGATCATTGATCCAAGTAGGGTGAAGTCCTTTACCACTTCTAGTTTGTCGCCTTCCATCTCACATGTGTCCCTGTTGTACCGGTCAGTAGTCAGTGTCTTTATCTTCTTTGTATTGAGTAGCCGTCCCATGTTGGAGCTTTCCATCTTGACTTTCCGTATTAAGTCCTTCTATACTAGTTGCCATCACTGTTGTATCATCTTAGATTGTTGATGATTCTTCCACTAATTTTGATTCCTTCTTCTTCTTCGGCAAGTCCAGTCCTGGCAGTAGCTTCTCCATATGCCTCTATTACATGGACACAATCTGAATATTTAGTACTGAAACAATCCCAGTGTAATGTTCAGAATGGTGTTTTGCCCAGAGGCGTCCATCAATCTTGATCCAGGCATGATGTAAGGCGCCAACAATTAAAATGAGTCCTCTCTTCTCTGGTGCCGGATCACCTCCCTCCCATCTTCCCCAGCGTATGCGCTCCAGGAGCTGCACATGTTCGGCAGGGATGGGGTCGCTTGGCCTTGTTCTGGGGCCATGTATGGTACCTGCGGAGTACGGCTATAGAGCCCCCCCCAGGCCGCCTCTGACAATCACCTCTTATGTCGGGAACGCTGGAGGCGGTAGAACTAATTAGCTGGTCAAGGTAACAAGCGTGAAAGTCACCGTGTGACAAGCCAAGGTTATTAACCCCTTAATGGCCACATGGATTTGGCGGTGGAGTCACCTTTACACGAGAGCAATTTGATTTCTCTTTTATTTGTCTTTTATCCCCCCGGACCTACTATTGACAGTCATCTACAGCCGCGGAACCTTCAAGGTATAAACATAAAACATATTCTCTCTAATAATTTTAATTTTGCATTTCTAATCTCTTGCTTTTTTTATCTTAGACTTACCTGTAGGGTACTTTCAAGGATTATTAGACATAATATAGCATGCAAACTTTAAGTCATGCCCCTAAAATTTTAGAATCTTTATGATAGTATTTTCTAAAGCCACTATTGTTTATTTTGGGTCCCCTGGCTCAGGGTCAGTTCTATTGAACCTGCACTATTGTAGTTACGCCGAATGGTATAGCATCTGGGAATATACATCATGGCCATTCCAATGATTTGACTGTGCAACTCTTCAATTGCGAATAGTTTGTTAAGCAAATGATATTGACCCCCTGGGCAACAAGCGAATCTCCATCATTAGATACTGGCACCATAATGAGTTAACTCCAATGATTGGTAACTAATTGATATTCATCATTGCACATTATGATTGACTGGTCAACACACAATTGCGAATTAAGTTTTTGTAGGAAACTATATACTTCAGCCAATGAAAACCCAAAGGTCATTATCTCAGAAAATTAGATTATTATATAAGACCAACTGAAATAATGAATTTTAACTCAAATGTTGGCCTAATGATAATGCCCTCAATACTTGTTTGGGGCTCCTTTTGCATTAATTACTGTATCAATGCGGCATGGCATGGAGGTGATCAGCCTGTGGCTGCGGTGGTGTTATGGAAGCCCAGGGTGCTTTGATAGCAGCCTTCAGCTCGTCTGCATTGTTGGGTCTGGTGTCTTTCATAGATTCTCTATGGGGTTTAGGTCAGGCGAGTTTGCTGGCCAATCAAGCACAGTGATACTGTGGTTAGTAAACCAGGTATTGGTAGTTTTGGCAGTGTGGACAGGTGCCAAGTCCTGCTGGAAGACGAAATCTCCATCTCCGAAAAGCTTGTCGGCAGAGGGAAGCATGGAGTCCTGTAAAATATCCTGATAGACGCCAGCACTGACTTTGATTTTGATCCAACACAGTGGACCTACACCAGCAGATGTCATGGCTCCCCAAACCATCAATGATTGTGGAAACTACACACCCGACCTAAAGCAGCTTGGATTGTGGCCTCTCGGCTCTTCCTCCAGACTCTTGGATTAAGGCCTCTCCGCTCTTCCTCCAGACCAGACTCTTGGATTGTGGCCTCTCAGCTCTTCTACAGACTTTTGGATTGTAGCCTCTCCGCTCCTCCTCCAGACTCTTGGATTAAGGCCTCTCCGCTCTTCCTCCAGACCAGACTCTTGGATTGTGGCCTCTCAGCTCTTCCTCCAGGCTCTTGGATTAAGGCCTCCCCGCTCCTCCTCCAGACTCTTGGATTAAGGCCTCTCCGCTCTTCCTCCAGACCAGACTCTTGGATTAAGGCCTCTCCGCTCCTCCTCCAGACTCTTGGATTGTGGCCTCTCCGCTCTTCCTCCAGATTCTTGGATTGTGGCTTCTCGGCTCTTCCTCCAGACTCTTGGATTAAGGCCTCTCCGCTCCTCCTCCAGACTCTTGGATTGTGGCCTCTCAGCTCTTCCTCCAGACTCTTGGATTAAGGCCTCTCCGCTCCTCCTCCAGACTCTTGGATTGTGGCCTCTCAGCTCTTCCTCCAGACTCTTGGATTAAGGCCTCTCCGCTCTTCCTCCAGACCAGACTCTTGGATTAAGGCCTCTCCGCTCCTCCTCCAGACTCTTGGATTAAGGCCTCTCCGCTCTTCCTCCAGACTCTTGGATTGTGGCCTCTCCGCTCCTCCTCCAGACTCTTGGATTGTGGCCTCTCCGCTCCTCCTCCAGACTCTTGGATTAAGGCCTCTACGCTCTTACTCCAGACCAAACTCTTGGATTAAGGCCTCTACGCTCTTACTCCAGACCAGACTCTTGGATTAAGGCCTCTCCGCTCTTCCTCCTGAGGAAGAGGAACCTTGAGAAAAAATGAATTTTTGTTTTTGGTGGAGTTCTCCTTTAAAGGGACTGACACCAGGTTTTTGTCATCTCATCTGACAGCAGCATGATGTAGAGACAGAGACCCTGATTCCAGCGATGTGTCCACTTACTGGGCTGCTCAGTGTAGTTTTGATAAAATCCCTTTTTAGTCATCTGGAGATTATCATTATAAAACTACTCAAGTAGTCCAGCATATTCATTCACTGCTAAATCTGAAGCAGAGAAAACAAGACTTTTATGAAAATGACAGCCAGCAGCTCAGTAAGTGACACATCGCTGGAATCAGGGTCTCTGCCTCTACATTATGCTGCTCTCAGATGGGATGGCAAAAACGGTGACAAAGTCCTTTTAAGACTGACTATCAATACAGGACGTGTTAGTGACACCAGTGATATGAGTGCCTCCACATCGCCAGCGCACAAATACAGCGCGGCGCCACCTAGTGGTGAAACCTCATTTACTTGGATGGCGCCTCCTCTCTCTGCTTTTAGTAAAACGACCCACAAGGAGCAACAAAATAAAGTCCAGGGTCCTGTAAATCACCTGATCTACAATTTTCACGGCTCCTACTTTAGGATTCAGTCACTTTCACATTCAATTACAATAAAAGAAAAAAAAAAGTTCAGTCTGAAAAATGGGGGAAGGGGCCGCCACACTGAATTCCATTTATTGGGGTGGGGAGGGGCGCCTTCTACCCTTGTGTATTATTGTCCTCGCTCCTCATAAAGTTTTCATCCTGCCGTTTACGTGCATTTTATCTGCTCCCCGCTGTGTCTTTATACTCAGATTCTCAGCGCTTAGAATATTTATGGAGAAACCTCGGCCGCTTCGTCTTAGGATAGTTATTTTTTTTTTCACTTTTATAATTTTTTTTAACTTTTTTTTTCTTTTTTTTTTTTTTACCACCTATCGCCTGGGGATTGTAAGCAATTTTCCTCCTTGCAATAAAAGATTAAAAGCGTATAAAACAGATTATTTCTTCTACGGTGAAAAGACATTATGATACTGCACAATATATAGAATATGTAGATTATACACAATAGTCACATCGCCCAGTGTACAGTGCAGGCGCAGTACACGCCGCAGCGGTGTCAGCAATCCTGCCCACAAATAGCACAGCACGGCGCCTAGTGGTCAGAGATGGTACTGCGGACAATCAGCCTTGATATCAGATTTGTCTGTGATACTCCCGATTAGGGTCAGAGCTATAGAACTACAACTCCAAGGATGCCCTGTCAATCACTGGCAGAGCCGGCCCATGCCTATTTCTGTGGACAGAGATCTGCTTGTACAATGTGAGACATGATCTGGTATCATGACCGAATGAGCATGGTGATGGTCTGGAAGATAAGGCGTCACTGCCCCCATGTATTGCCTATGGTTACAGGAATTTAATTTGGGGTGATGGAGATCTAATCAGTTGAGGAAGTGAACACAAGGGACTTACACTAAAAAGAGCCCCTTTATGTGGATATTTTTGGTTATACTGGGCTTTTTATAAAATCTGTGTATATCTAGGCTGCAAAATGCTAACAGTATGTAATTTACACCCTGTCAGAATTTAGCAGGGTTACCTAGATATCACGATTCAGCATCTGGAGGAGTAGCCGCAGCCACCCACCATAGGTGAGTATTGTTTTGGAGCCTGGGCCAAGTCTCCATCATGCCCACCCCAGTCTCCAACATGCCCGCCCCAGTCTCTAACCTGCCCACCCCAGTCTCCAGCTTGCCCGCCCAGTCTCTAACCTGCCTGCCTCCGTCTCCAGCTGCCCCAGTCTCCAGCATGCCCGCCCCAGTCCCCCAGCATGCCCCAGTCTCCAGCATGCCCGCCCCAGTCTCCAGCATGCCCCAGTCTCCAGCATGCCCTGCCCCAGTCTCCAGCATGCCCGCCCCAGTCTTCAGCATGCCGCCCCAGTCTCTAACCTGCCCGCCCCAGTCTCTAACCTGCCCGCCCCAGTCTCCAGCATGCCCGCCCCAGTCTCCAGCATGCCCGCCCCAGTCTCCAGCATGCTCGCCCCAGTCTCCAGCATGCCCGCCCCAGTCTCCAGCATGCCCGCCCCAGTCTCAAATATGACCACCTTCATCGAGGTTCATTCTTTCCCTGTGCCTGCACTCAGCACTGTCAATGAAGCGTTCCACCTTCTGCATTACTTTTGCAGCCATCCCGGACCTCCGTGAAGATGAACACTCTGTGAAGCACTGTGTGCACGGTCATCTCCTTCAGAGGTGCAACTGCGGCACTAATGCAGAAGGTGGATGACTTCATTGACAGCGCTGAGTGTAGGCACGGGGAAAGAATGAACCTCGATGAAGGTGGTCATATTTGAGACTGGGGTGGGCATACTCTACTCTGGGGCGGGCATGCTTGAGACTGGGCATAAATGACGTTATGCCCAGGCTTCAAAACAGCACACCTCTGGTTGGCTGCTGAGCAGCTCCTCCTGACGCTGAATCGTGATATCTAGGTAATAATGCAAAATATGGACAGGGTGTAAATTACAGACTGTCAGCATTTTGCAGCCTAGATGCACATACAGATTTTATAATAATAAAAAAAAAAAAACCCGGACAATTACTGATTGGATTGGAAATAAAATGGATGCATTTTCCAAAAACAGCAGCACATCTGTCCACACGTTATCTCTACTACTAGAGACGTTTCCCTTAAACTTAAAGGGAATCTGTCAGCAGGTTTTTGCTCCCATATTCTGACAGCAACAGAAACCCTGAATCCATCGATGTATCACAGATTACTGTTCTGAAACAAAGAATTTATTTTTGGGAACACAGCAGAGCTGGGAGAGCTGCCCCCGCCTACACCAAGCTCTCTATAGAGATTGTGCATTGACTGTGAGGTGTCAATCACAGCAGGGGGTGCGTCAGACTGCCATGTGGGTGACAAAATAGTCCAGTAATTGTAATCACCTTTAGTTTAAGCAATAATAGCGCAAAGCCTGATAAGAGAAGCACAGTTGCTTTTTACTTTTTAACCCTTACAGCATGCTTTCCTCAGCTTACACTGCAAAAACCTGCTGACAGACTCCCTTTAATATGACTGAGAAGGGGCTGCCTAATGAGCAGTGAGCCAGCCCCCAACATCGCTACCTTCTCATCTAGCAATTGCAATAACGGCCGTCGTTAAGAAATGTTTCATTAGTCCACAACCGGATGAATTCGGTCAGAGAAGTTTCCTCGGAAGCAATTTTACTCTATAAAGCGAAATGAGATTAAGTCGTTAATTTTCCACCTGATAATGAAGATTTTCCTGGAAGAATTCAAAGATTTTTTTCTCCGATGAACTTATTACAGAAAGAAAAAAAAATCAATTACCTTCCTGTTTCTTAATTAAAGCCTCCCCCATAGATTGGCCGCGTTTGAGGTCTTCGTCTTATCTCGGGGCCGCCATGTTCCTGCAACATTTATCTTGTATGGAAATGAACCTGGACATTGAGGCATCGGGTAGCCTGGAAGCCCCAGGACGTCCTCATTTACTTACATGTGACGGCGGCTCGGAGGAGAGGAGTCGTTATCCTCCCGTTATTGCCTTAATTAACCTGTCAGAGGAATATATTGGCGTGGCCTCTCTGTAGCCACCGTCTGACTGTGAACCAAAAGATGGAACATTCTCTTCTAGATAAAAAATACATCATAAAACATTTCCCACCGGAGGTCTCTGGGGTGCTACGAAGTCGGCCAAGAGGACCAGGTCTGGCTCCATCCCTGATACAGATTGATCGAAAAACTGAAGACACTCGAATTGCACTAATGAGCCTGACCAATGTGCTGGAGAAGACAAAGAGTGGTTCTCCAGGTGGGAGTTGTAGTTTTTATAAACATTTTGGACCACGGATTGGGGAATGCGGCTGTGGCGCCCCTGCGGCCAGGCCGCCACTAATGGTATTGCATGTATTTAAAATGTTTGGCATCATGCTCAGAGGTAAAAGGAGGAAGCTTTGCCGAGACCCCCAAATGCACCCAACACATGCAAGGGAGGTGCTGGGCAGAAGAAACCCACATTCAGGGCAGTCCCCACCTACTGGCTGGAGGGAGGAGTTAGGTTAGGGGTGGGTGGTAGAAGGAGAAGGGCTCTAGTGAGATCCAGACAGGCAGCTTGGGAGCTAGAACTAAGCATGGAGTAAAGTGTGAGGACAAGGGCCTGGAGGACACAAATCTGCTGCCAGTTATTGAAGCTGGACAGACGTGCTAGCTGCAGCAGGGGTACCAGCCCCAATTTGATTTGGGAAACTTTAGGATCAATTGAGAAACTGGAGGTCACTGGGCTTCATGTACAGTGACTAACTTTGTAGACCCTCACCAGGCTCAAGGGGCTACATAGGGTTAGAGGACAAGCAAGACTATCACTCACACAACCCGCAGCTGCCTGCCTGCCTGCTAGGACTGTGAACCTAAGGACACTTAGGAGAGGACAAGAGGTAGCAAGTGTCAGAAGAAAAAGGCAGCAAGGAAGGCCAAATATACCCTGTGTCTCAGCAAGGTAGACTCTGAATACTTCTGGGCTGGCCAGGCTGTAATCTTGGACTCTGTACCCCGGCTGGGTTGTAACTGCCTCTAACTCAAGTAAAGGGTAAGAACCACAAGAACTCTGTTGTCTGGTCCTTCCTGCACCTCACTGCACCCACCTGCAGAGCAGTCACCCTGCACCACTATCATCCTCCTCCTTCTCATCCCATCTACTTTCTACACCTTCTAAGGGACATCTGCCCTAACTGGAGAGGGCTTAACATCTGGGTGCCACACCATCCTCCCTTGGAAGCCCCTACAGCATCCACTGGCCATCTATGGTCAGAACTCCAATTGGCGTCACAACAAACTTTATCCCTGTAAATAACCCCTTAACAGGTCCTGCCAGTACTACAACCTCCAGGGACCGTCATTGTGACTCCTGAACGGTGAACCCCCGGATGATTGAGTACCCCTGCCCTATTGACCACGACATGGCTATAGAAGGGGAAGTCAACCAAGATTCAGGATTGTGAGAAACGTGTTCTGGAAGGAGGAGACGTCTGCTCCAAGTTTCAATCTTACATTTGGTGGATCCTTCTCAATGTAGGAGGAATCTCCATTCATGGGATCTGGAGGAGATCGTCCACAGCACTTGTCAAATACAAAAATTCCCTGTATTTTTTTGTTTTTTTTCATTTTATAATGCTTTTTCATAAATAGCAGGACTTTTTTTGGTCAATATTGCCTAAAGGTGCAAGAATGGGCAGATCGTCCTTGTGTATTGGGGGAGTCCTGACTGCAGATGTCATGGAAAAGAACGATAGGGCATGTAGGATTCCAATGTGGCGGGCGCCCCTGCGGTCTGGTCGCCACAGAGGTACTGCACCTAATCCATAGGTGTGGTATCCCACTCCCAGGTAAGAAGGGGACACAATACCGAGACACACACACCTTACATCCAACATCCATCCTAACTCCAGGCCAGGGGATGAAGGGCAGAAGAAACTCTATCTGAGCAGACCTCATCACTGGCTGGAGGAGGGACCAAGTTAACAGGGGTTGGAAGAGAAAGTTACAGTAGAAAACAGAGCAGGAAGAGAAGGAGTTAGTCAGTCCAAGGAAGAGAAGAGAAGCATCGACAGAAGAAAGATGGAGTTCTAGGGGACGCTGGTGCCAGGGGAGGAGAGTGGGACCAGTGAGTAGATCACCACGGAACCCTGGCCCAAGGGACCCCATTCCAGCAATCACCTTTTAGGTTGTTGCTGGAGGAACTGGTTGCAAGAGGGGACCGGCCCCAATCTGGCAACAACACTGCAAAGTTGAACCAGGAAACTGGAGGCTACTGAGCTGCATGCGCAGTAGCCAACAACCATGGACAATCCGCAAAATGGTGGCTAGACCTAGGGTCAGAGGACGTGATGACAGTCGCTCGACAGGGCTCGTAGCCACCTGCTTCGGACACTGTAACACGAAGGCACAGGGCAGGAGAGGCGATTAGCCAGCACCTGGAAAGGTTTATAAAGGGGTGTCTTGGTGGAGTGAACCCGAATGGACTGGGAGTTGACTGGACTGCTGACCCAAAGGACATGGTGTGGGCTGAACTGCTGATCTGTGGAGTAAAGGTGAAAGGACTGCAATCCTTCGTGTCCTACTGTTATTTCCTGCACCCCAACTATAGACTCTTATACCAACCTGAGGCCCCACTCACCTGTGGGGAACGATACTATCCGTGGCTGCCACATTATCTGCCTAGAGCTCCAATCTGCAGCTGGTCACTCATGATCAGGTACCACAGGTGTCGTCACGTACAAACCTGATCATATACCCTGTATATATTCCCACTACAGCACGCAAAGGCCACGGATCCGGCCACCACCACCGTGACACCTCCCAGAAAGTCGCCGCTCCGGCTACCGAGTAACCCCCCCTTGCAGCTGTTGCACTAACATGTTTGATCCACTGGACTGGGCCCTAAGCCAAGTATCAATATTCAGGAGGCATCATCAGAAATAGCTGTAACGAGGGTCTGGTGTAAACGTCGCTGTTCTCCTGAATCCGGCTACGTTCTTCTTTGTTCCACCTTCTCCGTTCTGAGATATATGGCCGCTCCTCCAGGGAAATAAATCTCATCTTGGTATCATCATTATCAAAGTTCTCCGATGCCCCTTTAAGGCCATTTTCTTCATGTTTTGTTACATGGTAGCTGCCCGAGCATTTTTATGTGACGCCCCTGCTGTAAAAATGGAACAATATATGAGCGATTCAGATTAAGTACATCTCAAGTCTCAGACCTGGGACCTAGACTTTATGAGACTGTACAGGACTGTGAGAAACCTGGGTGCCAATATTTCCCAATATTAGTGGAGGAACCTAGATGAGGAAAGAGGATGACGACTTCTGGGATGTTCTGATATTAAATGTGTCTCACCGGTGATATGCTGCCATCCTGCAGATCTCTGTTGTGTCCACTTAATGTGTGACTTTGATTTTCGGTGCTGCCCGGCAAATGCTGAGTTTGTCAGTACAAATAACGGAGGTCTGGAGAGTGGGAAAGGCCACAGCGACAATCACTAATGATATGATAGATCAGTGTAACCTTCCAGCCCAGCGGTGATTATTACGTTCCTGTCACCTCCGTGATAGATCCATAAGTCACCCTAGCGAAGGGTGTGAGTGGCAGCGACGGAAGCCTGCCCCCCTCCACCGCTCACCAAAATATCCCATTTATCCAGGTCACAAAAAAATCCTGGCGGTTTCATTATTCATTGGTGCGGCGACGAGGTCTGCACGGACAGCGCGGGAAGGAGAACGACGATGAGGCTCCATGGGGGAACGTAGTTCAGTGTGATATGGGCACGCTGCGACTGGCAGGTCCATAACTCTCCTGCCCACCGCACAGAGACGAGGCGGCTGAGAATAGAAGCGGGCAAAGAGGGCAGCATCTAAGAGGTTAAGCTGCTGTGATCGGAGATCACTCCTAAGTGGGACATTTACGGTGAACATAGTCCAATGGAGCCCTGAGTGCCACAGACCTGTCAGGCACCGGGAGCCCGACCCTTGTTCAGGTCTGCTGGGTATTGGTGGCAGTTGCTGTCAGAGCTGTCTCTGATGGGCCCCTGGCTGACAGGGCTGCCTGTCCCTGACGGCCAGTGGGCCCCCCCAGCTGACCAGGGCTCCGGCACTTGCTCAGGTATGCCGGGTGCTACGCCGGCCCTGATGGTGGAGTAAAAAACTGCACTGTGAAATGTATGATATGTCCAATTGTAACATGTCCCTGCACATGATATGGTGCCAAAGCTTGTAAACGCCTGATCCACCCTGGATCCATGGAATATACCCGCTGTGAAAATGGTCACCAGCGCACTGTTCACTTTCATAAAAAATTGTACTAATAAATTTGTTTTAAATTTGCAACATAATAAGTCTGGTGTTTAGATTCTTCTCTCCTTATAATATGTTTTTATTATACCTGTACCCCAATACAGCCCGGGGAATCCCAAAAACATTATTAGAATTGTTATTTTTTCAGCTTTAAGTGAAATATTTATTGTGCTTTCGAAGGGTTAAGATTCTGATTTCACGAGCGGCCGATGGAACTTTCTCGACGACTTGTTGTCACCCGGTATCTCAATTATGCAAAGAAGCTGCAAGACGCCCCGATAACAACAGACAAGGTGTAGACCAGCCACGCGGTCACCGTACTCGGATCCCGGCCCCCGGAGCGCGGCGGCTGCCATAAATCTTTCCCGGCTTCGCATTTATCATCCGTCAGTCAGGTCACTCTCAATAAGTGAAACCCAAAATGTCTAACCTGAGGGCCCCATCAGTAAGCGGAGAGGGGGGGGGGGGCGAGGAGGTGACGGCTCACTACATATACATGTCACACAGGCCACTGATACACTGTAACGCATCATCTGTCTTGACGCCTGCGATACAAGATCCATCTTGTACATAGGAACAGACAGCAGATAACAGCGAGGAACCGGCTGCCCCCCCTGACCGGATCGGTCCTGGACTATAACAATATGTGACTGCTCTCATCTATGTCATCTCAGCGCACAGTATAGCACGGGTAGGATTAGATACACAGCTCAGGGATAGTATTTTTATTATTATAGCACCATTTATTCCATGGCGCTTTACATGTGAAGTTCCGACATAAGGTTCGACACACAGCAAAGATAAGTTTAGATGCATTATATAATTCTAGATAGACTCTCAGCAGACGGTATTGCACACGGAGGCTTAGATACCATCAGTTGTGCATTACACTCGGGACAGCACCGGTTCTGGATGACGAGGTTGTGAGTGACCCGGCGTCGCCCCATATCTGACCAGCGATAATGTAACCAAATGTTGAGCTGAACGCGTCACCCGGTTTGGAGGCGTCTGTGATATTTGTCCTCGGAGCTGAGCTGCGCCTCGTCTCCCCTGACACGGCGGGTGAAGCGCTTCCTCCATGCCCAGCTTACCAATCTGACACCGGAGTTTCAGAGCTGCCATCTTCTGTGATCCTCTAAGTCTTCTGTCTCTTTCTGTGTTTCCGCCTCAGTGAACTGCAAACCGCGGGAGTCCTGCGGATAGACAGGAGCTCAGCCCCGGTTTCCCAATGAGGGGAGACGCCACGGGGTCAGCGCAGCGTTAACCCTGCCACGTTCCAGTCTAATAACCATCCGCCATATTATAGGAGACTGGGCTGGAGCGCCCGGGGGACAACAGAGATAGGATATTCTCAATCTACAATTATAAAAGAAGTAGTTAGGGGGAAAAATGGGCTAAGAAGAAGGAAGCGCAGGATCATCCTTCCCTCAACATCTAAAAAATGTCAAAAACCTTCTTCATCCAATCTTTACAAAGGAAAAATCATCTAAAAATAACAGCTGGTGAGGCCATAAGTGGAGCCGCTAAGACCAATGCATGTAAATGGCAGATAACAGGGAGCAATAGATGCGTAGTGCATAGTACTGCCTACCCAAAACATTATCCTCAGTTATTGGACATTGGAAACCTTTACATTTTTTCAGGCAACACCCCCAAGGAGACTAAGAAATACCCATTTAAAGCAAACATGGCCTAACCCCTGCCCTTCTTATGATTCTAGGAACTGTGGGCAACTACAATAAGTGTCCAGGTCTTAGAAAACTAATCGCCAGAGGAGTCGGCAAAGTTTGATGATTATGGATATTTTACTTAAAGAGATATTAGCATTTACTTTTCTTTCTTTGGCCATCTACACAAAGGGCCGCCACCAGCAAAAAGGGCAGCCACCAAGAGGAAGGGCGAGCACAGAGAGCGAGGGCGGGCGCAGAGAGCGAGGGCGGGCAGCAAGAGGGCAGGCGCAAGAGGAGGGGCGGCACAGAGAGCGAGGGCGGGCGCAGAGAGCGAGGGCGGCTGCAGAGAGGGAGGGAGGCCGCCGACAAGGGAGGGAGGCCGCCGACAGGAAGGGAGGCCACTGACAGGAAGGGTAAAAGGTTCACCATCGGCTCAAGTGGTAATTAGCAGAAAATAGAAAAAAAGAAGGAAATCGGGCCTTAGGATAAGGTTGTCCCCCTTCAGCACTAGGAACTGAACGCTACCCCAGAAGAGCTTCCTGGGATCTTATTTATGGAGGACACCTAGACAACAACCTTCCATTTTGGAACATTTCTCTACCTGCTCAAGATCAGGGTTTCTCCATAGACAGAAGTGACTTTGTACTTCTAACCCTAGCGCTCATTGCTGTAAATAACACCCATAGACAAAAAAGAAATTAACCATAACTATCAGACCACCTGTAGTGTGTAAGCCTTCCTTGTGTCACCAAAACAGCTCAGTCATTAAATCATGAGCTCTACAATATCTCTGGAGGCTCCATGTCTTCCGCAATCCTTACAGTCCTGTGTGTGGTTCAGTGCGGCCACCTTGGATTGGACTTGTTTTTACAGCAAATCCATTAGTTTGATCAAACTGAAAACTGCGAATTTGGAAAACCTTGATCTCTGTCAGTCATTTCCGAATGACCATTATCCTGCATAAATTAAAAATCCCTGCCATGAAAGTCCATGTCACATCCGGAAGATGCCAGGACACAATGTATAATGATGGAAAATGTGATTCATTAGAGCAGAATCCTTTCTTCTATTACTCCACTGTTCACTTCTGATACTCATATGTCCATTTTTTGTAATTTTCAATCATTAAAAAGGGCACTCCCCATTGATATTGATTAGACCCATGACTCTGTCTCTGCACCACCGCTTCTCTGGTTGTCCTTCATTGCAACACTTTAGATAGCCACTAACCATCCCATGCCAGGAGCTCCCCACAAGCCTTGTCCGCATGCTGTGAGCACCACATAAGCCTTGTCAGCATGCCAGGGGCACCCCACAAGCCTTGTCCACATGCCAGGGGCACCCCACAAGCCTTGTGTCCTCATGCCAGGAGCATCCCACAATCCCCAGCTCCTTTAGCGGGAGAACCCCACAAGCCTCATCCGCAGGCCCACTACAGGCCCCAGCCCTAATACCAAGTGCACCCCAAATCCCTGGCCCCATTATTGGGAACACCCCACAAGCCCCAGATCCATTAGTGGAAGCAACCCACAAGCCCCAGCTATATACCATGGATACCCCACAAGCCCTGACCCATTATCGGGAGCATCCTATGAGCACCCACTCCATTACTGGGAGCAAGCCCCCACCCCATTACCAGGAAGACACCACAAGCCCTGATACCATTACTGGGAACACCCCACCAGGCTCGGCCCAAACCGGGAGCACCCCACAAGGTTCGGCCCTACACCGGGAGCACCCCACAAGGCTCAACCCTATACCAGGAGCACCCCACAAGGCTCGACCCCTATACCAGGAGCACCACACAAGGTTCCGCCCTACACCGGGAGCACCCCACAAGGCTCGACCCTTTACCAGGAGCACCACACAAGGTTTGGCCCTATCCCAGGAGCACCCCATAAGGCTCGACCCTATACTGGGAGCACCCTACAAGGTTTGGTCCTATACCGGGAGCAGCCCACAAGGTTGGACCCTATACCGGGAGCACCCCACAAGGCTCGACCCTATACCAGGAGCACCCACAAGACTCGACCCTATACTGGGAGCACCCCACAAGGTTTGGCCCTATATGTGAGCACCCCACAAGACTCGGCCCTATACTGGGAGCACGGCACAACACCAGGCCATATATGTGAGTACCATACAAGACCCAACCTTATACTGGGAGTACTCCACAAGCTCTGGCTGTATATTGGAAGCACCATACAAGACCCAGGAATATAATAACCACCCATTAACACCCAGTACACTTCTTACCCAATATGTACCACCTCTGACAGATGCCATAGACTTGTCTCCTGTAGTGGTCTTAATGTTGTGGCTGATCATGTAGAAACACATGGTGGCTTTTACATTACAGGATCATTCTCTTGATCTCCTACATAGAGTGTAAGCTCTGCAGACGGGGATTTCAGTTCTGTCTTGCTCACCCACAGCTATATTCAGTGCTGCTGTATGTCTATGATGTGAGATCTTCAGCCATTGTGCAGCGGTAACACAAGTATTCTGCTTTATTACGGTGCGATTCCCATCCGTGTGTTAGGACACCGCGCAGAGATCCCTCTGGTGAAGGCGCTGGGAGGGCGGCTCGTGTCTGCCGCTTTCCATGACTTCTTGTCACATAATTGGAGATTGGCTTTATGACCCGGCCATGTTAACCTGCCACTTAAAGAGAAGGACAGACAGATTTTTTCCTATCATGTATGACAGGAGAGAGTGTGACTTTGATGTTGCAGCCGTTCATATCCTCCTGGAGATCTGAGGCCGATACAATGAATGTAAAGGGATTGATGATGACATAATCATGTCCACAGCGTCCACCTGTCTGTACGGCCACCACTGTGTCATCAGAATGACAAATATTTCCAGCAAAAAAGTCTACATAAAGATTTCTTACTGATCACTGACCATTAATCCTAATAATTACCCAACTACAAAATATCCCAGAGCAGCCAGATATAGCAAGAATTAAAGGGTAATGCCAGTCCCCACCAGTATATCCTAAATCCAGATAGTAGAGCTGTACCAACATAATACACAAGTACTATAATACTGCCCCTATGTACAAGAATATAACTACTATAATACTGCCCCTATGTACAAGAATATAACTACTATAATACTGCTCCTATATACAAGAATATAACTACTATAATACTGCTCCTATGTACAAGAATATAACTACTATAATACTGCTCCTATGTACAAGAATATAACTACTATAATACTGCTCCTATGTACAAGGATATAACTACTATAATACTGCTCCTATGTACAAGAATATAACTACTATAATACTGCCCCTATATACAAGAAATAACTACTATAATACTGCCCCTATGTACAAGAATAAACTACTATAATACTGCCTCCTATGTACAAGAATATAACTACTATAATACTGCTCCTATATACAAGAATATAACTACTATAATACTGCTCCTATGTACAAGAATATAACTACTATAATACTGCCCCTATGTACAAGAATATAACTACTATAATACTGCCCCTATATACAAGAATATAACTAATAATACGCTCCTATTTCAAGAATATAACTACTATAATACTGCTCCTATGTACAAGAATATAACTACTATAATACTGCCCCTATATACAAGAATATAACTACTATAATACTGCTCCTATGTACAAGAATATAACTACTATAATACTGCCCCTATGTACAAGAATAACTACTATAATACTGCCCTATGTACAAGAATATAACTACTATAATACTGCCCCTATGTACAAGAATATAACTACTATAATACTGCTCCCATGTATAAGAATATAACTACTATAATACTGCCCTATATACAAGAATATAACTACTATAATACTGCCCCTATGTACAAGAATATAACTACTATAATAGTGCTCCCTATATACAAGAATATAACTACTATAATACTGCTCCTATATACAAGAATATAACTACTATAATACTGCCCCATGTATAAGAATATAACTACTATAATACTGCTCCTATTACAAGAATATAACTACTATAATACTGCTCCTATGTACAAGAATATAACTACTATAATACTGCCCCTATGTACAAGAATATAACTACTATAATACTGCCCTATGTACAAGAATATAACTACTATAATACTGCCCCTATGTACAAGAATATAACTACTATAATAGTGCTCCTATATACAAGAATATAACTACTATAATACTGCCCTATGTACAAGAATATAACTACTATAATACTGCTCCTATGTACAAGAATATAACTACTATAATACAGCCCTATATACAAGAATATAACTACTATAATACTGCCCTATGTACAAGAATATAACTACTATAATATGCTCCTATATACAAGAATATAACTACTATAATACTGCTCCTATATACAAGAATATAACTACTATAATACTGCTCCCATGTAAAGAATATAACTACTATAATACTGCTCCTATGTACAAGAATATAACTACTATAATACTGCTCCTATGTACAAGAATATAACTACTATAATACTGCCCCTATGTACAAGAATATAACTACTATAATACTGCCCTATGTACAAGAATATAACTACTATAATACTGCCCCTATGTACAAGAATATAACTACTATAATAGTGCTCCTATATACAAGAATATAACTACTATAATACTGCTCCTATGTACAAGAATATAACTACTATAATACTGCTCCTATGTACAAGAATATAACTACTATAATACAGCCCCTATATACAAGAATATAACTACTATAATACTGCCCTATGTACAAGAATATAACTACTATAATACTGTCTCCTATAATACAAGAATAGAACTACTATAATACTGCTCCTATATACAAGAATATAACTACTATAATACTGCTCCCATGTATAAGAATATAACTACTATATAATACTGCTCCTATTACAAGAATATAACTACTATAATACTGCTCCTATGTACAAGAATATAACTACTATAATACTGCTCCTATGTACAAGAATATAACTACTATAATACTGCTCCTATGTACAAGAATATAACTACTATAATACTGCCCCTATGTACAAGAATCTAACTACTATAATACTGCTCCTATGTACAAGAATATAATACTATAACTGCCCTGTTACAAGATTAACTACTATAATACTGCTCCTATGTACAAGAATATAACTACTATAAACTGCTCCTATGTACAAGAATATAACTACTATAATACTGCCCTATGTACAAGAATATAACTACTATAATACTGCTCCTATGTACAAGAATATAACTACTATAATACTGCTCCTATTACAAGAATATAACTACTATAATACTGCTCCTATATACAAGAATATAACTACTTAATACTGCTCTATATACAGATATAACTACTATAATACTGCTCCTATGTACAAGAATATAACTACTATAATACTGATCCTATGTACAAGAATATAACTACTATAATACAGCCCCTATATACAAGAATATAACTACTATAATACTGCCCTATGTACAAGAATATAACTACTATAATATAATACTGCTCCTATATACAAGAATAGAACTACTATAATACTGCTCCTATATACAAGAATATAACTACTATAATACTGCTCCCATGTATAAGAATATAACTACTATAATACTGGTCCTATGTACAAGAATATAACTACTATAATACTGCCCCCTGTGTACAAGAATATAACTACTATAATACTGCTCCTATGTACAAGAATATAACTACTATAATACTGCCCCTATGTACAAGAATATAACTACTATAATACTGCCCCTATGTACAAGAATATAACTACTATAATACTGCTCCTATGTACAAGAATATAACTACTATAATACTGCCCCTATGTACAAGAATATAACTACTATAATACTGCCCCTATGTACAAGAATATAACTACTATAATACTGCTCCTATGTACAAGAATATAACTACTATAATACTGCCCCTATGTACAAGAATATAACTGCTATAATACTGCTCCTATATATAAGAATATAACTACTATAATACTGCCCCTGTATACAAGAATATAACTGCTATAACACCGCTCCTCTACATTATAATGAGCCCCTTTTTTGTATAGATCTCGCTGTACACGGATACAGTCCCGCATCATGTGTATTTATTCCCATTTCTTCTGCGTCTCTTGGGGATAAAACAGTCTTGAAGGGAAAGGCCTTTGCAGCAAGTGAGTGGGACAGGTAGTTTATATAGAGGAGATGGTGATAAATCAGGCAGATGTAAATATTTCATTGTCCGCACTGTGGTGACAGAGCGGCCGCTTCTCTCTATCATTTGCAGAGGAATGAGAGAAATTGTCTCCTCCAAACCTGCAGTAATTACCTCTCTCTGTATCTCTGCTCCTTGCGCCTTCTGGGACTCCAGGAATAAATGGAAATCATTTCTTGTAGAGAGCGTCCTCTGTTTTTCCCTGTCCCTCTGCCGCACACCGGGTTATCTAATTCGTTTTTTTAATAAGCCGCATAGGATTAAAGAGCGGAGGGTTCTCATTTTTAGACCCAGCAAAAATCATCGGAAAACAAGAATGAAGAATTCCAAAAATACTTAAACATCAAAAGATATTTGACTTCACCCCGAACCACAAAGAAGATGATGCCAGATGATCATTGCCCGATAAGAAGATGTGCCGCTCAACAATACGTATACTAGGGTATGTCAATGAATTAGAATATCATCAATATCATATTGCCATGTTACTGGGAGGACTGAAACGCGTTGACTAAAATCAATATTATATTCACTCTTTGATTGATGTCTGGTGGAATACAGCAGCGCAGTGTTTAACCCTTCATCCTCCCTACTCTATCTGCACCACGCTGTGGACTGCAGCAGCCGGATCTGCTTTTATAGTGGTTGTGACTCTCACAACCACACAAGGTGAAGCCTCTGATACCTATTTAGGTCATATTTTATCTCTCAGACCCTTCACCCTCCCTACTTTAATGTTCTGAGATAATGATCTTTGGGTTTCCATAATCATCAACATTAACATAAATAAACACATGAAATAGATCCCTCTGTGTGTAATTACTCTATATAATATATGTGTTTCACTTTATGTATGAATTACTGAAATAAAGTAACTTTTGGATGATCTTCTAATTCATTGAGATTCACTAGTACTGTATGAATACATTTCCCACCATCTCCGCTTGCTGTCAGTGAATGGAATTATTCTTGTTTACATTCAGATGATGAAGAACGCTGAGGGTTTTTTACAATTGTATCCAGTTTAGACAGTCCTATGAGCTGAACACCAGCATTAATCTACAGTCCATAGTTTGCTACAATGTATCGGTGAAGGGATCAATTAAATGGAGATTGCATGTAGTCTACAAACCTGTAAACACGTAGAACTGTAGACACAACGTGATATATAGGGGAGACATACATATGGGGTTGGAACATATAGAGCAACTCATCAGGTAAGAAGGGGACTGTGTCTCGTCTACATTCTGTGCCTGATCCACTAGATCATTGTATCACATCTGTACTGGATTTTTTATGGATGTTGGTAACAATCCTTCCATACTGAGTCCAGTTCTGCATTTACATTCCGGCTCCATCACAAACACGTCCCCTGGTCGTTCTCCTCCAGACACAAATAGGTGATATCTGGATAACAATGCAAAATATTGACAGGATGTACATTACAAACTGTCAACATTTTGTAGCATGGATACACATAGAAATTAGCCAAAATGCCCGGACAGCCCCTTTAATTACTCCTGTTTGAACTTGTTACCTGTATAAAAGACACCTGTCCACACAATCACACCTCAACCTCTCCACCATGGCCAACCCTAAGGACACAAGGGATAAAATAATAGACCTGTACAAGGCTGGATGAGCTACAGGACAACAGGCAGCAGCTTGGTGAAAAGCAACAACTGTTGGCGCAATTATTAGAAAAGGGAAGAAACTCAAGATGGTGTCAGTCTTCCTCGGTCTGGGGCTCCATGCAAGATCTCACCTCGTGGGGTAAGGGTGATTCCGAGAAAAGTCAGGAATCAGCCCTGAGCTACATGGGAGGACCTCGTAAATGACCTGAGGAGAGCTGGGATCACAGCCTCACTTATTACCGTTAGTAACACACTAAACCGTCATGGGTTAAAGTCCTGCAGGTCATGCAAGTGTGGCACCCCAGGGTCTGGTTGCCTCTCTCAGGGGGTAATGTCATGCTTGGAAGCAAGGGGAGGTCTCCACACCAGGTAAGCCGACAGCACACAGCACCTTTCCTGACTCCAGACCAGAAGGGGGAGCTCTAACCCGGGTTCAGGGGAGCTCCCCTATAAATTCTGGCCTGTGGGCGGGATTAGTTTAGTTCCAAGGAGGACTGTGAAGACATCCTGTGGACTGGAGCAGAGTAAGGCTCGTCCCGGGATAGAGACTAGCAAGCGTGAGGGACCCATGGGATTTACTTGGATTTACGCTTTCCATGTGGTAGCGCTTTATCCCATATTCATCTCCTTGTGGTTTTCTGCTATCTGGATTGTTGTGCAATGTTTGCCCGGGGAACATGTTGCTGATGCAGTATAACTACCTTGTGTGTCTCCCCAAAAAATTGTCTTACACATCCTCCCTTTGTAGCAGAGCTTGTCTGTTCCTCACCCAGGTGTATTTACGTTTTCCATCTGGTAGCGTGGATTTATCCCATCTCCATCTCCTCGTATCCTTTGAAGAATCACTATGAAATGAACAATATGGGCATTGTAATTCATTCCTTTTAAAATTGGCAGATGTTTAGCAGTGCCATCAGCTCAGAAATACAAGGAGAATGTGGATACCGGCTTCTGGAGCGCTGGGGTAGAAGATCACATAAAGATGACAGATTTTAGATTAAAACAGACCTTTATTGACCCCTTGCACAGCCACTATGTGTTTCAACAGTAATTCATCTGCCTTCATCAGGTATTACCTCCTGATCTTCTACCCCAGCACTCCAGAAGCCGGTATCCACATTTTCCTTCTATTGTCCATACTCCCCTTTAAGGAGTTCGGCAGGAGTAGCTTCTGGTGGAGATCGCTGCACAATCGTAGCCACAGGACCTGCGGTGACGTGTATCTGGTCCGGAAGTCACGTGACGCGGAATCCGGAAGTCACCTGACGGCAAGGGCGGAAAAGAATCCAGCGGACATCAGTCTACGGCAAACGTGAGGCAGCAATCCGGGGTTGTGCGAGGGTGCACAACCTGTAAAGGTGAGCAACTACCTAGTCCCCATTAATCACATCCCCCATTGGGTAATTCACACTGTCCGCTCTCTTCTTCTATTTTTTTTTGCATATCAGCTCAGAAATGGCAGAAACCAATGAGACCAGCAGCACACATCTACTGTGGAAGAGTATGGCCAGCAGTGGATTCACACAAGTCTCATACATAGAAGATCTGGGGTCAGGTCTCCAAGATGTTTGGGACAACCTCCTGCCGAGCTCCTTCAAAAATGGTGCACACATGACCTAGAGTTGATGGAGGCGCCTGGCGGTCACTGAATACTGATGGGATTTACCTTTCGCTTTTCTTCAATCCCTGCATTATATCATTAATAAAACCATATTTTCTATTCGCTTCTTACTCTGCCGCATTTCTTGGACACCTGCCTAAGACTTTTGCACAGCACTGTGTAATTGTGTGTATATATCTAATGTGTTATGTGTAGGCGATAGTAATTTCCTGCAGGTCACAGAGACAATTTGATATAAAATGAGGATTTGTCTCTTCCAACTTTCTTCAATCTTTGCTCCATCACAATCTACTGTACAAAAAAATTTAGATCAATGTCGCCTCCCCGCAGCCGCCGGGAGACAATAACGGGAGCGGACAGTCATTATCAGATCCGTCTGTTACCTTTGGTCAAAGTCAGGGATAAATTCAGCGGGTCAATTAACGCGGCTGGAGATCAAATTACTGTGGGAGCCATCTCCGAGCCCGCACCGGGGGGATGTAACTCCTCGGCTGTCGCATCAGACCCACGCGTTCTGAGCCCCCCGAGCCGCTGGGAATAGGAACAGAAAGTGGAGGTTTTTGGATTTAAAGTCTTATATAAATCTCAGCATTTTGCTGCGATTCCGTAAATGACGCCGTAATGGCGGCCACGTTCCTGCTCACCGAACTTTCCCCGGATTCTGAAGGCTGTTCACAATACAGGAGCAAGGAGGACTATGAGAAATCTGGATAAACCCCTGAGGAGCAGTGTCCATACTGCTGTCATCCAGCTTCTCCACACTCCAGAATAGCTCATCTGCTTGGATACATAGTGATACAGAAGTAACAAATATCTGAATGAATACATTGGAAAATTTGCGACTGAGAAATATGGGAGACCGAAAGAAACGTCTAAGGCTATGGTCACACAGGGCGTTTTTGATACTTTCTTAAGTAAAATTGCAGCAAATCCTAATGTCTATGTAGTAATTTCAGATCTCTTGGCAGTGACTTTCCTTCATTATTTTGATTATGTTTCATATGCGGTTTTGCTGTATTGTTTGCATGGTTTTGAACCCTGCTTGTGGCTTTTGCCTGGCCAATGGGGTGATCGATATCTCTCTCTCAATTGCGCTTTCCACTCCATCAATCGCGCTCTCCGCCCCTCTCAATCAACCTCCCCGCCCCTCTCAATCTCGCCCCCACACCTCTTGATCGCCGTCCTTGCCCCTCTCGATCATGTTCCCTGCTCAATCACCCTCCCCACCCCATCAATCATGCTCCCCGCCCCTCTCAATCGTGCTCTCCCTCCTAGCGGTAACTTTCCTATTTTTTGTTCCGGTTATCAACCCATGTCATATGTGGTTTTGGTGTGTGTTTTTTGTGCAGTTTTAAACTTCGCTTGTGCCTTGTCCCTGGCTGGGGTGGAGTGGGGGGGGTAGATCTCTCCCTCTCTTAATCTCTCCATCTATCTCCCCCTTTCTCTCTTGATCTCTCTATCACCCCCTTTCTCTCTCGATCTCTCCCTTTCCCTCTCGATCTCTCCATATATCGTCCCCTTTCTCTCTCGATCTCCCCCTTTCTCTCTCGATCTCTCCATCTATCACCCCCTTTCTCTCTCGATCTCTCCCTTTCCCTCTCGATCTCTCCATATATCGTCCCCTTTCTCTCTCGATCTCCCCCTTTCTCTCTCGATCTCTCCATCTATCTCCCCCTTTCTCTCTCGATCTCTCCATCTATCTCCCCCTTTCTCTCTCGATCTCTCCATCTATCTCCCCCTTTCTCTCTCGATCTCTCCCTTTCTCTCTTGATCTCTCCATCTATCTCCCCCTTTCTCTCTCGATCTCTCACTTTCTCTCTCAAGCTCTCTCTCGATCTCCCCCTTTCTCTCTCGATCTCTCCGTCGATCTCCCCCTTTCACTCTCGATCTCTCCATCGATCTCTTCCTGTCTCTCTCGATCTCTCGTCGATCTCCCCCTTTCTCTCTCAATCTCCCCCTTTCTCTCTCAATCTCCCCCTTTCTCTCTCAATCTCCCCCTTTCTCTCTCGATCTCCCCCTTTCTCTCTTGATCTCCCCCTTTCTCTCTCAATCTCCCCCTTTCTCTCTCAATCTCCCCCTTTCTCTCTCAATCTCCCCCTTTCTCTCTCAATCTCCCCCTTTCTCTCTCAATCTCCCCCTTTCTCTCTCAATCTCCCCCTTTCTCTCTCAATCTCCCCCTTTCTGTCTCAATCTCCCCCTTTCTCTCTCAATCTCCCCCTTTCTGTCTCAATCTCCCCCTTTCTGTCTCAATCTCCCCCTTTCTCTCTCAATCTCCCCCTTTCTCTCTCAATCTCCTCCTTTCTCTCTCGATCTCCCCCTTTCTCTCTCGATCTCTCCGTCGATCTCCCCCTTTCACTCTCGATCTCTCCATCGATCTCTCCCTGTCTCTCTCGATCTCTCGTCGATCTCCCCCTTTCTCTCTCAATCTCCCCCTTTCTCTCTCAATCTCCCCCTTTCTCTCTCAATCTCCCCCTTTCTGTCTCAATCTCCCCCTTTCTGTCTCAATCTCCCCCTTTCTCTCTCAATCTCCCCTTTCTCTCTCAATCTCCCCCTTTCTCTCTCAATCTCCCCCTTTCTCTCTCATCCCTCTTCTCACTCCCCTTTCTTCTCATCTCCCTCATCTCCCCCCTTCTCTCTCCAACTCCCCTTTCTCTCTCATCTCCCTCTCCCCTTTCTCTCTCGATCTCCCCCTTTCTCTCTCATCTCCTCCTCGATCTCCCCCTTTCTCTCTCGATCTCTCCATCGATCTCCCTCTTTCTCCTCTCGATCTCCCCTTCTCTCTCCTTTCTCTCTCATCTCTCCTCTATCCCCCTTTCTCTCTCATCTACCCCCTTTCTCTCTACATCCCCCCTTTCTCTCGACTCTCAATCTCCCCCTTTCTCTCTCAATCTCCCCCTTTTCTTCAATCTCCCCTTTCTCTCTCAATCTCCCCTTTCTTCCTCCCCCCTTTCTCTCTCATCTCCCCCTTTCTCTCTCAATCTCCCTTTCTCTCTCAATCTCCCCTTCTCTCTCTTCCCTTTCTCTCTCAATCTCCCCCTTTCCTCCAATCTCCCTTCTCTCTCAATCTCCCCTTTCTCTCTCAATCTCCCCCTTTCTCTCTCAATCTCCCCCTTTCTCTCTCAATCTCCCCCTTTCTCTCTCAATCTCCCCCTTTCTGTCTCAATCTCCCCCTTTCTGTCTCATCTCCCCCTTTCTCTCTCAATCTCCCCCTTTCTCTCTCAATCTCTCCTTTCTCTCTCGATCTCCCCTTTCTCTCTCGATCTCTCCGTCATCTCCCCCTTTCCTCTCGATCTCTCCACGATCTCTCCTGTCTCTCTCGATCTCTTCACTTTCTCTCTCATCCCCCTTTCTCTCTCAATCTCCCCTTTCTCTCTCAATCTCCCCTTTCTCTCTCAATCTCCCCCTTTCTGTCTCAATCTCCCCTTTCTTCTCATCTCCCCCTTTCTCTCTCATCTCCCCCTTTCCTCTCATCTCCCCCTTCTCTCTCTCAATCTCCCCTTTCTCTCTCATCTCTCTCTCTCATTCCCTCCCTTCTCATTCCTCGATCTGTCTCTCTCTCTCTTATCTCCTTCTCTCTCCTTCTTCATCTCCTCCTTCTCTTCATCCCTTTTCTTCGATCTCTGCGACTCCTTCCTTCGATCTCCCCGATCTCTCTTCTCTCTGATTCGTCGATCCCTTCTCTCATCTCCTTTCCTCAATTCTTCTCTCCCCTTCTCTCATCTTCCTATCTTTCTTCGATTTCGCGATCTCTTACTCTCTCTCTCTCCTCTTTCATTCTCTGATCCCTTTCTCATCCCTTCTCAACTCTTCCATCTCCCCTTTTCTACTCTTCTCTCATTCCCTTTCTTCTCTCCCCCTTTCTCTCAATCTCCCCTTTCTCTCTCATCCCTTTCTTCAATCTCCCCTTTTCTTCAATTCCCCTTCTTCTCATCTCCCCTTTCTTTATCTCCCTTTCTCTCTCAATCTCCCCTTTCTTCTCAATCTCCTTTCTCTCTCGATCTCCCCTTTCTCCTCATCTCTCCTCATCTCCCCTTTCTCTCTCAATCTCCCTTTTCTTCATCCCCCTTTCTTCTCAATCTCCTTTCTCTCTCATCTCCCTTTCTTCTCATCTCCCTTTCTGTTCAATCTCCCCTTTCTTCTCAATTCCCCTTTCTCTCTCAATCTCCTTTTCTCTCATCTCCCCCTTTCTCTCTCATCTCCCCTTTCTCCTCAATCTCCTCCTCTCTCTCGATCTCCCCCTTCTTCTCATCTCTCTCATCTCCCCTTTCCTCTCTCTCTCCTCGTCTCTCCTTTCCTCATCTCCTCTCCCTTTCTCTCTCATCTCCCCCTTCTCTCTCAATCTCTCCTTCTCTCTCGATCTCCCTTTCTCTCTCGATCTCTCGTCGATCTCCCTTCCCTCTCGATCTCTCCATCGATCTCTCCTGTCTCTCTCGATCTCTCGTCGTCTCCCCCTTTCTTCTCATCTCCCTTTCTCTTCATCTCCCCTTCTCTCTCATCTCCCTTTCTCCCACTCCCTTTCTCTTCATCTCCTTTCTCTATATCCCCTTTCTCTTATCTCCCCTTCTCTCTCTCTCCCCTTTCTCTCTCAATCTCCCCCTTCTCTCTCAATCTCCCTTTCTCTCTAATCTCCCCTTTCTCTCTCAATCTCCCCTTCTCTCTCATCCCCCCTTTCTCTCTCAATCTCCCTTTCTCTCTCAATCTCCCTTCTTCTCAATCTCCCCTTTCTTCTCAATCTCCCCTTTCTCTCTCCTCCCCTTTCTTTCAATCCCCTTTCTGTCTCAATCTCCCTTTCTCTCTCATCTCCCCTTTCTCTCTCATTCTCCTTTCTCTCTCGATCTCCCTTTCTCTTCGATCTCCGTCGATCTCCCCTTTCACTCTCATCTCTCATCGATCTCTCCTGTTTTCGATCTTCGTCGATCTCCCTTCCTCTCAATCTCCCCCTTTCTCTCATCTCCCCTTTCTCTCTCATTCCCCTTTCTGTCTCAATCTCCCCTTCTGTCTCAATCTCCCCTTTCTCTCTCAATCTCCCTTTCTTCTCATCTCCCCTTTCTCTTCAATCTCCCCTTTCTCTCTCAATCTCTTTTCCCTCTTCTCTCCTCGATCTCCCCCTTACTCTCTCTCCATCGATCTCCCCTGTCTCTCTCGATCTCTCTCTCTCCCCCTTTCTCTCTCGATCTCCCCCTTTCTCTCTCAATCTCCTCCTTTCTCTCTCGATCTCCCCCTTTCTCTCTCGATCTCTCCGTCGATCTCCCCCTTTCCCTCTCGATCTCTCCATCGATCTCTTCCTGTCTCTCTCGATCTCTCGTCGATCTCCCCCTTTCTCTCTCAATCTCCCCCTTTCTCTCTCAATCTCCCCCTTTCTCTCTCAATCTCCCCCTTTCTCTCTCAAACTCCTCCTTTCTCTCTCGATCTCCCCCTTTCTCTCTCGATCTCTCCGTCGATCTCCCCCTTTCACTCTCGATCTCTCCATCGATCTCTCCCTGTCTCTCTCGATCTCTCGTCGATCTCCCCCTTTCTCTCTCAATCTCCCCCTTTCTCTCTCAATCTCCCCCTTTCTCTCTCAATCTCCCCCTTTCTCTCTTAATCTCCCCCTTTCTCTCTCAATCTCCCCCTTTCTCTCTCAATCTCCCCCTTTCTCTCTCAATCTCCCCCTTTCTCTCTCAATCTCCCCCTTTCTCTCTCAATCTCCCCCTTTCTCTCTCTCGATCTCCTCCTTTCTCTTTCGATCTCTCGTCAATCTCCCCCTTTTACTCTCGATCTCTCTGTCAATCTCCCCCTTTCACTCTCGATCTCTCTGTCAATCTCCCCCTTTCACTCTCAATCTCACGTCAATCTCCCCCTTTCACTCTCGATCTCTCTGTCAATCTCCCCCTTTCACTCTCGATCTCACGTCAATCTCCCCCTTTCACTCTCGACAGTGCCGGGACAAGGCATTTTGGTGCCCTAGGCAGGTAAGGCAAACGGCGCCTCCCCCTTCCCCCCCCCCGAAATATGTCTGGGATTAAAAATGTCAACATACTCTGAAAGTAAATTTAATTTAACGGGGACCTATAAAAGGTTCATCCAACCACACTGCAGAGACATACTGATAAGATGTTTACATTGTGAGCCCCAATGGGGACAGTGTTGATGGTGTATGTAAAGTGCTGTGGAGTTCATAGTGTAATATAAATGCAAAAAGTATTATTCTTAATATTATGTCACAATACCAGGATCTGATGATCTTCTATCTTGAGGTCAGGGACTCTCTGATGCCATGTTGCTGCTTGTCTCGCTGTTTTCCTCTTTTGACACTGCAGTGCGGTGGACAAGAGAGCATTAACTGGTTAATAACAAGAAGTATGGAGTGTGTACTGAGCCATAAACCCTCCCCTTAACATGAAGTATGGAGTGTGTACTGACTGAGCCATAAACCTCCTCATACCATGTCCAGCAGACATTGTAGGATTACTACCCATATATACTCGTGTATAACCCGACCTGTGTATAAGCCGACCCCCCTACTTTTGCCCCAAAACCTGGGAAAACCTATTGACTCGTGTATAAGCCGAGGGTGGACCCCAGCACAGGTATACAGCCCCCAGCAGTGTGGTATACAGCAGCCTCCCCAGTGGTATATACAGACCCCAGTGGTAATACAGCAGCCCCAGTGGTAATACAGCAGCCCCAGGGGTAATACAGCAGCCCCAGGGGTAATACAGCAGCCCCAGGGGTAATACAGCATCCCAGGGGTTATACAGCAGCCCCAGTGGTATATACAGGCTCCAGCAGTATATACAGCAGCCCCAGGAGTAATACAGCAGCCCCAGGGGTAATACAGCAGCCCCAGGGGTAATACAGCAGCCCCAGGGGTAATACAGCAGCCCCAGGGGTTATACAGCAGCCCCAGCAGTATATACAGCAGCCCCAGTGGTATATACAGGCCCCAGCAGTATATACAGGCCCCAGCAGTATATACAGCAGCCCCAGGGGTAATACAGCAGCCCCAGGGGTAATACAGCAGCCCCAGGGGTAATACAGCAGCCCCAGGGGTTATACAGCAGCCCCAGGGGTTATACAGCAGCCCCAGGGGTAATACAGCAGCCCCAGGGGTAATACAGCAGCCCCAGGGGTAATACAGCAGCCCCAGGGGTTATACAGCAGCCCCAGGGGTTATACAGCAGCCCCAGGGGTAATACAGCAGCCCCAGGGGTAATACAGCAGCCCCAGGGGTAATACAGCAGCCCCAGGGGTAATTCAGCAGCCCCAGGGGTTATACAGCAGCCCCAGTGGTATATACAGGCCCCAGCAGTATATACAGGCCCCAGCAGTATATACAGCAGCCCCAGTGGTATATACAGGCCCCAGCCGTATATACAGCAGCCCCAGTGGTATATACAGGCCCCAGCAGTATATACAGGCCCCAGCAGTATATACAGGCCCCAGCAGTATATACAGGTCCCAGCAGTATATACAGCAGCCCCAGTGGTATATACAGGCCCCAGCAGTATATACAAGCCCCAGCAGTATATACAGCAGCCCCAGTGGTATATACAGGCCCCAGCAGTATATACAGGCCCCAGCAGTATATATAGCAGCCCCAGTGGTATATACAGGCCCAGCAGTATATACAACAGCCCCAGTGGTATATACAGGCCCCAGCAGGGGGGCGCGCCTTCGCACACTGACTCACCGTTCACCGAAGCCGCCGTCACCGTGCGTCTGCTGCTGTAATGAGGAGGAGAGGAGGGGCGAGAAGAGCTGCGGGACAGGAAGTCGGAGTCCCGCCCTCCCTCCTCTCTGGCCGGCGCGCCGCGGCTGGCGGCGGCCAGCACGGGGCCCCCCAGGGGGTGCGGGGCCTCCCAGGGGGCGGGCAATAGGCCCCTCATGAGGGAAAAATGCGCCCTTCACAAGATGGCGCCCTAGGTGATCGCCTAGGGTCGCCTAGCTGTCGTAACGGCCCTGACTCTCGATGTCTCTGTCTATCTCCCCCTTTCACTCTCGAGCTCCTCCTTTCTCTTTCGATCTCTCGTCAATCTCCCCTTTTCACTCTCGATCTCCTCCTTTCTCTCTCGATCTCTCTGTTTATCTCCCCCTTTCACTCTCGATCTCTCTGTCTATCTTCCCCTTTCACTCTCGATCTCCTCCTTTCTCTTTCGATCTCTCTGTTTATCTCCCCCTTTCACTCTCGATCTCTCTGTCTATCTTCCCCTTTCACTCTCGATCTCCTCCTTTCTCTTTCGATCTCTCGTCAATCTCCCCCTTTCGCTCTTGATCTCTTGGTCGATCTCTTCCTTGCTCTCTCCCAATGTTTATGGCTCTTTCACTTGAGACAAATGTAAAAAATGCAAAGAATTGTCATTGTCTCATTATTGACCTTTGGGTTTTCATTGGCTGTAAGCCATAATCATCAACATTAACAGAAATAAACACATGAAATAGATCCCTCTGTGTGTAATGACTCTATATAATATATGTGTGTCACTTTATGTATTGAATTACTGAAATAGTCACTTTTTGATGATATTCTAATTCACTGAGATGCAGCTGTACAAATTAAAACAGAATTGAAAAACAAACTAATGTTGGTGACGCATAGATGGCACCCCCATAGGAGGTCATATTGCTTGTGATCCAGCTTTCCCAGACTCCTGAATACCAAAGTTATGAATTGATGTTAGAGCCGAGATGCCCAAGTGATTATATCATCCATTGGGGAGTAAAGGAAAGCAGAATACAGGAGCTCAAATACTATCCCTAGTGATTGTCACCCAGCTTTCCCAGACACCTGAATGGCAGTTATATTGGTAATGACGTAATACAGGAGCAGCAGATGCATCATTAAATATACCAGCAATCGAGAAACATGGAAAACAGAGGAAACCCCCTTAAAAAGGTGCAAATACTAATCCTCTTGATTGTCACCCAACTTTCCCAGCCTTCTGAATGGCACATTTTCTTAATCATACATTAAAACAGAAGCAATTAAAAAACAAAGTAATATCGGTGGAGCATTAGAAAGCTATAGGATGTTTGATGGAGGTGATGTTACTTGTAATCCAGCTTTTCCAGACTCCTGAATGGCAAAGTTATGAATTAATGCAAGAGCTGAGATGCCCATGTGATCATATCATCCATTGTGGAGTATAGGAAATCTGAGTACAAGAGTGAATAGTATCCCCATAACTTGTCACCCAACTTTCCTAGACTTCTGAATGTCAAATATTCTTAGTGATATATTAAAACAGAAGTAATTGAAAAACAAAGTAATGTTGGTGGAGCAAAGGAAAGCTCGGTTGTACCCCTATAGGAGGTCATATTGCTTGTAATCCAGCTTTCCCAGACTCCTGAATGGCAACATTTAGATAGATATTGACACAATAGCAATAAATAAAAATGAGAGGAGCCTCGGCTGATTCTTTCGTTCTTTCTACAGTCACTGACAAAAGTTATGTCGCTTATCCATGTTATGTAAATAAAAGCTTATAACCTGATGTTAAATTCATCCATTGGTTTTATAAATTTCTCTTTTGAAAGCTGAAACCCTCCGAAATGTGGTTTAGGCTAAAAAAATAAATTGTCATCAATGCTGAAATATTGATCATTTAATGAACACAGAATGGTCAGATTTTGGCAAGACAAAAGTTTTGTCACCTGGTCATATAATGTACCCAGTCCTAGTTTACATCCTCACCTGTGCTCAGTAAATGATCGGTTAATTAGAGGGTGTGTATAAAAAGAAACCCAGCATCCCAGACCTTCACTTGAACTGCAACTTGAGCTCTAACAACATGCCAAAAATCCACCCTGCGACCAAAGCCTTGATTATCAAGAGGCTGAAGACCAGATCCACTGCAGAGGTTGGCTGGCACCTTTAATGTGTCTCAGCGTCAAGTACAAAGGATTAAAAAAAGATTTGAAGAGACTGGAGATGTGTTTGACAAGCCCAGGTCCGGCGGGACCCCGCAAGACAGTTGCTGAGTAGGAACGTTTGTTGGTTAGAAAATCCAAAGCAAGCCCCTCTTCCACTGCAGCAGAGCTCCAACAGGCCTGGTCACCTCAAGTCCCTGTGTCAACTACAACAGTTTGTAGGATTCTGTCTCGAAATGGCCTCCATGGTCGAATCAGTGCCCAGAAGCCAGCACTAAACAAAAGGCAAATAAAAAAAAGTGTGGCATTTGCAAAGTCCCACAGCCTGCTAACAGATGGACGCTGGAAAAGTGGAGAAGGTGGATTTTCTGATGAGTCTTCAGTAGAATTACGCCACAGCAGCCGCAAATACTGCAGGAGACCTATTGGAACCCATATGGATTGAAATTTGGTGGTGGAAAGTTCATGGTCTGGGGTTACATTCAGTATGGGGGTGTGTGAAATATTTGCAAGGTGGAAGGCAATATCAATAGCCTAAAATATCAAGAAGTATTAACTACCTCTTATATTCCAAATCATAAAAGGGGTCACATTCTGCAGCAGGATGGTGCTCCATCTCTACAACAAAGTTCCTCCAGGCAAAAAAGATCAAGGTGCTCAGGGACTGGCAGCCCAGTCACCAGACATAAACATCATTGAGCATGTTTGGGGTAGGATGAAAGAGGAAGCTTGGAAGACAAAACCAAATAATCTAGATGAACTCTGGGAGGCATGTAAGACTGCATTCTTTGCTATTCCTGATGACATCATTAATAAATTGTATGAATCATTGTTGAACCGCATGGATGCAGTCCTTCAAGCTCATGGAAGTCACACAGAATATTAAATATGACTCTCTAGCACCACAACTTCATTCACGATGTTATGCAACATATATTTGTATTTTAAGTTAATTATTTGTGTGAATATCACATTACTTTCTGTGGGTGACAAAACTTTTGTCTTGCCAAAATCTGACCATTCTGTGTTCATTAAATGATCAATATTTCAGCATTGAGGGCCAATTTATTTTCTTAACCTAAACACATTTCGGAGGGATAACTTGTGTCAGGGACTGTATAACCCATCCCTGAATAGTGGACATAATCCAGAACGGCGGGAGTCTGCGACAGACCGGTATGTGAGCGGGAAGAAAAGAACCCAGGACAGAAACATCCAACACCAGGATAAACCCAGCCATTACACCGCCGCCGATTCACCTGCCGCCACCTTAATTGTGAATAAATCATTATTTCCCCGGATTAGTCGGTGAGCGGCGCGCCGCACGGATCGGTCATTGTCTCCTTTCTGGATGTCGGGATGTTATTTAAATATCATTTTTGTTAATACGTCTGGTGCCGGCGCGCGGAATCCATTAATTCTTAGTTAATGATGGAAAACGCGCTGCATAATTAGATAACTAATCACACATCAGCACATGTCGATTATATGAACTTCTCCTCACTTCTTATCTCGCACAATGAAAATAATTGGCCTGTAAAGAGGACGGGCAGGTTTGTCGCAGTAAACGCTTTCATCTGGGTTTTATTTTTTTTAGTTGCTTTTCTTTTTTTTCCCATTTTTATATCATTGGTAAAAAAACACAACATTTATATAAAATGTAATATGTATTTGGGGTTTTATTCTCTGGTTGCCACCAAAGCTGTCCCCTGCTGTCCCCCAGTTATCCTCTCCTCACCCCTAAAGCTGCCCCCTGCTGTCCTCCATGGTAGCCTCTCCTCACCCCTAAAGCTGCCCCCTGCTGTACTCCATGGTAGCCTCTCCTCACCCTAAAGCTGCCCCTGCTGTCCTCCATGGTAGCCTCTGGTCACCTCCAAAGCTGCCCTGGTGTCTTCCATGTTATCCACTGGTCAACTACAAAGCTGCTCACGGTATCCTCCATGTTATCCTTTGCTCACCACCAGAGCTTCCTCTGTGTCTTCCATGTTATCCTCTGGACAACCCCTAAAGCTATTCCCTGTGTCCTCCATGTTATCCTCTGCTCATCCCCAAAGCTGCCCCCTGATGTCCTCCAGGTCACCCCAAATCTGCTGCTGTCCCCTGGTGTCCTCCATGTTATTTTCTGCTCACCTCCAAATCTGCCATCTGGTGTCCACCATGTTATCCTCTGGTCACACAAAGCTGCCCCCTCATGTCCTCCATGTTATCCTCTGGTCACCCTAAAGCTGCTCCCTGGAGTCCTCCATGTTATCCTTTGATCGCCATCAAAGCTGCCCCTTGGTGTCCTCCATGTTATCCTCTGGTCACCCTAAAGCTGCCCCCAGTGTCCTCCCTGTTTCCTCATGGTCACCACCAAAACTGCTCCACAGGTGTCCTCCATGTTATTCTCTGTCACCACCAAAGCTGCCCCTGGTGTCCTCCATGTTATCCTCTGGTCACCTCCAAAGCTGCCCCCTGGTGTCCTCCATTTATCCTCTAGCCACCTCCAAAACTGCCCCCTCGTGTCTTCATGTCACCCCTAAAGCTGCCGTGCCCCCTGGTGTCTCCATGTAATTTCCTGCGCACCACCAAAGCTTGCCCCTGATGTCCTCCATGTTATCCTCTGGTAACTCTCCAAAGTTGCCCCCCTGGTGTCCTCCATGTTATCCTCTGGTAACATCCAAAGATGCCCCCCTGGTGTCCTCCATGTTATTCGGCTCACCTCAAAGCTGCCCACTGGTGTCCTCTAGGGTATCCTCTATCCACTGTGAGACATTTTCATGCCCCCCACTCCCAATAACATAATAGATGTGATGAATGTATTTGTGTGTACGCAGCCCCCATGTGCCCATATGATATCACAGTGTGGCGGTATGTAACGTTGGCGCCGGTGAGGACTCCTTGTTCGCGCTCCGGTGTTGTGACAGTCGTCTGATGTCCATATTACTAATTCATGTCACTAAGTGACTGTGTGAACGCGGGACGATGGGAGGAGGTAATAATATTGTGTTGTGTTTACTCTGGGGGGAGAAGCCGCCATTCCCTGGTTTTGTACTTGTTATTATGCAGAATATTCTGGCGCTGACAATCCTGAGAGTGACATTTATTGAGTCACCTCGAAGGAGCAGAGCGCTTATAATGAAGGGAAATCATCATGTACCGCCACCGTGAGATAAAAGGGACGGACCTGTCAGGAAAGTGGAGAGATTACTACTACAAGAGCGTCAAACAGGGGGTCAGGGTCACCGGGGGGCAACACGGGCTGCCGCTGACGGGCAATTTATAGAGGAAAAAAAGAAAGACTTCTTATATATGAAATACATCACGATTCCTCCATACCGTCCTATAGTCAAACCCTACAACTCCGCTACCCTCTGCTGCGATCAGAGGAGTCATGGAGGGGGTGCCGGATGTCTTTTGGCCTCCAATTTGAAGTTTGTGGGGGTCATATATTATGAAGCCTCTGCCAACCATTCAGAATTGAGAGGTCACATGTAACCAGGGGCGTAACTACAACAGGTGCAGGGGTTGCAATTGCGCCCGGGCCCTGGAGCCTAGGGGGCCCCAAAAGTCCCTTTGGCCAATAGGAAAAGACTAATGCTTTTAAACATTTACAATAATTGGAGGCCCGGGGTTGGGGCTTTCGCATCGGGGGCCCATGAGCTTCATGTTATGCCACTGCCATCCATCTAGTAGATAAATACACTTTCCAGTTACAAACTATAAGCGGGGGGGATGTGGCGCTCCAAGGGCTGGGGTACTCAGCAGCTGGGTCACAACAGCTGTGCCCCTAGTGGACAATGAAACAGGCGAAAAAGTAAAAATGGGGAAAAAGAAAATAAAAAAAATAAAGAATGTTCGTGACGCCAGCTGAAGGTTTCCAGCCACTGGGTGGCCGGCACTGCATGTTGAGTCTCAAGGGATAGATGTTGTGGCGGTGTGATGGAATACCCCACTCCAGCATTGGGCAGTCCCTTGAGAGTTGAAGTAGTTGATGGTGGTTGTGGTGCAGAGGAGTGTGTGGAGTCTTCAAGTTCTTTATCTTTACTGTAGGTTGTTCAACACAGCCAGGACACGTGTAGAACCAGGTAGACGGCTCGGCCAGTCTGGAGAGAGCTGAAGTCCACCCTGCTGGGATAAGGTGTTATGGCCTTCCTGCTGACTTCTGTCCTCACGGTCACTAGCTCCTCTGTGGGTCCTCTTGATCCCTCCGAGGCTGTGGCTACTCTCCAGCCAGGCTGGGAACGCGGATCCGGAGATCGACTGCTTCAGTCCTCTTTCCTACTGTGCCCCAGAAGGGCACACAAGGGTGGCTACCAGGCATGAAATCCAATAGCCTCCAGGTTCTGTGTCCAGGTCACGGGAACCTGAGCAGTTAGGGTCTAGTTACCGTCCTGCAGCTTGTTCCTCTGCACAGCCACTGAGGGCCGGCTGCAGATATGTCCTGACAGCACCTCGTCCCAACACCGACTAGAACAACTCCTTTTGCCTACCTCTCCCTATCCTAACTCCTCTCTCCAACCAGAAGTGGGGCCTGCCCTATGTGAGTCTCTTCCACCCTGCACACTCTGGTTGGAGTTTGGAAAGTGTTGGATGTGTGGGATTTCCTAGCAGAGGGATCTTCACCTCTCTCCAGATGTGACATTACACAGAACATTACATGCATTACCACTTGTGGCAGCCAGACCGCAGGGGCGCCACGTGGACCTTACTTTTTTTTTTGAGCCGCCCAATTGGCTTTTGCTGTGACCACTGCTTCCAATCACGTACTACATGAACTCGACTAGTCTGCTGCCACCTATTTCGTATAGAATCTGTAAGGACAAAAGACAGCAGAATGTTTTGTCCTAAAGAAGGAGCTGAATGCTCCGAAACGTGTTGACATTAAACCTCTATATTAATATATGAGGAATTTCTTCATCATTCTGGCAGCGCAATGTGGACCCTTTTCCTTTTATCTGAGATTATGCCAACTATTTGGTGACAGAAGTCACATGACAAATCCTTCTTCCAAACTAAGCGGGGGTGGGTCTCAATTTTTCCTGATTGGCAGACTGTATCACATAATAAGTCTTGACTAGCTCCCCGACTAATATTAATAACTACACGGGTTATGGACCTCATTTCTTTGGGCCTTCCGAGTGTCAGATTGTATCAAATCTCCCTGACAACAATTTATAATAACGAGAAGGGTCTTATGACACACTACCCTTTTACAAACTATAAGCGGGGGCGGGTCTCATTTCTTTTGGACCTTCCAATATTATGGGTCTGGTGTTTGAAATCACACATGTCAAGTCTTCATTAGTTTTCTACCAAATATTTAGTAAAAATGGAAGTAGTTACAGGTCACACAATCTTACAAACTATAAGTGGGGGTGGGCAACCTAACTTTTTTAGGCCTCCTGATTTTATGGAGCCAAAATATTGCATAACATACCATAAGGCTCTACTAGACCTCTTCTAGGTATTAGGCAAAGGGGAGAGGAGGAACGCGGCGGCAAAGGCGAGAGGGAGAACGGAGAGGGAGAACACGGAGGCAAAGGCAAGAGGGCGAACGCGGCGGCAAAGGTGAGAGGGGGAATGCGGCGGCAAAGGCAAGAGGGAGAATAAGGTGGCAAAGGCAAGAGGAGGAACGCGGAGGCAAGGCGAGAGGGGGGAACGCGGAGGCAAAGACGAGTGGGGGAACGCGAAGGCAAAGGCAAGAGGGGGGAACGCGGAGGCAAAGGTGAGTGGGGGAACGGGGAGGCAAAGGCGAGAGGAGGAACGCGGAGGCAAAGGCGAGTGGGGGAACGCGGAGGCAAAGTCAAGAGGGGGAACGCAGTGTCAAAAGCGTGAGGAGGAATGCGGCCGCTAAGGCAAGAGTAGAATTGCCGCGGCAAAGGCGAGAGGAGGAACATGGCGGCAAAAGTGAGAGGAGGATCAGGGCGGCAAAGATCAGAGGAGGAACAGGGCAGCAAAGGTGAGAGGAGGAATGTGACAGCAAATGTAAGAGGAGGAACGCATCCACAAAGGCCAGAGGAGGAAATCAATGGCAAAGGTGGAAGGAGGAACACAGCGGTAAAGGTGAGAAGAGGAACATGAAACACAACAGTGTAGATAACTCTAAGCGGGGGTGGGCCTCATCCTTTATCCTTCTGATTGTTTGTGGGACCATTGATTTGTACAGCTGGTTAACCTGTTGAAAGGTTCCCTTTAAGAAGAGCTGCAGACGGTGATATTTACAAACGGATTGAAGTTCTCCACGCGGATCAATATTTATGAGAAGAAACCGCCAAGATCCTCCTGTTAAACCTCATTTATTAAGTGACATTATGCGGAAAGCGGCTCTTTATCAAGAGAAATGTATAAGTGGCGATTACAATATAATACAGAAAAAACCTCCGCCTCGTATTAACCCTATAATAATGATAATGCCGCCCCCCCATGACAACCTAAACAATACCTGGAAATTCGGATAATGTCACAATAAAAACACGCCGCGTGGCGATTATATACATATAACAGGCGGCACATTATATGGCGCTTTATGGTCAATTTACTTAATCTCAGAATAAAAAGTAACAGGGATGCCTGAAATCATAGAAATCATAACACAATCCTACACGCTCGCCCGCGGGAAAAAATATATAATTATCTAAAGCCGCTGCTGAATATAAGATCCAGGATCGGAGCGGACGGGACTCGATGTTTTCTTTTACCAGTTATTATTAGTATTCAGTCTATTGTGATTGAGTGGAGGAATAGAATGGAGGATTTAAGAAATATTAAAATGTGTAAAAATGTAGTTAAAATACAGAAAAGAGAAAAAGAAAACGGGAAATGTGAATTTTTATTTTTGCTCTATAATAACGGTGAGGACGGCGGCTCCCGGTATATCTACAGTGAATACATACGACGTTGTAGATTTCCGGTCTTTGTTTAATTCATGAAGGAAGAATAAAGTGTGCGCCACATCCTAACCATTCCAGACAGGTGAGACGCCGGTAACCTACTTTCCAGTTGCTATGAAGAAATAACTCAGATATTACAGCGCACAGTGGGGGCCGGGCATAAAAGCTGGAACAAGAGAATAACACTACAATATATATAAAATATATTATATATATACACATACAGGGCCATAACTACAATAGGTGCAGGGGTTGCGATCGCACCCGGCCCTGCAGCCTAGGGGGCCCCAAATGTCCCTTTGGCTCATAGAAAAAGACTAATACTACTAAAGATTTGCAATAATTGGGGGCCCCATTGGGGCTATCGCATTGGGGCCCTGAGGTCTAGTTACGCCACTGTACACATAGATGTATATTTTGGGGGACATTCATGTAGGGTGATCCCTTGGGTCAGGAGTTGTAAAGCTGGCAGGGGAATGAAGGCGGGGAGTCTGCGGGGGGGAAAAGGCTGCAGGGAGCGACTGCGGGGGGGAAAAGGCTGCAGGGAGCGACTGCGAGGGGGAAAGGCTGCAGGGAGCGACTGCGGGGGGGGGTGGGGAAAGGCTGCAGGGAGCGACTGCGGGGGGAAAGGCTGCAGGGAGCGACTGCGGGAGGGAAAGGCTGCAGGGAGCGACTGCGGGGGGGGAAAGGCTGCATGGAGCGACTGCGGGGGGGGGGGAAGGCTGCAGGGAGCGACTGCGGGGGGGGGGGAAGGCTGCAGGGAGCGACTGTGGGTGGGGAAAGGCTGCAGGGAGCCACTGCGGGGGGGGGGGGGGAGCGACTGTGGGGGGACAGACTGCAGAGAGCGACTGCAAGGGGGAAAGGCTGCAGGGAGCGACTGCAGGGGGGAAAGGCTGCAGAGAGTGACTGCTGGGTGGGAAAGGCTGCAGGGAGCAACTGCGGGGGGAAAAGGTTGCAGGGAGCGACTGCAGAGGGGGAAGGCTGCAGGGAGCGACTGCGAGGGGGAAAGGTTGCAGGGAGCGATTGCGGGGGGGGGAATGCAGGGAGCAACTGCGAGGGGGACTGCAGGGAGCAACTGCGAGGGGGACTGCAGGGAGCAACTGCGAGGGGGATGCAGGGAGCAACTGCGAGGGTGGGACTGCGAGGGGACGCAGAGCTGCGAGGGGGACTGCAGGGAGCAACTGCGAGGGGGACTGCAGGGAGCAACTGCGAGGGGGACTGCAGGGAGCAACTGCGAGGGGGACTGCAGGGAGCAACTGCGAGGGGGACTGCAGGGAGCAACTGCGAGGGGGACTGCAGGGAGCAACTGCGGGAGGGACTGCAGGGAGCAAATGCAGGTTGGAATGCAGGGAGCGAATGCAGGTCGCGACTGCAGGGGGAAAAGGCTGCAGGAGAACTGCGGAGACTGCGGGAGGACTGCGGGACTGCGGGGGGGGGTCTATGTGAGGCTGCAGTTGCAACTAGGTCCTGGTGAAAGTATTGTAAATGGCCCATGGTGGGCAGGGGGCTGTGTTAGATTTTGCATTGACGTTCAGCAGCTGCACCTATGTATATTTGAGTACTATTACATATATTTTTTTAGTCTCTAATAATTTTGTTTTTTAAATCGAAATAAAAAAAAAAGTCATACAGCTCCCAAACCTTTGATTAGTGATAGCCTCTTCCTCCAGATCACTGATTGCCGCACATCGAGTCCCCAGAGCCGGACGTTGCACCCGATGGTCTATATAGAAGAGAAAAGAGAAATGGGTCACGTAGCAGTAATGGCGCCATGTAGCCTAGTTTACCATCATAGTCCTATGATCACAGGACAACCCCCACCGGCAAACTCCTATGAATTATTTCCAATTGTATACACATTATTTAAAAGCTAATTACTTTGTATCACTTGCTGCGGTGATAAATGGCCGTGACGCCCGCAGGAAACCGTGCAATCAGCAGTTTTGCCCCAAAGTGACACACGAAGGTCAAAAAGAAAATCACAACGTGCGAGAAGGAAAGTGTGCGGGGCGGGGGAGAGCCGCGGTGGGGTGGGAGATTATGTCCGCTTTTGTAGGTTCCTTCTATATTTTTATTAAATCCTTATAAAAAATACAAAGAAATAAAAACTAGTATCATTGGAAAAAGATTTTACATTATATCTGGTATGTTTGTTATTTTGCTGAGTATAAAGAAATAGAAGATATCAATAAATTGCATTTTTTATATACCGGTACTTTGGTTTTTTTCTGTATTACGTATTTTTGCTTTAAGGTTATTTATTTTATATAATCTGTATATTATTATTTTTTTTCATCTCATCCTTTTATATTATATTATATTATATATACTTTATTTTGGCCTTTTTCTGCATTATGTATCTATGCTTTTAGTTTAATAATTATATATATATAGAATTTTTTATTTTTTACTCTTGTATTTTGTCCTTTTTTCCAATATTTTATATTATGACATTTTTTATTTTGGCCCTTTTTACGTATTATGTATTGTTGCTTTTAGTTTAATCAATATATATATATATACATTTTATTTTTTATTATTGCATTTATCCTCCCCCTTGTCCTTTTTTCCCAATATCTTATATTATGATATTTAATTTTGACTATTTTATGTATTTTTTGCTTTTGGTTTAATCATTATATATGTATATATACTGTATATATATAATTTCTTTTTTATTTCTTATTGTATTTGACCCCTCCTCGTCCTTTTTTCCAATAGTTTATATTATAGGATATGTTTTATTTTGGCCTTTTTCTGTATTATGTATTGTTGATTTTAGTTTAATCATTATACTGTATATATACACATGTAGAAATATATGCATATATATATAATTTTTTCTACTTTTTATACTTGTATTTGACCCCCTCCCTGTCCTTTTGTCCAATCCTCTACATTATGATATTTTTTACATCGCCCTTTTTATGTATTATGTACTTTTTAATCATTATATATATATATATATATATATATATATATATTTTTTTTTTTTTTTTTGCACTTGTCCCCCCCTCCTCGTCCTTTTTCCCCGATCCAGGTCCCTCCACCTATTCCACCTTTGTGAAAAGTCAAAGCACACAGCGCATCTATGGCTGGCGGCGGCCCTGGGTTACTCTCATTGAGGCACTGAAGCAAAGAAATTGCCTGTTACCTGGGGTCGATTTTTCTCTGCGTTCCTAAATTGCTTTGTATTGACACACTGTCACACGGCGATCGTCACATTAACCTGCTGAGCCGGGGCCCCGTCCTGCATGGGCAGGAATCCTCCTGGGCTCATCGGCCCCCAGGGGCCCGGCCTCGCTGACCTCACAGCTCACAGGGGTTTCATTACAACTTTTCTGTTCTCGATCAGAATAAAAAAAAAATATAATAAATAATTCCATCATCGGTTCTTTTTCTTTTACAGTAGAAGAAAAGCTGAAATTGAGAAGGCCGGCGCCCCGCGCTAAGTAATAGAGGGGATGATGGACACTGAGGCATTAAAGGGGTACTCTAACCTCAGGCAGTTATGGTTCTCCAGACTGACTCCCCTTGGAGTTAGATGGGGAATCCGGTCGCACTCATCTTGACTCAACATTCAGCTCCTCCCGGTAATGGCAGATTGGCGACCATTAGACCCATTCTGGCGCCCTATTGGAGCGCCTCAAGATGAGGGGACCTGTGGAAGTTCTTGTTCTGAGGGTTCAGTCGGGCTTTATATAAAGTTCTGTTCTAGACCGAAACTTGACCCGAATATCATTGGAAGGCACTGATTGGGCAGTTCTACTCTCCGCCCACAAAGAGCCAGCCATAATCAAAATACTTCAAGGGGAGGGCAGACTATTTTTTGTACACACTATATCCGATATCACCAATCAAACACTGAAAGCAGCTCACACTGGGCCGAGAACCGAGTGTACCCGAGCTCCAAGTGTACCCCGACATCGAGTGTACCCCGACCACCAAGTGTACCCCGACCATCGAGTGTACCCCGACCACCAAGTGTACCCCGACCATCGAGTGTACCCCGAGCACCAAGTGTACCCCGACCACCAAGTGTACCCCGACCATCGAGTGTACCCCGAGCACCAAGTGTACCCGAGCACCAAGGTACCCGAGCACCGAATGTACCTGAGCACCAAGTGTACCCCGACCAACAAGTGTACCCCAAGCACCAAGTGTACCCCAAGCACCATGTGTACCCCGACCACCAAGTGTACCCCGACCACCAAGTGTACCCCGACCACCAAGTGTACCCGAGCACCAAGTGTACCCCGAGCACCAAGTGTACCCCGAGCACCAAGTGTACCCCGAGCACCAAGTGTACCCCAACCACCGAGTGTACCACGACCACCGAGTGTACCCCGACCACCGAATGTACCCCGAGCACCACAATACTCGCCCCAGTGGTTTGCATATGTAAAGCACCTGAACACTGATTTAATGTAATGTCTGTACTCAGCATAGACTTTGAACTTTAAAGTTTAGTACACTCATCCCTATCTCTCACCGATCCTACACCTCTCTCTTATCCAGTGGATAGGAGAGAACTTTAGAGGGAACCATCCAGCAGGGTTTTGGTATATGAAGTAAAGCCAGTGCCGTACAGCAGCATGCCCAATCCAATCGAACCTTTATTGGGGGATAATAAATCCTGGATTGCTGAAAAAACGTGTTCAAAGTTGCAGAAATGAGTGCAGCAGTTGATTGATGGGTGCAGCGGGGCGGACATTGTGGGTCGGATCCTCTCATATATCTTCCACCTCCTGGCTTGCCCCCCCTTCCTTATTCTTTATTTAAATTTTGCACTGTGCCACCATTACCGCTGCGGACGCATTTGTATAGTCTTGGTGACATCCTTAAACTGACCCTGGAATCAGCGCATGCGCGTTCATGATCTCCAGCGCCATTTTAATGACTAAACTGTGGAGGTGACTATAAGCAGCATCAGCGCATGCACAGGTGAAAGAAACAATTCAATCTGCACATGCGCCGATGCCGCTCAGTCGCCTCCACAGTTTAGTCATTAAAATGGCGCTGGAGATCATGGAACGCGCATGCGCTGACTCCGGCGTCATTTTAATGAGTCACCATTCCTATAGGAATCTGTACGCTGCAATGGCGGTGCAAAATGTAAATATAGGAGGGCAATCTAGGAGGAGCAAGATATACCCGACGCCGCTGCACCCGTCAATCAACTGCTGCACTAATTTCTGCAACTTTAAAACTTTTTTCTGTGGGACTTCAGCATTTATTATCTCATCTAAAAGGTGTGATTGGATTCAGTATGCTATCTGGCTTTACTTCGTGCTGGTTGGTTTCCTTTAAGAACCATAATTGGGCCTGTGTGCAGAAAAACCATTAAGGGCAGAGACACACACATGCAAGCTGCTTGCAAGTGTCTCGCATGCACCTTGCATGACTCACCCGGTCTGGCTACAGGTTCTCTGAACGGGAGTATCTTGTATGCGCCTCGCATGACTCACCTGGCAGACAGTTCTCTGAACGGGAGTGTGGAGCTGCTTGATGTTTCTATGGAGCACCACCTTTCTGTTCAGAGAGCAGGGGCTGTGCCGGTGACTCATGGAAGATGCATGCATCTCACATAGTGTGTTTCCACCCTAAAGGTGGAAACCTCAACAGCAAACCAGTGGATTTTGCAATGCTTGTTTTTTTAAACATTTTTTTAAAGACGTTTATGATACTATAACAGCAATTCTCTACCTATATTTCCAGTCGTTGTGGCATGATATTAATACAATGATGCCTGTTCAATCCTTTCATCATTTTCTGACCATTGCAAACATAAAAAAAGAAAGCCGCGTGGCCTGCAGGTTACCGGTGTGCAATTAAAGACAAAAAAATGCACTTTTGCACGAATCTTAGATTAACATGCCGCTCTCTGCACTGAGCTCTCCAATGGTGCACACATGGGGCCAACAGCTTCATATCTCCTATAGACCTGCACCACTAATGATAGGAAAAGTGACCGCTGTATCGCTTCACATTGCCGTATCTGCAGCCACATGGGCAAAAAAAACCCATTTTATTCAGTTTCACAGGATTTAAGTAAAAAATTGGGAGCTGCAGCTTGTCTGAGTGCAATGGAAGCAACAATATTATAAAGGGACATTACACCAATGGTATGTCCGCCATTGATTGCAGTCACATAGGGGCCCCTTTTACGTCCAAACTCAATGCAATTATGCATTTTTAAGAGCTCTTGGGCTGCAAAATGCCCAAATATTGTCCTTCCACAGGGGCCCTATACTGCCTGTGTCCGTCATTGTGATTGTAATAATCGGTAATTATGAGCCATCACCATTTCTACCTGTACAGTCGCCTCATACAGTTTGAATTACCTGCAGATCCTGTGTCCACAGCAGTGACTGCAGCCCCAGACACACCTGTGCTCACCTGTGCTCACCTGACTGCAGCTACTGCGCTCATCATCGCCACCTACAGGCTGGACAGGTCATTGAAAACTGATCGATCACATAGTCCTGTATAATTCTGCTTATCTGTATATCTCCTACATTAGATCACAGAGGAATATGCACCTTCCTGTATATGAATATGACATGCAATATATTCATCTATTTTAGAAAAATGTAAAATGTTTGATTTTTGGCACATAATTACAAACAGTGTATACTTTCTATCCTTAAGTTAATATAGTGCTAGAGACACTGTTGCAATGACATTTTATTTGTTTTCAACCCCTAACACCGTGTGCACAGGATGCATTTTTTTTAAATGAGTTTGTGGTTCAGATTTGTCACAAATCTAAATGTCTATCTTCACCCCAGCAAAGTCTATTCTGAACTGTGGTGCACAGAAGAGGTGCAGATTTTGCTAATAAAGGAATATCGGTGCCAATCTTCTTTCCAATCCTTTATTTCTTTATAAAAGCATCAATGCTCAGCGTTCCCTCTATATGTGTTGATGCTTTTATAAAGAAATAAAGGATTGGAAAGAAGATTGGCACCGGTATTCCTTTATTACTTATATGTGAATGGACAGCAACCATTTTATCGGTGCCGGTGTCCTGTGAGTAATTTCAGGAGTTTGTTCCCTTCCCCTCACCTGTTATAAAAGTTGCAGATTTTGCGGCAGAAACATTTCCAGCACCTCATTGTAATAATGAAAAAATGCTGTAAATATGCAGGGTGTTCACACAGTGCATTTATAGAGCATCTTTGACAATAATCCCTCCCTTACTTCCTTCCCCCCTCCCTTCCTTTCTCCTTCCTTCCTTCCTGCCCTCCTTCCTTCCTCCCTCCCTTCCTTCCTTCCCCCTCCCTTCCAACCTTCCTTCCTTCCTTCTTTCCTTCCCCCCTCCCTTTCTTCCTTCCCCCTCCCTTCCAACCTTCCTTCCTTCCTTCTTTCCTTCCCCCCTCCCTTTCTTCCTTCCTCCCTTCCTTCCTTGCTTCCTTCCTTTCCCCCTTCCTTCCTTTGTTCCCCCCTCCCTTACTTCCTTCCTTCCCCCTCCCTTCCTTCCTTCCCCCCTCCATTCCTTCCTTCATCTCTTCCTTGCCCCTTCCTTACCCCCTCCCTTCCTTCCTTCCTACCCCCCTCTCTTCCTTCCTCCCTTCCTTCCTTCTTTACTTCCTTCCCCCTTACTTCCTTACTGCCCTCCTCCCATACTTCCTTCCCCCACCGTTCCTTCCAACCTCCTGCCATTCATTCCTTCCTCTCTCCCTTCCCTCCCCTTCCATCCCTCCCTTCCTTACCCCTCCCTTCCTTCCTTCCTTCCTTCCTTCCATCCTTCACTCCTTTCTTCCCTTCCCTTCCCTCCCTTCCCTCCAATCCTTCCTTCCCTTCCTCCCTCCCTTCCTTCCCTTCCTTCCCTTCCCTCCCTCCCTTCCTTCCCTCCCATCCTTTCCTCCCTCCCTTCCTTCCCCTCCTTCCCTTCCTTCCTTTTTTCCCTTTCTTCCTTTCCTCCCTTCCTTCCCTCCCTTTCTTCCCTCCCTTCCTTCCCTTACTGCCCTCCCTCCCTTCCTTCCTTCTTTCCTTCCTTCCTTAAAAATATGGAAGAACACATTGTGGATGTTGCTGTGTTTTTCTGCCTGTGGATCAGATGTTTTCTGCAGCGTGTGCACGCAGCCTAAATTATAAAGAAAAAAAAAAAAAGACAAGTAAAGCAAGATGTGGGGTAAAATAAAAAAAAAGTCCAGATACCAGAACTGCAAACAAGAAGTGACTGTTTCCATGTGGCTGATGTGAGACCTCAGTGCTGGGAGATGTAGTTCTACAAAAGCTGGAAAATCACAAGTGTAAAATTTGCGGTTTTATTCATTTTTTGCAGGACACTGACAAAATTGCTGTAGATCTGCAGATGTATTGCAGTTTCTGTATAAAGAGTCCAGTAATGTTACACCGCAGCATCGTTACGCTCAAACCTCTCTGTCATCAGCCTCGTGCCGCACAACCTGAACCAAGAAAAAAACACTATTTGCATCATCAGGATTTCCATAAATAATCACGATTTCGTCCTGCGCCTCCTCCTCCGGTATAATGTCACTGCACAATCCCAATTTGTAATTTTTTGCTTCGTTGCATAAATTCTCAGCTCAACTCTTGCATTTCCAGCTCATAATTTTGTGTATTGGAGAATAGGGCGAAGGTAATAATAGGGTGACCCCGTTGTCTGCCCTGTAATGCCCCCCGCTGTCAGTGCAGCCACACAAATAACTACATTAAACAGAAAGAAGTAACTGAACAGCGGGAGGTGAAAGTCAACAGCAGAGGACCTGGGGCACTGAGACGCCGGACTGACGGTCCCACGAGCCCAACCCTGAACATTATTTGCTATTACCTAATGAAATAGAAATGTTCAAGGTCATGTTTCCTTTAAGGAGACTCCATTCTGACGTGTCTTTATCATCCTCCTGCTGTACAATGTTCCATGTTTTCACTGTTAAAGTAAGTTTTCTACAAAGTAGCAGCTAGTAGCGTTCTGTAGTGTCAAGCTCCACCCCTTCAGTTCATTCTTTGTCATGTGATAACTAAGCTCCACCCATGAGGGACTTGTTTTTCCTATTCATTTTCAGTTCCCCACATATAAAAGCCTTGTGCTCCTTGTCATCGCTGTTACAGCAAGAAAATATGGCCGTCACATCCCCAGGGTCTGCTCATGCTGTCATCAGGCACCGCCATGTTCATTACTAAGGTGGTGGTGCTGGTGATAGGTGAGACATCTCTGCTCCTTCAACTTCTGCTACTATCATATTCTCACCAGAGTCTGCTCTTGCAACTACTGCTACTGTCAAATCCCCACCATACTACTAGGCTCCTATGGCTTCTGCTCCTGTCACCAGGTACTGCCATGTTGATGCGGGTGATAGGGTAAAAGTCTCTGCTAGAAATCCTGGAGAGTGTAGGCTCCGCACTTCCACTAGGGTTGGAGTGGCTGGTACCTGTAGTACTTCATTCTGACAGTGTTAATGTGTTTGTATAGGTTTCCAGCTGAAGTCATTAACTTGCAGCTTCAGTCAATTGGAAAGTACCACACCCTATTTACATCTTCAGCCCTTTTCTGCAAGCTGTCAGAAATAGTTTTTGATTTACTTGTTAGCATCCTGCTTTGTATTGCTGCTTTTCCTGATTAATCCCTGCATGTTTTGAACTATTATCCTGCCTTACGTTTTTAGCACCTTGCTGCCATATTGGTTTTGACCCAGCTCTCTGAGTACGCTATTGGATCCTGATTTTTGTACTTTTTTGACCCTGCTCAGAGACTATTGCCGTCTCTGGACTGCAGCCCATCTATAGGCAGCATTCCCCTGGACCTTGCAGTAAAATTAGAACCCTGTATAGAGGTTAAAGGGGATCCGGACTACTCAGGGTTCTGCCTAACGGTGCGGCTTGCATTTAGTTCGTCCGAGATTCCCCTTTTACCTGAAGAAGAGTAAGAAACACCCAAACTAACACTCTGGGTGTATGGAATACTAACATTTAGTCAATAGGATATGTATCTATATATCTATGCTAATGCCAGGACTATGTAAGAGATAAGCTGACCGATTGGGATGTTACAAGGTATGGCCAAGTAATGTCTATATAACTTTGAGACAATGATGTAGGAGCATACACAAACTCTTAAACATCACATGCTAAGTGGTGACGGCAGCCTCTAATCACGTGTCCATCCATTTACTAGACCTATGACTCATGCCCCACCAGAGAACTGTCTTCCCTATTAAGCTTTGGTTTCTGCTTTCTATATTGTAAAACCTGTGTGTTTCCTTGCAATCCGTTACGTAATGTGTTCAGAGCTTGGTGTCTATTGAATGTCAGGTTGAATGTTATGTGTTTGTATAGGTTTCCAGCTGAAGTCATTAACTTGCAGCTTCAGTCAATTGGAAAGTACCACACCCTATTTACATCTTCAGCCCTTTTCTGCAAGCTGTCAGAAATAGTTTTTGATTTACTTGTTAGCATCCTGCTTTGTATTGCTGCTTTTCCTGATTAATCCCTGCATGTTTTGAACTATTATCCTGCCTTACGTTTTTAGCACCTTGCTGCCATATTGGTTTTGACCCAGCTCTCTGACTACGCTATTGGATCCTGATTTTTGTACTTTTTGACCCTGCTCAGTGACCATTGCCGTCTCTGGACTGCAGCCCATTTATAGGCAGCACTCCCCTGGACCTTGCAGTAAAATTAGAACCCTGTTTAGAGGTTAAAGGGGATCCGGATTACTCAGGGTTCGCCTAACGGTGCGGCTTGCGTTTAGATTGTCCGAGATTCCCCTTTTACCTGAAACCTGGGACGGTTGTCACAATGCCCTTGTGATAGCAGGATCTATTTTGTTTATCTAGACTCCACTTTGAGAGTGTCTGTAATGCGTTTCTCCTTCTCTATTTTAGATAAGATAACTACTTGTGAATTTTTATGTGCAAAACGAAAGAGGAAGCTTAGGAATATGAAACTTAAGAAGAGTAAGATACAAACTAACACTCTGGGTGTATGGGATACTAACATTTAGTCAATAGGATATGTATCTATATATCTATGCTAATGCCAGGACTATGTAAGAGATAAGCTGACCCGATTGGGATGTTACAAGGTATGCCCAAGGAATGTCTATATAACTTTGAGACATGATGTAGGAGCATACAACAAACTCTTAAACATCACATACTGAAGTGGTGACGGCAGCCTCTAATCACGTGTCCATCTCCATTTTTTCTTAGACCTATAATAACTATGCCCCACCCAAGAGAAACTTGTCTTCCCTATTAAGCTTTGGTTTCTGCTTTCTATATTGTAAAACCTTGTGTTTCCTTGCAATCACTGTTACAATGTAATTGGTGTCTATTATATTATCTTGAGGACTATGTAATGAGACTAAGCCCACCCAAGAGAAACTTGTCTTCCATTAAGCATTTGGTTTACAGCTCACTACTATAAGTTGTGCAAATCACTTGTGTTTCACTTGCAATCTTTTACTATAATTTGTCACAGAATGTTTCCTATTAATGTCAGGTTCCAGCTCCTATATGTATATTGCTTCGTCATATATGACTAATTGCCCACCCAAGAGGACTTGTCATTTCCATCTAAGTTATTCCTTGTCATATAAGATGCCAACTATAGAGGCCTTGTCTCCTTTTTCACGTGCATTAGGTTTCTTTTTGATTCAATTGTTTCTTAATTTCAATGTCAGCTCCATCCATAGCATATTCCTTAGTCATATTATAATTTAGCCCCACCCAAGAGGAACTTGGCTATATTCCACTAAGCTTTATTTCCCTATGTACAGTATATTGTAAATACTTGGGTTCCTTGTAATCATCGTTACAGTAAAGTTTCCACATGGTTACAATGTTTGGTCTCCAAATAAGTGTCAGACTCCATATCCTTAGGTTATTTCTTAGTTCTGGAATAAATAAGCACCACCCAAAAGAGACTTGCCTTTCCCTATAAATTTCCGTTCCCTAAAGGCTTTGCACTCGATGTGATGCTAGTCTCTACATGGACAAGTTGTAAGGCAGGATAGTCAAATGTTCCGGAGTCAGATGCCAAGAAAGCACGTCATGAACTAAGGGGAGAGAGACAAAGTGTAGTCTGGTCATGGCATGGAGTCAGAATACCAGTAGGATAGCAGATCAAAGCAAATGGACAGGGCAGAAAGGTGGTCAGAGGAGGTCCAAGGTGTTAGCAACAATACATCAGAGCACAGAGTACAGATGAACAAAGCCAACATGCACCAATGAGCTAAATGCTACAACTGGCAGTGATCTGAGACTGACTGCTCAGTTAAGTAGCTGGACAATCACACAAAACAGAGAACAAGTGAATAAATCCAGCACCTCCCAGTCTCAGATTGGACGGCTGAGCTGTCAATCAACACCCTGACAGCTCAGCACGCCCCTGAACTAGATCGGATAACTGAGCTAAACTGACTCCTCAACAAGTCCCTGATTCCATAGTGCAGCAAACTGTCACTCATTGTGTTGAGACACTTGAAATCGCCTTGTGGCCTCCAATGGGGGAGAGGGTGGGGGGGGTCACATAGCATCCAACAATGAAGTCTCATGTAAGAGTATTTGTTGATTATCTTTTATAGGAAAAAAGTAGATACGGAAATTTCAATTTTAAGCTTGCGTTGACCACTAGAACAGTAATCAATGTAGCTTGGAGCCAAGGTGTAGCTTTTACACCAGCGTCATAGACCCTAGATACTATCTTCTTTTGCACAAGGTCAAAACACTTAACAGAAACAAGATTTTACATTGGGTCCTGGGGCTTCACGTTACACCTCTGCATGATATAAAAGAGATGGCTGATTGACAGGATGACTCAAAGAAGCGCGAAAACCAGAGAGGCATCCACACAAAGCCAAATATCAGGTACAATGTCCAGAAGGTGCTAATTCCAGCCACTTACGGTTTTCAGACTCCATCACCGGAGCGACAGGAGGGAAGAATTACTCTGAAGTCTTAGAATGAAGCCCATTGACCCCGGCGGTACAGATGTGGCTCTGATGCCTTCTCTTGTATAGAGCGGCGTCTCTCCGTCAGCGCTCACATCTCGTACTGTGTAATTTACAAGCTTTTTAGCTGCGGTGGATGTATTTGACGTTTATCATTTTACATCACATGCCATCTTCATGTCTTTTGTTAGAACAACAGTCTCTAATCTAATGCAAAACTACAACTCTCAACATTCCGTGATAACTAATGTTTGCAAAATAAATGTGTAGCGCTCTGTCTCTGGATGGCCGTATTGCATTATGTATTGCCAGCTCTGATGGGGGTTTGACTTTTCTGCTGGGAACTACTACTCTGCCTGGTGCTAAGACTTTGGACACAGTCACTGGCGTAACCAGAGTCTGGCGGGCCCCGGTGCGAGATTTTGACCTGGGCCCCCCCACATGTTGATGAAATGTATGTAAATCCTCTAAATACTCACAAATTGACCCCTCTCCCCCTACATTATGTATTAATATCCCTCATCCTGCTATATATGGTCCTCCTCCTGGAATATAGCCCTTATCATGGTATATATGTCTCCATCCTGGTTTATATGGTCTGTCTCCTCCTGTCACCATAGTCGTCCAATTATTATAATGCACCCCATATTCCTCCATATATTACAATGTATCCCCATAGTCCTCTATGTATTATAATGCATCCCATAAGTCCTCCATTCATAAGGTAGCCCCATAGTCATTCAATTATTATAATGAACCCCCATTATCCTCCATATAATATAATGCAGCCTCACATCCCTCCATATATCATAATGCAGCCCATAGCCCTCCTTATAGCATAATGCAGCCTCAATGCCTCCTTATAGCATAATGCAGCCTCATATTCTCATCCATATAGTATTAATATAGCCTCATAGCCTCTCCATATACTATAATACCGCCTCATAACCCTCCATCAGCATAATACAGCCTCATAGCTCTCCATATAGTGCAGTCTCAAAACTTTCCATATAGTGCAGCCTCAATACTCTCCATATAGTATAATACAGCCTCAAAACTCTCCATATAGGCAGTCTCTAAACTTTCCATATAGTGCAGCCTCAATACTCTCCATATAGTACAATACAGCCTCAAAACTCTCCATATAGTGCAGCCTCTCAAGTCTTCATATAGTGCAGCCTCAAAACTCTCCATATAGTGCAGCCTCTCAACTCTTCATATGATGCAGCCTCAAAACCTACCATATAGTGCAGGTTCATAACATTCCATATAGTGCAGCCTCAAAACTCTCCATATAGTGCAGTCTTATATATGCAGCCTCAATCTCTCCATATAGGCAGTCATTATATATGCAACTTGTATCTCCCACATAGTGCAGTATTATATATGCAGCTTAAATCTCCCAATAGTGCAGTATTATATATGCAGCCTTAAATCTCCCATATAGTGCAGTATTATATATCTAGCCTTATATCTCTCCATACAGTGCAGTATTATATATCCAGCCTTATATCTCTCCATACAGTGCAGTATACTGTATATGCAGCCATATATTTCTCCATACAGTGCCGTATTATATATCCAGCCTTATATCTCTCCATACAGTACAGTTAATGTAATGCAGCCTTAGATCTTTCAATACAGTGCAGTATAATATATCCAGCCTTATATCTCTCCATACAGTGCACTGCAGTATACTGTATATGCAGCTTACATCTCCCACATAGTGCAGTATATGTATATGCAGCCTTAGATCTCTCCATACAGTGCAGTATACTGTTTATGCAGCCTTATATATGACCTGATAACCCTCTGGCCATACTGCACTCATTAAAAAAAAACTAAATTCTGTACTTGCCTGTCCTGGTTCCCTCGCTGCTCCGGCGGTCTCCTGAAGTTTGAAGACGAAGGAGGAGGTGGTGTCGGCCTGCTGTATGCAGTCCCCAGTGGAGCGCAGGCCAGGAAGGGCCATCAGGTCAGAGGAGAGGAAGTGAGGGGCGGAGCAGCAGCAGGAGGCAGGAGGCTTTCCTCCCCTCCTATCCTCTCCCTGACACACGGGCTCAAAGCGGCCTGTGCTGCCGCGCTGCTACATGGATGTGTGTCCTCTGGGACACACATCCATGTGAAGCGGGTGCCCGACACTGCGATCGCGAGCACAGTGGGTGGCTGGCGGCGCGGGCCCCTTATAGGTCCAGGCCCCGTTGCAGATGTGACCCCTGCGACCACGATTGTTACGCCACTGAACACAGTCCCTAACCACCTTCACTATACACCAATGGTCCGCTCCGTCTGAGGGGAGTGCTCCATCAAGCTGCCACAACACATCCCAGGGGGACCACTGCAAGCAGCATTTGTCCAATCTGACCAGAAACCTCATATGGCATCATGATAAATTAATTTCTCATGTAAATAACCCTTTCTGTAATGACCGGTTGCGGCCACGACTTCCAGGGAGAGGCACCGTGACATCCCCCGAACTGTTGAGCCCCTGGAGAGTCCAGTAACCCTGGCCCCATGACCATGACTGCTGCATATGTGCTTCAGGCACGTGTGCCCACGGGATCCGAGTTGCCAGCTTGCTGGATGAAACGCATGGAAATGAGTGCTAAGCCGTACTGGAAGTTTCAAGCTCCAAGAAGCCAATTATCCCAGGAAGGGATTCAGCAACAAGAAAGCACACTACAACCCAGCAGAGGAGTCAAACCCCCATCGTGCAGGACAGACTGAAGCCTGGTGATGGGTACCTGTGTCTTTTGGTTCTGCCTGGAGTATGCATTAAATGTAAAGTTGATCACACTGTGTCCTGTTTTCTTATTCTCTGCTGCACTACATTGACTATAACATTCCTGAGAGCCAGCCCTAGTTGGGAATGGTTTACCATCTGCACTGCTCATTACCATCTATCTCCCAGGGACCCTGTGCAGCGCTGACCATATCCTGGGCTGAACATCCCAACTGGCGTCACAAACTCTTTACTTTTCTTACTTTTATTATTGTTATTATAAATTCTACACACTGTGTACAGTGACCCCCCTCATTTTCATGTGAAACCAGGGCCACAGCTGCTGAGAACGACCACCGTAAGTGACTGGCTCCGATCATTGGTCTGAGTATCACGGTCCCTAGCACTCCACATATGCAGTAGAGCAGTCTGCAACCATGGTATCTGATGGAAAACTACAACTCCCAGCATGCCTGACAGCCATACGATGATGCAGAGGCCACTTTGGGTGTCAATACAGAACAAATAAATGTTGGTTTGCTGGATCTGGCTAATGAACAAAGCCCCGGCACATCAATACGGGTCTGCAGGGTGCACAATCCCGACTGATCCCCCAAAGGGGTTCCTCGTAATTGGGCCATTGTCCAATCCTTTTCCCATACTCTGAATTTTCTGTGATTAGAAACCCATGTTAATTATTCCCTGGAACCAAGCTGTTTTGCTTTTATTTTTGCAAAATTTTGGAAAAAATCCTCTGAAACAACAAATGTCTCCTTTTTTTCAGGAAGTGTGATCACATGACCTTGTATTAGACGTAGCCGGCCCCGGGGCTGAGAAATCATTATTAATCGTATACAAATCTGTGTCTGGGGACCCTTGTAAGGAGAAATGCGGTAAACACCGAGTGAGAGTTCGCTGCCTATAAACCCGTCGGCTTTTATCGTCGTCTCATCCATCATTTTGCAGACACCGCGCCACTTACGCAAAGCTAAATGTCTATTTAACACCTATAAAGCGGAAAGTTCCAAATATTATAGGTCTATACTCCATAAATCTCCAGGATCTGCTTTTACTTTTTACGGCCTCTTCTTTTAGTGTCACGTCACGCGGACATTTTTTATCCTTGAGGGAGAGATGGGACTTTGCCGATTCGCTTTACTCTAAAACCTGAAATATGGAATCTTCTCTAGGTAGAGAGTCTGTATAAAGACATCAGGCAAAAGAAGGGGGGGGGGGTGGCGTCACAAACCTTAGGAATTGCACTCTTGTTTATTTTGTACTGATCTCCAGGGTGGCCAAAATCGACCCTCGTTAAGATTGTGGGAATTGTTGCCTTTAGCAAAGTCTTGTCTGTTGTGTTTGCGTGTGGGGAAGTCCCAGGGCGAGGTTCTAGTATTTGAGGACGAGGCTGAGCCAAGGGCGAGTCCAGGGCAAGGGTGAGTTGAGGATGAGACCTAGTCAAGGGTGAGGCCAATTCGAGGGCAAAGCCGAGTCAAGGGGGAGTTTCTAGTATTCGAGGACAAGGCCAAGCCAAGGGTGAGTCAAGTGCAAGGTGAGTTGAGTACGAGACCTAGTCAAGGGTGAGGCCAATTCGAGGGCAAAGCCTAGTAAAGGGCGAGGTTTAGTATTCAAGGACGAGGCCGAACCAAGGGCGAGTCCAGGGCAAGGGTGAGTTGAGGATGAGACCTAGTCAAGGGTGAGGCCAATTCGAGGGCAAAGCCAAGTCAAGGGGGAGTTTCTAGTATTCGAGGACGAGGCCAAGCCAAGGGCAGTCCGGGGCAAGGTTGAGTTGAGGACGAGACCTAGTCAAGGGTGAGGCCAATTGGAGGGCAAAGCCAAGTAAAGGGCGAGGTTCTAGTAGTCAAGCCTCGGCTACGGAGTAGTCCTGGATTAGTAGTACACGTCCTAGTTGGCTCCGCAGAGCAACAGTCCTTTACACAGTCCAACTCTTCCAAAGACAATGTAGATACGGAGTCCATAAGTCTTTCCAACAAACTTTTACTTGACCAGTATAAACAAATAAAATACACTTACACTGATGACTGTCCCTGGCTTATGTATGATCACCACGGGGGAAAAGGGTCCCTTCATTCCATAGGAAAAGAAACAGAAGAAACCTGGGCTTCGGCAGTCGAATCCAAATGCAGAAAACAAAAACATCCTGTGGCGCTCACTTGTGTCCATAAAATCTCCAGCCTAGATTTCAAAACATTAAATCGTCTTAACAAGCGAAGCACGGTAACACAGGAGAGAGAGCTACCAGGTGTGAAGCGCACCGACTGAGCTACCAGACGACAGCCGTTTCGTGCATGCACAGACCGTAGAGGTGCACACAGGCACAAAACAGCCGTCGTCTGATAGCTCAGTTGGTGCGCTGCTTGTTAAGACGATTTAATGTTTCCTACAGGGATCCACCTAGAGCAATAATTAGGCCAACCGTTAGACAGAGTTCCTTTACCCCTAGCACTGTGACAACCCGTTCACTCGAATCTATGTTAAAGTCCAACGCAACAAGTACTGGAGGAGTCAGTCGCTTCCCCTGGAGCCTGCATAAGGCAGGGGTCGAGCACCAAGGCAGGGAGGGGTACACTTGGGCACCTTCTCGTTAATCTTGAGTTATAGGTTTTAATCATGGACGCATTTCTAGAAGTCTCCACAATGGGTAGCTGTACTTGTTCCATTTTGGATCTCATTCTCTGAGATACGGAGGAGCCATATGGTCACATTTCCAATAGGTCCCCATTGAGATCCAGGGGCGCTGTACAAACATATGCTCCACATTACATCGGTTTTCAGGTATCACTGGGATTTAGCGCTACAGAATGAGACGGGATGGAATGAAAACGAAACATTCCATAGAGTATAATGCTAATATGTATCACCAAGGTCCCAGATCTCCATGAGAACATTCCAGAACTGCTCTATTAATGTCTGTACATTGATTTATAGGAACCTATATGCTAAAGGTGAACATCTGACCCATGTTTTGTATTTAGTGCACACCATCCTCCTACTGAAGAAAACCCCATGAACTGTTTTGGCCAAATTCTCCTAGTTTGTTGGGAGCAATTGACTAAAGTAAGGTCAAGGGGGGTGTTTGAGGGGGAATAGAGGAAAAAGGAAAAGGGTTTTTGGATTTTTAGATACGGAAAGCTAAGGCATAGGATGAGAGGGGAGGGTTTAAGGGCCTGGGTCTGTCTTATGGGAGGGAGTACCAGATATGAAGATACTGTATATAATGGGGCCTCCATCCTAAGGGTCAGCTGATTTAGGCACAACAAAGAGGAAATCTCCCACCCACCCTCCCTGATTTATTTTTCCTGGTGAATTTGGGGTATTATTATCTTAGTGATTAGGATTGGTAGTTTATTTAAGTGTTATTTAATTCTCATCACAGTAGTGGGGCTCAGGGGGAAGGTCCTTGAAGTTGGTGGATATGGTCAAGTATGGTTATGGGTGGTGAACCCAGGAGGTTCTGTTTAATTGGTGGTGGAAATTGGAAAATCCAGAGTCAAGGAGGACAAGCAGTGGTGGACTGGGCCGGGGGGCAAGAATGCTGATGCCCCCCAGGCCGGTGCTCAGGCAGCAGTTCCGGGCCGCCTGGCCATCTGTAACGTTGCGGCCGCTCTGCCCCTGAAGCTCCCTGTCTTGATGCAGTGACAGGCGGCCGCACTGACAAGGGATAAGTTGGAGGACGTCTCTGGTGCTCTGGTGTTATCACGGCTAGACGTAAGTGGCAATTTTTCATCCTCCCTCAATTATTACTGGTATAATCCAGTGGTGTAACGTGAAGCTCAAGGGACCGATGCGAAAGCTCCAACGGGGCCCTCAATTATTGCAAATCTTTAACAGTATTAGTCTTTTTCTATAGGCCAAAGAGACTTTTGGGGCCCCCTAGGCTGCAGGGCCCGGGGTGTGATTGCAACACCCGTTATGCCCCTGCTTCTTTCCACTAATGCAAAAGTTTTATTTAGGAGATCTGAATGTCAGTTTAGCAATGGTGAAGAGTTAAATGTGAAGCCGCCGCAGTGGCACCTGCTCAATCGAGGTGATAGAGAAGCCCCTTTCACTTTCAGCATTTAGTGCAATTAAATCATCTCTCGCACGATAAGGATCCTTCAGGTTCTTATCTGATTTACAAGAAGGTTCAGTCAAGGTGCAAATGACAGACATTAAAAAGGCATTGAATGCAGCGGCACAATGCAGGCGGAGATCCCGGGATAAGACGTGGGAAAGGATGAGGATGTCGTGCACTGAATGGCTGCAGCATAATAACGCACTGCCGGGTGATCTGATGACATTACAGGCTAGCGGTTTATAGACTCCTGACCTTTTATATGGTGCTGGGTGCAAACTGGGCCAATGTAATTATTACCGCCACCTTTTATAACTGCTTCATACTATACAACCAGGGGCTGGCCGGCCCAGAGGAAGGGGGGCAGAGGGTGGGAGACGCAGAATGAAATACACAGGCACAGCTACATCCAATCTCGTGTTCCCGCCTTCTAGATCCCTCCTAAGAGCAGAATTCACAGCTACACCGCTCAGTGCTGTTGTATAATGTCCTACATGTTTCTACTTTTTAGTATGTTTTCTCTTACTCCAGGGATGGATTCACAGCTACACTATTCAGTAATGCCCTCATTGTTGTTGCTTGTAGTAAGTGTTTTATCTCACTCTACAGCTGGATTCACAGTTTCATGGTGGAGTCCTGCTGTATGACATTCTCTGTTCTACTGTTTTTAGTAGTTTTTTTTCATCTTACTCCAGGGGTGGATTTACAGCTACACAACATAGTAATGTCCTCCATGTTGTTGCTTGTAGTAAGTGTTTTATGTCACTCTACAGCTGGATTCACAGTTTCTTTGTTGAATACTGCTGTATAATGGTCTCGGTGCTGCTGCTTCTAGTTTTAAGTGTTTTATCTTACTCCAGAGGTGGATTCACAGCTACACAACTTAGTATGTTCACCATATCGTTGCTTGTAGTAAGTGTTTTATCTCACGCTGCACCTGAAGTCACAGTTTCTTTGTTAAGTACTGCTGTATAATGTTCTCTGTTATGCAGCTTCTAGTGATTGTTTTATCTTACTCCAGGGATGGATTCACAGTTACACTGCTCAGTAATGTCCTTTATGTAGTAGTTACTCTCACTCTACAGCTGAATTCACAGTTGTTTTTTTTTGCTCCTTACTGCTGTATAATTCTCTTTGTCCTGCTGCTTCTAGTAAGTGGCTTATCTTACTACAGGAATGGATTCAAAGTTACACTGCTCAGTAATGTTTAATAAGGTCTAGATACTGATGTTTCTAGTGTTTTATCTCACCCTAGTCCTGGATTCACAGATGCACAACAACTCAACTCAGTAGTTGTATATAATACATCTTGTTGCTGTTTTTAGTAAGTGTTTTATCTCATCCCCAGTGCTGGATTCACATCTACATACACTGCTAAGTATTACTGTATAATAGCCATCATGTTTATCTCACCTCAAGTGCTGGATTCTCAACTTTACTGCTCAGTAATGTATAATAACTGTCATGTTGCTGCTCTCTTGTGTTTATCTCACCTCAGTGCTGGATGCACAGCTACACTGCTCAGTACTGCTGTATAACGTCCTCCATGCCGTTGCTGCTGCTTTTGAAAATGTCCTACACAGAAACAGGAGATAAATGTCACATCTTTTAACTAAAGTGGATCAAACTGTGTCTTTTCGCATTTTTAATAGTGCGGAGTCCCGGGGGCTTCACATTGTCGGGGTTGCCACAGCACATTTTAGGAGTCAATTGTGCCCTTGAAGAATCCTGGCCCGGCCGCGCTTTGTGCTGATGAGGCAGCAGGGCTCAGTTATTACACGGCTACTAAGAAGAAATCAGTCAAAGACAAGCTGCAATGACTGGGGGATATTACACCATTCTGCTTTATAAAATCAATTCCTATAAAGCGGCGATGATTGACAGCTCTGCCGGCTGATGTGATTCCGGGATAGTCTGAACCGCCCGCCATAGGCTGCTGACGGGTGTAGTATACCGCCACTATGACGGAAAGTGGAAATTACTAAGACACATGAAAACATCTAAATATTATTACATCTCCCCTATAGAGTATTTTAGGCAAAAAGACCCCCTGGATGACCACGGGGGTCGAGCACTGCTGGCTATAACGGATTGCCCTGGACACCCTACAAACAAACTAAATCTACCTGCTATTATGTAACGGATATCTAACGATAGTTTGGGAAACTGCATAGCGAATGTGGATATTATATGGCGCTATTATGTGGGAACTATATGACAGAATTATATTGAAAATATATGACAGTATTATATGGGAATTGTATGTGGGAACTATATGGCAATCATATGTAGGAAATATATGGCAGTAATATGTGGGAACTATATGACGGTATTATATTAAAATTATATAATGGTATTATATGGGAATTGTATGACAGTATTATGTGGGAACTATATGACGGTATTCTATGGGAAATGTATGGCAGTACTATTGGGGAACTATAACTAAAAGTGTTATAAAACTAGTGGAAAACAGGGCAGCAGGTGATTGATTTGTTCAGCACTGCGTCTCTATTTGGGGTGGGATTTCTTTACTCCTCTGTGGGCATGCCTTTCAGCTGTAAGCCAACCCCTCCTCTTTTTTCTTTCAGTTTTGTCAGGCACCCTGTGGCTGGAGTATAGTGACAGTGCGCAAGAGATAGAAACTGAAAGAGATAAGAGGGAGGGGTGGAGGGTTTGGCTTACAGCTGAAAGCCATACCCACAGGGGAGTATTTAAACAACCCCCAAATAGTGATGCAGTGCTGCGCACATCAATCATCTGCTCTCTTGTTTTCCAGGAGTTTTATGACACTTTTCTCTGCAATCAAATATGGAATGATTCAAGTAAAGGTGTGATTGCACTTAGTATCCCTGTGCCTGTAAGGTACCAGCTTCACTTTATAGCCCTAAATCCTGCTGGTAGGCTCCCTTTAAAGACTTTCTGGACTCTCACTTGGACGCTGGTATTGATGGAGACATACCCTGTTTGGCTAAGTTCTGAGAGACTGAGCTAGAGTTGATTTGTTATGTTGCATCTCGGCTTCTGTCTGCGACCTGCCCCGGGTCCTTGGACCGTCTGCCTTGTGTCTGCTTTCGGTTTGGTGCAGTTTCTGAGGTTGTCGAGAGAGAATATATAACATCGGAATAGACTGACATCTGCTATCAGACACTACAAGCTGTTCTTATATTATTTCCAAAGAGTCAATATCTCTGATACATGCCTGCCTGTGGTCTCCAGTCATCCTGTTACCTCTCTCTGTGGCACCCCAGAGTCATAGTGCCACAGTGTCACCATTATTAGGTGTCACCAGAGAGCAGTAAGGGTACCTTTATACGCCGCTACTGGAGGATGGATACAACCCGCTACAGGCTACAAATGTAGCTTGTAGCGGCAAAATACCCCGTAGTAGCGGCGTGTAAAGACGGTAAGAGGCACCCGGCAACAGATACATCTGTTTCCGAGCACTGCCCTGAAACAGGTGGCTACACAGGCGATTGTAGCGAGCTGTATCGGCGTGTAAAGAAGCAACAGAAGGGATGTGTCGAAACCAGCCTATGTACCTGGTATGTAGCTGGGGCGTGACACAGCCTCCGGGGTACCGCGCCCCATCAGCGATTATTGGTGGAAGCTCCTGCGTTACGATTGGTAGACGCTGCATAGGGCGGCATATTTAAGGAGCTGACCAGCCACACTACACAATTGCTCGGGCGTCATGTATTAAACAGCCTCCTGCGATGCCTGCCTAATCATGATATTATTGCGTTGTCCTATCAGCGTACGGACGTCTCGTAATCCACAATTGTGGCACGCCTATGTGTTGTCCCTGCTGCACCAGGTCCGCCCATATTAGCTGGTTGTAGCGGTGTGTAAATGAGGTACGATGAGCTACAGAAGGTAACTTATGGCACCCGGCGGTGTATCCAGAGATAGATGTAACGTAGCGTAGTGCACCTTGTGGCGGCGTGTAAAGATGGTGCGTTTACCGTTTGTAACCGTTTGGGCGTGCTCGTGCACGTGAAGTAGCTGGTTGTATCCATCCTCCAGTAGCGGCGTGTAAAGGTACCTTAAAGGGTGTTCCACTCAGGCAACATTCAAACAACACCAATACCTTCCAGACAGAAGGGGGAGACCAAGCCCGGCTTCAGGGTGAGCTCCCCTATATATTCTGGTCTGAGGAGCAACAAGTTCAGTTCAGTTCCATGGAAGACTGAGAAGAGTGCAGTTCAGTTCAGTTCCTGGAAGGGCTGTGAAGAGGACAGGTTCTGTACAAACTGAGAGCCAGACCTGGGTGTAAACAAGCTGTGCCAGGCTCATTCTAAGGTCCACTGCTGAACACCAGGCCTAAGTCTAGGGTCTGAGGAAAGGGGAGAGACAGAAATCTACTGGGAGGCTGCACCACACTGTGCTTCCGCTCCGCGAGAGGAACAACGCAAGAACGTACACCGGAGTCCGAGACTGTGCAGGTTCACACATACCGGCAGTCAACACCGGAGAGTGGGGGACTCCAGATTCTCCAGCTACACGGTACCAGAGGCACAGCAACATATAGAATCCAGTAACACTGACTTCCCGGAGTGGGGTAGAGAAGTGAAGGACTCGAGTTACCTGTCATACTGGTAGACACAGACAGAGACAGGGCCGGCAGCCTATCTGAAGGAAGCAACTGCAGGGGCCACCACACAAGCGCAGTGAGGAAGCCAACACAACCCGGCCGGGTGAGAGATACCCTGAACTGCTCTCCAGACTCCAGGGACAGCTTGTAACAACTACTTCAACTCCAGTAAACAGACTGAGAAATGGCTATCAGGAGTCTGTGTGTATTAATTACATCTATTGCCCTGTGCCCTGTAAAGGAGCCTTATACCTGCAGAGCTGCCGACCATCAGCACCATGGAGAGCTGCAGCAAAGTAAGTGACTGTGTGAACCATAATCCCTCACCAAGCCTCATCATAGACTATTACTCCTGCCCTGGTGACCTCCAGCCCTACCATCTCAGCTGCCCCTAAGTCACCGTCCCCAACTGCAACCAGGCAGCGGTGGCTCCATTGGCCACAACACTCCGGGTGACGTCACGACAAATCCCCTGTAAATACCCCTTTTTGGACTGATCCCAGGCCACGGGACCGGGTCACGACTACCGTGATACCCCAGTGAGACAGCACTAGCCTGGGGGCACATCATCTCCACTTGTCAGTCTCTCTTTTACCTGCCTGCCTGGGGTCCCCAGTCATCCTGTTATTACCTCTCTCCACTTATCAGTATCTCTGATACCTGCCTGTGGTCTCTACTCATTCTATTACCTGTCTCCACTTGTCAGTCTCTCTGCCACCTGCCTGCCTGCAGTCCCCACTCATCCTGTTACCTGTCTCCACTCATCAGTATCTCTGCTACCTGCCTGCCTGCAGTCTCTAGTCTTCCTGTTATCTGTCTCCACTTGTGAGTATCTCTGCTACCTGCCTGCCTGCGGTCTCTACTCATCTTGTTACCTGTCTCCACTCATCAGTATCTCTGCTACCTACCTGTGGTCTCTACTCATTCTATTACCTGTCTCCACTTGTGAGTATCTCTGCTACTTGCCTGCCTGCGGTCTCCACTCATATTGATACCTGTCTCCACTCATGAATATCTCTGCTACCTGCCTCCCTGTGGTCTCAGTCATCCTTTTACCTGTCTCCACTCATCAATATCTCTGCTGCCTCCCTGTGGTCTCCAGTCTTCCTGTTACCTGTCTCCACTCATCAGTATGTCTGCTACCTGCCTGACTGTGATCTCAATTTGCATATTTAATTTAATTAATACAGGTGTGTAGGCCTCCTCATACTGTTATGCCAGTCCTGGCATGTCACTCTCCATATGGAGAAAAATTGCCCTTTAAATTCCCTCCTTGGCCTCTTACCTAGCCAAACAAAATCTCATACTTTGCACTGACGAGGGGCAATCAACCCGAAACACCATGTCTGCAAATTGAGCTGCTGGTTTGGTTATTGTCCTAAGTCTATAGGGGGCAATTTTGTGCCCTATTAAAGATATGGGGCCAAAATGATGGGGCTAGTAGGACTCACCAGCAGAGCTTGTTGAGACGTGATGGATAATGGAATTTAGAGTACTGAATAGGAAGGGCATCGAGAAAAAGGTCAAAATAGTCGGAACCTCTTCAGTCCTTTATTTTACAAAGTGGACAATCAGGAGGCTCTAGGAATACTGGCACACAGTATTCATAATAGGTGCAAGGTTGCAATCACACTTGGGCCCTGGAACCCTAGAGGGCCCCCAAAAGTCCCTTTGGCCTATATGAAAGGACCAATGCTATTAAAGACTTCCAATACTTGGGGGTCACATTGGAGGTTTTGCATTGGGGCCCATGAGCTTCAAGTTATGTCACTGGCGGCACACCAAAGAGTTGGAAATCTCCGGAGCGGTGCAGAATCCTCCAACCAGGAGCTGCGCTCACCCAACCCTTTTCATTTCCTAAAACCAAGTCCAGGTGCCCAGAAGCACACCTAGGGGTCGGAACATGATGTAGATGGGGGAAGGCAAATTAGGAAGGGGGGTGTGGTTATTTAACTAAAAATTAAACCATGCACTTCTCAATGACATGGTCCCAAATCACCTGGAAGGAATTTTGGAGACTTTGAAATATGGTGATTGCCCATCATGTCATTGTTCATGGGTGCTCCCCTGACCCCTGATGGCTTTGGCCAGGGGGTATCTTAGGGGGGGGCCAGCCGGATCCTTTGCCCGGGCGCAAATCAGAGGGGGGCGCCGGCGGCACCCCCCCTCCTTACCAAGGCTGCAGGGAGGCGGGCTGAACTGAGCCATCCCCGTCCGCACCTAAGGCTGCAGGGCGCGGGGCTGAAAGTTGACAGCAATGACCCCCCCCATCTCACCTACTCTGGGGGGGCGCAAAATGATCTTTGCCCTGGGCGCCATGAAACTTAGATACACCGCTGGCTTTGGCACCTGAATGTTGCACCCTTTGATCCCACACCTGGCGCTATAATTTATGGATCTGCACAGAATGGGGCTTCACTCTCTATTTGGGACTCGTGATTCATGCAATTTAAAGCAATATCGCTTGTGCACTGCACGACTGTATTATTTTGGCACCATTTGGCGGCATTATATATAAGATACTCCATAGGATACCATCAAACCTAAGCCTGTCCCTGACTATTGAAATGTGATTTCCATACAAATCCAGCAAACTATCTGAAAACAAGAGTCAGCTCTTGCTTTTAACCCCTGCGCGGGTGACAGTTCCCTTTGATTCGCTGCCTTGTCAGCGCCGCTACGACACATCAAAACTAGCAGAATTCAGTAACAAGCGAAAAAAAAACAAAAACAAAACTAGAAGATTTTCAAAAGGGAGAGCGAGCCGCCCGGATCCGCTTTCATAACGCATCGAGCCTTTGTTCGCGACTTCAATCCTCGGAATATTGGGAGCATATTAAATGGCGGTTCGGAGGTATTTAGTATTGTTTCCAAGGGTCAAAGTTCACTTGTCAAAGCCTGTTCCAAACACACTAATCAGAAGCATATGCAGAGCCCATGCAATTAACCCGCGGTCCCCCAGCCGAGCGCCTTCTCCGCGCCTCATTATTTTACGCCACTCTCATTTCTTCATTAATTGTAGCACGTGCCGGTTGGAGGCACGGCAATGGGAGCAGCCGGGGGGGGGGGAGCATAGACACCCACATATTTTATTTTTCCTGTGGTTGTTTTAAATCCTAAACCGGCTCCTACGTGACTTTTATGATAATTGCACAAATATATATGCAAAAAAAAATATTTGTGCAGTCGCTTTGCATTAACTGGGGTAGCCACCCTTCCTTGCAAGCAGCGCCGCCGTGCCGTTAACGTTGTTAGCGTGATTCCAGATTGTACGCGAGATGTGTTAGATCCACGGCGAGCGTGAAATAAATAGCATTATTTCTCCCTGCTCATTAAGGATGGCCACATCTGCTGCAGAAGCCGTATAGGCAGACCGCTATTTATCAAGGTTTAGTGATATTAGTCCTCATTTACAAGAGTCTAAATGAATGTGGAAAAGTTTACAGCTGCATAAAGGACAAGTACATTTTCTATTTTGTGTAGTACATTAGTAAATGACGTCATTCTGCCTGCAGCCACTAGTGGGAGCTCGCTACATGTGTTTTCTTATTGAGTTCATGTAGGCAGTGGGCTCCCTCTAGTGGTGGCTGCAGGAGAGTGAATTTTAACACTTGGCTCTGTTCTTTGCATTAAAAAAAACTGCTATGAAGATATATAGCAGAAGATCCTCTGCACTTGAGAACAAAACATGACAAGTGAGGGCCCCATTAGAGAATTACAGAATGGTAGAATGCTGGAGTTGGAAGGGACCTCCTGGATCATCTGGTCCAACCCCCTGCTCAACGCAGGATTCACTAAATCATCCCAGACAGATGTATGTATTGACTTTGCATTGACCTCTGTAAATTCAAGTTATCATTATTTAACGGCCCAATCTCAAGCCATGGTGACTTGATGGTTGAACGCTTTGTTGGCAGATGATCTATCTTAGGCAGCCTAGATAGATAATTCAGTTCTTCTGCAAGTAGTAGATACAGTCTTACCAGGTGTCTTCTGCAAGCCTAGATAGATCCACCAAGGTCTTCTGCAAGCCTAGATCGATCAACCAGGGTCTTCTCCAAGTGTAGATAGATCACAAAAGTCTTCTCCAAGCCTAGATAGGTCCACCAGGGTCATCTTCAAGCCTAGATAGGTCCACCAGGGTCTTCTTCAAGCCTAGATAGGTCAACCAAGGTCTTCTCCACCGTTATCGTGATAGTATCAAGCAATTGGGTTGCTGGTCTTCCAAGCCTAGATTGGTCTACCAGGGTCTTCTCCAAGTCTACATAGATCCACCAAGTCTTCTCCTGGCCTAGATAGATCCACCAGGGTCTTCTCCAAGCCTAGATAGGTCCACCAAGGTTTTCTCCACCGGTATCTTGATAGTATCAAGCCATTGGGTTGCTGGTCTTCCTCTTTGCCTTGTACCTTCTATTCTCTGACCATGATGTCTTTCTCCAGTAATTTCTCTTTGTATGATGTGTAGATGACTCCCCTGGCGGAGGCCTAGGGGTACTCGGAACGTCGTTGGGGCTGTGGATGTCACGGTGGCGTGACGTGACTAAGTCCCTTGGTTCCCTAGTCGGGCGATAAGTAAAAAGGGGACTTTTGAAAAGGGATGAAAAGAAAAATAAAATTAAAATAAAAGAGTTTGTGTGGTGACAACACCTGTGGAAAGCGGCCGGTAGAACCGCTGCTGCAGTCGGGACCTGTGGGGATGATGGGGGTAGCAGCTGTGATGGTTTGGCTCTCCACGGGAAGAGCGGGTTTTCAGGGCAACTGAAGAGTTTCTGGAGGTGGTTTGGGGAAATGGAAGGCCAGCGGGGTTGAGCTGGTTGCTGGCAGTGATCAGGGACACTCTCAGTCAGGCTCCTGCTGCCTGCTCAACGTTTCAGTCTACCTTTCCTCAGGCGCAGAATGAACAGTCTGACACAATGCTGAGTTTCAACCTGGTTTACTTGGCTTCTCTCGTCAGGCTTTCAAGTTACAAGTCAGTACAGTGGTGGCTCCGGTAGTCTTATAGCAGCCGGGATGGCTCGTCCAGTTCAGCCCCTTTTGTGTTCCTTTCCGTGGGCCTCTCTTCTCAGCGTTGCCTATTTTCCACTCTCTTGCACGCACCTCCGCACACAAAGCTCTGATCCAGTGGCCACGGGCCTTCGTTGGGCGACCAACCAGGTCCCCTAGGCCTAGTACGACGGCCTTCTCTTCGCTGCGTCGGGAGTTGGGCCACAGGACATAAAGACCCTATGGCCGGTTTTGTGGTTGAAGCTTGGAGCTTCTTCGTCACCTCAGGGCCGGCTCTATGGTTCCTACCCAGTTCTTCAGCTTCTCAGCTAATTCGGGCGCGCAGGTGGATTGCTCACTGCCTGCGCCCCTAGGACTCCTTCTGTCTTTCTATGGTCTGTAGCCCGGGTCCCGGAACAGGCCTCATGATAGTACAGGCCGCCAGGTCTGTGTCCTCGCAGTCCTGCGTTCTCCTCCGACCCTTGCTCCTGGTGTTTCTCTGACTGTTCACAGGCTCACCCCCGAGCTAACTAACTACTCGACTCCCTCCTCTCCTACTCCTTTACTTCTTATGTTGTTTTCTATTTGCTCCCTCTTCCTGACCGTTTCTTGTGCTAACTTCCCACCCACCACCTGTCTCCTCCCACCATCCTACAGCTGGGTTTAGAGTCCCTTGCCCTGGAACCGGGGTGTGTTGGGTGTGTGTGTGGGTGACTGGGCTTACCGATCCCTGTTGCTGCAAACTTTTAGTGGTGACCGAACCACAGGGGCGCCACATAGTTAAATCATAGCTTCGTGAACTTTGCTTCCATTGACATGTTCCAGAATTGATGTGTTTGTTCTTCTTGCCATCCATGGTATTGATAACATCCTTCTCCAGCTCCACATTATGAAGGTGTTGAATCTTCTTCTATCTTGTTTCTTTATCGTCCAGGTTTCTCTTCCATATGTTACTACAGAACAGACCAGACTATGTAGAGCCGTGTCTTCATCACCAGTGAAATGTTCCTTGATGTGAAGACCTCGTCTAATGACTTGTGGATTTTCCCTTTGTTTATTCTCCTATTGATTTCTGCTGTCATCGCTATATCTTGACTGATCATTGAACTTAGTAGGTTGAAGTCTTTTACCACTTCTAGTTCATCACATCTCACATGTGTCCTGGTTATTCCTGGCAGTAGTCAATATCTTTGTCTTCTTTGTGTTGAGTATGCCTCGTTTAAGAGTCTCAAACACGGGACTAACCAGATATCCCTCCAGGGAAGGACCTAGAGACCTGAGATCAGTGAGTGCTTTGTGATGTTGTTCCTTGTGTTGAGTAGCCGTCCCATGTTGGAGCTTTCCATCTTGGCCGTCCATATTGAGTCCTTCACTCCATCTAGGCTTGTTGCTATCAGTGTTGTATCATCTCCGTATCTTAGATTGTTGATGATTCTTCCACCAATATTGATTCGTCCTTTTTAGGCAAATCCAGTCTTCCTGATAATAGCTTCTGCATATGAATTGAAGGGAAATGGTGATGCCTCGCTCCACTTTGAACCCTGCCGTGTCACCATATTCCGCTCGGACTGTTGCTTCTTGGTCCATTAGTTAATATACAGTAAATTATAGGCATATAATAATTGGGGCACAAAAATGTTTCCAAAGTAGTTGGGTTTGGTGAGGTTTCAGCATGGAGTGTGATGCACCAATAGATATACTTGGATTCTTTCTTCTGGCTATGGCTGACTCCTCCGGATGCCTCCAAATCTACCCCGCCAGCTACCTCTCCTAGTTGAGCCGCCACCACCAAGGGTAAAAAGTCTTTTCTTAATAAAAGACTAAACCTAATTTTCTCCCCAGGTTTGACAATTCCACCTTTCAAACTGCTTCACTGAGATTCTAGAACACCAAAAGACTCAAGAAAATGCCCCAGAATTGACCCAGTGGACGATAAAAGCTCAACCTTACAAGATGTCTTCTTAAATGTCGTCTTTTTCGAGGTTATTGGTTGCCCATTTTCTAAAATGAAAAAAAAAAATAAAATTTCAGGGGGAACGACAAGGGGTTAAATATTGCCAAGTGTGTCCAATTATCATATCAATCCGAGCGGATGCCAGGAAGAGCGGCTGCCATATTGCTGGAAGCGAGGAGAATCGAGAGAGAGTATACAACATCGGAATAGACTGACATCTGCTATCAGACACTACAAGCTGTTCTTATATTATTTCCAAACAGGGGTTTACAGGAAGAAGCCAAAGGCCAGACAGAGCTCGCAGGCGGAGAGCCGAGGCGCAAGCTCTATCCACGTAGCTCTCGCTGTTTATTAACTGATGTTTTTCGGCTTTGAACCAAAGGCTGAATGGTGGCGCATGTCTACAGTGTCTGTGCTACCGCAGCTCTCGTCTCACAGAAAACCCACAAATACAGAAACACCACAGATTGTTATCAGATTGTATTTGGTAGATGATTCTTGTATTTTCTGATGGCAATTTTACGGCTGACACCTCTGGGATGGATTCATCGTTCCTTAACCTTGGTTCACACCAGTGACCTTGATATTGAGTTCCACATGACCTTAAACAAAATTTCACATTATCCTTCCCTGACCCCTTTTAATTTACCTTCTCAGGTTATACCAGAGGTACATATCTAATTATATACAAGAGATGTCCAGGTTATACCGGCTGTACATATATAATTATATACAGGAAATGCCAAGGTTATACCAGTTGTACATATATAATTATATACAGGAGATGTCCAGGTTATACCAGCTGTACATATATAATTATATACAGGCGATGCCCAGGTTATACCGGCTGTACATATATAATTATATACAGAAGATGCCAGGTTATACCAGCTGTACATATATAATTATATGCAGGAGATGCCCAGGTTATACCAGCTGTACATATATACTTATATACAGGAGATGCCCAGGTTATACCAGCTGTACATATATAATTATATATAGGAGATACCCAGGTTATACCAGCTGTACATATATAATTATATACAGGAGATACCCAGGTTATACCAGCTGTACATATATAATTATATACAGGAGATGCCCAGGTTATACCAGCTGTACATATATAATTATATACAGGAGATGTCAGGTTATACCGGCTGTACATATATAATTATATACAGGAGATGTCCAGGTTATACCGGCTGTACATATATAATTATATACAGGAGATGCCCAGGTTATACCAGCTGTACATATATAATTATATACAGGAGATGCCCATGTTATACCGGCTGTACATATATAATTATATACAGGAGATGCCCAGGTTATACCGGCTGTACATATATAATTATATACAGAAGATGCCCAGGTTATACCAGCTGTACATATATAATTATATACAGGAGATGTCCAGGTTATACCAGCTGTACATATATAATGTATAGATCATGTTCCGGGACAAGAAATAAAAAGAATATTTAGAATTAGTAGCAATGGTTTCCATGTTGTGGAGTGATGATTCTCCATTACTAAGTCTGGGATTTTCTGTACATGTTCCTGGATCTGTGACTCCGCCGCACACTCTTCATCGCTGTCACAACAATCATGTTCCTCTCCCTGTAATGCGTCTGCTGAAAGAGCTGAAATAGCGGAAACGTTCACACGACTGTCATCTGCATCGTCTGATGTCTTAGACAAAATAAAAAAATGGCGCCGAAATCTCCTAAGGCCTCTGCAGGGCTGGTGAGAGATTGTGAGGAGATTACAGGCCTATACATCGTCAGGAAAGAGCCAGGCCTCTGGGCCTACAAATCTAATCCACACAAAGGATAACAGGGCTGTCATTAATTCTCCCGTCTGGGGATGTGAGGAGCGCGGACTGTCCTCAGGCCTTAATGAGCCTAATAGGCCGCACTTGATGTTTTATATGAGACCCTCCGAAGCAAATTACACTAAAAGAAATGTGAGACTTGTCTGACTTTATAAAGCTAAACAGGAGCGGGAATCACATAGGGCACTGAGGACCGCAAACAAAAGAAATGGAGGACACACGCTTCATGTAGATTACACAGATGACCGAGAGCGGAGGACGGGGACTGTAACACTGAGCCAAGGTCACTGCCGAGATTGGAGAAACCAGCTGAAAAAGCTATGATGTCATAACTCACTTGTCTGAAACCCAGTTGTGATGTCACAGAGGGTCATCTGACCAAAACACACTTGTGATGTCACAGCTCACCTGACAGAAATAGACTTGTGATGATATCACAAAACACTTGTGACGTCACAGAAACTAATTGAAACACAGGTATGATGTCATAGCTCACTTGTTGTGATGTCACAAAAATTCGATAACAAAACACGCTTGTGATGTCACAGAAACTTCCTGACTGAAACACTGATATGATGTCATAGCTTACCTTTCTTAAACACACACCTATTCCTTACTGAAATCCAGTAGTGATTTCACGTGAGCTAACCTGAAGACTGAAACTCGTTATGATGTCATACCTTACCTGACTGAAACACACTTGTGATGTCACAACTTTTGTAGCCGAAACCCAGTAGTGATGTCACAGAAGATTTCCTGCCAGAAACACGGGGGCGATGGCACTTGGCATATCACAGAAGCTTAGCTGACTGAAACACTGGTATGATAATTCAGTACATTTTTTTTTAGTATTTAAAGAAGTTGTGCAACAGCTGCAAGGGCCGGGGGTACTCGGTAGCCGGGCCGGCTGGCTTTCTGGGTGGTCACAGTGGCTGTGGCCCAGCTCCATGGCCCTGACCGTGCAGTGAACGGGTTATTTAGAGGGGATAGGAGTTTTTTCGTGACGCCACCTGTGGTATTCAGCCAGGGATGGCCAACACTGCTTAGATGAGCCCCAGGGGAAGGTATTGTGGCAGCTGTGATGGTATCGCTCCCCACAGGTGGAGCGGAGTCCCAGGATTTGTGTGATAGTCTATAGGGATGAGGGTAGTTGGACTTCTTTTAACTTGCTCCTTTTTTAAAGTCTATTTTGTATCTTTTCACCTTTTTTTAATGTTAGCCATTGTGGGTGTCACGATAGCAATAGGAAAAAGGAACCTAGGGTGACTGATCTGCACATCAAGCTAGGGAGCTATTAACTCTCCCTATCTCAGGGGTACTCCTAATGGTGGAGTGGCCTGAGTCTCCACCCCAGCCCTGCTCCTGTACAGCCTGAGCTGATTCTCACTCCCCTTTGTCACGATCTCCACATTGCCTTTGTTGTTCTAAGTTTGTGAATACTGTCAGGCTGGCTGGCTCTGTGCCTCAATCACCTGAATTCAGCTCACTTAATTAAGAGCCTATTTAAACTAGCTTGCAGCTCTGCTCTGGGTCAATTGTATATTTGATTTTGGCTGTGTAGGACTTGATCTCTTTGTGTCCTGAACCAGACCCTACCTGACTTTGTTTATTACCTGGACTTGACCCTCTGCTAGTCACCTGACTTCTCTTTCTGTTTTGTACCTATGTACTCTGTTTCTGTCTCTTTGGTTTCCTGACTTCGGCTTGAATTGGATTTTGCTTCTGTTAACCCTTTGATGTACTGCACCATTACTTGGACCTGACCACAGACTGCTTTAACCTCTATTTACTACCAGTAAGTAGTTTGTTATATTTACTTTTCATTTATTTCAGTTAGTTTTCTGCTCCTCTGAGACTAGTTATTACTTGTAACCAGCATCATGCCCCCCGGTTTTGGAAGTCAGAAAATCCACAAATAAAGACAGACAGGGGAGAACCAAAACACAAGCTCACAGCATGCACACACAGGGAGAATACAATATGTGAAAAGGGAGAATGACCTTCTGATGGCAAAATGTAATGGTGACCACTCTCTGCTTATTCTTCTTGACCTCTCTGCAGCCTTTGACACTGTTGACCATCAGCTCCTACTCTCTATGCTGCACTCCATCGGCATCAAGGACACTGCTCTCTCCTAGATCTCTTCCTATCTTTCTGACCGCTCTTTCAGTGTATCTTTTGCTGGCTCCACTTCTTCCCCTCTTCCCCTCACTATTGGGGTCCCTCAGGGTTCAGTCCTTGGCCCTCTCCTCTTCTCTCTCTACACAGCCCCAATTGGACAGACCATCAGCAGATTTGGCTTTCAGTACCATCTTTATGCTGATGACACACAACTATACACTTCTTCCCCTGACCTTACTCCCGCTCTAATAAACAACACCAATGACTGTCTAATCGCAGTTTCCAATATCATGTCCGCTCTCTGCCTGAAACTTAATCTTTCCAAAACTGAACTACTCCTGGTCCCGCCCTCCACTAACCTCCCTAAATATGACATCTCTCTCCAAGTGTGCGGCACCACAATAGTGCCGAGTCAGCAGGCTCACTGTCTGGGTGTTATGTTTGAGTCTGATCTTTCCTTCACCCCATATATACAATCTCTCGCCCGCTCTTGCTGCTTGCACCTGAAGAACATCTCCAGAATTCGCCCCTTTCTCACCTTGGAAACCACAAAAACCCTCACTGTGGGCCTGATTCACTCCCGCCTTGACTATTGTAATTCTCTATGAATTGGCCTCCCCCGCTCTAGACTCTCCCCTCTCCAGTCCATCCTTAATGCAGCAGCCAGGATTACCTATCTAGCTAATCGTTACTCAGACGCTTCTGCTCTATGACAGTCATTGCACTGGCTGCCTATATACTATAGGATCCATTTCAAACTGCTTGTTCTCACCCACAAAGCTCTTCACAGTGCATCACCTCCCTACATCTCCTCCCTCATCTCTGTCTATCACCCCAGCCGTTCTCTTCGCTCTGGAAGTGACTTTAGACTCACTTCTACATTAATCCGAACATCCCACTCCCGGCTCCAAAACTTCTCCCGAGCCGCACCAATTCTTTGGAATGCTCTACCCCAAAAATTAGATGTATCCACAACTTAAATAGTTTTATGCGATCCCTAAAAACACATCTTTTTAAGGCGGCCCTAGTCAGTCATCTAGACATAGCCTATCCGCTCCGCCTCAAGTGGCCACTTATTCTGCTCCTATCTGTTCCCCATCTCCTCAAGTTAACTATACTATCATTGCAAATGAGCACCTACACCTTGTCACACCCACCTCATTGTTAGATTGTAAGCTCTTATGAGCAGGGTTGCCATTTTTTGCTCCAATTATTGTATTATGTTATGCTTTCTATTGTATTGCTTTTGGCATTGTATTGTATTTTCTATTTGTTTCTTATGATTGTTTAAATGTGAGCTTTGTATTGTGAATGTGAAGCGCTGCGGAATATGTTGGCGCTATATAAATAAAAATTATTATTATTATTATTAAAGCAGGTACAAGCAGGAGATATAAACATAACAAGTAAATGTCTACCAAACACCCAAACACCAGACTGGTAGCAACTGTTTCCAAATTATTGAAACACCAAGCACAGGATTGGTGTCGCTCGACCAAAGCTGAAGCTATAATCGGGCTCCACCATACTTAAAGGGTGGAGACAGCTGTGATAGGACAGAAGGATTGGTGCCACTCGAGCAAAGCTGAAGGTATAATCGGGCTCCACCATACTTAAAAGGGTGGAGACGGCTGTGATAGGACAAAAGGATTGGTGTCGCTCGAGCAAAGCTGAAGCTATAATCGGGCTCCAACATACTTAAAGGGTGGAGACAGCTGTGATAGGACAGAAGGATTGGTGTCGCTAGAGCAAAGCTGAAGGTATAATCGGGCTCCACCATACTTAAAAGGGTGGAGACAGCTGTGATAGGACAGAAGGATTGGTGCCACTCGAGCAACGCTGAAGCTATAATTGGGCTCCACCATACTTAAAGGGTGAAGACGGCTGTGATAGGACAAAAGGATTGGTGTCGCTAGAGCAAAGCTGAAGCTATAATCGGGCTCCACCATACTTAAAAGGGTGGAGATGGCTGTGATAGGACAGAAGCAACCAACAACTCCAGCAACAAATTACCAGCCATCAGAAAGTCAACTCCTGCAAAACTGATGGCTAGTGAGCACAAAATAGCCGACCCCCTAACTGTGGCTGAACAACAAAGAAGCACAAGGTTCCATATCAATCTCCATGGTGTGAACAGGGTCAGAAGATGCCAGGACACCTAGTGAGTGCAGAGTGGAACAGTGCATGACAGTGGGACAACTAGGTGCTCCTAGGTGTTTTTGGCTGTTTAATCGATTGCAACTTTTTATAAACATGCAAATTTTTTCCGCAGACATCCTCCACTCCTTCAATGGAGTTTTTTGTACAAATTGATCTCTTTTTGTGAAACATGGAACTTTTTGTGTTAAAAAGACGCACAAATGGTTAAAGAAAAGATAAAAAAAGGGGCTTGACTCTTTATTCATTCTTTTTTATCCTGCTTTCATTGATGTTTTCTTCTCCAAGATCTTCAAAAAAGCAGAAGTGGTTGATAAATTTTGCGTAAAATAAAAAATGCTCTTTATTTTTTGTGTGCAACCAAGTCACAATTGATGAATCGGTGGAAAACATGTGGAAAACATCTGAAACTCCCAACCTCGCTCACAATGAGCAACATAAAAAAAGAACATATAAAATAGACTTAAGAAAGGGGCAGTTTAAAAGAAGGATAAAAAGCAAATGAAAGGTAGAAGGAGAACACCAAAGTCTAGACAAAAAGGTGGAAATGCAATAACGAAGCAGGGCCATGGTTCTCTACTATTGGGGACGCCATGAATTCTTGCGTCAATGTGGATTTTTTTTTCTCTAAATCTCTTGAAAAAATTGTTATTTGTATGCAGTTTTTTTGTTACCACCTGCTGATATTTCCATCAGGAGCTGTACCCTGGGGAAGGGGCTGCTCGAGATTGTCTCTGCCCATCCAGGCATCTCTATAGCAGTCGTTCGGAGCTGTCACCTTCCGGCAAAGGGGGAGCAGAGGGATGCACAAAAAATTGACGTAAAAACAAGTGTTTTTTTTATAAGCCTCCTCCTAGCAAACCATCTGCAAAGACGAGAAGCGGCGCCAATCTCGCACAAAGAATCTATTTTATGTGAAGCTGTGGAAAGAAGCTGTTGGAGGGAAGAGATGCTTTATTTTTCCCTAGGATGGTTTATGCATTGAGATGCCAGACAGATGTGCCTTCATCAAGGAGGCTGACTGATCCTTCGCGAACGCCCCTGTTAGACACTGTCCTTGTCCGCACTGCACTCATTAGAGGACACAGAGCTTGTGCTGCGGAAAAACCTTCTACAGACTCTTCAACTTCAGCCAAAAATGCTAAACCGGCAAATACATTCCAAAAAAGTCAACGCCGTTCTCTAGATTTGACTATCCAGGTCAGCTGTTGGAACACCTCTCTACTAGGGCGGCGATGGGTCAGACGTTTCCAGCCGCTTCCCCATCTACTGGTGTCCCACTTCTTTTAGGACGTTCATTCCCAAATTTACAATTGGTCCACCCCCAATGGGGCCATTCACTAGCATGATCCGTCTATTTCCAGTTTCTTTACATCCACACCACTCCCTCTACTGGAATGGGTAACTGGTTGGCGGCCACCAGTCGAATACTTGGCTCCCCACTGAATCAGGAGATATTTAGGAGGTGTTGTTGGAAATATCCTTCTGGCATTGTAGTCACCTGGGACCCCGTGTCAAATAGGCAGCAAATCCTCTGTCCGTCTAAAATAGACCACTTCAAGGGATTCTCAGAAACAATGTCTTTGGAGCCTGTAATCCTCCCATTAGGGTAACACAGCCCCGCAGTGTGCATCCCTTACCAGATTAATGGCCGCCCCCACTGTTGGATTTCCTCGAGTGGGGTATTCCTTGATATATGCACCCTACCTTAACAAGTGCAGCATTCAACACTATGCTGGTCTGGTGGGTACCTAGGTCTTTAGCTCTGGTCTCTGGATGGGGGACACCCCCTCTTTGGTCATTCTTTGTACCGGTGTATACAGTTTGGGTCTGAGGTGGCTGCAGGGGCTATTCTTATGCTTCGTGGCTTCCTTCAGAATTCTCACAAATATTGCCGTAATGCACCACCCAGCATTGGGAACCCCTAAAGTGATTAAGTCATGACTCCAGCCCATACCCGCCACAGTCATGATCTCTCCCTATTAGACTATAGCTTCAGCTCATGTTGAGCTCATAGCTTAGACATTCTTTCTGGGCCTGCCTTAGATACGTGTCTCTTAGGCCCGCAACCATTTGTTCCCTTAGTACTTCGTTCAGGGAACCTTGTTGGTCTTCTTAGTGAGCTTACTTTTTGTGCTACCGTCTCTCCCTCTTTCTGAACCTAACGAAATAGGGGAATGAGTAAAATACCCAACTCAGTTGACACGCCCACTCCAGGGCAATGGGGATACTTGGAACCGGGCCGGTTGTTACGGTCCTTTTACGTTCGGGGATGTCACGGTGGCGACCCGGATCCGTGGCCCTGGCAGTGTCTTTTAATAAAGGGGATGCTGCACTTTGATGATGGGGGGTTTGGGAAAGAGGAATTTGTGACGCCATCAGCGGTGTGCAGCCATGTGCAGCCATGTGCAGCCGCGGCTGCTGCAGAACCTCTGGGGACGATGACAGGCAGCTTCGATGGTTTTGCTCCCCGTGGGCAAAGCGAAGTCCCCAGGGCAGTGAGTAAGAAGTCAGTCCATTCTTGGCCAGTGTTCATCGGGTCAACAGCACCTCGGTGTCTCAGGCGGGCTCTCCAGCCGCTGGTCACCGCAAAGAAAAGTCTCACACACTTCAATTGGAGTTCTTTACCTTTTACTTCAACACTTCAACCAGGCCTCCGGGTGCTTTCGTCTGCCAATCTTCGGTCCAGCTTTTTCTCAAGAACCGGGACAGTGTCGTCGAGACCCATAGGTGTTACTTTCTCTCTCTCTCTCGGTGTTTCCTTCACTCTCGGTGTGCCTTTCTCTCTTGGTGGTACTCTCAGTGCCTCTAGTCCACCATGCCTCTCTCGTCAGCACCTCCGCGCAAAGAGCTCGGGTACCAACAGCCGCAGGCATTGATTGGCACCGCTTCCTAGTGCCACGCCTTAGTACTGCTGCCTTCTCCGAGGTATGCCGGGTTTTTGGGCCACAGTTCCCTTTAAGACCTCATGGCCTCCGGTTTCAACGGTTCGGGCCTATAGCTACCGTGCCATGTTCAGGGCTGGTCCCCTGTTTTGTCCACCAGCCCCTCTCTTCCTCTGCCAGATACGGGCGTACGAGTGATCTTAGCCTTGTTCTGCACCCCAAGGGCTCCTTCTGTCTTCCACACCCTTCTGTCTTTCCCTCCCGGGGCGAGCATGACCGTGCTCCAGCCCGCGGGAGCTAACACCTCCGCCACCTCTCGACTCTCCCTCCAACTTCCTACTTCTTCGCTGTCCTCCTTTCTACTCTTTTTTCTGTTCTAAACCATGTCCCCCTCACTGACACTGGGCCCACCCGCTCTGGTTCACCTACCGTCCCCGCTCAAGTTCCTACGTGTGTGCTGCAGTGTTGGGTCTCAAGTTCACCACCCCAATTCAGAGAACAGGAGCACTACTCTCTTGCTAATGAAGGAGTACAGTTCTCCTGGTGTCGGCCAGACCAGCGGGGCACCACACAGTCATATCACCGTGCATGTCCTCTAAAATCTTAATCACCTTATTTACCGTATCACAGTCTTATTGTAGTTTGAACATGACCGACTGTTGGACTTCCCCATCCACAGTCAGTAGGGTGATCTCCGCTTGTAAGTCGAGTGATATAGAGTGTATACCGGTATGTAACATACTTTTCAAATGTTCAACCCAGTGTGACGACCATCTGCTGTGAGGCTGAGCAGCTTGTAAGGCAGCACCCCGAGAAACCCCGAGAACCTTAACCCCTAAACAGAGATCTGGAATTACAGCTGAGCACAGGGGGTAGCTGCCTTTATTAGGAAGGGAAAAATCAAGACCCGAAAAACGTAGTCAGGAGTCCGAGTCAAAACTGAGAGGGCAGCTAAGGTACAAAAATGTCAGGCTGTAGCAGAGTCGAAAATCCAGGCAAAGGTCAGAGTCAAAGCTAAACACACACTATATCACTGGGGAACCAAGACTATATCTGGCGGCCTTCAAGACAAGCTCCAAGGTATTTAGAGGGCGCAGTTACCTCCCATAGGCTGGAGCTCACAGCCTGATGATCTCATCCGGACCGCCACTAGAACCAGGCCAGATGGTGATGCGCGACTGGCACCAACCACCCCACTTCTGACAGAAGAACGAAAATACTATTGACATGTTATCATTCTACTTCTATCCTTCTCTCATTAAATAATGGTCACCGTCAATTATATTTTATTCCTAATCTTCCAACTAATTGCTTTCTTGGAGAAAGATCTCGACCTTCCTCTGGGACTGATTTCGGTCTTTAGCTAAAAACTTGTCCAACTCCTGACATGACTGTCCTGCTAGAGGCTCAAGTGTCACTCCAACCCCTTTTCTGCTTTCCTGGGCTCTTATAATTATCAACTCCACCACAGCTGTCACCTGACCTGGTGACATGCTTGGACTAAGGGGGATGTCCAACTACCATGAGCACGGACCTATGATGTCCGGTGCACAACGGAAAGCAAAAGACAGGGAGACACCAGAGGGATAAATACAGTGGAGGGGCCTGCTCAAAGGGAACGGGGGAGAGGTGACCTCCTGCACTCACCTGTGGCTGTGACCTGATTTCCCTACCATATCTATACGAGTTCTTTCAACTCGTCGCCGAGCAGAATACCTTACACCCTTGCTGGTCCTAATGTTAGCCCTCAATAGGAAATGGTCAGCGGGAATGCTAGTTCCATCCACTATAATAACAGAGACAAGAGGGAAGAGGAAGACAGACAAGGAACAACAAAGCAGCAACTTCATGCCTGCTGCTCCTTCCCCCAGACAGCAGACGGCTTAGCAACAGAAGATTCTCCAGAAAGCTTCCTTCACCTCAAGAAACCTTGGCCAGAATGAGTTCAATCACCAGCAGAGCATGCTGGGACCATGGGATATATAAAGGGGAAGGAGTAATCCCAGAGTGGCCACACCTGGACAAGGCTGACATTAACTTCTCAACTGCCAAAGGAAAAAGCACATTTAACATGAAGTCTCAATACAGACATGAGACAGAGGTCCAAAACCATGGAGGTAAGATAATAGTGCTCACTGTCCGAGCACTGGGGGCTACAAAACACACAGGGGGGAGAAGGTTAAAGGATTAACAAACCTCTTTATTAGATTAGATTACCATGACGTGTTTCAACAGCGGTCTGCTGCCTTCATCAGGTATATTTACCATAAATCCACCTGATGAAGGCAACCGACCGCTGTTGAAATGCATCGTGGTAATCCAATCTAATAAAGACTCGGACAGTGACCACTATTATCTTTCCTCTATACTTTACATCCCTTGTGGTCGGAGCTGCAGGGTGGTGCATACACAGCCGAACTGCAAAAGGATCTGAGGTGACGTCACGATCACCCACATGACTAGAGAAACATCACGTGACCGAGTACGAGAGCTGCAGCAGATGGAGGAGCCAGAAGAGAACCAAGGAGACGGCAGTCTGACCCTCCAGCAACACGCTATCACTGAGGTTGTGCAGGGGTGCACAACCTCTCAAGGTGAGAGACAAATCCTCCCCCAATAGTAATATTCCCACTAGACCGCCGGGTAGTTCACAGGGGAGTGCTTTCTTCCTTTGTTTTCACAGAGGTCCAAAACCAGTCACAAGTCTCCCAGGTAAGAGAGACCATCGCGACACCTGGTGTCTCTTCCTATCTGCTCCCTGAGGGAAAGTGTCCTTCGCTCTTCGGTTCCTCCTTCTGCCATTGGCTCCACTATTCTCTGTTCCAATTCTCTTTGTTCAGCAGATGGCGATGTTTACTTATATTTACTCCTTCATCCCCTTACATCCTTATAAACAACCCAGACCAGACCTCTTCCGGTTATAGACCCCAAAGCAGTACCCATTTATAGACCCCATACCATACCGCGCGACCAGTAGCTTCAGGTCCAGGCCACTTCTTTATATAGATTGCAGATCAGACCTTAATACAATCCCTCTTATATACGGACCCCAGACCAGGTCTGCATGTTTACAGAACCAACCCAAGACGAAACCGCCCCGTGTATACAAACCCCAAGGATAAATATGATTCGGAACAATTGACGTGCCTGGGAGTTTAGTCTAGATGGTCTCCACTTTATTCAAGGGTCTCCCTGACATTCTGGGAAAGAGTTGGCAAGTCTACATGATCCTAGTACATGTACCATATTGATCATACAATGATGGCTCACAGTTGAGCTTGGCAATAGGCAGGGCAAATCCTATGAAGACAAAATAGTTGCCATCCAACCCCCATTATGTAGTAATGTCCCCTGTTCTAATGTCCCCCCATCCTGGTAAACAAGTTCTCCTTCCTGGTATATATGTTACCCATCCTGGAATTTATGATACCATCCTGGGCCCATCCTGTTATATATGTTCCGCATCCTGGGCCCATCCTGATGTATATGTTCCCCATCCTGATCTCCTTCCTGCTATATATGTTCCTTATCCTGGTATATATGTTACCCATTCTGGTATATATGTTCCCCATCCTGGGCTCATCCTGATATATTTCACTATACCAGTATATATGTCCCTGATCCTGGTGTATATGTCCACATTATGGGCTCCTTTCTGGTATATATGTTCCTCATCCTGGGTCCATCTTGTCTCCTATCCCGGTATATATGTGGCTCATGCTGGTATATATGTTCCTTATTCTGGTATATATGTTATCCACCTTAGAGTATATGCCACAGAAAGATGAGGCTGGGGGTCCATCATGTCATCAACTGGTAGCAATGGAGTATCGTGGAAGAAGCGACTATTGGTCAATAGGGGGCAGTCCCTAACCAAAGACGTCATCCTCACAAAATGTACTGTCTACACATGAAGGCACCAATGAGTCTCGTCTAGTATAACATGATGCCCTTTGGTACCCAATGATGATGCCCAACCTCGACTGGTTAATCCTCCGTTGGCCGCTGTCCGTACATATGTGAATAATTCAGTTGATTTGTACAAAACCGATAATTAAAAATATGAATATTGCAAGAAAATGAATAGTGTTCCCTCTTCTTTCAGGCAGATATTTTCATCCGGGAAGTAGAAGATTTCCGTTATTTATAGAACAAAGTAATCCTACCATCTTAATATGATCCATGACTTCGTTTATTGAAAATGAGGTTTGCTCTTGTTAAATTTGCTTTAATGAATGCTCTTCAGCCAAAGGATACGTCTAGAACACAATTCACCGGCTTATTACAATTAATACAATTACCAAAAACGCATTTCACATCGTTTAGATTAAGTTCAGTTAGAAAATCATTAAAAAATGTACAGACACAAAGCGAAAACATTTTTTAACGAGCCTTGTCCGGAACAATGGAAACATTCTTAGTGTCAGCTCCATCCTCCGAGCGTCTTCACACTTCCTTCCCTTCCTAGATAGTAATTTATTAGGTTATAATAAAGCGTAGGGCGAGAAGTCAGCCACCCGACTAAAGGCATAATACAGCCAATTAATCACTGCCATGTGAGTGCCCATAACGAGGAACCGGTGGGAACCCACTTTAAAAGTTGTGCTCAAGGATTATTTACTGTATTGCTTATATAATATTCCACTGTCCCCATTGGGGCTCACAATTTAAGTTCCCTACCAGTATGTCTTTGGGGTCTTGGAGGAAACTGGAGATGTCATCCTTGGTGGGATTTGAACCAATGACCCCAGCATTGCAAAGCTAAGTGCTAACCACTGAGCTACCGTTCATTGACAACCACTGAGCCACCGTTCAGTACTAACCAGTAAGCCACCATACAGTGCTAACCACTGAGCCACCGTTCAGTGCTAACCACTAAGCCACATCCGTTCAGTGCTAACCACATCCTAACACATCCTCTACATTTTACACCAGACAGGACACATCCTCTGTACACTACACCAGACAGGACACATCCTCTATATACTGCCCATTACAGGACACATCCTCTATATACTACCCCACACAGGACTCATACTCTGTATACTACACGGGACACATTCTCTATATACTAAACCACATGGGACTTATCCTCTATATACTACACCACACAGGACACATACTCTATATACTACATTACACAGGACAGATCCTCTATATACTACATCAAACAGGACACATCCTTTATATACTACACCATACAGGACAAATCCTCTATATACTACATTACACAGGACAGATCATCTACAGTGGTGTAATTAGAGTCCAATGGACCAAGCTGAAAAATTTCGACCCTCCCTCCCGCATATTAGTCAGATGTATGGGTCATTGTAGTATTCTAAATCCTATAAAGACAAATGAGTTACCCCTATCTCTCATTATGTACTAATGTTCCCTATTCTAATGTCCTTCATCCTGGTATATATGTCTCCCATCCTGGTTTATATGGTCCCAATCAGGGATGTATCTTGGTGTATATAATACCCATCCTGGGACCTATCCTGTTATATATGTTACTATCTTGGAAAATATGTTCCCCATCCTGGGCCCATTCTAGTATATGTGTTCCCATCCTGGGCCCATCCTGGTATAAATGTCTCCTGTCCTGGTGTATATGTGACCCATGCTGGTATAACTGTTCCTTATTCTTGGCCCATCCTGATATATATGTTCCCCATCTTAGTGTATGTTTCCCATCCTCAGCCCCTTTTGGTATATATGTCCCCGATCAGGGGCCCATCATGGTATATATGTCTCCCTTCCTAAAGTCGTTCTAAAAAATAGATAGATCTACCATCCTGGACCAATCCTGGTTTATATATATTTCACATCTTGGACACATTTTGGTATTTATGTTCCCATCCTGGTAGATATGTCTCCCATCCTGTTGTATAAGTTCCCTATCCTGGGCATATCCTGTTGTATATGATCACTATCCTGGGACAGATATATATCCCCATTGTGAAATGTATGTTATTCATCCTAGTTTATATGTACCCCATCCTGTGCCCCATCACGGTATATATGTTACCCATCCTGGTATATATGTTCTCATCCTGGTCTATAATTTTTCCTTCATAGGCTACTTACTGGTATACAGTTAGGGCCAGAAATATTTGGACAGTGACACAATTTTGGCGAGTTGGGCTCTGCATGCCACCACATTGGATTTGAAATGAAACCTCTACAACAGAATTCAAGTGCAGATTGTAATTTGAAGGGTTGAACAAAAATATCTGATAGAAAATGTAGGAATTGTACACATTTCTTTACAAACACTCCACATTTTAGGAGGTCAAAAGTAATTGGACAAATAAACATAACCCAAACAAAATATTTTTATTTTCAATATTTTGTTGCGAATCCTTTGGAGGCAATCACTGCCTTAAGTCTGGAACCCATGGACATCACCAAACGCTGGGTTTCCTCCTTCTTAATGCTTTGCCAGGCCTTTACAGCCGCAGCCTTCAGGTCTTGCTTGTTTGTGGGTCTTTCCGTCTTAAGTCTGGATTTGAGCAAGTGAAATGCATGCTCAATTGGGTTAAGATCTGGTGATTGACTTGGCCATTGCAGAATGTTCCACTTTTTTGCACTCATGAACTCCTGGGTAGCTTTGGCTGTATGCTTGGGGTCATTGTCCATCTGTACTATGAAGCGCCGTCCAATCAACTTTGCAGCATTTGGCTGAATCTGGGCTGAAAGTATATCCCGGTACACTTCAGAATTCATCCGGCTACTCTTGTCTGCTGTTATGTCATCAATAAACACAAGTGACCCAGTGTCATTGAAAGCCATGCATGCCCATGCCATCACGTTGCCTCCACCATGTTTTACAGAGGATGTGGTGTGCCTTGGATCATGTGCCGTTCCCTTTCTTCTCCAAACTTTTTTCTTCCCATCATTCTGGTACAGGTTGATCTTTGTCTCATCTGTCCATAGAATACTTTTCCAGAACTGAGCTGGCTTCTTGAGGCGTTTTTCAGCAAATTTAACTCTGGCCTGTCTATTTTTGGAATTGATGAATGGTTTGCATCTAGATGTGAACCCTTTGTATTTACTGTCATGGAGTCTTCTCTTTACTGTTGACTTAGAGACAGATACACCTACTTCACTGAGAGTGTTCTGGACTTCAGTTGATGTTGTGAACGGGTTCTTCTTCACCAAATAAAGTATGCGGCGATCATCCACCACTGTTGTCATCCGTGGACGCCCAGGCCATTTAGAGTTCCCAAGCTCACCAGTCAATTCCTTTTTTCTCAGAATGTACCCAACTGTTGATTTTGCTACTCCAAGCATGTCTGCTATCTCTCTGATGGATGTTTTCTTTTTTTTCAGCCTCAGGATGTTCTGCTTCACCTCAATTGAGAGTTCCTTTGACCGCATGTTGTCTGGTCACAGCAACAGCTTCCAAATGCAAAACCACACACCTGGAATCCACCCCTGACCTTTTAACTACTTAATTGATTACAGGTTAATGAGGGAGACGCCTTCAGAGTTAATTGCAGCCCTTAGAGTCCATTGTCCAATTACTTTTGGTCCCTTGAAAAAGAGGAGGCTATGCATTACAGAGCTATAATTCCTAAACCCTTTCTCCGATTTGGATGTGGAAACTCTCATATTGCAGCTGGGAGTGTGCACTTTCAGCCCATATTATATATATAATTGTATTTCTGAACATGTTTTTGTAAACAGCTAAAATAACAAAACTTGTGTCACTGTCCAAATATTTCTGGCCCTAACTGTACATGTTCTCAATCCTGGACCCATTCTGAAATGTATGTCCCTCATCCTTGGCCCATCTTGGTCTATATGTTCCCCATCCTGGGCTTTTTCCTTGTAGATATGCTCCCCATCCTGGGCCCATTCTGGTATATATGTTTCTGATCCTTGGCCCATTTAGGTATATATGTCTCCAATCCTGGGCCCATACTGGTGTATAAGTTTTCAATCAAGGGTGTATCCCTGTCCTGGACCCATCCTGGTATTTATGTCACCATCCTGGTTTATATGTTCCCCATCCTAAGCTCATTCCTGGCCTATATTTTCCCATCCTGATATATATGTCCCTTATCCTGGTGAATAAGTTCCCAATTCTAGACTCATCCTAGGACCATCCTGGAATATATGTTACTTATCCTGGTATATATATATTCCCATTCTGAGGCACATCCTAATATATAAATTACCCATCCTGGTATATATGTCCCCATGCTGGTATATATGTTGCCATCCTGGTCTATATGCTCCCCATTATGAGCTCCTTCCTGGCATATGTTTCCCTTATTTACCACAGCCCAGTATGTATGTTCCCCATCCTGGTATATATGTCACTTATCCTGGGAACATTCTGGTATGTATGTGACATGCCCTCCAGGTCCTCAGGATACTCAAAACCGGGCTGCTTTGAGGCTTCATCACGGGATCACAGGGACCGGAGACCGGCTCCGTGACCCTGGCAGTGTCATTAAAGTTTGATGTGGGTGGCTCTCTCTCTTACGGAAGGGCATCTGGCATGGAGGGTTCATTCTAGAAGGGATGACTGGACCTAGGGATACTTGTTAATTTTAGTGACACCACACGCAGGTTGCGGCAATAGATAGCCGCTACTGCACGACAGTTCTTCTAGGGCTGATGGTTGGGATGCAGCAATGTTCTCAAGCCCTCAAGTCAGCTTGAGGTACCTGAGTGAGTTGGTAGCAGTGTTTCTGGTGCTTTTGATGCGTTAATAAAGTTCACAGACACAGCGGGTTGCAGTCTTCAGTTCTTTTACTCACAGTCTTTGTGCAGCAGCCCGCTGAGGACTGGGTTCTCGGAGGCAGGGATCCAGCTCTGGGTAGGAGGATGACACATAACCGGCACACTTCTCTGTCCTTCCTCAGCCGTCTCACACTGTGCTTGCCTCTCCCGTCCTGCCTTGCGCCTCGCCACACAGGCTCTGAGCCAGTGACTGTGGACTTTTCTTAGGGGTTAACCTGCAGTGTCTCCCTTAGCCCTATGGTTGCCACCTTTTCAGCAGATGTGCGCGGTTCTCGACCGTGTCACCTTAGAAGTACCACACAGTCTCCGGTTGCTAGTTGAGTCTGGTCTGGGTTCTCCACTCATCTTGGGGTTCCCGCTGCCCTAGTCTTTGGCCTGGTCTCTCCACTGCCTTGCACTTGACAATGAGCCCCACATGTGGATTGCTCACTTCCTGTATCGCTAGGACCCTTCTTTCTCCTTAGGTGTTGTCTCTGCTCCTTGGTCTGGCCTTAGGACGAGCTCCCACTTGCTCCAGTCCTCTGGACACTTAAGTTCTTTCTTTTTGTGACGGGCATTCTTGCTCTAGCTTCCCTCCAACTCAATCCTTGTTGTTTAACGGTCCTTCCTCAGCTGGTCTACCACCTCTCCTTGCAGTGGCGTACCTTCAGGCCCAGGGGCCCCGATGTGAAAGCTCCAACGGGGCCGCCAATTATTGCAAATCTTTAATAGTATTAGTCTCTTTCTATAGGCCAAAGCGACTTTTGGGGCCCCCCTAGGTTGCAGGGCCCGGGTGCGATCGCAACCCCTGCACCTATTGTAGGTACACCCCTGTCTCCTCGGCTGGTCAACTCTTTCCTCAACTGTTCAACTATCTCTCCTACGTTCTAGATCTTTCCCTCTCTATTTATTCAATTTGTCACGTGTCCCACGCCATCTTACGTGTGTTCTTCCTCACTCCATCCCAACCCCACTACAATCATTCCTAGTGTGATCTGGGTGTCCCGGTACCAGTCTGTGCCCCTCTTACCCGTGAGTGGTATACTACACCCTAACAGGGGTGCAGTACCTCTGTGGCGACTGGATCCGCAGGGGCGCCACATATGTCCTCCACCCTGGTATATATGCTCCCATCCTGGTATATATTTACCCTATCCTGGTATATATGTGTGGCGCCCGCAACGATGTGCTGTCGTACAGGAGAGGTATTGCAGCCATAATGCAGCCGCAATATTCTCCGACCCAGCAGTCATATGGTTACTTAGAGATCCAAAACCCTGCATGCATCACTTAACATAGATGCATCACTTAACATAGAGGACCAATCCGAGGTCCTGGTGGGGCGAGTGCAAGGGTAGTGTTAGGAGTAGGAGTAGGAGAAGAGTATGAGTCAGGTCTAGACACGAGACAGACACAGACTTGAACTTGGAGTAGGAGCGGGGGCTCCGCACCCCGTGCAGCCCTGGGCCGTCACCTGTGGGTGTGTTAGCACCTGAGGCCTCAACAACCGGGATCGGGCATCACCAACCACGGGTTCCAAAAGACCCCGTGCCCAACTCACAGCCGGTTCACTGGTACCGAAGCTGGCAGCAGTTCACCTCTGCTACGCGAACCAGAAGGGTGGAGGAGCAGCTTTACAGAAGCACCCCACCACCAGCCAACTTCCAGTCGTCTAACCAGCGGTGTACCCACCGAGGGACCCAAGGCTCCCCAAAACATCCACAACGTACATCTTGGATAGGGCATTGAAGCAGCCTCCCCGTACCCGATCTGGTATTCCTGGGCGACAATGGCAAATACTTAGCTAGAATGGAGGAACACTTGCGGATCTCTGAGGGACACCTATCACTGCTGAGTCCACCCGGTCACTACCGTAACTGTATGCCATGTACTGCCTGCTGGTTACAGTAAAGACCCGTTACAGAGACTTACTGTGTCTGTGCTTCTTTATGATTGCATCCGTCCGCACACAAGGTAACCGCAGCTGCCGCACAACATCTTGAGCAGCTCCAGCCTCCGGGGATCACCGCTCAGCCTGTGGGAGCGTTCCATCTTGCTGCTGTCCATCCCCCGGAGGTTCCGCAGCGTCGGTAAGACTTACCGAAACTACTCATAGGTGGCGTCACGAATAAATTAACCCCTTTAATCTGTTCCTACAAGACGTCTTCGACTTTTGATCTGCACTCAACCGGGCCTCACTACGCGCAGGCCGGGTCCACCCGTGACAAGGAGGAAGGAGCTACAGCCTGTCTAAACCGGAGTCCACGGGCCTGCGGTGAGTCATAGTCCTCTATCAGGAGAGCTGACAGATCCTCTATAGACTTCACGACAAATCCTGAGATATTTATCTAGGATTAGATAGTTCATCTCGTACATTTTTGATGTAATGAGATGCGCCACTTGTTCTATTTTACCTAGAAGAACTCATCATATTTTGAATTAAATATAGTGTATAACGGCGGCACTAAATATATTCAGCGCTCTTGTTGTCATACACGGGAATTAGCATATGTACTCTGCTATTTCTACCCTAACCATCTGTTTATCCGCACATATTGTTTGTTTGTTTTAGATTCACTATGTTACTTTCACTTGTCTGGGAAACAAGACGGATAATTTATACTTAATCCATGAAGCCGCAGTCACTGATTATAATATTGTAAGGTGCAATAAATCCGCGCCCATAAATCCATCCCGGCTCCCTGTTAATGGTGCGGAATAAAGGGGAGTTATTTATGACGCCCTCACCGGAGAGAACTCCCCATTTTATTTTGCGCCATTGTGAGGTTTTATGTGCTTTTCTGGGTCGTTTTCGGAGGCGATGTCCCTGGTATCTTTAATTATGTGTTTACATAAATATAGAAGAATATGAAAATATAACGAGCGGCGGATGGGAGGAAATGGAAGGCAAATTCATGACGTTCCTGCACAGGATTCTAAGACACTTCACCCAAACATCACTCTGTGACGATGTTGGTATATTCTAGTTTATACAAATCAGTTTGGTGCCCGCACCCTAGTGATAAGTGCTACTCACCGTTTCCCATAAAACATCGACTTTATACAAGTTCCATTAAAAAGACATGCAAGAGCGGGAGGACAACAGCTGTTTTGTGCAGACACCTGCACTTCTATGGGTATGGGGCTTGAGACAAAAGTCTGCAGTCACTTTAGGTGACTGCAGGCTTCTGATTTCTCGCACGCACACTGCACACATTTAGGATTCTTCCTTGCAAGTGGGAAAACTGGACGGTCATATGAGCGATTCTGGACACATTCCTCCTACTAGACATGTCCGTCCTACCTCAATTCATTCACATGACTGCATGTATGTAAATCCCACACTTGTTGATTTGTGACCTTTTGCTTTGACAGCCGGCATCAGAGAATCCTGACAGTGTGCAGTGTGCGCACTGTGAGTATGTAGAAGACTGCAGTCACATAGAGCAACTGCTGATTCATCACAAACTGGGGACAACCCCTTTAAAGGGGTGCGTGGAGCAAGGCACGGGACAGGGACGTCATCGCTGCACGCGCCACTCACACATCAGCGTCTGATATGAGAAGACAAGATGACACTGCGCTGCTGGAGGTGGAGCGATGGGAGGTGAGTATAATCATTTATTTTTTAAAGCGCCCCCATGTACAGGGTTGAGGGGACAAATACCAGGATATGGGTACATATACCAAAATGGTTGATCATATACGAGGATATGAGAACATACCAGGATATGGGCCATATGCCAGGATGGGGGATCTTACACCTGGACAGGGCACATATACAGTTGTGGCCAAAAGTATTGACACCCCTGCAATTCTGTCAGATAACACTCAGTTTCTTCCTGAAAATGATTGCAATCACAAATTCTTTGGCATTATTATCTTCATTTAATTTGTCTTCAATGAAAAAACACAAAAGAGAATGTGATCAACCGCTTCGGTAACCATCAATGAGTTTCTTACAATGCTCTGCTGGAATTTTAGACCATTCTTCTTTGGCAAACTGCTCCAGGTCCCTGATATTTGAAGGGTGCCTTCTCCAAACTGCCATTTTTAGATCTGTCCACAGATGTTCTATGGGATTCAGGTCTGGACTCATTGCTGCCACCTTAGAAGTCTCCAGTGCTTTCTCTCAAACCATTTTCTAGTGCTTTTTGAAGTGTGTTTTGGGTCATTGTCCTGCTGGAAGACCCATGACCTCTGAGGGAGACCCAGCTTTCTCACACTGGGCCCTACATTATGCTGCAAAATTTGTTGGTAGTCTTCAGACTTCATAATGCCATGCACACGTCAAGCAGTCCAGTGCCAGAGGCAGCAAAGCAACCCCAAAACATCAGGGAACCTCCGCCATGTTTGACTGTAGGGACCGTGTTCTTTTCTTTGAATGCCTCTTTTTTTCTCCTGTAAACTCTATGTTGATGCCTTTGCCCAAAAAGAGAGAACATTCTTCCAAAACGTTTTAGGCTTTCTCAGGTAAGTTTTGGCAAACTCCAGCCTGGCTCTTTTATGTCTCGGGGTAAGAAGTGGGGTCTTCCTGGGTCTCCTACCATACAGTCCCTTTTCATTCAGACGCCGACGGATAGTACGGGTTGACACTGTTGTACCCTCGGACTGCAGGGCAGCTTGAACTTGTTTGGATGTTAGTCGAGGTTCTTTATCCACCATCCGCACAATCTTGCGTTGAAATCTCTCGTCAATTTTTCTTTTCTGTCCACATCTAGGGAGGTTAGCCACAGTGCCATGGGCTTTAAACTTCTTGATGACACTGCGCACGGTAGACACAGGAACATTCAGGTCTTTGGAGATGGACTTGTAGCCTTGAGATTGCTCATGCTTCCTCACAATTTGGTTTCTCAAGTCCTCAGACAGTTCTTTGGTTTTCTTTCTTTTCTCCATGCTCAATGTGGGTCACACAAGGACACAGGACAGAGGTTGAGTCAACTTTAATCCATGTCAACTGGCTGCAAGTGTGATTTAGTTATTGCCAACACCTGTTAGGTGCCACAGGTAAGTTACAGGTGCTGTTAATTACACAAATTAGAGAAGCATCACATGATTTTTCTAACAGTGCCAATACATTTGTCCACCCCCTTTTTTATGTTTGGTGGAATTAGATCCAATTTGGCTTTAAGGACAATTCTTTTTGTTTTTTTTCATTGAAGACAAATTAAATGAAGATAATAATACCAAAGAATTTGTGATTGCAATCATTTTCAGGAAGAAACTGAGTATTATCTGACAGAATTGCAGGGGTGTCAATACTTTTGGCCACAACTGTATTCTTGTACATAGGGGACAGGGTTATAGCATTAGAAGTAGTTGATTGTTACTGCTATGGTATATGTTGGCACTATACAAATAAAAATTATTATTATTATTAGATGTATGTAGGGGTAATATTATGGTATTGGGATTCTCTTGATTCGTTGCCTTTCCTTTCTATGGCAGTAATAAGCTTTTGAGTCACTTTCCTGAACAGTCTTTTCTATCAATAATTTTGGTCAATTAGATTTTTACTATGACATTTAGTAACAATCTTATTGAGCTGTAATATACTCATTTGTCATTAATATGGCCTGGCATTTGCAGGGATGTCAGATGGCGGGCTTATTCTCTTTGTCTAGTCATTTGTATATGCCAGATCTTTTCATCCTACTTTTTCTCGCTGTTACAGTCATCGGCCATAATGTAATGCGGAGACATAACGTTATCATTATACATTTACAATGTAAAACCGTCTAGTAATCTGTTTCTTGAACATCGTATATCATAAAAGGTCCCTTCTGCTGCATGATCTGTATTAGCACCCAAATATTCCTTAATATAGCAAGAAATGCAGCCAACGCGTTTCGGAGCCAAGTTTATTATGCAAATCACTGGATAGAGTTCAGTGTCAAAGCTGGCAGAGACATTTTTTTTCCCGTTCGGAATAAAAAGCGTAACATTTTAGACATTAAATTGGTATATTACTGGAGCTTGTAATAGAAATCTTGCCTATCACATGAAAGGAAATAGAGTTCAACCTGTAGCGAGAAGGAACGGAGGTTCGGCTTCTCACCTACGCATTTACCCCATTATCAGCATATGTGGCATTTCAACTCATTAAATACTGAGATATTCCAGAACAAAGACCAAAGCAGCCAATGAGAGCCCTCCCTGGACTAATTCCTCAATTTCTGTAATACAATGACTGTGACCTTTTCATTAATATTAGCATTTTTAATATATCATCAGCAACAATATAAGTGTCAGGACTTATAATGTGTGCATTGTAATAAGAGCTGCCGTGATCAATAGTAATATTAAAGCCTTCTCGGACGTTCAGTGCGGAGTTTCTGACCTATCGTGGCTGTAGGAGATAGGCGACACCGCAGATGTTCTGGTTCAGCTGATCCGGACAGACTTTTTTTTAATGTCCGGGGTTCAGGACAGGACTTCACCTAACTTGAGCCAAAACCCGGACTTTACAGTTATACAATGGTGGCTGGGGGGCTGGAGGGCTTTATATTATATATTATAGTTACCGAGGACTGAGCGCTTGTTGTAACACCACTTCCGGATTCGCTCAATGTCTTTTTCCACGTATACCCACTTCTGGTCTAAGCACCCCCCTGATTTAGGAGTTGTGCACCTTTGCTGATTTAAAAGTAGGACAATGTTCCAAGGCAGCATTGAATTCTCCATTGTTTGGGTGCCACTAAAGGCCTTAAAGGGAACCTAACACCCCGCAGGACCTATTAAACTAAAAGAGCCACCTTCAGTGGCACCTATGCTGCATTTTGTAAAGGTGGCTCTTGTCCCTCTACTCCCCCCCGGGACACCAAAATAATGACTCAATAAGAAATGAGTTTAGGTCCGGGAGGTATACTCTTCTCCCAGGATCTGAATGCCTCACCGCTGTTACCCCTCCTCCGCGACCCTCTGGGACCCTTCCCCCTGGCAGATCCCTCAGTTCTCGGGCATGCTCCGATGAGCTCTGCCCCACAGCTAGGGTCACATGATATTGGAACATTGCGCCTGGCATAACGCAAGCACCAGATCCCGCACCTGTGTGGTCTTATTATGCTGTATAGAGACTGGGGGGCTGGGAACCTGGTTGGCGCAAATAGCATGACTGCGCTTGTTCCCTCTTTCGCCAGATTATCAGCCCCGCAGTCTGCATAAAGCATAAGACCATACAGGGCGGGATCTGGTGCCTGCGTTATGCGCAGGCACAACGTTCCGACATCATGTGACCCCAGATGTGGGGTAGAGCTCACAGAGCATGCTTGAGAACTGAGGGATCTGCGCAAGCACCGACAAAGTCTCAAGGAAGAGAGGAGGAGGGTCCTGGAGGGTTGAGGAGGAGGAGTAACAGCAGCGAGGTGTTCAGGTCCAGGGAAGGGAGTATACATCCCAGACCTAAAGTAATTTCTGATAAAGTGATCATTTTGATGTCCCGGATGGGAACCGGGGGTAGGGGGACAAGAGCCACCTTCACTAAATGCAGCATAGACGCCGTTGAAGGTGGCTCTTTTAGTGTAATAGGCCCTGGGGGGCGTGACAGGTTCCCTCTAAAGATAAACCAATAATAATAATGCCCTTCTGCCATGGGCCTAAACCCTATTGAGAACTTGTAGGCCCTTCTTACATGGAGATTTTCGGGAATGGAGAGCAGTCCCGTTCTCTGATCAGTTTCCGGGGGGCTGTGATTGGTTCTGCCCAAAAACTGATCATCAACAGATTAAGAAACTGCTAGACTCCATGAATGGTCGTCCTATAACTGTTATGGGAAGGGATGCCGGCCGTATCACTGCACTGATCAGTTATATTTATATGGAAATGCCCAAAATGTATTTTGTACATTTTGATTGTTTGGGTATTATTCTGACTTTAACACATGAAAATAATTCAGATGGATAATTTACATGATGATCCTGCACATTATATATATTATTCTGTTAAAAAAGACAAAACCACACATTTACTTTCTTACATAGATTTTTTTTAAATTTTTGGATTGACTGACAGCATTTGAGAAGTTCAATAATAAAATTAATATTCAAAAATACAAATTGCCTAAAAACTGCACAGCATGAATGACGAAATCTACAATATGTAAGAAAAAAATGCAGGGGTGTGCTAACTATAGTCAGTACATGATAAAGGCATACATCCAAAGTGTTCAAGAGCGCAATAGTAAAGGTGAATGTTGGGATGGAAGTTCTTAGGTAAAGCAATGCATCCTTATCTGAAGTCAAGTTTCTACCATCCTCGTTCCCCACTCATTATGCCTGTTCTGCTCCTCTCCACTCCTATTAGTCACCTCTCTACACCCTGTTCTTCTCCACACCTTTCTCTCCTTTCCCCATTACCCCCCTCTCCTCTTCTCATGGCTCTACTTTCTCTATTCTAGGCCCCTTTCCATTCCTCTTCTCTCATCATTTCTCGCCTCTTCATTCTACATTCCTCACTTCTCTTCCCATTGATCTCTAATCTTGAGTTTCGCTATAGCCCACCAGGACTCCTTGCTTTGCATGTGGTTCCCACTTGGAACGTTTTTCTTTGGGAACATACAACAAACGTTTTTCTTCCAAATATCCTGAGGTGCTTCAAGTTAGGCTTCTCGCACTTCCATAGCTCATATGGAGTTTTATTTGTGGCTTTACCTGGCAGTCTGTTTTGAAGATAGCAAGCTGTCATGATGGCTTCTCCCCAATACATTGTAGGTAGATTGGCATCAAACAACATACTCCTTCCACTTTCAGAGAGAGTGCGTTCTTTGTCTCTGCAATGCCATTCTGTTCTGGGTTGTATGGAGTGGTCATCTGGAGCACGATTCCATTTTTTTTAAATGATTTGCACCTTACCACTTGTATACTCAGTACCATTATCTGCACACAGGGCTTTTTGCATTCTTCCAAATTTGTTAAACCCTACGGCAAGATATTCTTTAAGTTTCTGTGGAACTTCATCCTTACTGTGAAGCAGGTAGGTGACTGCATATCTGGAGTAGTCATCAATAAATGTGAGGAAATATCTCTTCTTGCTTGGAGTTTGAACACTCATTGGACCGCAAACATCTGAGTGTATCAAATCCAGTGAATGTGCAGATCTAGTGCTGCTTACTTTAGGAAAGGATTTTCTGGACATTTTCCCATTAAGACAGCAGGTGCACTTCATCATTTGACTACATTGCTTGATTTTAACACCATTTGCAAGTTGACCTACCTCCCTTACTGCGTCTGGGTCTCTGTGCCCAAGACGTCTGTGCCATACATGGATACAGTTCTTATGCAGATCTTGTCTAGCACTGTTACTCTTTCTTTGCATTTTAGCTGATAAAGTTCATTTTGGATTTTCTTCTGCAAGAGTGTACCCTTCTTTGATATAATGCAGTGTTGTCTTTAAATGTAACTACATTCCCTTTTTGCATAAGCTTCTTTACAGACAGAAGATTGCTTTCAAGGTTGGGAACATAGAGAACACCTTTACTGGGATCTTTCTGCTTTGTGCTGAGGAAACTGGACAGTGGAGATAGCCGTCTTCTACTCCTCATCAAGGTCAGTGAGGAAATCCTTGTTATTCGTCATATGGCTGCTAGCACCAGAGTCTATACACCATATATGCTTGCAGATGAGCCTGTACTGGTATTAAATGCAGCTTCAACACATGCAGACTTTTTCCTTTACAGCTGTTTTCACCTTTTGATCACTGTTCTGCTTTTTAAGCTGACTCATTCTTGCTTTCCATTTTCTGCAGTTTGCTTTAAAGTGGACAGGCTTTTTACAGATAAAACATTCACGAGTTTCTCTTAGATTGCGCCTATTTTAGGAAAGTCCGGTGTCTTTAATGCTGTTTGTGCTCTAGATTCATTACTGCTGCTTACATTGTGGGTTTTGTGCTTGAATTCATCTACAAGCTTACCTTTCACATATTCTAGTGTGAACTCACCATCTGACTGTGCATCTAATGCAGTGACAAGTGTGTCATAACTTTCTAGAAGACCACTTAGTAGTGCAGCAACATTAAAGTCTTTATTTTCTTCTCCAATACCCCTGAGACGCTCCACAATCTCTGAGGTGTTTCTTATATAGTCCTGCATATTCTGGCCATCACATTGCTTAGACTGGTACAGCTTTCTCATCAGATAAAGCTTTTTTCTGAGATTTGATCTTTCATGCACTGTCTGTAATTCATCCCACATCTTCTTTGCAGTTGCACACTTGCATATATGCACAATCTGATCATCATCTACACTGAAGGAGATAGTGCTTTGTGCTTTTAATCCTTCTCCACCCAGTCACTTGGTAATGGATAAGGCCCTTGTTCCTGCGTATATTTCCACATACCTTCTCTTATGAGCAGCATCTTCACCATGAATTTCCAGGATTCATAATTCTGATTGGTGAGACTTTGCACTGAGAACTTGCAGTTGATCCCTGCTTGTGGTGATCGCTGCTTGTGGACATCTTCTCTGTTGCTCAGTGCTGCTTTTCTTTGGGCTTCTGTTGCGGTATTACTTTTCTGTGTCACTGTGCTCTGTGTCACTCCTGGGTCCTGGGTCACACTGGGGTTCTGTGTCATGCTGGGCCCATAACCTGTTAGCAGCAGATCATACAGGACACTCTCAGTGTGTTGACAACAGAACAGAGCTTTAATTAGCATAAACAGGTAGAGATATGATAGCCTTTGTGGAATCAGGAATTACAAATCTTAAGTGTCTCTGTGCAGCATCAGCAGGCTGCTTCTCTCTCATGCATAGACACAGGAAACTGGGTACAGTCACATGGTCTTTCCTGTGTGTGAGCCTCTGGGAGTGTTTTTTTTTAAATCTAACTTTATAGACAATGCAAAAACCTAGCAATAGAACACTTACATTCACAGAAATGGAGTTGTTGCACTAAACATACTGCAACAACTTCCCGTTCCTTTTTTCTCCCCATTTCTTATGTCTTCACTCTCCGTCCCTTACTCCATTCTTTGCCTCTCCTCTCCCCATTGCTCAAGTCCCTCTAGGCCTCTTCATTTCCTGTTCCTCCTCTCTCCCTATTTCTCATCTCTTCACTCCATGTTTCTCTTCTCTCCCATTACTCTACTCTCCTTGTTCTATGCCTATTTACTCCCTGTTCCTCTTCTCTCTCCATTTGTTGCCTCTTCACCCTCATTCTTCTCCTTCCCTATCCTCACCTCTCCTCATCCCATTGCTCTACTCTCCCCATTCTAGGCCTCTTCACATCCCATTCTTCTTTCCTCATTTATTTCCTCTTCACCCCTCGTTCTCTCCTCTCTCTTTCCATTTTTTGCGTCTTCTCTCCCAATTCCATTTCCTCTCTTCTCCTCTCCCCATTGCTCTACTCTCCCCGTTCTAAGCCTCTTCTCTCCCCATTTCTCGCCTCTTGTCACGTGTTGAGTACTTTGCAGTTCATGAGTGTTGCTGCTGTGATTAAACATGTTTTTTTCCTTAGTCGATGATGTGTGCTGCAGCTCTGCAGGTGGAGGAGTGAGTCATATCATTTAGGTGGAGGGCTTGTGCACTTAGTATTCAGATCTCCACTCCCCCAGCCTTGAAATAGCTCCACTTCCCTCCATTAGGTGTCACAGTTAGAGCTCATTTCTACTTGGACCCCGTGTTGTGAAGTCGTGCTGTGTTTAGCTGTGTTATAGCTGTTTTTGACTTCCATTGACGCTGCAGATTTTTCCCGGTCCGTGGGTGGAGGTAGGGGCTCTTAGCCTAGTTAGGTGGTGGCCCGAGCCTCCTCACCTTCAGAGGTACCTTTGGAAACAGGGCTAATCAGGGACCCCAAGTCCAGGAAGAGACTAGCTCCCCTGAATGCCCATGCCACTAATCATTATCGATCTCCCGTAACACCTCTTCATTCCCCGTTCCTCTCCTGTCCCCATTTTTTGCTTTTCCACTCCCTGTTCTTCCCCTCTCTTTCTTCAGGACCCCCGGAGGCCTCCCATTTTTGCTGGATCCTTCTTGACATTCCAGGTTATGGAGTATGGTTACAGTGGATGACATCTTTATTTTAGGCAAGCTCTATCCTACTCTCGGATGTGGGTGTCAGTCTGCCCTTGCCTCCCCAAGCAGTTGGCCAATTTTTGGGGTGACTTGGGAAGACACCTATGTATAACCTGCAGGGTATTTTTCCCCATAAGTTCTTGTTATCTGTGATTTATTTCGTATACAGCCGACTGCAACAATCTGTGACAAACGGAACAAACGCGATTAACAAACATCTTCTGTTTAAATTACAGAACGACAAATATAAAAAACCAACATGTCACGGGTCATTTAATAACGCCTGGTAGCAAACTGCCTCCTCCATCAGCGGAGAAGGAATTCTGGGAGAAGTATGATACATCGCAATGTAATATACCCGGCCGAGTCCTCGTCATAACCTGATGGAGCCGCAAACATCAAAACACAAGAGCGGCTATTACCATGTACAGGGTTTTTGGGAGAAAACTTGTTTTATGATTGCCTCATAAACACGAGGCTTATTATAATACCGCGCTCCGGCTCGTACATTATCAGCACCTGCTCCATTTCGCTTTGTTTTGGTAACTTTACAGCCGCTTACAGCAGAAATCCGTTGTTGTGGAGCTTCATGTAATTGCCTTGTAAATAGGCCTTATGGATTATTTACAAGCAAATGGGCCCTTTTTGGTGTTTGCATTTAAAGGGCACACATCAGGGTAACCACTTAGTTGCCGAAATGTCCTTAGGACATTAAAGCAAACCCCCGTAATTCCCCAATCCATCCAGAAATGCCCAATTCTGCATTGACTTTACTTTCATTTTGCCCATTTTGGCCCAAGAGTCCCTGGAAATCCTGGACAGTTACAATTACGGGACCCATTTATATTAAGGCATAGATAATATTCCCCAATATAGGTTGGCAATGGAAGGGGAACAGGGGCATCAACAAAATGGTTTTCTCATGATTTCCCAATTGTTGGTAGCTGTAAGTTAAAACTTCTTGGCCTCAATGCAAAATCTGTAACTATCTCCCACCTAAAGTATGTGACCCCCTTGTGGCTAGGTGACCCCCTTAAAGCTCCACGCCAGTGTTTTCCTTTATAGCAGTGCTTTAAATGTAAGCCCCCTCCCGGGTATTATACTTACTTGCCACCGTCTTCATCCTTTTCCAGCATCGCTCCGGTCGGTCTCCTGTGATTTTTGATCTACTGGTGTCGAAGCTTTTCATGGATCCAGAGGTCACAAACAATTCAAGTCTACAAGAGCCTCATTCTTTGGGTCTCGTAGAGATACATCGAGCACTTGTGATGCATCTTCTGAATTACAGCCAGTCAGAAGTAATGGGCAAAAAATGGTGCTGCGGAACTGAAGGGATGCTGAAAAAGGATAAAGATGGCGGTAAGTAAGTATAATACAGGGGACAGGAGACTTACATTTAAGCACCACTCAAAAAGCCTGCTGGAAAAGTGCTTTAAACACTAGAGCCAAGGTACAATTGCTCCTCTGCATTCCCTTTCCAATGCCGGCTGTCTCGAATTTGCCTAAACTGTGTTGATTTTTCAAAAACAGTCCTGGAAAAGATCGGTCTTGGGCCTGAAAGAAGAGTGGTTCTCCACAAGCCACAGATAAACATTTTTAAAGATGTTGGGTGGTCCTGAGTAGGACTAGTGCGGGCTGAAAAATTGCCAATACCAATGCTGTTAACTATGCAATACACTTGGTTGTTTTTGCCGCTTGTAGTAAAGGCAAGTGTTGGCCCAATCTCTTCATAGAGACCTCTTTCCAAATGACAAGTGTCAACAGGGTCCCCAAGTCTTAGACAAATTGGACATATCTACAGAATAAGACATAAATGTTTTATAGACGTGAACCCAACCTCTCTGGTCCCTCCTATTTTCAGAACGAAGAACCCCCGACATGAAGAGATGACTGCTCATATGCACGAGTGCTTGGCTTCCCCTAGAGTTGAACTGAAGATTCGCGGACCAAGCTTCCGGCATCCACATCATTACCCTATGGCAGCTGGACCTTGACTGTGTACATCCCTCCTTGGCTGCCGGCATCCCGCATGGACGCAACTAATGTTTTAAAAGGACGAGCCTCATGCAACATCCGGACAATTCCTAGTAACCACAAGAGGCACCCGGGATTCCGGTATACAGATGCCGGCTGTCATGGAGTAACAACAAGAGTGCAGGATCTGAGTCCAGCAATTCTGTTTGCTCATCTCCACTAACTCCCATAAAGTGAATGGAGAGAATCTTGGACATGGTCGGGCATCTGCGAGATAGGATTCACATGGCCAGACATTTCTCGGATATGCCACATATATCCATGATCAGACTACCCCTAAGTCCTCGTAAATACACATTGCATGTTCAAAACCCAACCCACAAATTTGGAGAACCTAGTTATGATTTCCACTGTAGATTGTCAAAAGGGGGACGAAATCCCAAATGTTTCCAAAAGCACTTAAAGAATTCTTTAATCTATAAGGGAGTCCAGCTGCTGTGACCCCTATAGTTGGAAGACTGGAGCCCCCGACTCCTGCGACAGAATATTCTTAGCAGCCACTTGGCTTCAATAGAAATGTAAAGATAAAGGACGGCAATGTAAGGGAGGACGGATCCGCACCAAAGATTCTTCAGCCGCTATTATAATACAATGTAATACAGAATGTCAGGTGATATCATCTCTAACCTGATGCACAACCCTCTTTCCAATACAACAATAAAACTTTGTTTAACTTACATGTTGCAATTTCAAAGAAGAAACAGAATAAACAGAATGTGCAGCAATAAAAAGGCCCCTGATTAATACTTAGTTGCATTGATGAAGCCTCCAGACGTTTCTTGTGTCATTTAGAAGCTTCTCGCTCTTCTCAGCTGTTCTTTTCCCCAATGGCAGATTTCAGCTCACCCCAAAAATTTTCTATGGGATTGAGGTCAGGACTAGACTGTCACGCTGGGAGCGGGAGAGACACTCAGCGTAGGACAACGACGGGGGGGGGGAATAAGGAGTCCCTAAAGCTATGGGCACAAGAGGGAGAGGGTGACCCCTAGTCTTCCTGGGGCTGATCCTGTCTGCCCTGACGTCCCTATACAGTTTCCTCAACTGTCGCCGACCACGAACCTCGTCCCTCTCTGATCCTAGCACTACCTTATCTAAGGATCAGATGGAGGGGTTCACTAGACCCCTCCACTATCAACTAAAGACAAACACAAGGAAAAACAGACAATGGGGAAAGAAAACACTTATCTTGCAGCAGAGCACAGCAACCTCCACAACCTCAGCTTCTGCTGGAGCAAGGATAATGAGTGTCCAAGGAAATATCACCTGCACCGAGGGAGGGCAATGAAACTCCTTATAAAGGTGGGAAGAACCTGCTGGGTCCTAGAGACCCAGAATACTGGTGTAGAAACCAGACCGAGCACAAGACCTTCCCAGCCGTCCTCCCATGATAGGGAGATCTTATCATACCTTCTCTCTATCTACACAGAAGGTAAATGCCCCTGAAAGACGGACCGTCCTCAAACATTATGGCTGATTGGCCAAACGCTGGGACCGTCTGCGCGTGGCCTCTACCCTGTCATCCGTGCCACCCGTGACATAGACATTTTAATCAGTCCATTTTTATTTTCACCCATTCCTGTGTACTTTTGGATGTGGCTTTGGGTCATTGTCTTCTTGCTGGAGGACCCAGGATCTTCGACTCAAACCAAGTTTTCTTACACTGGGTCGGACATTTCGTTCTATAATCTTTTGATAATTCTCTGATTTCTGTGATACGGTCAAGACCTCCAGTACCAGACACAACAAAGCAACCCCACAGTATTTTGGATCCTCCACCATGCTTCACTGTTGGTAGGCTGTTCTTTTCCTTAGAAGCTTCATTGCACCATCTGTACACAAACTGTTCCTTTGCATTGCCAAAGAGGTCTATTTTTGTTCCATCTGTCCACAGAACATTTTCCCAGAAGGATTTTGGTTTGTCTTTGGCAAAAAATCAGTCATTACTTTTTATGTCATTTCTTCAGCAATGGATTCTTCCATAAAGCTCTGCTTGATTTAGTGTGCAGTGTCTGGTACTTGTTGAAACCATGACCCCAGACTGTTCCAGGTAGGCCTTCAGGTCTTTTGATGTTTGACTTCGTGTTTTTCCCCCATCTGCAATGCTCTATACAAAAAATCTGTCTCACTTGATTGTTTTTTCTCAGATATTCCACATTATGTACTTAAACTTCATGGGTGCCAAAAATGATGAACAGGACTGTAGGTGTGCAGGGAGGTGCAGGCCACTCCCTACACCCCTATGTATAAGTTATGTCATGAAGAATTAAAAAAGAAGAATTTAATTACCAATGAGCGCCCCTCTTGTTTCTTTATTGGGGACATTGTATTAACAACCATTATTGACAGTCTCTGAAGATCTATCCCTGACAAATCAACAATTACACCATACATCACAATAAAATATTTAAACCCTGCCTAATGTAAAGGGATGGTAAGCCACTTCGGATGGATGGGGGGCATAATTTCGCAAACAATTTCCCAGACAAACATAACTTCATTCCTCCACATACAGCGCCACACTTGTGTACAGGTTGTATCCGGTATTGCAACCTGGCTTGGCTTTATCGATGTATATGTGCTTGAGCTGCAAAAGAACACAGGTGGCGCTATTTTTGGAAGAAAGAAACCCTATTTTTCAACCGCTTTAATAGTGGAGGTCAAGTAAATTCCCCTCCGGTCTCTGGATCTGTAAAGCCTGGAGGGTGAACACATGGCTCTCTCCTTCCTCTACGAGCTAGCATGTCCTCCTTGTGATCTTTCTCTTGTCTCACTACATGACGGTGACCCTGTCCTGCACCTATAACCTGCACTGACACACTGAACCGCAGGGAATCAGCAGGGATTCTCAACATCCGCAGCGTATGAGCTATGCGAAGCATTGTAAGGACGCTGCTCCCAATTATAGCAGCAATATATATATCCGCCATCCCTGCCCGCACGAGAGGGAAGACGTTGGAAGATGAAATTTGGTGCTGAGAGCTATTTTCCAATTCATTGCAGCCGTGTGAAACTCGTTTCTCAGCTTTAGAGATGATGTCGTCTGTAATTTGTTTAAAGAGGTCCCAGCGCTGCCGTAAAAAATGTTGTTTATTTATATGTAATATATGTATAATCCAGCAAAACGGGGAATATAGGAAGACGCCGAGCGCAAACAGGCGGAGATTATAACAGGCAGAAGGATTCGGAGGATCTGTGACCCGGCAGGGGGTAGTCACACAATCTCTGGTGTAGAGATAGAAATCAAGGAAACGCCGACTGCGCCCTGCGAGGAATTCACATCAACATGTATTCATCCTCCACCAAGAGGAACGCTTCTGTCCGCAATGAAAAAGGAACAAGACCAGAAAATGATTAGAAATGTTAGTGCCGGTGTGTTTATATATAAACAGTGTAGTATTAAAAATAATAGAATCTGTTACATATATTTACACGTTCACATATTATACCTACACTTTTTATTAGTCTTATTGATAAACAGCAGTATTATAGTAGTTATATTCTTGTAATAGGGCAGTATTATATGTAGATTATATATCTTGTACATAGGAGCAGTATTATAGTAGTTATATTCTTGTACATAGCGGCAGTATTATAGTAGTTATATTCTTGTATATAGGGGCAGTATTATAGTAGTTATATTCTTGTTCATAGGGCAGTATTATAGTAGTTATATTCTTGTACATAGGGGCAGTATTATAGTAGTTATATTCTTGTCATAGGGGCAGTATTATAGTAGTTATATTCTTGTACATAGGGGCAGTATTATAGTAGTTATATTCTTGTAATAGGGCAGTATTATAGTAGTTATATTCTTGTACATAGGGACAGTATTATATAGTTATATTCTTGTACATAGAGGAGCAGTATTATAGTAGTTATATTCTTGTACATAGGAGCAGTATTATAGTAGTTATATTCTTGTACATAGGAGCAGTATTATAGTAGTTATATTCTTGTACATAGGAGCAGTATTATAGTAGTTATATTCTTGTACATAGGGGCAGTATTATAGTAGTTATATTCTTGTACATAGGAGCAGTATTATAGTAGTTATATTCTTGTACATAGGGGCAGTATTATAGTAGTTATATTCTTGTACATAGGGCAGTATTATAGTAGTTATATTCTTGTAATAGAGGCAGTATTAAGTAGTTATTTCTGTATAGGGCAGTATTATAGTAGTTATATTCTTGTAATAGGGCAGTATTATAGTAGTTATATTCTTGTACATAGGGCAGTATTATAGTAGTTATATTCTTGTATATAGGGCAGTATTATAGTAGTTATATTCTTGTACATAGGAGCAGTATTATAGTAGTTATATTCTTGTATCATAGAGCAGTATTATAGTAGTTATATTCTTGTACATAGGGCAGTATTATAGTAGTTATATTCTTGTATATAGGGCAGTATTATAGTAGTTATATTCTTGTATCATGGGAGCAGTATTATAGTAGTTATATTCTTGTATATAGGGGCAGTATTATAGTAGTTATATTCTTGTCATATGGAGCAGTATTATAGTAGTTATATTCTTGTATAAAGGAGCAGTATTATAGTAGTTATATTCTTGTATATAAGGGCAGTATTATAGTAGTTATATTCTTGTAATAGGACAGTATTATAGTAGTTATATTCTTGTACTATAGGAGCAGTATTATAGTAGTTATATTCTTGTACATAGGAGCAGTATTATAGTAGTTATATTCTTGTACTATAGGGGCAGTATTATAGTAGTTATATTCTTGTAATAGCGGCAGTATTATAGTAGTTATATTCTTGTATATAGGGGCAGTATTATAGTAGTTATATTCTTGTACATAGGGGCAGTATTATAGTAGTTATATTCTTGTACATAGGGGCAGTATTATAGTAGTTATATCTTGTATATAGGGGCAGTATTATAGTAGTTATATTCTTGTATATAGGGGCAGTATTATAGTAGTTATATTCTTGTACATAGGGCAGTATTATAGTAGTTATATTCTTGTACATAGGGCAGTATTATAGTAGTTATATTCTTGTACATAGGGGCAGTATTATAGTAGTTATATTCTTGTACATAGGAGCAGTATTATAGTAGTTATATTCTTGTATATAGGAGCAGTATTATAGTAGTTATATTCTTGTATATAGGAGCAGTATTATAGTAGTTATATTCTTGTATATAGGAGCAGTATTATAGTAGTTATATTCTTGTATATAGGGACAGTATTATAGTAGTTATATTCTTGTAATAGGGCAGTATTATAGTAGTTATATTACTTGTATATAGGAGCAGTATTATAGTAGTTATATTCTTGTATATAGGAGCAGTATTATAGTAGTTATATTCTTGTACATAGGAGCAGTATTATAGTAGTTATATTCTTGTACATAGGGCAGTATTATAGTAGTTATATTTTGTACATAGGGGCAGTATTATAGTAGTTATATTCTTGTACATAGGGGCAGTATTATAGTAGTTATATTTTTGTACATAGGGCAGTATTATAGTAGTTATATTCTTGTACATAGGAGCAGTATTATAGTAGTTATATTCTTGTACATAGGAGCAGTATTATAGAGTTATATTCTTGTACATAGGGCAGTATTATAGTAGTTATATTCTTGTACATAGGGGCAGTATTATAGTAGTTATATTCTTGTAATAGGGGCAGTATTATAATAGTTATATTCTTGTATATAGGGCAGTATTATAGTAGTTATATTCTTGTACATAGGAGCAGTATTATAGTAGTTATATTCTTGTACATAGGGCAGTATTATAGTAGTTATATTCTTGTACATAGGGGCAGTATTATAGTAGTTATATTCTTGTACTAGGACAGTATTATAGTAGTTATATTCTTGTACATAGGGCAGTATTATAGTAGTTATATTCTTGTAATAGAGGCAGTATTATAGTGTTATATTCTTGTACATAGGGGCAGTATTATAGTAGTTATATTCTTGTACATAGGAGCAGTATTATAGTAGTTATATTCTTGTACATAGGGGCAGTATTATAGTAGTTATATTCTTGTACATAGGGGCAGTATTATAGTAATTATATTCTTGTATATAGGAGCAGTATTATAGTAGTTATATTCTTGTACATAGGGGCAGTATTATAGTAGTTATATTCTTGTACATAGGGGCAGTATTATAGTAGTTATATTCTTGCACATATGGGCAGTATTATAGTAGTTATATTCTTGTACATAGGAAAATATGAAACTAAGGCCTGGGCTACACTGTGACTTTTTTAAGTGTTACTGAGGCAAAACTATACATTGAGTTGTATGTAATAGGTGGACGGCAGCTACCTCTTGATAGTTAACATCAATTTTTAGTGCTACAAAGGGTAACTGTTGCCCGGCACCTAATTGCGGTTGTTTTTTTGCACATTTGAAATTACTCAGTAGATGCATATGAAAATCATTGCTCCTCCTTGAATGCAAAAATTCTTTCAAGTGTTTTTCTACCTAAAAACTTTGGTACAGTTGCTGTACAATTGATGCTGGTGGACATTACGACTTGTTGCTTTTTAATATATTCAGACTTTTGTGAATTGTGGCATGGTAATTGTAGTAAAATGTACCGCACCTCCCTATAGGGTCTGCGGCTTCTTCACTGACGTGAATCTCCTGTAAGTAAATTGCATTATTTAGCGTTTTCCTGGTTTCCGCTGTTGGATTGAACTTATTTCTCTTTATTGGCCCCTAAATTGAACGTCTCTCGTACAAGGTTCCCGGGCCGAGTGCAGGAAGGATGTGATTACCCATCTCCATATTCACAATCCTGTAAAGTACTGATATAAATATGTATCCTCATTGTACCTTTATAATAAATTCCTTTCCGCACGGTTTTCCTCTTTTCCCCCTGTGTCGGTGACTTAGCCGCATTACTGAAGAGAGACACTAAAGTTGCGGAGAGAACACGGCATAGATTTTCTTAGGGTCATAAAAGCAACAGAAAGAATTATAAATGAAGCTTTATAAATACATTATTACCTTCCTCGGGCTTCAGTGTAAAGATTTCTGGCACCTGTGAATGTCAGGAGAAGGTTAGACCAACGTCGAATGCTAAGGTGAGATGAAGGCACCGAGAAAAGAGAAGAGAACTTGACGACAGGTCACGTGACTCTAATTGGGTCTAAAGGGAGAACATATCGCTTCTTACATAAACTTTAGACTTTTGTATTTTAGAAATAGAAAAAAGTTTCCTGCTTTCATATTAGAAATAATTTACAGGAAGCCAGAAATATACGTCCTGGGGGTGCAGAGGTGGCAGATGCACTCAGGTCAATCAGGCCATAGGTGGTACCAATAGGTCCAAAGACCTTTCTGACACTGGAAGAAAACACCTTTATTATAAATCGCACATCCTACGTAGGAGCCTGACATACATTTTGTTTTGGGATTGAAGAATTTCAAAACATGTCCCTGGGTGACTGCAAGTGTAACACTAATCCACTAGTCACCATGGACTAGAGCAATAATCCACTAGACCCCATGGACTAGAGCAATAATCCACTAGTCACCATGGACTAGAGCAATAATCCACTAGACACCATGGACTAGAGCAATAATCCACTAGTCACCATGGACTAGAGCAATAATCCACTAGACACCATGGACTAGAGCATTAATCCACTAGACACCATGGACTAGAGCATTAATCCACTAGACACCATGGACTAGATCAATAATCCTCTAGACACCATGGACTAGATCAATAATCCACTAGATACCATGGACTAGAGCAATAATCCACTAGTCACCATGGACTAGAGCAATAATCCACTAGTCACCATGGACTAGAGCAATAATCCACTAGACACCATGGACTAGAGCATTAATCCACTAGACACCATGGACTAGATCAATAATCCACTAGACACCATGGACTAGAGCAATAATCCACTAGACACCATGGACTAGAGCAATAATCCACTAGACACCTGGACTAGAGCATTAATCCACTAGACACCATTGATTCGAACAATAATCCACTAGACACCATGGACTAGATCAATAATCCACTAGACACCATGGACTAGATCAATAATCCACTAGACACCATGGACTAGATCTGTGGCGCCCCACAACGAGTGCGTCACAGGAGGGTATTGCAGCCATAAACGCAGCCGCAATATTCTCTGACTCAGCAGTGATCTGGTTAACTTTGAGATCCAACCCTGCATGCATCACCTAGAACAGAGGGCCAATCCAGGGTCCTGGTGGGCGGCGTGCTAGGGAAGTGTGTAGGAAAAGTTAGTCTAGAACACAGAAGGAGTCTAGAACGAGAAGAGAGAACTTGAACTTGGAGAAGGAGCGGGGACCTGCACCTCGTGCAGCCCCCGGGCCGTCACCGGTCGGGTGTCAGCACCTGAGGCCTTACTAACCGGGATCGGGCATCATTAACCACGGGTTCCAAAATACCCCCGTGCCCAAAACCTCACAGCCGGTTCACTGGTACCGAAGCTGGCAGCAGTTCACCTCTGCGTGGAGGAGCAGCTTCACAGGAGCACCCCACCACCAGCCAACTTCCAGTCATCTAACCAGCGGTGTACCCACTGAGGGACCCAAGGCTCCACAAAACATCCACAACGTACATCTTGGATAGGGCATTGAAGCAGCCTCCCCGTACCGATCTGGTATTCCTGGGCGACAATGGCAAAATACTTAGCTAGAATGGAGGAACACTACGGATCTCTAAGGGACACCATCACTGCTGAGTCCACCTGGTCCACTACCCGTGAACTGTATACCATGTACTGCCTGCTGGTTACAGTAAAGACCCGTTACAGAGACTTTCTGTGTCCGTGCTTCCTTATGATTTGTCCGTCCGCACTACAATGTAACCGCAGCTGCCGCACAACATCTTAAGCAGCTCCAGCCTCCAGGGATCACCGCTCAGCCTGTGGGGAGCGTTCCATCTTGCTGCTGTCCATCCCCCGGAGGTTCCGCAGCGTCGGTAACGATTACCGAAACTACTCATAGGTGGCGTCACGAATAAATTAAACCCCTTTAATCTGTTCCAACAAGACGTCTTCACTTTTGATCTGCACTCAACCGGGCCCCACTACCGGCAGGCGCGGCCCACCCGTGACAAGGAGGAAGGAGCTACAGCCTGTCTAAAACGGAGTCCACGGGCTGACGGTGAGTCAGATCAATAATCCACTAGACACCATGGACTAGAGCATTAATCCACCAGGCACCATGGACTAGAGCAATAATGCACTAGACACCATGGACTAGAGCATTAATCCACTAGACAACATGGACTAGAGCATTAATCCTCTAGACACCATGGACTAGAGCATTAATCCACCAGACACCATGGACTAGAGCATTAATCCACTAGATACTATGGACTAGAGCAATAATCCACTAGACACCATGGACTAGATCAATAATCCACTAGACACCATGGACTAGAGCATTAATCCACCAGGCACCATGGACTAGAGCAATAATCCACTAGACACCATGGACTAGAGCATTAATCCACTAGACAACATGGACTAGAGCATTAATCCTCTAGGCACCATGGACTAGAGCAATAATCCACTAGAACCCATGGCTAAGAGCATTAATCCACTAGAGACCATGGACTAGAGCATTAATCCACTAGAGACCATGGACTAGAGCATTAATCTACTAGATACCATGGACTAGAGCATTAATCCACTAGACACCATGGACTAGAGCATTAGTCCACTAGATACCATGGATTAGAGCAATAATCCACTAGACACCATGGACTAGAGCATTAATCCACTAGACACCATGGACTAGAGCATTAATCCACTAGACACCATGGACTAGAGCATTAATCCTCTAGACACCATGGACTAGAGCAATAATCCACTAGAAACCATGGCTAGAGCATTAATCCACTAGACACCATGGACTAGAGCATTAATCCACTAGACACTATAGACTAGAGCATTAATCCACTAGATACCATGGACTAGAGCATTAATCCACTAGACACCATTGACTAGAGCATTAGTCCACTAGAGACCATGGACTAGAGCAATAATCCACTAGACACCATGGACTAGAGCAATAATGCACTAGACACCATGGACTAAAGCATTAATCCACTAGACACCATGGACTAGAGCAATAATCCACTAGACACCATGGACTAAAGCATTAATCCACCAGACACCATGGACTAGAGCATTAATCCACTAGATACTTGGACTAGAGCAATAATCCACTAGACACCATGGACTACAGCATTAATCCACTAGATACCATGGACTAGAGCATTAATCCACTAGACACCATAGACTAGAGCAGGGGTCTCAAACTCGCTGGGTTGGTGGGCCGCACATAGAAAAACATTTATAACGGGGGCCGCATCCCTTGTAGGACTAAGTGATATTTTTAGTAATACCAGAATTTTTGCTCAATGTAGTAAAGTACAAATCCTGATTCCTTTCTTGTAGTAATGTCCCCATCCTGTAGTAATGTCCTTTCCTACTGATGTCCCATCCTGATCCCTTTTTCTAGTGATGATCATATCCTGATCCCTTTTTCTAGTGATGTCCACCATCCTGATCCCTTTTTCTAGTGATGTTCTCCATCAATCATGGTCCTTTTTGTAGTGATGTCCCCATCCTGATCCCCTTTTCTAGTGATGACCCCTTCCTGATCTCCTTTTCTAGTGATGTCCCCTTCCCATCCCCCTTTAGTAGTGATGTCCTCCATCTTGATCCCCTTTAGTAGTGATGTCCCCATCCCGATCCCTTTTATAGTGATGTCCCCATCCCGATCCCTTTTATAGTAATGTCCCCATCCCGATCCCTTTTATAGTGATGTCACCCATCCTGATCTACCTTTATAGTGATGCCCCCCATCCTGATCTACTTTTATAGTGATGCCCCCCATCCTGTTTACCTTCTTACACACTCAAATACCACTCTTATCACACTCACACACAAACCCACACACAAACCCCCCCCACACACACACACATACTCTCAAACACACTCTCACACATCCTCATACACACTCTTACACTCACACTCATACACACACTGAAACTCGCACACACTTTCTTATATACACATCCTCACTCACACACATACACACACCTTCTCACACACACTCACACTTTTGTCACTTTAATGATGCATCACTCCAGTGCAGGGGCCGCCGTCCCGCTGTACTGACTTCCGGCCTCGCTGTGCTAAGACTTCCTCCAGCCGCCACTCAGACAAGCTCTGTTGCTCATCAAGATGAATGCAATCTGCCAGCCAGAGGCTGCAGTGACGTCATATTCTGCCATCCAGCTGCGGGCCTCTCATTGGCTGGCAGCATGCATTGATCTTGCTGAGTGGCAGAGCTTGTTAGTGCTGCAGACGGAAGTCCTCACACAGCGGGGACTGCAGCGGCCCCTGCACTGGGGCAACTCATCATTAAGTTGTCCAAGGTGTCGCGGGCCGCATAGTGAAGCCCGGGGGCCGCATGCGGCCCTCGGGCCGCGAGTTTGAGACCCCTGGACTAGAGCATTAATCCACTAGATACCATGGACTACAGCATTAATCCACTAGACACCATAGACTAGAGCATTAGTCCACTAGAGACCATGGACTAGATCAATAATCCACTAGACACCATGGACTAGAGCATTAATCCACTAGACACCATGGACTAGAGCAATAATCCACTAGACACCATGGACTAAAGCATTAATCCACTAGACACCATGGACTAGAGCATTAATCCACTAGATACTATGGACTAGAGCAATAATCCACTAGACAGCATGGACTAAAGCATAATCCACTAGACACCATGGACTACAGCATTAATCCACTAGATACCATGGACTAGAGTATTAATCCACTAGATAACATGGAGTAGAGCAATAATCCACTAGATACCATGGAGTAGAGCAATAATCCACTAGATACCATGGAGTAGAGCAATAATCCACTAGACACCATGGGCTACAGCAATAATCCACTAGACACCATGGACTAGAGTATTAATCCACTAGACACCATGGACTACAGCATTAATCCACTAGACACCATAGACTAGAGCATTAATCCACTAGATGCCATGGACTAGAGCAATAATCCACTAGACACCATGGGCTAGAGCAATAATGCACTAGATACTATGGGCTAGAGCAATAATCCACTAGATACCATGGACTAAAGCATTAATCCACTAGACAAGAGAAACTAAAGCATTAATCCACTAGACAAGAGAAACTAAAGCATTAATCAACTAGTCACTAGGTTAAAAACTAGGGATGAAGGCATTAGTCCACCAGACACTTGGGACTAGAATATGTATCCAAAAGACACTAGGGACTGAAACAGTAATTCATCGTACACCAAAGACTGGAGCATTAATTCATCAAACACTTGGGATGAGGACAACAATTTAATGACACCAGGGACTGGAGTATTCATCCACTTGACAACAGCGACTAACTTAAAACTACTAAATGCTAATAACAGGGGCGCAATCTACAAAGGGGAGGGGGGATCTAGTTTTGTAGACATTGAGGATAAGGTCAATGCACTGCCACCACTACGCACAAAATCATTAAACTAAATTGTTAAAGGGTGCACTAAATGTAATATATATAGGACCCGATTCACCAGTTGAAGGTTTGTTTCCAAGTCACTCTTTATCTTTTTTGTCATGTGGTATCTGTTGATTTTTGTGCACTATGTCCTTAAAAATGGCTCACATCACTCATGAATTTAGTGAAAAAATACAGTAAAAATTTTTATTTTGGTCTTTTATAGAGCAAAAAGTCCTGCAATCCGGTAAAATGTTGCCAAATATGTGTAAAAATTCCAGACGTACATAAATGGCTCCAGGAGGAGACTGGATTACAGTTGACCAAAAAACGTGCAACTTTTAAAAAGTTGCACTTGATAAATGGGCAGCAGATAAGAAACATGCAAACACATAGGAAATAACCTTCAAAAAGGAACAACCTAACAAAAAAGAATTCAGTATAAATAAAAAACTGAGAAAATACAGCGTTTTTATAACTCGGTTCTGTTTAAGAGAACAAATTATGTACACCCAGAACCCCTCTAACGTTTCCACTATTCATGAATAATTCCACCCCGATGGAACAATGTAAACTGTAATTAGAAGTAAAGGGCTATTCACAAAACTGTGTTTGTTAATTAAATAAATGTTAATTGGGTTTATAGTAAATTAATCATTTATCACCAAGAATCTACACTTCCATGTGTCTTACTATACAATATTTATAGCAGCAAACTGCGTAATGGGAGCAATGTGTCTTGTCTGATGACTATACAATCAGAGCTGTAAGATATTGTGTAACCTGCAGTACAATGTATGTGGATCGAAATGACTATATAGACGGCAAAGGAAACCGCTGAAAGCCTAGAGCTGAACGCAATTATTTCCCATAATACCTCTCTGTGCTGAGCTATCACAGATCGGATGACAAGGTAGTGTATAAAAAACTATTTAATGTATCATTGTAACTAATCGGACACTATTATACTCACACTTATAGTATTACTAGATAGAACCCCAATGTGCATTGGGGTGGCGGCCATCACTTCCCCCATGTGTGGGTCTATCCCCCCAGCCCATCACTCCCCAGTGCATTCTCATCCCCCCCTTCCTCCTCTCCCAATGTATGTAAATAAATGTATTTTACTTAAAAAACTGGTTTCTTTTAATAATAAAGTCTTTCATTTCCTGGTACAAAATGTGAAGGTCTTCGCTTGTATTTTCCATTGCCAACGCAGGTAAACCAAGCAGCGATTGATTGCCAACTCAAGCTGCCTAGTGTACCTTTGCTGGCAATGGAAAATACAGGGGAGCCCTATTTTTTTTCAGTTATTTAAGTAAATAATCATTAAGAAAAATTGGCGTGGCTTCCAATGTATTTTCAATTGCCAGCTGGGGGCTGTAATTCTCATGTGGTGAGGCCCAGGTCCGTTAGAGACGCCAAAACTGCGTTACCCCGCTCTTTGCTACCGTGTATTGGTGGCAGACTGGATAGTAAAGGGTTGATGTTAGCTTTTTTTGGCAGCTGACATCTGTCATTATGAGAGACAGCCATCGCCAATACTTTCACTAAAGAGAAAAAAAACACACCACAACACACAGAGAAATCCTTTATTGATACAAAAAAGATAGGGACATCTCTTTATTCACTTTATTAGCTCCCATCAAGTTCCCCTCCGACGTAATCCTGTAATTACTGTAACCACATTGGAAGTGGTGGACAGTGTGATTCCTCACGCTGCGCCATCTTTGTAAATAGTTAATACGTTTTTTGCAAAAAATGTGCAAAGCCATTCCACCAACACCAAGGTGACCCATATCAGAACGGTCCCTATCTAACTAATTTAAAACCTGTCCTGTATAAATATACCTGATGGATGCAGGATGAAGAAGGGCCAGAGTCCACAACTTATGTGCCTGGCCCAGATTGGAAGGGGTGGGGCCTATCTTGCAAAACAAGAGACTAAATGAAAACTTACAACTGAGCCAAAACTCAAAATGAACAGGTCTGTAGGACCGTGTTCATACCACCGAATAACTAGACCATGTTCTCCAATTCATCCCCCTCCTCCCTCTCCGAATCCTATTCTCTGCTGCCTGCCGCATGATTAACTGCGCCTGTGTGTACCGGTGGACCCAGGTGCAGTTAATCACTATGGAGGCGGTCTGATTAACTGTGCATGCGTCTGTGTGTCCCAGTGGCGTGAGGTAGTTAATAATTTGGCTGTGTTTGCAGCGGGAGGCGAGGGGTTCGTAGGGTTTTTGGGTGGTATTGCTATTGGGTATCGCGGTACTGCTGGTGGTTCCATACTGCCAGTTGGACATCATATTTGCACACCATCACTTGGGTGTGCATATATGGAAACCGCAACTTGTGCTGGCCAATCATGTGATAAAAGGACACAATGATGGTGGAAGTAGATGACAGACACCATAAGGTAATTATATAATACACTAGATGTGGGCCCGATGCTATCGCATTGGGAGGGCGGTGTCTGTATGCTGTCTCTTCCTTGTGCGCTATTTCTCCCCTCTGTGGTACTCTCATCCCCTCTGTGGCAGTCTGTCTCCTCTGTGGCTGTCTCTCCCTTTGTGGCTGTCTCTACCTTTTGTGGTTGTCTCTCTCCCTTCTGTAGCTGTCTCTTCCCCTCTGTGGCTGTCTCTTTCCCCTCTTGTGCTTTTGTCTCTTTCCCCTCTGTGGCCTCGTCCTCTTCCCCTCTGTGGCTGTCTCTCCTTTCTGTGGCAGTCTTTGCCTTCTGTGGATGTCTCTCTCCCTTTCTGTAGCTGTCTCTATATTCTGTGGCAGTCTCTCCCTTCTGTGGCTGTCTCTTCCCTCTGTGGCTGTCTCTTCCCCTCTGTGGCTGTCTTATCCCCACTGTGGCTGTCTCTCCTTTCTGTGGTAGTCTTTGCCTTCTGTGGGTGTCTCTCTCCCTTTCTGTAGCTGTCTCTATATTCTGTGGCAGTCTCTCTCTTCTGTGGTAGTCTCTCCCTTGTGTGGCTGTCTCTCTCTTCTGTGGTAGTCTCCTCTGCGGCTGTCTCTCCCTTCTTTGTCTGTCTCTGTCTTCTGTTGCTGTCTCTCCCCTCTGTGGCAGTCTCTCCCCTCTGTGGCAGTTTCTCCCTTCTGTGGCTGTTTCCCCCCTGTCTGCCTAGCTCTCCCCTGTGTGGCTGTCTCTCCCTTCTGTGGCTGTCTCTTCCCTTTTGTGGGAGTCTCTTCTGTGCAACTTCTTCTATGGCTATATTCCTTCTGTGAGGTCTCTCCCTTTTGTAATGGTCTTTTTTCCTCTGTGGCAGTCTCTCCCTTCTGTGGCAGTCTCTCCTCTCTCCCTTGTGTGGTTGTCTCTCCCATTTGTGGCTGTCTCTCCCTGTGTGCTGTCTGTCTCTCCCTTCTGTGCCTGTCTCTCCCTTCTGTGGCTGTCTCTTCCTCTCTGTGGGAGTCTCTTCTCTTCTGCAGCTGTTTCTGCCTTTTGGGGCTGTCTCTCTTCCTTTTGTGGCTGTCTCTTCCTCTCTGTGGCAGTCTCTCCCTTCTGTGGCAGACTCTCCCTTCTGTGACTGTCTTTCTCCCCTCTGTAGCTATCTCTCTCCCTATGTGGCTGTCTCTCCCCTCTGTGGCTGTCTCTCCCCTCTGTGGCTGTCTCTCTCCCTTGTGTGGCTGTCTCTCCCATCTGTGTCTGTCTCTCCCATCTGTGGCTGTCCCTCCCTTCTGTCACTGTCTCTTTTCCTCTGTGGCTGTCTCTCCCCTTCTGTGACAGTCTCTCCTTTCTGTGGCTGTCTCTCTCTCCCCTGTGTGGCTGTCTGTCCCCTCAGTGTCTTTTCCCCCTGGCTGTCTGTCTGTCCCCTCAGTGTCTTGTCCCTCTGGCTATCTCTTCCCCATTCCCCCTTTTACTCTGTGCTGCGCTGATGGTGCAGTGTGGGACTGCCACAGACACATGACTGTGACATCACCAAAGGTCCTGTAGGCATGGAGGTGCAGAGAGGTGAGCCGGAGGCTGCGGGGGAGGTAGGGACGTACGAGGGGGGGAGACCAGGCTATGGGGGAGACTGAGTGGAGGGAGGGAGACTGGGTGTACTGCTGGGGGGGGAGCGCTAGTGGTGTGCAGTGACTGTGTGTGGCGGTGTTAGGATCCATATTCTTACACCCGTATCTTGGGTGTAGAAATATGGCGCCGGCGGAAGTGACATAGATGGACAACCGGCCGGAAGTGGATTATATAAATAGATATTCTTGTACATGGGGCAGTTTGTAGTCGTTTATAGAAATTAATAACTGCTCTGTATTTGTAACAGCCAGTAATATTGTGGGTATTTTTTTCATATATGCTCAGTTTTGATGTTGAAAAAGTTGTCTATATTTTTCTAGGTCATAAGTTTGTCACATTTCCGTCATTTTTGACAGCTCATATGTTTCCCCTTAGGGGGTGAAAATTAGTACACGAGAAAGTGGTGTAAAGAGGTGCAATCTATGCTCCATCCTGGGCTATAATGGAAGCAACATTCAGAGGTGTAAAGAGGGTTTTGACAGAACATATATTTTCAGATGTTTTGCATACATTACTTATGAACGACGGCTCTGACTTTGGGGTTAATATCAATTCTGGCTGGAATTACCCTCTAACCATTATCATCCATGTGTAATGTGTAACTAATCAATCACTTCTCCCATTCTCTTCCTAGAGATGTGTCCATCACTTCCAGTATACAGTATTTATCCTTTTCAGCGGTGGGGGCCTGTATTATCCCATATATCAATATTTCTGCATGGCCTGAACCATTTGAGGCTTCCCGCGGTGCCCATCAATACCTTCTTAGAAGTGAAATCTGAAATTCATAGAAAAAAACCTGCTGTGTAATCAGAACCGCAATTCATCTGCAGCTTTTCATATGCTCCTTGCAATATTTAAGGCTCATCCAAGTAGATCTGAGCCGGTCTGAGCTTTCTCAGACATTGGTACAAGGGTCAATGCCAAAGGGATTAGTGGGCAGAGCTTAGGGCAGTTGCGAAGAGCTTAACATTTTTTGGAAGCCCCGGAGGAAATTACAATAGTGTGGCACGGGTACTATTTGGCAGAGAAGTGTTCAGATTCCTATTATTTCACATAAAGAAATCTATACTTCATATAGTGGAATGAGGTTTTGAAGCAGTGGGTGTTATCATAGTAACTACCAAGGGAAAATTGAAACTATGTCAAAACTTTTTAACCAGTTCCTGTACAGACTATGGTTCCTGATGGCACCTGCACAGACTAGAACACAAACTAGGCTATGACAACTCGGACCTGGCTACCTAAAAGGCCGTCGAGTGTTCCTCGTATGCAGTGGTGTAACTTGAAGGTCATGGGCTGCAATTACGGAACATTTTTAATTGTAATAATATTTTTCTATAGGCCAAAGGGACTTTAGGGGCCCCCAGGATCCAGTGATTGCAAACCCTGCACCTATTGTGGTAATGCCTCTGCTCGTACCTCCTTAAGAGCCGTAGAGAGGTGAAAAACACTAATACCCTGAATAAGGAAGGCGTGCAGAGATCCTAGGTGAGAAAACATAAAACAAGAATGCTTAGTGGGAAAAGTAAAGAACCACTGTAAGAAAGGAAAGCCTCCTATAACCTATCCCTTGGCAGGGGAAAGGAATGGGATAGACAGACAAGACAGCAAAGAAAATAAACTTAGCTGGTCTCTTTCTGACTGGCATAAATCCTAGGCAGTATGACTGGAAGTAGGATCTACATTGCGATATAGTCAGCAGTAAAGACCAAGAAAGGGAAAGTATAAATAGCCTCACCAACAATGTGATAGGAAAGACTAAATGATAACAATGACAGATGGGTACAATGATGACAATGACAGATGGGTACAGAAAGGAGAGGGTCCTGCCCTTGCCAGATTACAGTATACAGGATTGAGGAAGTTTACCGAAACGTGCGTTGGGGCGGTGGAGACACTATCTAATCGAACCACCTACACATATAACTGCCATACTATATTGCTACTTCTCTTTAGTTGGACAACTTATTTAATACATCGGGAAGGGGTTTCCCTTTTTATATTTTAATGCATTCAGTGTCCTCTATGCTAAAACAATTTGGCCAGTACTAGACATGTTGGGTTACATAGTAGATATGTCTCAACATCTTATAGCAGCTCCTTACTTTCATCATACGTTGTATTTATTCATGCGTATGCTATTTTAAAGAATAAAGTTAACTTTTTAGTAAGTGTTTTATATCACTTTAGTCCTGGATCCACATATTCACATCTACAATGCTCAGCACTGATATATAATGTCCTCCATGCTGCCGCTGCTTCTGAAGTTATGCTAAATAGAGACAGAACAGCAGGAATCCCCTATGTCTGTGTGTACTGTGTATGGGAGACATCATAGCAGCTAGTCTGTACCAACTAGCTCAGAGATAGAGCCTGGTGAAAAATGCTAAATATAAATTATATAATGGTCAGAAATAGTGTTGTTATTCCTCATACTAGATGTGGGCCCAATGCTATTGCATCGGGAGGGCGGTGTCTGTGCGCCGTCTCTTCCTTGTGCGCTATCTCTCCTCTCTGTGGCAGTCTCTCCATTCTGTGGCAGTCTCTCCCTCCTGTGGCTGTCTCCCCCCTCAGTGTCTGTCCCCCCTGGGTGTCTCTTCCTCCCGCTCCCCCTCTTACCCTGTGCTGCACTGAGTGCAGTGTGGGACTGTCACAGACAGTCTGTGCCTTTTGTGGCTGTTTCTCCCCTCTGTGGCAGTCTCTCTCCTCAGTGGCAGTCTGTACCTTCTATGGCAGTCTGTCCCCTCTGTGGCAATCTGTCCCCTCTGTGGTAGTCTCTTCCCCTCTGTGGTAGTCTCTTCCCCTCTGTAAATGTCTCTCCACACTGCTTGGCTGTCTTTCTCCATTCTGTGGCTATCTCTTCCCCTCTGTTGATGTCTCTCCCTTTTGTGGCTGTCTCTTTTCCTCTGTGGCAATCTGTCTCCCCTCTGTGGCAGTCTCGTCCCTTCTATGGCAGTCTCTCCTTCTTGTGGCAGTCTCCTTTCCTCTGTGGCTGTCTCTCCCCTGACTGTCTGTCTGTCCATTCAGTGTCTGTCCCCTCTGGCTTTCTGTCTATGTCTTCAGTGTTTGTCTCTTCAGTGTCTGTCTCCTCAGTGTCTGTCCCCTCTGTCTGGCAGTCTGTTCCCTGGGTGTCTGTCACTTCTGTTTGGCAGTCTGTCCCCTCAGTGTCTGTCCCCTATGGCTGTTCTCTGTCCCCTTGGTGTCTGTCCCCTCTCGCTGTCTGTCCCCTTAGTGTCTGTCCCCTCCGGCTGTCTGTTTGTCCCCTCAGTGTCTGTCCTCTCTGGCTGTCTGTCTGTCCCCTCAGTGTCTGTCCCCTTGGTGTCTGTCCCCTCTGGCTGTCTGTCCCCTCGGTGTCTGTCCCCTCAGTGTCTCTCCCCTCTGGCTATCTGTCTGTCCCCTCAGTGTCTCTCCCCTCTGGCTATCTGTCTGTCCCCTCAGTGTCTGTCCCCTCAGAGTCTATCCCCTCTGGCTGCCTGTCCCCTCGGTGTCTGTGCCCTGTGTGGCTGTCTCTTCCCTCACTCCCCCTCTTACCCTGAGCTGCACTGGTGCAGTGTCGGGCTGGGCTGTCATAGACTTGCAGTGATGTCTGACTCATATGATCAGACATGTGACTGTTATATCATGAAAAGCCCTGTAAGCACCGAGTTGCAGAGAGGAGACTGCAGGGGCGGAGGAAAGTGCAAGGGGGCAAAACCGGGAAAAGGGGGAGACCAAGCGGGAAGGGGGGGGAGGAGACTGACTGAAAAGGTGGGAGCAGGCGGGGAGTGTGCAGCGGGCTGCAGCCACCATATTTCCATAGCCATCACTTGAATGTGGAAATATGGTGCTGGCGGAAGTAACATAGGCGGACATCCAGACGGAAGTGGATGAGCCACTTCACAATTATATATTAGATTCCATGGCCCTTTAGATGTGAAAAGGGGGTGGACATAGACAAGTACAATAATCATGAACAATACAAGTCATCGAACGGTACAGAAGAGTGAACCAGGTCTACAAGGGCTCACAGTCTACAAGGGATGGGTGTGGAAACATGGCGCTGGCTGAAGTGACATAGGCGGACATCCAGACGGAAGTGAATGAGCAACTTCACAATTATATATTGGTGCAAATAAGAAAAAAGACGGCACTCACCGGTTTGTAGTTGCTCTGTTTTAATTTCCTTTTCAGGCTACATCAAAACACGGGGAGGGGGAGATGGGGCAGATGACGGCACCGTTTCATGGTGAGTTCCGCTTCTACGGGTACAAGTGATCGAACGGTACAGGAGAGAGAACCCTGCCTACGAGGGCTCACAGTCTACACAGGATGGGTGTGGAAATATGGTGTTGGTGGAAGTGACATAGGCGGGCATCCAGACGGAAGTGGATGAGCGACTTCACAATTGTATATATTACATATGGCTGTGTGAAGCCGGCCATGGCCTAAAGACTATTGGGCCAATGGATGTGGAGGGGACTTTTTACAGCATAGAGTGCTGGTTAAGTCGATGTTATTTTAGTGCTTTATTAAAGATTTGCTTGCTTGTCAGTTTTAAGGTCAATTGTCTGTAAACAATTGGAAAGGGGAAAGGGATTGTAATAGTGTGTCATCCTAGATAGGGTACCGTCACACTTGGCGACGCTCCAACGATCCTGACAACGATACGACCTGGTAGGGAATCGCTAGAGCGTCGCTACTTGGTCGCTGGTGAGATGTCAAACAGTCAGATCTCAGCAGTGACGCAGCAACGATACGACGGTCATTGGGACCCTGTCACTCTAGGGTGTAGTATTGAGGTCGTTGGTCATTGTCCCCGTCAAACACACCGATGCATGCTGGCCAGTGGGGTCCCACTGATCAAAAAATGGTCAAGGCCATTCTGGCACGACCAGCGATCTCACAGCGGGGGTCGCTGTTGCGTGTCAAACGTAGTGATATATCTGCTGAGGTCGTTGTTGCCTCACAAAACTTGTGACTCAGCAGCAATCTCGCTAGCGATTTCGCTTAGTGTGACGGGGGCTTTAGCCTCTATGGCCATAATGCAATCATGTCTACATTAGCATTCATCATCCTGCATCTGGTGGGGGAAT